>OY757025.1:102947019-103575305 GCA_963580285.1 Lucinisca nassula | reverse complement strand
TGTATGTCACGCGGATGTGTTATCGTTTGTTTGTTTGATTTAAGGTTTAACGTCCCCATCAACACTGTAAAGGTAATTTTGGAGACGTTGCTTCCATTTTTGTGGGACTTTTACCCGACATTGAGATGAAATGACATCTCAAGCCCTGTCGCCCAAAGAAACCAATAGGGTTTATAAGCATGGACGGGCCGACTCGCACCACTTTGCCTGGGCAGGCCTAGATCCTCTAAGCGGTTTACCAGTACTCGTGTGCGGATCGGTTTCAGCTCTGCGTGGAAGCATCATGCAGCCCATATATTTTTTCAAGCCCCGATGGGCGGGGACCGCGGATGTGTTAACGTAATATCAACATTCCTTGTTGTAGCATTACGAAAACAGGCCTATAAAAATACAATGTTACCTTTATCGCCCAAAAAATGAAAATTTTAAGATGAAAAAATGTGATATAGTTCTGATTTATGCTCAGAATATAGATTGTGGGTACTCGTTAGAACCGCCTCATCGAGGCGGTTCTAGCGAGTACCCACAATCTATATTTTAGAGCAGAAATAAGAAAAATAAAATTTACCCATGTAAAGGGTTTAAGGTGGGTAAAAAGTATATAGGTGTGTATGCGAAAGTTCAATGTATATGAAAATCCAAATAAGGAAAAAGGAAATGTTGATTTGTTTCCTTTTCCTTATTCCACCTTATTTTGTTTGTTTGATTTGATGTTTAACGTCCCCGTCAACACTGTTTAGGTCATTTTGGAGACGTTTGTGGGACTTTTACCTGACACTGAGATGACACGACATCTCAATCCCTGCCGTCCAATGAAACCAATCGGAGTCTAACTGTTGGTTTTCTTTTGCTTCAGCATTTCAGTGGTGTCTTGCTGAGTCCGCACCGTTGTTTCATCACTGTGGTTTGTTTGATTTTTGTGTTCACGGAGATGTTACACTGTTGAGTTAGGAGACCTTCATGCGGACTGAACAAATAAATTGGCTTAATCGCGACGGAAGTAAGGGCGAGGATTGTGGCCATGTAAAATCGATTTAAACTCCCCAGTGGATTTCGTTTCCGCTGACCGTTCCAAGGCGTTCTGTCGCGGTTTATTTTTGTTATGGTTTGTCTTTGGGTGTTTGTGTCGCTTATATTATTTTACTTTGGATAGCCTATTGGTCATTTTGTGGGAAAGTAACTGTCCTTTTGGCTTTCCGTTATTGATGTTTCAATTAGGGTCTGTTGTTTCATGTTTGTGTTTCTTTCCCTTTGGTGTCTCTGATGGGAGCTGTGGGTTAATTATATCGATTCCTGTTCATTGCCTCCACCTCTACTTTATATGCATTGCATCAATTCGCCTGGGCAGGCTTAGACCTTCTAAGCGGTTTAACAGTACTCATGTGCGGTCGGTCTCAGCTCTGCATGGAAGAATCATGCAACCCTCTCTATTTCTCCTCCTTGAGGCGGTTCTAACGAGTATCCATAATCTATATTTTAGAGCAGAAGTAAGAAAAATAATGTACACCCTTGTAAACCCCAGTTTTACTGTATACAAGTGCTGTTCAAGGGGGTCAAAATTATTTAGGCGTGTTTACATAATGGGTTTGTTGCGCATTCATTGTCATTTTTACTTCTAAGCAAACGGTCCTCGCCCATCAGGGCCTGAAGAAATAAATGGGCTGCATGATGCTTCCACGCAGAGCTGAAACCGACCCGCACACGAGTACTGGTAAACCGCTTAGAGGATCTAAGCTTGCCCAGAAAAAGCGGTGCGAGTCGGCCCGTCCATGCTTATAAACCCTACTGGTTTCATTGGGTGTCATTTAATCTCAATGTCGGGTAAAAGTCCCACAAAATTGGAAGCAAAGTCTCCAAAATGACCTTCACAGTGTTGAAGGGGACGTTAAACCTCAAATCAAATCTTCTTAGCATAATGGTATAGGTTTCGAAATTCCTAAAGTATACATTAGATAACCCTGCTAAATGGGACCATTCAGTCATTGGCCCAGAAGTCCTAGTTCAGACTGTGTACCCGTGTCATTTGTACTGGGCATGACACTGACCGTGCTGAACCAGGGGGGCGTACTTTTCAGTAGCTTCTGATAGAATGAATCATATGCTCACAAACACGGCACTTGCTCTGATCAGTGCGGCTGGCACAGCGCATTTGCCATGTTGGCGATATTTGCATTTGGCTGGAAAACATGATAATGCTGATTCTCAGTCGAACTACTCAGCCAGTGTGAGTAGCTATCCAGTCAGCCAGTGTGACTGGTCTGCAGTTAATGTCAGTCTAGCTACTCAGCCAGTGTGAGTAACTATCCAGTCAGCCAGTGTGACCGGTTTGCCTTGAAATCAAGCTACTCAGCCAGTGTGAGTAACTACCCAGTCAGCCAGTGTGACTGAGTGTGAAGCAGCATTAACATGAAATTCCAAAGTATCAGCTACATGAAAAGTGATAAATTGTAGCAGGCTGTTGTAGCCTGGTAGAACTTGGGGATAATTTGATGAATGTTTTGTAAAATGAAATGGAATTCCCGAAACTTTGCATTAACTTTGAAACAATTTCTGTTTACTATGGTCTCATCTGGGACTTGAGCTGATCCCTTACTCCATGTCACTGATGCAAGGTGTTGTGGTAGGGTGGTCTTGGTGGAAAGCTTTGCAAATGGACGGAATGTGGTCTTCCAAGCACAGAAACAGAACTGACGTTGATGTAATGTTTGATCAGCCTTTATAATTCATCGTGTTTGATTTTTCACCGCCATTCCTATGGAGGTCAGACAGCTCGACCTTTAATATACCATCTATAATACCTTAGCAGAGTATGGGTTTAAAACAAAAACTATTAGTTGCAGCTTCAAACTAGATTTAAAGGGTAAACCCATCATAAACAAAATTTTATCTCCTAAAATCACGAAAATACACGACAACTTCGCCTAACCCAACCACCCCATGTAGAATGTATAACCTGTATCGGGTAGACCCTCTATAAATAAAGTCTATTATTATTTTTATTATTATTATTATTATTATTATTTAAAGACATTATTATTATTATTATTATTACGAGTTCATAAAGCAAACACGCCTATATAATTTATATAGCAAAACTGGAGTTTACAGAGGTTTCGTATTTCTGTTCAAAAATACAGATTGTGGGTACTCGATGAGGCGGTTCTAACCTGTACCCACAATCTATATTTTGAGCAGAAACAAGAAAAATATCACAATTTTTCATCTTAAAATTTTCGTTTGTTCGGCGATAATTTGGATAGGCGTGGTTTCGTAACGTAAAGATAAATGAATTGCTTCCTGGTTTTATCGCTTTCAATATACAGATTGTTTGTATTGGAGTTTAACGGCCTAGTCAACACTATTTAGGTCATTTTAGAGCCGGTCAGTTTACCTATCCACACATTTCCTGTGCAACCTTATACGCAAGCGGTTAACCAGTACAGTGCATATTCTTTCGCCAGAAACTGACAACAGTTACTGCCCTTCTTGAATCAGCGAAAGGGAGAGAATGACCGTAGAAAAGATTTCATGATCAATCTCCTCGAAAGAATGTTGCCGGCCCCGGTAGGTATCGAACGCTGATCACCAGTCAGACGCGCATCCGACTGAGCTACCGAGGCCGGTCTATTACTTACCGTAAAAAAAATGAAAATTCGGACACCTTGAGGACTTAATAGATGTAATTCTTCTAAAATTTTAACAACCTTGTTTCATGATCTAGCAAGGAGTGCAAAAGGTGCTGATGGAATGGAAAAAGTGAAGACTCCTTTAGGAGCAGTCTGACCTGGGTCTGCACTGTTTACTTAGACCTATCTGTCCATTACTGTATGGCTTCATAATTTTTCATTCATTATGAGATTGAGAGCTAAAAATGAAAGCAGAAACTCATTTTTTTCGGAAGAGCGCCATTGACCTCATAACGCCGCTTCGGAGTGAGCCATGGTTTATTTTTGACGTCACTGAATGATCATGTGAAGCCGTGTGAATCAATGTTTTGCCTCCGTATAGTCAGCAATTAAAATAAGTGGATTATTGGGCTGCAATATGCTGCCGCACAGAACTGAAACCGACCGCACATGAGTACAGGGAAACCGCTTAACAGGTTTAAGCCGTGTACTGGTGCGAGTTGGACCTGCATTTTAGAACTATTGGTTTGTTTGGACGGTAGGGCTTGAAATGCCAATTTATCAATGTCTGGTAGAAGTCCCACTAAATTGGAAGAAACGTTTCCAAAATGACCTAAATAGTCTTGACGGTGACGTAAAACCTCAATTCCAACAACAAACAAACTATAGAGGCTTTCTGTAAATGCAATGTAATAACAATATAAGAATCTTACAAAGATGTGAGGGGTGACTGAAAAAGTCCGTCCCGAGCGTCAGTGTCCGGCATCACGAGGCTTGCCGAGTGATGCCGGACCGCGAGTGATCCCGAGGGACGGATTTTTCCAGCCACCCCTCAAACCCATATAGGTTTATTTTTCTTGCATACAGTTCATTTCTGAGCGAGGATTTTTGATAATACATTCACCTCTGTTGCCGACGTCCGCCATATTTTCATTACCATGTTGCGATGTTTAGTGACGTCACGTAACGTGTTGTGTCAACCTTAACGACGGCGCTTATGAGGTCGTATTCAACCAGTGCATTTATCAAACACGCAAGAAACTTAGATTTTGGGTAAGAACACCATTTCTATCCCAAGCTAAAACTATGGATTTCCTTATCTGGTATGCAAAAAAAAAATACTGTTTCTGACACTCGTGGTCAATGAAGGATCTTACACTTGTGATCCTTTCATATGTAATTTTATTAAACAAGCTTCAGGCTCATGTAATGAATTTCAAATGAAATGGCCACGAGTGTAAGATCCTGTTTTTATAATAACGACTATAAATCGGAATAGTTATTATGGAACATATTAAAGGTAGTGGGAATCAACTCCTGCAGAAGTATTTCTGTCCCCCATGTCAATAGGGGTCAACACTTAAAGGAAAGAATTCGCGTTTGCTCCTGGGGAGCGAATTCCTTCCTTTAAGAGTAGACCCCTTTTTCAGTGGGGAAGGGCTTATAGAAAAGCGAACAGGAAGTCCCGAAAGGTGTCTACCTTTGAAAAATGCCGAGAAAATGTGCCTGATGTTCCCATTACCCATTGAAAACAAATGAGTAGAAAATAAATGACCCTGGATTACACGTGTGGTAGTGTATTCGTAAGACATGTCCTAATCCACTTTATCGGCTCCCGCCGATCGGAGCTTGAAGAAATAGATGGGCTAAATGATACTTTCACGCAGAGCTGAAACCGACCGCACATGAGCACTGATAAACCGCTTAGAGGAATTAAGCCTGCCCAGGCAAAGCAGTGCGAGTCGGACCGGCAATGCTTGTAAACCCTATTGGTTTCATTGGGCGACAAAGCTTGAGATGTCATTTCATCTCAATGTCGGGTTAAAGTCCCAAAAAATTGGAAGCAACGTCTCCAAAATGACCTATACAGTGTTGATGGGAACGTTAAACCTCAAACCAACCAAACAAAAAGCCACGACGTAGATGATTTCTAAGTCGTTATTTCATATGAAATTTGTGAAATTTTCGATGAGCGGTTATTTTCATAAATCCCATATTAAATGAGTGTAAAATTCCGTTTATCGTTTTCGCCGAAGAAGTTCAAAAACATTTCGGTTGCCACGGACTGCATTATTACGTAACGCGCCAGTGACCACGTTGTTGCGCGTGTTATCAAAACATTTTTATGACATGACGTTGTCCACTATATATGATCAAAAATTTGTAACTGCTGTGAATCCCATTTTTTCTGGCATTTTTAGCTCACCTGAGCAATGATCAAGGTGAGCTATTGTGATCACCCTTTGTCCGTCGTACGTACGAGGTGCGTCGTCAAAATTTACATTGTTCACCCTCTAGAGGTCATGATTGTGTTTCAGTCTTCATGAAACTTTACCAGAATTTTTGTCTTGATAATATCTGGATCCAGTTCGAATATGGCTCATGTCGGATCAAACATTAGATTAGGTCACTAGGTCAAATGTCTTGAAAGCCTTGTTCACTCTAGAGATGACAGTTTTGCTTCAATCTTCATAAAACTTGACCAGAATGTTTGCCTTGATGATATTTAGGTCAACTTCGAATATGGGTCATGTCAGCTCAAAAACTAGGTCACTAGGTCAAATTTCTTTAAAACCTTGTTCACCCTCTAGAAGCCATAATTTTGCTTCAGTCTTCATGAAACTTTACCAGAATGTTTGCATGACGATATCTGGGTCAAAGTTGAATATGGGTCATGTCAGATTAAAAGCTAGGTCACTAGGTCAGTTGTCTTGAAAACCTTGTTCACCCTCTAGAGACGACATTTTCGCTTCAATCTTCATGAAACTTAACTAATATGTTTGCCTTGATGATATCTAGTTCAAGTTCGAATACGGGTTATGTCAGGTCAAAAACTAGGTTACTAGGTCAAATTTCTTTAAAACCTTGTTCACCCTCTAGAAGCCATAATTTTTATTCAAATATTCATGAAACTTTACTAGTATGCTTGTCTTGGTGATATCTGGGTGAAATTTGAATATGGGTCATGTCGGGTCAAAAACTAGGTCACCAGGACAAATTTCGTTAAACCCTTGTTCACCCTCTAGAGACCACAATTGTGCTTCAATCTTCATGAAACTTTACCAGAATGTTTGTCTTGCTAATACCAATGTCAAGTTTGAATATGGATAATGTGAGGTCAATAAATAGGTCATTAGGTCAAATTTCTTTAAAACCTTGTTCCCCTCTAGAAGCCATAATTTTGCTTCAATCTTCATGAAATTTTATCAGAATGTTTGTCATAATGATTCCATGGACAGGGTTGAATATGGATAATTTGAGGTCTAAAACTGGGTCACTAGGTCAAATTTCTTTACAACCTTGTTCACCCTCGAGAGGCCTAAGTTTGGTTTCAATCTTTATGCAACTTTACCAGACTGTTTGCCTTGATGATATCTGGGTCAAGTAAGAATATGGGTTATGTCGGGTAAAAAACTAGGTCACTAAGTCAAATGTCTTTAAAATCTTGTTCACCCTCTAGAGGCCACACTTTTGCTTCAATTTTCAATCCGCGGAGCGGTCCAGGTCTTTGATATTTGGTATGAAGCTTCATCTGGTGGACCACTACCAAGAGTGTTCAAACTATAGCCCTGGGGCCAAAAATGGCCCCGCCCCATGGCCAACTGGCGTTACACAGGCTAATGTAGGGAAACCTTTAAAATCGTCTTGTCTGAAACCAGAAAGATAAGGTCTTTGATATTTGGTATGAATCTTCGTCTAGTGGACCTCTACTAGGATTATTCAAATTATAGCCCCGGGGTCAAAAATGGCCCCACCTCGGGGCCCACTGGTTTTACATAGACTTACATATGGTAAACATTTGAAGAAGGCCCAGGTCTTTGATATTTGGTATGATGCTTTATCCAGTGGTTCTCTACCAAGATTGTTCAGTTTATGGCCCTGGGGCGAAAATTGGCAAAACTCTGGGGCCCACTGATTTAACATAGATTTACATAGGTAAAACCTTTAAAAATCTTCTTGTCTGAAACCAAAATGCCCATGTCTTTGATATTAGGTATGAAGCTTCATCTAGTGGACCTCTACCAAGATTGTTCAGTTAATGGCCCTGGGGCCAAAAATGGCCCCAATCTGTGCCCACTGGTTTTAAATTGACTTACATATGAAAACTTTTAAAAATCTTTTTGTCTGAAACCAGAAGGCCCAGGTCTTTGATATTTGGTATGAAGCTTCATCTAGTGGACCTCTACCAAGATTGTTCCGTTTATGGCCCTGGGTCCAAAAATAGCCATTACGTAAACACGCCTATTCAAATACATTATAAATGTTACCGGCGCAAAAACGATCATTTGCAGATGAAAAATATTCATATCTTTCTTATTTCTGCTCAAAATATAGATTGTGGGTATATGTTAGAACCGCTCATCGAGGCGGTTCTAACCAGTACCCACAATCTGTATTTTAGAGCAGAAATAAGAAAAATAAGGTTTACCCCTGTAAACCCCAGTTTTACTGTATAAAAGTGGGGTTCAAGGGGGTCAGAATTATATAGGCGTATTTTCGTGATGCCAACTCTGGGGCCCACCGGTTTACATACGCTTACATGTGGAAAACTTTTAGAAATCTTTTTGTCTGAAACCAGAAGGCCCAGGTCTTTGATATTTGGTTTGAAGCTTTATCTAACGGACCTGTACCAAGATTGTTTAAATTATAGCCCTAGGGCCAAAAATGGCCACACCCCGGGGCCCAATTTGTTTACATAGACTTAAATAGTGAAAACCTTCAATCTTCATGTCTGAAACCAGAAGACCCAGGTCTTTGATATTTGGTATGAGCTTCACCTCTTCATATGGACCTGTTCCATGATTGTTCAAATTATAGCCTTGGTGCCAAAAATGGTCCCGTCTCAGGGCCCACTGGTTTTACATAGACTTACATAGGGAGACTTTTAAAATTCCTTTTGTCTGAGACCAGCAGGCCAAGGCCTATGATATTTGGCATTAATCTTCATTGGTGGACCTCCACCAAGATTGTTCAAATAATACACCTGGGGCCAAAAAACTGTCCTGCCCCGGGACCCACATGTTAACCGCTTAGCTCAGGTGAACGATAAAGAGCCCTCGTGGTCCCCTTTTTATTTTTATGAACTAGCTGTAGGAGCAAGTTCTTAACAGAAACGTAAAATGAACTACCTTTATATACGTAGAGAAAACTGGGGGTTATGGGAGTATACACTGTTTTTCTTCAATGCGGCGGTTCTAACGAGCACACACAACCTATGTTTGGAGTATAAATAAGAAAAATATCACATATTTTTCATCAAAAAGTACCATTTTGAACATGAGAAAAAATGCACTACGTCGCACGTATGTTATCGCAATTTTGTGATATGAGTCTTATTTATACTCAGAACATAGGTTGTGGGTGCTCGTTAGAACCACCTCAATGAGGCGGTTCTAACGAATACCTACAATCTATGTCTTTGAGCAGAAATAAGAAAGAAAAATAATGAAACTCCCATAAACCCCAGTTTTCTCTACATAAAATAGGATTTAAGGGGTGTTCCTTACGCGGATACCCTGAAACCCCTGTTTTCTCTATATAAAGTAAGGTTTATCACGGACTTGTTAACGTGATGTAATAGTAGACCCTTATTCACATGGCAGACAAATACTTTCTGACCTAGTTACCGCCCATGAAGGCGAACAATATGCCTTTGTAGGTACGTGTTAATTATACAGGTCCAAGAATTGGGTAAATTTCAGTCATCATTGACACATAAATAACCAATAGAATTCTCTGCTTGGTACCTGGAGACAGGTTGATTCAAATTTAAGGTGTGTCTTGTTAATTTTGTTATGTGAAGTTTTTACAAAAACTCCCGACCTTGAAAGGAATAGAATAAACTCAAGTCTGATCTGTGTCTACCTTTTTGGTCAGTGTCTAAATGTGACTGAGGGATCAATGGATTAAGATTACGTAATTCAAAGCATGGTTTCACATAACACTTCTTAATGTCACCTGAGCATACGTCATCAGACTTTATGGAGTCGAGATGACACTTAAATGTCAAAGAAACGGATAAAAACGCTAATTTTGTAGTAGAAGAAACCACACGGGCCTACATGTCCGTTCACCGGATTCGAGTCTTAAATAATGTGGAAAATCAAACAGTCAGTTTATACTTAAATAGAATGGAAATAATTTATATCAAAATTGTTTCCTGTGGTAATTTTGATTGGCCTTTGGTTCAAATCTACGCTGGTTTTCTATCATGAAAGTTAGAAAAAAAAATCAGGTGAGAGAAGTTTTAATGACGCCGTCAAATCACATGACTATCTTACACGAGTGATCATGAGATGATCACGGTGTAAAATTCTGTTTTTGTTGTTTTTAATCGGATTTAGAAAACGCATGATTGCCATGGACTGTGCATCACGTGAACTAGTCTGTGAAATGAACACACACCCCTTAAACCCCACTTTATATAGAGAAAACTGGGGTTTATGGGAGAATTCATTATTTTTCTTATTTCTGCTGTAAGAGATAGGTTGTGGGAACTCGTCAGAACCGTCTCAACGAGACGGTTCTAACGAGCACCCACAACCTATGAATAAATAAGAAAAAATCATCGATTTTCAACAGCCGTCATGGTAACGTCTGTAACTAGTAACCACGTGTTATTACTCGTGCTGTTACATCATTTTATCCACAAAATAGCAGCGGGGTTACATTACGAAAACACGCCTATACAAATACGTTGTAAATTTTACCACCTAGAAAAACGAACTTTTAGACGAAAAATTGTGATATTTTTCTTAATTCTGCTCAAAGTATAGATTGTGGGTACACGTTAGAACCGCCTCATCGAGGTGGTTCTTACAAGTACCCACAATCTATATTTTAGAACAGAAATAAGAAAAATAAGGTCTACCTCTGTAAACCCCAGTTATACTATGTAAAAGTGAGGTTCAAAGGGGTCAAAATTATATAGGCGTGTTTGCGTGATGATATGATAATATAGGGATCACCCATAGTTTTTCATGTTTTAACACTTACCGGGTGCCGAGGAAACTCGACAAATGCTAACCATGAACGATCGATATTCTTTCATAAAGACAAATTGTGACGAAAACGCCCCAAAACTTCAGATAAACACTTCAAACGCGACCATAAAACCAACATGGCGGCTAATTCAGGACGTCGTTAAAGGTCATATAGAACGACGGTATAGAAAACATTAAATTAAAAACGACATTGGTTAAAGGAATCGAAGGGCGAAAACCGCATCACAGTAATTATTGGTTAGTATTTCCAAAAATCGAAATGTCACAGATATTGAGTTTCTGTTGCAAAAGATATCATTGATGGATGGGGCACAGACTATTTGGTGTAAACAAAGCTGTTCCATGACCTAAAGAAATTTTGCTATTAGACAGGGAGAGAAACAGTTTCCTTCCTTATAGTACACATGCATACTATAGTAAATATGTCTCTTTTCTGCATTGGTATTGTCATTGTTGACGTTTCTTTAGTGTCTTATTTTATTCTATTTACTTTGTCAATATAGTGGTTAATTTATCGGAAGCGAGCTTTTAGTATTTTTTTCTGGTTGTAAAACTTTCAACCACTTCTTGAATGTTTCTGCTGAATGCAAGTTTAGTGTGTGTGTGTTTTTTTTTTTTGTTGTTTTTTTTTTTTTTTTTTTTTTTTGTTTTTTTTTTTTTAAGCACTGTTCTTGCTTGCTTTTGGTTCATTAATAATTACCAGTACATTTCTGTGCAATGTATCTCTCAGCTTAGAAAGAGCATTGCAGTGTTTGGACAGAAAAAAAGCATCACAATGTATTTACTGAAAATAATTTAAAATCCTATGAGTAATGCGATAACTACTCACAGATTGAATAATTATTATCAGCAGTTTAAGTGCTTCTTGATATCTTACATATTGTGATTTGTAATTACTGCAACAACTGCTGAGTAAATGAAGTGAAAGACCTATACAAATATATAGACAACACAATCATGATCACATAAGTTTTGGAACACTGACAAATGTACGACCATGTGAATTCTAAAAGCAAATTCAAATGGGTTTGGAATACAGCTTTAGGAAGCCGTTTGATTTCGTTCATAGGGCCTATACAAAAAAGATAGATTGGGTAGTGCCTATGCAGATACAAATTCTGAAAACTTAATGTCCAGGAAAAGTAATCTCAAGTGTTATTGATTTTCCCTAGAGTAGACCTTTCTTTTTAAATGGACAGTTAGGGTTAAATAAACAAACAACAGTTTGACTTGAGAGTCATTTATCTCGAGTCGGATAACAAATCTCGCAAAATCTGAAGCAACATCTAAAGTGACTGGTATGGTGTTGATTTGAATGTTAAATCTACACATCACCTTAGCACCATTACCAAATTAGACAAGAAAGACAGAAAGAAAACTGTACACATGATTACATGGGTGCATTTGATGACGTTTGTCATCAAAACCTTTGCGGTATAGTTCTGTAGACAAAATAGTTTGTTCCATAGGGGGCAACTTTTCCGAAATGGATGTTTTGAAATAATACTTATAATTATGCTATGAACTACTTACACAAACCAAACTATACTATAGCCATCCAAATTGTAAGCAATAGTAAAGTATTATTAAACAGTATGACCAAAACATGATAATCATATAATTTCACATTTTGCTGAATCAGGACTATCAGTATTCAGTCTGATAAAACACAATGTTACCGGTCCTCAATTTCCATAAAAATTCATCAACATGTTCCTAAGATATGTGAGTAGTTTTTATGCTAAAATGGTGTCTTGACAAAAATTGGAACATGGTAAAAATGCATATAAAATTTTAATGAATACAAAAATAGGAGCTGAAATATGGGGACACCGTCAAAGAAAACTGAATGCCCAGCCACTATTACTAGACATATGAGGTAATTCATAGTATCAACTAACTCACCAATTATGGCTTTGATTCATAAAACATAGCAGCATTAGATATATGAAACTCTGAATACTGTAGACAAGTTTACATGAGAGTACTCTCTGTTGTGATAGTGACTTCATAAAATATGTAATAAATTTACTACGGAAATAAAATTTAATAGTGAATGCATCGTAATTATAATGGTTATACCCAAGGCAATTATTATGCATAATTTCATCAAAATCCAAGCGTGGGGCAGAAACCAATGCAAATTTCCTATACCTTGAAAGACCCCCTTTGTATACCCGCTTGGAAGTTTCCTCTGCCAAGCGCTCACTATAGGCGCGTTTTTTTTTTTTTGGCATTTGTCTTATTATAAACATTTTTTGTCTCCACTTGATTTGAAAACTGGCATCACGAGCTCTAATAACTGACGTAGATACAGTGTTATCAGTGCCATTTATAAGACGCTGACTGTCATTATGTGCCGGTCTCGGTAGCTCAGTCGGATGCGCGGTGATCAGGAAGACGCGGGTTCGATACCTGCCGGGGTCGGCAACATTCTTTCTAAAGATTGATCACGAAATCTTTTCTAGGGTCATTATCTCCCTTCCGATGATTCGAGAAGGGCATTTGTCAGTTTCTAGCGAAAGAATGTGCACTCTACTGGTTAACCGCTTACGTATAAGCCTGTCCAGGAAGTGCGTTAGGTAAACTGACCGGCTCAAAAATGACCTAAATAGTGTTGACTGGGCCGTTAAACTCCAATACAAACAAACAAACAAACAAACAAAGACGGTCATTATGCCGCCTTTCCACTTCAGGCTGTACATTAGCAAGCAGTGAACCAACAACCGAAGATACGAACACATGAGCTGCTATAATAATAATAATAATAATAATAATAATAATAATAATAATAATGATGATAATAATAACTACAAATTAGTGAGTTATGATGTTTGTATGTGTGTGTGTTCGTGTTTAACGTCCAACCAACAGCTAAGGACATACGGGGACGGGACTTCGGTTTTAAAAATCCGAACTCTACAGAAGCCAGGGATCGAACCCACGACCCCTGGTTTCTGAGGCGAGAAGCATAGCCACTACACCACGGGGGCTTCAGCGAGTTATGGTAAAAAGAATGTTAGAATTCAGATTAAAACATCAAGTAACACCTCAGCGGACATATGATTATTAACCCATTTTGTTCCAGAAACCCCAAAACGGGTAATTGGCAAACAGTGTAGGCCCATATCAGATGCCACGGCCATAAAATAAGTGAATGATTCTGCGCTAAACTGAAGGTATATTCAGTTGTCGGCTAATCTTCTAAGCATATCCGACTGAAACAAAGAAACGCGCAGAAAAACACTCGGGGTGAGACTATCCGGGTCTACATCACTAACTGGGCATGTGAGTAGCCTGAGGCAAAGTGGGACCTCTTCTACGGTCAGAAACCTACACACACACACTTAAAAGCATTGGCCTTGCATTTGGGTATCTAAATTCAGCCATTCTCTGTGGGTCTCTTTCGTAACATTCACTTGAAAAATACGGCCCCCGCCCATCGGGGCTTGAAGAAATATATGGACTGCATGATGCTTCCATGCAGAGCTGAATCTGACCCGCACACGAGTACTGGTAGCCGGCTTAGAGGATCTAAGCCTGCCCAGGCAAAGCGGTGCGCACGAGTCGGACCGTCCATGCTTATAAACCCTATTGGTTTCATTGGGTGACAGGGCTTGTGATGTCATTTCATCTCAATGTCGGGTAAAAGTCCCACAAAATTGGAAGCAACGTCTCCAAAATGACCTTTACAGTGTTGACGGGGAAGTTAAACCTCAAATCAAATCAAATCACTTGAAAAATGAACTCTTCGGTCGTGCTTCTGAGAAGTCTTGTCTTTAACAATAAAACACCCATTGTTGTCGTAGTTTAGGATCACTTGGAAATGCAAAGAAATGAATCCCACATCCTTTTGAATGTTTACTAGTGCAACCGAATGCTACACAATACGCCATAATAATGCATTTGTTTCCAGAAAATAAAAGCGTAATGCAAAGAATAAACATTAATCTTTACACGTTCTTCAATGAAATGGGAACAGTGACGTCACTCACCGATAAGCAGCGTAGAGTGGCGGAATACATGCATATTGGAGGCATTTTTATCTCTAAGCGGTTTACACAGGTAGCTGTAATGTTAACAGACTAAGCTCTGCGGGGATGCGCAGGATTCGTATGATTGAACAATATTTGATAAAAAGTAAAATTGTTTCCGTAGTCCTTTAATCAGTTTTAAGATATTACAATTTGAAGTGTGAAATATTGAATGGAAACAGGTCAGCTTCAGACTGCCTCATTAATATTCATGAGGTATTCTACGATGCCATACATGCACATTTATTATTTTAAACTTTCTAAATATGAAATACCTAGGGTTTTATAGTCCTTAGGAACTGTATAATCACCTATTTGAAATATTTAAACTGATCTCAACTGATATGCTAAACCAGTTTTCTCATATTTTCAATTGCAAACCTTAAGTTCAAATTTTTAAATATTATTTTAAATAATTTAAATTCAAGTTCCTGTATTTGTAAGAGGATGATACAACACACAGAACTTACTGATCTGTTCAAAAGGCATGTAAAAACACTTACTTTAACTAGTTGGAATAAAAGTTCGAATTAAATGCTAGTTTTAAACATTAAAAAAAATACTTTAATTGTAAATTTAAGCTGGAATTTCGAAATCAAAGTTCTCATTTCTAACCTTAATTATGAACAAGATACACAGAAATCACAGGGCATGATAAAGCTGTATTAGGCAACTGCAAAATGGAAAATATGGTAGTTTACAATTATTTTTAAAAAGTTTAAAGCCACTATGACATCACAGAATATTTCATTGTGGGTTAAAATCAAAGAAAATTAGGGGAGATTACTCTTAACACACAAAACAATTGATTCCTTCAGATTCCTACGGAACCCGGGAAGGGACATGATCTTTCTTAATGTGTTGTGCGAATAAGATATTAAGTTGTGCGAACAAGATATTATCTTGTGCGCACAAGATAATATGTTGTGCGCACAAGATCTTGTGCGGACAACATAATTTATGTTGTGCGGACAACATATTATCTTGTGTGCACAAGATAATATCTTGTTGGCACAACTTAATATCTTGTGCGCAAAAGTTAATATGTTGTGCGAACAAGATATTATGTTGTCCACAAGAGATAATACCTTGTCCGCACAAGATAATATGTTGTGCGAACAAGATAATATCTTGTCCGCACAAGATATTATCTTGTGCGCACAACTTAAAAAAAAATCATGTCCTTTCCTGGGTTCCGTAGATTCTCCCTATCTTCCGCCATTGTTTAAAGGAATCCCGCAAAATATAATTGACTGTATCACGTGCGTTTACCTGTTTTCATAACAAAAAGACATGACACCATCTTACGTCAAGGCAACAATGAATGACGTCATGAAACCTGAAAAAGGCGGCTCTGCGCATCGCGCTCTTCCGCCTTGTGATTTATCACTCAAAATATCTTGGCTAAATAGGCGTACTGCGTAAGAAATTAATTTCTCACTCATCAAAGTTCATATAAGAGCCTTTCCATTTGAAATATAAAATGAAATAACGAATTTTATTTACGTGTTTTAACAAAACATAAAAAAAATAATGAATAGGAACTATTTGTTTAATACATTTGATTTGACTTAACGAAATTCTGATTCCATTTATATATTTGTCATGAAGGTGCTAGTAAACCATCAGAATAACATATTCGTGTGATATATAATGACAACCATACATGACGCCCATCGGGGCTTGAAGAAATAGATTGGGCTTCATGAGTAGAGCTGAAACCGACCCCGAGATGAGTACTGGTAAACCGCTTCTAAGATTTAAGCCTGCCCAGGCAAAGTGGTGCGAGTGGGACCGTCCAATGCATATAAGGCCTACTGGTTTCATTAACCGACTTTAAGATGTCATTTCATCTCAATGTGGGGTAAAAGTCCCAGAAAAAATTGGAAGCAACGTCTCCAAAATGACCTAAATAGTGTTCACGGGATCGTTAAACCTGAGTTCAAATAAAAAAAAAGTATTGACATTCTTATGAACTTCTTCGGCAATAAAATGCGATTTAAAATCATGGAAAGGGAGACCGGGGCTAGTTGGTCCGAAAATCGCATTTTTTTTCAAATGCTGACATACATATTCATTAGCTTGTAATAGTTTTACATTATGCAACTATTATAATCCATTCTCCACCTTATTTCATAGTTTCTCGCCCGGAAAATGACAGATTCTGACAAATATTGCCGTTTTCCAAGACGCGGTAAAACGGACCAACTTACCCCAATATCAGGGTAGGTCGGTCTGAGCCGCGGGGTAAGTTGGACCGACTAGGATTCAACGAGAAAATCAGGAAGTCATGATGGGTCGATACATGCCACTTTTGACAAAAGATCTGAGAAATTACGTGGCTTCAGTAACAATGCAGTAGACTATTAACACAAATTCCTCAGATGATCAGCCAACTGTACATTTGGTTAGTTATTTTTCTGAAAAACCGCCGATTTCATTGGAAAACCCCATTGAAAAGCCTTACCGTAGAGTAGACCGGGGCTAGTTGGTCCTAAGATTATTATTTGTCTTCAACAGCTGGGGCTATTATCTAATTTTGGTACTATGCCTCTTGTTCAATAATTATCTGCTGTTTTTCATTCAGAAAAAAGCCCAATTCTGATAAATACAAATGTAACGCCGCTTTTTTCGACGGACCACCTTACCCCGTCGCGAATGGACCAACTTACCCCGACCCAATGCCTGGTAGATCTTCACAAATGACAGGAACGCCATTGAATTTAGAAACACCAAATACACTCATTTGAATACCTTAGATAATGAGCTTTCAGGAAAATTATAACATTTGCTTGTTATTTGTTACACACAAGAGGCAGACAAATGATTTCAAGTGTGGTAAAGTCAATTTTGTGGTACAAAATCAGTTTTTGTTCTCTCAAATTGTAACGCCTTTGTTGATTGCCATCTACTTTTCTCCAGACAGTGTGTCACGATGAGCCATATCATTTTGATATCATATTCCATTTAGCCATATCATTTTGCCATGGCTTTTCTCAGTTCAGAGAAATTGCGCTCGGACCAACTAGTCCCGGTCTCCCCTATGATAAACGGAATCATACACGAGTGGTCATTTTATATGAAACTCCACAAAAGCTCGTTTCATAAATTTCATATGAAATGTCCACTCGTATAAGATCCTTTACACCGCGAAAACATGCTTATAAGAGGACCCTTGTTATAACGACAGTATTTGTTCTCATTGTGCCTCTAAAAAGAATTTTCCTTTATAAAGAATCCCAGTTAGGATTAAGAGAGATAACAAAGGGCTTTCTTTTTCCTTCATGACTTCAAGAAACAAAAGTTACAGACATTTGTTAGAATCGCCTCAGTCGAGGCGATTCTAACAAATGTCTATAACATTTGTTTCTTGGAGTATTAGTTTGTGTTTCCAACCCGAAGGAAGCCAATGCCGATCACAACCGATGCCATTATTCGCGCTAAGGATTCATTTCGTTAAAATTCTCAGTTTAATGAAATTTGTCGTTATAACGAATGTCGGTATAAAGAGGGTTGTCTATATAATTTTGACCCCCTTAAACCCCATTTTTATATAGTAAAACATGAGTTTACAGGGGTATACAATATTTTTCATATTTCTGCTCAAAAACATACATTGTGGTACTCGTTAGAACTGCCTCGCCGATTTGGTTCCAACGAGTTACCACACTCTTTGTTTTGAGCAAAAATATGAAAAGTATCAGAATTTTTATCAGACGTTTTTTTTTTTTTTTTTTTTTTGTGTTTGTTTTTTGTTTTGTTTCATTTTGGGGGTATAATTATCAAAATATTTTCGTTAAGTTACTTGTTCTTCTATGAATTTTTATTGAATCTTTAAATTCTTATGAACTTCTCCGATAATTAAATTCGGTTTAAAATCATTATAAGATAAACAGAATCTTACACGAGTGGTGATTTTACATTAAATTATTAAACTCGCCAGAGGCTCGTTTCATACATTTTATATGTACTGACCACCCGTATTACGAGTGGTGATTTTACATGAAATTTATGAAACTCGCCGGAGTCTCGTTTCATAAATTTTATATGAACTGACCACCCGTATAACGAATGGTGATTTTACATGAAATTTATGAAACTCGCCAGAGGCTCGTTTCATAAATTTTATATGAACTGACCACTCGGGTAACGAATGGTTATTTTACATGAAATTTATGGAACTCGCCGGAGTCTTGTTTCATAAATTTTATATGAAATGACCACTCGTGTAAGATCCACTATTTATGAAAAGGGATCTACTATGGTATGCATTTCACCAATTTGTTAACCTGATGCATGACGATAACATACACCTCGCCCCCCGCCCATAGGGGCTTGAAGAAATATATGGGCTGCATGATGCTTCCACGCAGAGCTGAATCCGGCCCGCACACTAGTACCGGTAAACCGCTTAGTGGATCTAAGCCTGTCCAGGAACCGCGGTGCGAGTCGGACCGTCCATGCTAAAAACCCTATTGGTTTCATCGGGAGACAGGGCTTGAGATGTCATTTCATCTCAATGTCGGGTAAAAGTCCCACAAAATTGGAAGCAACGTCTCCAAAATGACATTTACAGTGTTGACGGGGACGTTAAACCTCAAATCAAACAAATACGATAACACACCCATGTGACATTGAGCATTCTTTCATATCTCCAAAATGGTTACTTTTCTAATGAAAATTTGTGATATTTATCTTATTTATACTTCAAACATAGGTTGAGGGTGCTCGTTAAAACCGCCTTATTGAGGCGGTTCTAACGAGTACCCACGACCTATAGAACCGCCTCATTGAGGTGGTTCTAACGAGTACCCATATCGCCTCATGAGGCGGTTCTAACGAGGACCCACAACCTATATTGAGATGAAATGACACCTCAAGCCCTGTCGCCCAATGAAACAAATAGGGTTTATAAGCATGGACTTTGCCTGGGCAGGCTTAGATCTTCTAAGCGGTTTACCAGTACTCGTGTGCGGTCGGTCATGATTCACATCTGCATGGAAGCATCATGCAGCCCATTTATTTCTGCAAGCCTCGATGGGCGGGGGCCGAGTACACATGTAATTCAAGCAATCTAGTAGTTCCAGAAATCCTAGAGAATTAATGTTTCCTTATTTTGTTTTGCTGAAAAAAGTGAGTAGCTACCTCATCCATCTTAGAACCTTTCAAGGAATACCGTGCAGTAAAATTCATATATTAAGACCACCTCTTAAAGACCACTTTTGAACAGTCCCAAAGGTGGCCCCTTATACGGACAGGATTGGCGCAGTAAACACAAAGAAAGGATAGCTGAAACGTTCTCATTAAGCTTTCAAAAAGGATAACCCTTTTATAGAACATATTTAACTTCACTACAGCTGGTGATTGGGAATGTGTGGCGGCGGTAAAACGTCTCCTTGCCCTACATCATAGTGTAGATTATATTTTCTTGTCCTTTGGGATCATTGATTCCATTGTGGAATTTTGAAAATATCTGAGGGTCACTGATGAGGCCTAATTGGCCGAAACTAGCTAGTCTGGCCAAGAAAACATATACACTCCATATTTTTTCAGTTCTGTGGTGTATTCCTTGCTACCAAAGGATAACCCTTTTATAGAACACATTTAACTTCACTACCGCTGGTGTGTGGGAATGTGTGGCGGCGGTAAAACGTCTCCCTGCCCTACATCATAGTGTAGATTATATTTTCTGGTCCTTTGGGATCATTGATTCCATTGTGGAATTTTGAAAATATCTGAGGGTCACTGATGAGACCTAATTGGCCGAAACTAGCTAGTCTGGCCCAGAAAACATAATATGTGTATATTATACACTCCATATTTTTCAGTTCTGTGGTGTATTCCTTGCTTCCAAAGGATAACCCTTTTGTAGAACATATTAGTCTTAATTTTAGATGGTCTTAACTTGAGGGAAATGGGAACACCTAGCACTATTTCCGCCATTTTTCAAAGGGAGATAATTTTCGGGACTTCCTGTTCGCTTTTCTATAGGCCCTGTCCCACTGAAAAAGGGGTCTACTCTTAAAGGAAAGAAATTAATCCTTTAGGAGCAAATTCTTTCCTTTACGAGTTGACCCCTATTGATATGGGAGACAAAAATACTTTTGCAGGAGTTGCCTCCCCTGAAGATGTTCTCATTCCCCTTAATAGCGGAATTTTACTGTAGTTACCCTATGTATTCAGACAGACAGACCTAAGCGAACAGTGTAGATCCAGATGAGACGCCACAAAACGCGGCGTCTCATCAGGGTCTATACTGTTTGTCCCTCATCCTGCTATTTTAAGACACAACATCGGGTAGAAGAACGATTTCAACATTTCATCAGCAGTCTTCGTTCTGGCACTAATCTGGGTGAGTATGAAAGAGTTTACAGGAATAGCGTATTTGCCCTATGTATTTGGACAGACATGCATTAGCAAACAGTGTAGACCCAGATGAGACGCCACAGAATGCGGCGTCTCATCAGGGTCTACACTGTTTGTCAATGATCCATCTATTTTGAGGCGCACGTAATAAATTGTACTTGTTCGAATTTTAGATCACCTATCGGATGAAGGCGCTGACTCTTAATCATTAAGTCTACCGCAACTGTGTCTCCTTATTTGGTTTTGCTGAAAAGAAAATGAGTAGCTTCCTCATCCCTCTTAGACCTTAGCAAACAGTTTAGACCCAGATGAGACGCCGCAGAACGCGGCGTCTAATCAGGGTCTACACTGTTTGTCATTCAGCCATCTATTTTTAGACGCACGAAATAAATTGTACATGTTCGAATTTTAGAACAACTGGTTGAATAAGGCGCTTGCTCTTAATCATTACGGACCCCGCCCATCGGGGTTTGAAGAAATAGATGGGCTGCATGATGCTTCCATGCAGAGCTGGTACCGACCCGCACACGAGTACTGGTGAACAACTTAGAGGATCTAAGTCTGCCCAGGCAAAGCGGTGCGTGTCGGCCCGTCCATGCTTATAAACCCTATTGGTTTCATTTGGCGGCAGGGCTTGAGATGTCATTTCATCTCCGTGTCGGGTAAAAGTCTCACAAAATTGGAAGCAACGTCTCCAAAATGACCTTTACAGTGTTGACGGGGACGTTAAACCTCCAATCAAACAAACATCCCTCTTAGGACGTTTCAAGGAATACCGCATTTATTCTATATTTGGACATACATGCCTGGGCAAACAGTGTAGTCTTATCAGGGTCTACACTGTTTGTCAATGATCCATCTATTTTTAGACCTACGTAATAAATTGTACTTGTTCGAATTTTAGAACACCTAGTGGATGAAGGCGCTGACTCTTAATCATAATGTCTCAGTACCGCCACTGTGTCTCCTTATTTGGTTTTGCTGAGAAAAATGAGTACTCTTAGCTTCCTCATCCCTCTTAGACCTAAGCAAACAGTGCAGACCCAGATGATAACGCGGTGTCTCATCAGGGTCTACACTGTTTGTCACTCAGCCATCTATTTTTAGACGCACGTAATAAATTGAACTTGTTCGAATTTTAGAACACCTAGTGGATGAAGGCGCTGACTCTTAATCATTAGGTCTACCGCCACTGTGTCTTCTTATTTGGTTTTGCTGAAAAAAATGAGTAGCTTCATCATCCCTCTTAGACCTAAGCAACTAGTGTAGACCCAGATGAGACGCCGCATAACGCGGCGTCTCAACAGGGTCTACACTGTTTGTCACTCAGCCATCTATTTTTAGACGCGAGTAATAAATTGAACTTGTTCGAATTTCAGAACAATTAGTGGATGAAGGCGCTGACTCTTAATCATTAGGTCTACCACCACTGTGTCTCCTTATTTGGTTTTGCTGAAAAAAAGAGTAGCTTCCTCATCCATCTTAGACCTAAGCAAACAGTGTAGACCCAGATGAGACGTCTCATCAGGGTCTACACTGTTTGTCACTCAGCCATCTATTTTCAGACGCACGTAATAAATTGTACTTGTTCGAATTTTAGAATACCTAGTGGATGAAGGCGCTGACTCTTAATCATTAGGTCTACCGCTACTGTGTCTTCTTATTTGGTTTTGCTGAAAAAAAATTAGTAGCTTCCTCATCCCTCTTAGACCTAAGCAAACAGTGTAGACCCAGATGAGACGCCGCATAACGCGGCGTCTCATCAGGGTCTGCACTGTTTGTCACTCAGCCATCTATTTTTAGATGCACGTAATAAATTGTACTTGTTCGAATTTTAGAAACACCTAGTGGATGAAGGCGCTGACTCTTAATCACTAGGTCTACCGCCACTGTGTCTTCTTATTTGGTTTTGCTGAAACAAATGAGTAGCACTTTCATCCATCTTAGACCTAAGCAAACAGTGTAGATCCAGATGAGGCGTCTCATCAGGGTCTACACTGTTTGTCACTCAGCCATCTATTTTTAGACGCTCGTAGTAAATTGTACGTGTTCGAATTTTAGAAACACCTAGTGGATGAAGGCGCTGACTCTTAATCACAAGGTCTACCGCCACTGTGTCTCCTTATTTGGTTTTTGCTGAAAAAAATTAGTAGCTTCTTCATCCCTCTTAGACCTAAGCAACTAGTGTAGACCCAGATGAGACGCCGGATAACGCGGCGTCTCAACAGGGTCGAAACTGTTTGTCACTCAGCCATCTATTTTTAGAAGCACGTAATAAATTGTACTTGTTCGAATTTTAGAACACCTCGCTGACTCTGTATCATTAGGTTTACCGCCACTGTGTTCTTCGCGACTGTGAGACGCCAAGTTCTGCAACGGAAGGTCAGGTGGTTTTTCACCGGGTACTCCGGTTTTTGCCCTCTCTGGTGATATAAGTGAAATAATACTAATGGGGCCTTAAAACCAAAAAACAAAAAAGAGCTCCGCAAGCGGGACATTATACGCCCGTGGCAAATAGTAAGATGGAGCATGTATATACTGACTCTTGTACAAGTTTGGGTTTGTGGAATATAACCAAGGAACAATATGTGCTCCATATAGTCTTACGTGGCACTATTAATAACCCTCAATGGCCCAAACTACAACAGTGATCAAAATAATATGGGCATAACTCTGGCAATAAGTGGTGGAATGTAACCTTGAAATAATATGCGCTGCGCCACGTCAGTCTTTGTTTGTTTGTTTGTATTGGAGTTAACGGCCCAGTCAACACTATTTTAGGTCATTTTTGAGCCGGTCGGATAACCAATCCACTTTTCCTGGGCAAGCTTATACGTAACCCTCAGTGGCTCAGGCTACATGTCTCCAACAAATGTTCATGGTCGGTAATATTTGGTAGACCATAACATCAACAATGATCATAATAATATGGGCATAACTCTGGCAATAAGTCGTGGCCTGTAACCTTAAAATAATATGCGCTGCTCCACGTCATAGTCTTTGTTTGTTTGTTTGTATTGGAGTTTAACGGCCAAGGCAACACTATTTTAGGTCAGTTTTGAGCCGGTCAGTTTACCTATCCATACTTTTCCTGGGCAAGTTTATACGCAACCTTCAATGGCTCAGACTAACTGTCTCCAACAAATTTTCATGGTCGGTAATATTTGGTCGACCATAACATCAACAGTGATCAAAAATAATATGGGCATAACTCTGGCAATAAGTGGTGGACTGCAACCTTGAAATAATATGCGCTGCTCCGCGTCATAGTCTTTGTTTGTATTGGAGTTTAACGGCCCAGTCAACACTATTTTAGGTCATTTTTGAGCCGGGCAGTTTACCTATCCACACTTTTCCTCGGCAAGCATATACGTAAGCGGTTAACCAGTACAGAGCACATTCTTTCGCCAGAAACTGGCAACTGCCCTTCTTGAATCAGCGGAAGGGAGAGAATGACCGTAGAAAAGATTTCATGATCAATCTCCACGAAAGAATGTTGACGACCCCGGCAGGTATCGAACCCGCGTCCTCATGGTCACCAGTCAGACGCGCATCCGACTGAGCTACCGAGGTCGGCACACCACAGTCTAACTATACGTAAAATTTCAGCTTCATCAGATGCAAAATGTAGGGAACGTTCTCCGGAAACAAAATAAGTTTAGAAAAATCTGTGAAAGGGGAATAACTCTGGTAATATTTGGCGACCGGTAACGTCAAAATAATTTGAGCTGTTCCACATCATAACCTTAATATATGTAAAGTTTCAGCTTCACCATATGTACAATGTAGGAGGAGTTATCTGTTAACCAGAAACGGAATGTGAAAGGGGTATAGCTCTTGTAATATTTGGCGGACCGTAACCTCAAAATAATATGCCCTGTTCCATATCATGGTCTTACTCTGTGTAAAGTTTCAGCATCATCGGATGTAAAATGTAGGAGTGTTATCCAGAAACAAAATGATTTTTTCAAAGGGACATAACTCTATTATTATTTGGTGGACCGTAACCTCGAAACAATATGCGCTGCCCCACATCATGGTCTAACTATATATGAAGTTTCAGCTTGATCGGATGTAAACTGTGGGAGGAGTTATCTGGGAACGAAAAACTTACAAAAAATTCTAAGGGCATAACTCTATTATTATTTGTGGACCGTAACCTCGAAACAATATGCGCTGCCCAACATCACGGTCTAACTATGTATGAAGTTCCAGTTTGATCGGATGTAAACTGTAGGAGGAGTTATCTGGAAACAAAAAGTTTACAGACGGGCGGACGGACGCCAGGGGTATAATACAATGCGTCCCATTTTTCAAACGGGCCTATAAAATAGAAAATACAGTTGAACTTCAATGGCTCGAAAACCTTTGGGACCACGAGAATCTGTTTGAGACAGGGGTAGTGCGAGCCACTGAGGGTTACTGCCAGGAGGCATAACGAGATACTTTTGGACATCTTTTCGGTGCTCTATAATGAAAATGTATGCTGTGTTTACTCATTAGAATCGCTTCAATGAGGCGATTTTAATGAGTACACACAGCATACATTTGCCAGATAAAAGACGAAAATCCCCTAAATTATCCCCCATTATTTCTTATGTAGATATATTTCCTAGGGACTCAAAACCGGGTTCGACTAAGCCATGGTATACGAGCCATCGGTGTTCGAGCCACCCGTCCAAGGAACGAACGGCCCCCGCCCATAGGGGCTTGAAGAAATATATGGGCTGCATGATGCTTCCAAGCAGAGCTGAATCCGGCCCGCACACTAGTACTGGTAAACCGCTTAGAGAATCTAAATATGTTCTATAAAAGGGTTATCCTTTGGAAGCAAGGAGTACACCACAGAACCGGAAAATATGAAGTGTAAGTGTTTCCTGGGCCAGACTAGCTAGTTTCGGCCAATTAGGCCTCATCAGTGACCCTCAAATATTTTCAAAATTCCACAACGGAATCAATGATCCCAAAGGACAAGAAAATATAAACTACACTATGATGTAAGGCAGGGAGACTTTTTACGGCCGCCACACATTCCCAGACACCAGCTGTAGTGACGTTAAATATGTTCTATAAAAGGGTTATCCTTTGGAAGCAAGGAATACACTACAGAACCGGAAATATGAAGTGTATGTGTTTCCTGGGCCAGGAACCGCGGTGCGAGGCGGACCGTCCATGCTAATAAACCCAATTGGTTTCATTGGGCGTCAGGGCTTGAGATGTCATTTCATCTCAATGTCGGTTAAAAATCCCACAAAATTGGAAGCAACGTCTCCACAATGACATTTCCAGTGTTGACGGGGACGTTAAACCTCAAATCAACCAACCAACCAAGGAACGAAGCAAGGTTACCCACTTTAAAATGGTTGACAACCATGCTACCTCTGTCATGAAGATAATGTCTATCCCTGCAAACACCAGTTTTCTCCATAAAAAGTGGGGTTTAGAGGGGTGTTCGTTACATAACATGACCATGAATATATGTTTGGTAATTTGCCAGACTGTTTAATCTCTATGATTGTGTTGAAAGAAGATTCCAGAAAACGGAATTTGTTTTGAAAACTATTCAGTTTCAGGTGTATAGCTAATTGCATATAATTCTCGTTTGTCATAAACAAAATCAAGAAAATGGTATCAAATACACGGGTGTGAGACGCCAAGTTCTGCAACGGAAGGTCAGGTGGTTTTTCTCCGGGTACTCCGGTTTTCGCCCACCTCTGATTAACGATCGGCTCGATATGAGTGAAATAATCTTGAAAGGGCCGTAAAACCCAAACCAAAAAAAAAAAAAAAAAAAAAAAAATCAAATACACGCTCTAGTCATGTGACAGGTGTACATTTCATCTGAGGTCTATGAATATGTAAGATTTATACCATATGGGCCCCGTCAAGCGATTTTGGTACTTATCGCCTATGCGAGCAGCGAAGGTTCAGGCGAGCCTGCGCATCCGCGCAGTCTCACCAGAACCTTCGCTGCTCGCTCATACAAGCAGTGAATCAACAGGAACCTTCAGACAGAAAGCCATATCCCTGGTCCCTCTGAATGGCTGGGCATGCGCAGTTAAAATTTGTCATGACGGAATGCTCGAAGACACAAATTCGCTTGGCGGGGCTCATATCTACCAGTTGCGGGCCAACGTCAGGCCGACAGCGATACGACACGGGCCAACGTCAGGCCGACAGCGATACGACACGGGCCAACGTCAGGCCGACAGCGATAAGGCACGGGCCAACGTCAGGCCGACAGCGATACGACACGGGCCAACGTCAGGCCGACAGCGATACGACACGGGCAAACGTCAGACCGACAGCGATACGACACGGGCCAACGTCAGGCCGACAGCGATACGACACGGGCCAACGTCAGGCCGACAGCGATACGACACGGGCCAACGTCAGGCCGACAGCGATACGACACGGGCCAACGTCAGGCCGACAGCTATACGACACGGGCCAACGTCAGGCCGACAGCGATATGACACGGGTCAACGTCAGGCCGACAGCGATACGACACTGGCAAACGTCCGACCGACAGCGATACGACACGGGCAAACGTCAGACCGACAGCGATACGACACGGGCAAACGTCAGGCCGACAGCGATATGACACGGGTCAACGTCAGGCCGACAGCGATACGACACGGGCCAACGTCAGGCCGACAGCGATACGACACGGGCCAACGTCAGGCCGACAGCGATACGACACGGGCCAACGTCAGGCCGACAGCGATACGACACGGGCCAACGTCAGACCGACAGCGATACGACACGGGCCAACGTCAGGCCGACAGCGATACGACACGGGCCAACGTCAGGCCGACAGCGATACGACGTTGACACGTCGTATCGCTGTCTGCCCGACGTTGGCCCGACATGTTTGTTGGCTGGGCAGTAACAAAAGTTTGGTTCCTTTGCCATAAAAAATAGTAGAAGTGGAGGCAAAGATCAGGCATCGATACAATCAACCCACAACTCCCATAAGAGACACCAAAGGGAAAGCCACACAAACATGAAACAACAGACCCTAATGGAAACACAAACAGCGGAAAGCCAAAAGGACAGTAACTTTCCCACAAAATGGCCAAAAGGTTATCCAAAAGCAGGCAAAACAAGCATCATGATACGCTACTTGTAAATGATAGCAGTAAAACATCGTTTAATCAGTTTTGATATGTAACATAGACAAAACAATGCAACCATAATATGCTATTTGCACAGATATGTTCCCAATAAGTAAGTATCCAGCCAAGTTATTTTTGTGGGGTTGTTGGGTGAGGCAAAGGTGTACTGTATCTTGCGCCACTTGGGTATCCAACTGATATTGGCTTACAGTTGTCATTGCACGAGGGATTGTTGCTATTTTTCTGTTTCTATATACAGTCGAACTTCAATGGCTCGCACACCTTTAGAACCTCGAAAATCTGTTCGAGACAGGGGTAGTTCGAGCCACTGAGGTCACTGTCAGGAGGAATAACGAGATACTTTTAGTCATCTTTTCGGTGTTCTATAATGAAAATGTATGTTGTGTGTACTCATTAGAATCGCCTCATCGAGGCGATTCTAATGAGTACACACAGCATACATTTGCAAGATAAAAGACTAAAATCTCCTTAATTATCCCCCACTATTTCTTATGTAGAGGATTTCGCTAGGGGCTCAAGAATGGGTTCGACACATCCATGGTAAACGAGCCATCGGTGTTCGAGCCATCGACGTTCTACTGTATCCATTCTTTTCTGTCCCTACTTTTCATCTCCTCTACAATCTCTTCTACTGTGATGCGACACAATGGCTGACGTGTCGTTAGGCACAACCAATCAATTAATGTTTTTTTTTATAATTATGATTAGAAAAGGACTATTTCCTGGCAGTAGCGGCCTTAAGTTAAACTGGCTATTGGCAATAGATCTAGCTAATTTATATTAAAATCGCTTTTGCCAGTTGGCTTGCAAAATTATTTCATTCCGTTTATTAGTTTATTAGCCCATCGGAGTCTAACTGTTGGTTTTCTTTTGCTCCAGCATTTCAGTGGTATCTTGCTGTCGAATCCTCACCGTTGTCTCACCTCTGTGGTTGTTTGATTATTTTTGTTCACGGAGATGTTGCACTGATGAGTTAGGAGGCCTTCATGCGGACTGAACAAATTATTTGTCTAAATCGCGACGGAAGAAAGGGCGAGGATTGTGGCCACGTAAAATCGATTTAAGCCCCCAGTGGAAATCTTTCCACTGACCGTTCGCAGGCGGTTCGTCTGTGGCGATTTATTTATGTTGTTGTTTGTTACTTATTGGTTCAGGCATTGGATAAGATGACTTTGTTTACCACCGTGAAATGCGAAATGCAGATGACTCAGTGAAACATTAGAATGATAAAGATAGATTAAGATGTTGGACAATAAAATTGAGTATCAGATTTCAATGCGTTAAGTGCAGTGTTTTACACATAACTAGGGGAAGAACCAATGAAACTGAGCCTATATACATTTAAAGGGGAACGATCCTCGAAAATGTGGATTCATTAAACAAAAAATCTCTCATTAAAACGGGAAGAGACAAGGTTTATACTATTTTTTTCGGGGGGGGGGGGTTGGTTTTACGGTCCTTTCAAGATTATTTCGCTCATATCGAGACGATCGTTAATCAGAGGTTGGTGAAAACCGGAGTACCCGGAGAAAAACCACCTGACCTTCCGTTGCAGAACTTGGCGTCTCACATGTGACCCGAGCGAGGCTCGAACCCAAAGCGGTGAGAGATCTAATGTTTAAGAGGTTTATACTACTGTTCAATGGTCTAAAGTGTGCCGCTAGCATTGCAACGAATGACATTATTCCCCAAATTAGGCACCGCAAAAAAGTTAATTTGCCTTCCAGTCTCCTATAGCATAAACTGACAATTGCAAAGGATCCTTCTTCCCTCGAACCACCAAAGAATGGAATACCCTCTGAGATTCGATATTTCCTCAGCTCGGTGTAATCTCTTTGGTGAGTGCAGGGACCATTTCTCACATCACATGTCCTTGTGAATGAGTGTCATTTGACGAGTTACCAGTAACAATTCTGATTATAAGTTAGCACTTTGTAATTTGAGGTGTGCGCGATAAATTTAGAAACGATGTCATGCACCAGAATCAGAATCAGAATTGTTACTGGTGAAACGTCAAATGACATTCATACATCAGTACCTGTGATATGGAAAGTTTGTCCCTAGCTCTCACCAAAAAGTTTACACTAAGCTACACTATCCCCAGCACCATCAGCTGTGGAAACGATCGAATCGGGAAAGGAATTCTAATCTATAATGGTCCGAGGGAAGAAAAAATATTTGCAAATGTCAGTTCTTGCAGTAGGGGACTGAAACGCCAATGAATGATGATTTCTACAGCACCTAGCTGCGGGACCAATGTCATCTGTTGGAATGCTGGCGGCACCCTTTAAACTTTTGTAAAAAAGTATGAGCCTATTTCTCTCCACCTTTCTCTAAATTCCATTAGTATTCCAGTCATAAATCCAGTTTAAATTGCAGTAATTGCTTGTTACAAAAGATCTAGCATCTATATTCTGAACTGTTTCATTTTTTTTTTCGTTAAGAACCACTCCAATGGGTCCCAGGCACAACTACCATATTCCAATATTGGGCAAAACGTCAATAATATGCTGCCTCTTTTACATGCGCAGGACACCGATGAAGATTCTATTTGTCTTAGTACACATGTTGTTAATGTGTGTATACAATCTCAAAGCATGGTTGTCACACCAAGGTATTTAATGGAAACCACATTCACGAGGATCATCTAAGGTGCAAGAAGGCTCAATTGTATTGGTTCTCTTCCTAGTTATCCGCATAATGTAATGTTGAAATATCATGCCGCATTTTTGTTTCCGACATACTTGTCTATCCACATGGTTCTGAAGGTTCAGTTAGTCCTCTGTATCTCTAATTTCCAATCCTAATTTCAAAACCAAACTAGAAGTTGGGGCAATGATCAGGAATCGGTACAATTAACCCACATCAGAAACACCAAAGGGAAAGAAACACAAACACGAAACAACAGACCCTAATGGAAACATCAATAGCGGAAAGCCAAAAAGGACAGTTACTTTTCCAGAAAATGGCCAATAGGCTATTCAAAATAAAATAATATAAGCGACACAAACACCCAAAGACAAACCATAACAAAAATAAACCGCAACAGAAGAATCGCCTTGGAACGGTCAGCGGAAACGAATTCCAAGTCCTCGCGAACAGTGTTATTTGTGAGTCAATGCAAGTGGAAATATCATTAATGTACAGGGAGTACAACAATTTGACCAATAACCGTCCCATATGAGAACGCAGACAAAAGTGGAAGCCATTCCGAAGATTCACAATTAACAACAACTCGCTGTTTTCTGTTGCAAAGAAAGGATTCTGTCCATTTGAGAGTCTTCACCTCCAATGCCGAAACCGAATGATTTGGATTTCAGTGGTTCATGAGTTTTGGGAGGAGGTAAACACCTTCTCGAAAGCCAGAATAAATGTGTTCACCTGTTCCCCTTTGTCCAAGATTTTTACCCAATCATTTACAACCATGTATACGTTCAGAGATCATACTCATGAGGATCAGATAGGCATTAAAGAGTATGTAGCAACCAAATGGATCGTTTTGAATTAACAACAGCATCATGTATCGCGACTTTGCTGACAGATTAAACAGTTATGTCTCAATTCATGAAGATTATAATCTGTGTTTATTGTACCCATATTGTGCTGACTAACCGCATTATGGTGTGTCATCACCCGTAGTAAGTTGTACACTAACAAAAAAAATCAAGCTTTGATTTGATTTTTACATAAGATTTGGTACTAAGTTATTGAGACAAGTTGTGGGTATTCCGATGGGTACTAATTGCGCACCACTGGTCGCTGATCTGTTTTTTTGTTTTGTTATGAGAGAGACTTCATGGTGTCCATTTCTTATGAAAACAAGTCTGAAATCATTGAAGCTTTTAGCTCCACTTCTAGATATTTGGACGATTTATTAAATATTGATAATACCTATTTTGATGGTTTGATCAGTCAAATTTACCTCCCAGAACTTCAGTTAAATAAAGCAAATTCTTCTGATACCGAGGCCCCGTTTTTGGATTTACATCTATCTATTGTATATGGGTTGTTTCTTGCAAAATTTATGATAAACGTGATTATTTTGATTTTGAGATTGTAAATTTTCCTTTTTTGGATGGTGATGTTCCTCGTGCGGCATCCTATGGCGTTTATATTTCGCAATTAATTCGATTTGCCAGAGTGTGAAGTCATGTAACTGACTTCAACACTCGTAATAAATGTTAACAGCTAAACTTCTTAATCAGGGTTATCGGTACCATAAACTACGCAAAGCCTTTTCAAAATTCTATAGACGTCATTCTGATTTAATTTCAAAATTCAATATTGGACTTAAATCTCTTCTGCGGCAAGGTCTATCGGAACCCGAAATTTATGGTGACTTAGTATATAAATTCAGAAAAATATATAACCGCCGTGCCCTCAGCACCCAATTCCGTAAAATCATTCTTCGATATAAAAAGTTTGGGTACAACGTGAATGTTATAAGACAGACTGCATGCACGGTTGTTAACCCAATCACGGTTGACAACTTTGCTTCCCTCTTTAATTGCACGCGGGTTGGCCAGGCCTCAGATTCTATGACGGTTCCAGCGTAAAGGCTTATGTTGGATGGTACCTGATGCTCTGTCTCTGGTCGTGCCCATCGGAGTCGAACTGTTGATTTTCTTTCGCTCCAGCATTTCAGTGGTTTCTTGCTGTCGAGTCCTCACCGTTGTTTCATCTCTGTAGTTGTTTGATTTTTGTGTTCACGGATATGTTGCACTGTGGAGTTAGGAGGCCTTCATGCGGACTGAACAAATTATTTGTCTTAATCGCGACGGAAGTAAGGGCGAGGATTAGGGCCATGTAGGGTCGATTTGGGCCCCCAGTGGAATTCGTTTCGGCTGACCGTTCCAAGGTGGTTCTTCTGTCGCGGTTTATTTTTGTAATTGTTTGTCTTTGGGTGTCTGTGTCGCTTTTATTATTTTATTTTGACTAGCCTATAGGCCGTTTTGTAGGAGAGTGGCTGTCCGTTTGTTTTTCCGCTGTTGATGTTTCGTTGGGGTCTGTTGTTTCATGTTTGTGGTTTTTCCCTTTGTTGTCTCTGATGGGAGCTGTGGGTTAATTGTATCGATTCCTGATCATTGCCTCCCACTTCTATTTTGCACCATCTTCGGATTCAGTGGGTTTTGACAAAAACTGGGGCTCAAGCAAATGCATCAATGGAAGCTCTAAAATCGCAATAACATATAAATTACAAAATCATGTGCATAAAAGAGGTGTTACTGTCAAAAGAAATAGTGACCGAAGTACGCTGGGATTGGTGGAAACACTCTAGACGAAAGAAAAAAATGTTTCTAGTTTCGTTTGTAATGAAAAGACTTCTCTGCAACTGTTTCTGTAAATGATAACGTCATTATTCTGCAGCTATGCAAAATAACTACCCAAGAAGATAAGGATTTTGGCTAAAGTAAACCTTTTTCTCACCGACATAATGAATTCGGTAGCGTTCGTTGTAGCCGTTCGCATTCGTTGTACCGCGGTTACCGGTGTGTTCTTACCCGAAATCGAATATTCTTGCGTGTGTGATAAATGCACTGGTTGAATACGACCTCATATGGGCCGTCGTTAAGGATGACGTCACGGCACATTACATGACGTCACTAAACATCGCTGTAGTATTATCACAATAAACCGAAGTGACTGCAGTATTAAAAATCAACGTTCAGAAATGGCCACAAAGACAGTTTTGACTGTACATGTAGAACTACAACGGAAAAGTGATCTTTACCTACTGCATTTATGGTAGCATATGCATTATTATTAAGATGGACATATGCCACTTGTGAGAAACAACCATAATTTGCCGTATGCGCATAATCATTCAGATCTTTAGTTTATTTTCGGTGTTCCATTTTATTTCATGCCAAATTGCAATAAGATATTGTCGTATGATATTTTCGCTATTGCCATTTAACTTGCAATAAGATATTGTCGTATGATATTTTAAATTGCAATAAGATATTGTCGTATGATATTTTCGCTATTGCCATTTCGCTATTGCCATTTCCTTTGTTTAGGTTTCCATTATGGTCTGGTCGCTTAATGTTTGTATTTCTTTCCCTTTGGTGTCTTTTATGGGTGGAGTAAGTTAATTGTATCAATTCCTGATCTTTGTTTTACTTCTACTTTACATTAAATGGCTACTGCCAGTTCACTGGCAGTAGCCATTTTAACGTAAAAAACGCTATTGCCATTTAACTGGCAATAGCCACTTCGTTATAACTATTTTATCTATGTATTTATTTTCATTTGTGTACTTATTTAATTTGGGCGGAGGGATTGGTTTTACAGCCCTTTCAAGATACTTTCACTATTTCGATCCGATCGCTAACCAAAAGTGGTCTAGAACCGGAGTACTTGTAGAAAAACCACCTGGCCTCCCGTTGCAGAACTTCGCGTCTCACACGTGTAAAGTTCTAATGATAAAAGAGTCAGCGCTCTGCCCACAAGGCCACGGAGGCCCGTCCGTTATGTTAATAGTTAGGAAATATTTTCAGTTCTATTCGTTAAGAGATATAGACTAAACATATAGCAAAAACAAATTATATTGAATAGATGAAAGTACTAAAATGTCATTCCATTCACAGGTGATAAATTGAGAAGATCCTTGTCAACCTCGTGAAAACAATATCAGGGCAAACGCACTTGTGTTTACATTACAAACGAGAACAATAAACGACGACAAAGAAGAAGAAGAAGACGAAGAAAAAAATCATGGAAAAAGAAAAAGAAGCAGAAAAGTGAAGAAAAAGAAGATGAAGAAGCATCTGTATGTGACTAGGATATACACGACACTAATTATTAGCTAACGCAGTCGCCTCCTTTGCCGCGGGGACCACACTTACAAGTAAGATTTTGCTACCTTCTTTCCTGAATTTCATATAAAAAAAACCTGATAAGGCAAATATGGTGAATATTTCCACAAAGTCTCAAGATCATGGAGCGTATGGTTTCTGAGGAAACGTTTTTTTTTTTTTGTTGTTTTTTTTCTATTTTTTTTTTCTTCAATTCGGTTTCCATGGCAACCAACAAAAATGAGCAGCATCCTCAAATCATATTGGAGATATTTTTTTTTTTTTTTTTTTTTTTTTTTTTTTTTGGTTTGGGTTTTACGGCCCTTTCAAGATTATTTCACTCATATCGAGCCGATCGTTAATCAGAGGTGGGCGAAAACCGGAGTACCCGGAGAAAAACCACCTGACCTTCCGTTGCAGAACTAATATATTGGAGATATAACAGTGCTTAAGAAACATTTCTTTGAAAGATTTGTCAAAATATTTGCAAAGACTTGTTTTTATGGTGACTTAGTATATAAATTCAGAAAAATATATAACCGCAATGACTTCAGCACCCAATTTCGTAAAATCATTCTTCGATATAAAAAGATTGGGTACAACATGGATGTTATACGACAGACTGCATGCATGGTAGTTAACCCAATCACGGTTGGCAACTTTGCTTCCCTCTTTAATTGCACGCCGGTGGGTCAGGCCTCAGATTCTATGACGGTTCAAACGTAAAGGTTTATTGAGAATTAGAGAGATCTAATTCAAGGTAATGTTGGTTGGTGCCTGATGCTCTGTCTCTGGTCGGGCCCATCGGAGTCTAACTGTTGGTTTTCTTTTGCTCCAGCATTTCAGTGGTTTCTTGCTGTCGAGTCTTCACCGTTGTCTCACCTCTGTGGTTCTTTGATTATTTGTGTTCAGGGAGATGTTGCACTGATGAGTTAGGAGGCCTTCATGCGGACTGAACACATTATTTGTCTAAATCGCGACAGAAGTAAGGGCGAGGATTGTGGCCACGTAAAATCGATTTAAGCCCCCCCCCCCCCCCCCCCGTTGAAATCTTTCCAACGACCGTTCCAAGGCGGTTCTTCTGTGACGGTTTATTTATGTTGTTGTTTGTTACTTACTGTGTGTATCATTTGTGTCTTTTTATTTTGGATGGCCATATGGCCATTTTGTGGGAAAATGACTGTCCTTATGGCCTTCCTTTGTTTAGGTTTCCATTATGGTTTGGTCGCTTAATGTTTGTGTTTCTTTCCCTTTGGTGTCTTTGATGGGTGTAGTAAGTTAATTGTATCGATTCCTGATCTTTGTTTTACTTCTACTTTGTAAATGCATTTTCCAATTTTCCCCCATTACGAGGCTGTTCAAATATGATTGCAACTAGCACATAAAAATGATTTGTTTTTTCTGATATTAGCAAAGCATTTGATAAATATGTTCTTGCACACCAGACAAGGAAATCCGTGATTTTACCCTGGGATAGAAATTTATGTTCTGACCCTGGTGTTCCGACCCAAAATCGAGTGTTTTATCGCGTGTTTGATAAATGCACTGGTTGAATACGACCTCATATGCGCCGTAGTTAAGGTTGACCTCATGCACGTTATGTGACGTCAATAAACATTCCTGTATTGTCATCACAATATGGCGGACGTCGGTACTCCAAGTGACTGCAGCATTAATAATCCGCGCAAAGAAATGGAAAGTATGCAAGAAAAAGAATCCTATATGGGTGTGAGGGGCGGATAAAAAATCCGTCCCTCGGGATCACTGTCCGGCATCACTCGGCAAGCCTCGTGATGCCGGACAGTGACCCACGGGACGGATTTTTCCATCCGTCCCTCACAACCATGTAAGATTCTTATATTCTATAAAAGGGTTATCCTTTGGTACAGTCTGGTACAGAGTTCTTTTATTCAAACTGAAGAAATACGGAAAAGGTGACACGATTTTTGATTGGTTTACAAGTTATCTAACTGACAGAAAACAACGAGTATAAAATGAAGGTTTCTATTCAACATGGGTGATTACAAATGCTGGAGTCCCACAAGGTTCTGTATTAGGACCGTATATTTTCCTGCTATATATCAATGACATAGTTGATAATATCAGTAGCAACATAAGATTATTTTCTGACGGCACATCTCACTTTACAGTTATAGAGAACAATGACCCAATAAAAATTTTGAATGAGGATGTATATAAAATAGCAAAATGGTCCCAGGATTGGTGCATCATTTTAAACCATACGAAAACCTCAACTATGACCTTCACACGAAAAAGAAACACAAATGTTCCTACGATTAAAATGGATGATACAATTCTACAAGACAAAAAATCCCATACACATCTATGACTCACTTTTTCCTCTGATGCCTCTTGGGATGAATATGTAAGAACTATATATGGGAAAGCAGATTCACGCCTAAATATCCTGAGAACGGTGAAACACGATTTAGATAGGAAGTCTCTATTTAGATTTTATATCACTTACATACGACTAACATTAGAGTATGGAAATAATATCTGGAGCAATATTAGTCAACAAAGCTGCCAACTTCTGGAAAGCATTCAGCTAGACGCATGTTGAATAATTACTGGTCTTCGAAAGCGAACCTCACATGACATTCTCTATAATGAATTAGGTCTGTGTCCACCATCTGAAAGAAGGAAATATCATAAATTTATATATTTTTACAAAGTCATAGACCATGAAGTTACATCATGTATAGATGAAATACTTGCCAATTACAACCGAAACCAAACTGCTTATAACATGCGGTTAAATAAACTTAAACATCCCTTACCAAGAACAAAAGCTTTCAAAGATAGTTATTTTATTTCTGCTATTGATCTTTGGAATCAGCTCTCTCCCGAGCTTTCAAATGCAACCTCATTATACTCATTTAAAAGGGTATTAAATAAATCAATACCTAAGTCCCCAAAACACTTTTCATATGGACTAAGAAAATATAATATAATCCTTTGTCAATTAAGTAATTTTAAAAGCCAGCTTAATAATGACTTGTACTGTGATCACCTTACAGAATCCCCTTATTGTACAAATTGTAATTCTGGGCTCTGTGAAAGACGGCAACACTTTGTTCTTGAATGTTCAAGTTACCACCTTGAGCGGATAGCAATTATTAGCTCTCTCATTCTTCTTCCTGCTATCTATAGCAAACTTCCAAAAATTGATGCTAAAATAGGAGTGAAGGCAATGATCTGGAATCGATACAATTAACCCACAGCTCCCATCAGAGACACCAAAGGAAAGAAACAGAAACATGATACAACTAAACCCTAATTGAAACATCTCTAGCGGAAGCGAAATGATAGTTACTTTCCCACAAAATGGCCAATTGGCTATCCAAAGCAAAATAATATAAGCGATAAACAAACTCAAAGACAAGCCACACCCAAAATTAACCACGATAGAAGAAACGCCTTGGAACGGTCAGTGAAACGAATTCCACTGGGGGGGGGGGAGAGGGGGCTTAAATCGATCTAGTGTCACGTGGGGGGGGGACTTTTTTCGCTTTCACCCCTTGTATTTCATTTAACTTAAGGTCTCTTGACCAATTTGAATCGATAAAGGTGTATCCAATGCTCTAAATTTGAATTTGCTTTACTTTTGCTTCGCTTTCTTTCACAGATCAAGAAAACAATCGCCACGAAGCTTGCTTTTTCTGCTGATCCCTGGCTAATGTATCGTTGAACTAACGACCGGAACGACCGTCACTGTTTAATTTTAAACCGTTCGAAGTTGCCAGTGGTCATTGGTGACAAAAGAGCATTATCTCTATTTATCTTCTCCAAAGAACGGCCCTCACCCATTGGGGCTTGAAGAAATAGTTGGGCTGCGTGATTCTTCCACGCAGAGATGTAACCGAACATACACGTGTACTGGTAAACCGCTTAGAGGTTCTAAGCCTGCCCAGGAAAAGTGGTGCGAGAAAACATCCGTAGAAACTGAGAGAATTCCCCAGGAAATTCGAAATAAAACATATTATATTGCTTACAACAAGCATATGTGTTGGGCCCTAGGGAATCAAGTTCCAGTTCGAGTCTAATATTGTTGATGAAACGTCGATGTTCGGGTCATTAAACTTTCGCTGTAATTATGTTGAGTTTTTTTTTTCTGCACAGAGCCTAAATCTAAAGTTGCAATTTTCAAGTCGCAAATTGGAAGTCGAAGGTTGTAAGTTGAAAATCATAAGAAGTGATGAAGTTAGAAGTGTATTGAAGCAGCATTTAAAATGTGAAAATGAAGTCTGTTGGTTTTCTTTTGCTCCAGCATTTCAGTGGTTTCTTGCTGTCGAGTCCTCACCGTTGTTTCATCTCTGTGGTTGTTTGATTTTTGTGTTCACGGAGATGTTGCACTGATGAGTTTGGAGGCCTTCATGTGGACTTAACAAATTATTTGTCTTAATCGCGACGGAAGTAAGGGCGAGGATCGTGGCCACGAAAAATCGATTTAAGCCCCCCAGTGGAATTATTTTCCGAAGCGGTTCTTCTGTCGCGGTTTATTTTTGTTATGATGTGTCTTCGGGTGTTTGTGTCGCTTATATTATTTTGGATAGCCTATTGGCCATGTTGTTGGAAAGTAACTGTCCTTTTGGTTTTCCGCTATTGATGTTTCCATTAGGGTCTGTTGTTTCATGTTTGTGTTTCTTTCCCTTTGGTGTCTTTTATGGGAGCTGTGGGTTAATTATATCGATTCCTGATCATTGCCTCCACTTCTATTTTCCATCATATACAGTAATTGATATATAGATGTATAATACAGGAAGCAAGAAATTGTCAGTCCGAAGCCAGAAAGAGAAAGTCTGAAATCAGAAATAAAAAGATTGAAATCAGACGTTCGAATTTAGAAGTCAAACGTTATAAGTAGGAAGTTAGAAATAAGAAATTAGAAGTCGGAACTGAAAAGTGATGAAATAAGCTGTCCCGTTTACGTAATCGAAACTTCTGGAGACGGGCATATTGCTGGTGCAAATACCTGCTTTGTTTTGTCGAAGGGGTCAAATCACTTAACGACGAAATAAGGTCACCTTAATTTTGGCATAATGTTGAGTCGAATGCTAAAACTGGTTTTGGCATGGTACTAGCGAAATAAAATTGTCAGGCTCTAAAGTTGGTTTGCCTGGAGTTCTGAACGCAGTCATTTAGTAGTTTGCTAGGCCTAGAGGTATCTCCGCAAAGTAAGATAACGACCTTAGAGTATGAATTTCGCCTTTTTGTCATACCCAAAAAGGAGGAGAAGAAATAACTGTTTTCCTTTTGGTTTCTTGTGCTTTCTTAGTATCTGTAACAACATTTTATTTTCATGAAATGCATAGCTGTTGAGCTGGGTCAGGCTTTTATTGGAGTATCGGTCACCCATTTAAACAGTGCCTGTCCGTCTGTCCGTCCCACCGTTTGTCTGACCAGTTAGCCAGTAAGTCAGTGATAGTCTTTCTGACTGGCTGACTTACTGACTGGTGAAATACTGTTTGCTATCAGTGTATCCAGTATAGACAGATAGCTAGCTGCAACGAAGAAAAGGGTCCGAACAAGACCTGAAAAAAGCTATTAGTAAAGTGTTGCGCACCGTCTATACAGTTTCTATCCCTAGAAGGACACTCTCTGACAGAATGCATGTTTTGGGAAAAGTGAAACTTGCTTCCAGAATGGGGCTCAAACTGGAGCAGGCACACTGAGCAAACAGCGGAGGAAGAGCTGACATTGGATAGAATGAAACAGCCGTTAAGCTACTTTCTTGTTAAAGACAAAATGTTTGCTCAAGAAAGCGGCAAGCGTAACAAACGTTAATTTAAACAAGCGAACAGCAGTTTGATGACAAATTGAATGTCCATTTCATTAAAAAATGATAAGTACAAGTCATTATGACTGTTAAAATATACATTTAACGTGAGGAGAATCTGAGAGGTGCATAGATAACAAAACGTGCGACAGAGGACGGTTTTGAAAACAAAAATACCCCCAGTTCAATGTGCGTGTTTTGCTATATTAACCCTTTTTGTACCAGATGGAATCTTCCTCTTAATATATAGCAGGAGTCCATTTCAAAATTTAGGGGTGTCAGGTTGTGTTCTCTTAAAAATCAATTGGGAAATGGCTTAACTTTTTGCAAACAGTGTTGGCCCTGATCAGACGCCGCGCTCTGCGGCGTCTAGTCTGGGGCTGCTGCACTGTTTGCCAAGGTACCCCTTTAGGGGTTTCTGGTACTGAATGGGTTAAGCAATGATAGCTAATAAACCTTAGGGTGAGGCAGCAGTATGAGGCAAAGAAAACAAACACTGTCATATAAAGGGTTTTCGCTGGCCGTTCCAAGGGGTTCTTCTTTCGCGGTTTATTTTTTGTTATGGTTTGTCTTTGCGTGTTAGCGTCGCTTATATTATTTTTTTGGGATAGCCTATTGGCCATTTTGTGGGAAGTAACTGTCCTTTTGGCTTTCAACTATTGATGTCTCCATTAGGGTCTGTTGTTTCATGTTTTTAGTTTCTTTCCCTTTGGTGTCTCTGATGGGAGCTGTGGGTTAATTGTATCGATTCCTGATCATTGCCTCCACTTCTATTTTCTATTATTGTCCCGTTTGAGAATGTCATGTATCCTTATACATTAAATTAAAATGTCAACATTTTTGGCTTTTTATACCCGATTTTTCGAAGAAAAATCGGGTATATTGTTTTCGTACCACAGTTCACTCCGGCTTCAGTCCGTCCGTCCGTCCGTCCGTCTGTCCGTCACGTTTCTTGTAAATGGATCTCCTCTGCAACCACTGAAGTTACACTTTTGAAACTTTATATGTGGATAGTACATGGAATGTAGATGGCAGTAGGCAACTTTTTTGTGACCTTGACCTCAACATGACCCCAAGGTCAAAGGTCAAAAATTATGATTTGCCATATCTACTAAACTATTGGAGTTACACTTCCGAAACTTTGCTTATTGGATAGTCCTTGGAATATAGAATATGTCAGGTTACTTTTGGTGTGACCTTGACCCCAAGGTCAAAGGTCAAAAACCATGAGTTTGCCATATTTTCTAAACTATACGAGTTACACTTCTGATACTTTGGTTATTGGATGGCCCTTGGAATATAGAATAAATTTGGATACTTTTGGTGTGACCTTGACCTCAACATGAACCCAATGTCAAAGGTCAAAAATTATGATTTGTCATATCTCCTAAACTATTGGAGCTACACTTCTGAAACTTTGCTTATTGGATGGTTCTTGGAATATAGAATATGTTGGGCTACTTTGGTGTGACCTCGACCCCAAGGTCAAAGGTAAAAAAGTATGACTTTGCCATATCTTCTAAACTATTGCAGTTACACTTCTGAAACTTGGTTATTGGATGGCTGTTGGAATATAGAATAAATTGGGATACTTAAGGTAGACCTCAACATAACCCCAAGGTCAAAGGTCAAAAAGTATGACTTTGCCAAATCTTCTAAACTGTAAGAGTTACACTTCTGAAACTTTGCTTATCAGTTAGAATGTTCTTTGCAACTTTTTTTTAACTGACATGTAGTTTTGGCTAGCTAATACATAGTCATTAGTGTTATTTATTGAAAAAGCGGGTATTTGCGATGGTATATCATCGACTGCAGATCTAGTTTGTTTTTTAATTTATGGGCAGGATAAAGTTCCTACCCTATAAGTTGAGCATGAAAAAAGTTTTATAATCCCGGGGCCAGGTTTGTGCATTTTAGGTCTGTACACCGTTCTTTCTTCCTCTAGAATGAACAGTACACAATATTTCCATGCCCCTCTACGTAATCTTAAGACCTCCACAAATTTTCTCCAAATATCTGAGAGACGGGGTTTTCCCTGACGCAGGATTTTGAGTCGCTGGCTCCTAGAAATCTGCCTGGTACTCTTTGAATGAAGCAGTGGGATTCCTCATGGACCCCTCACAGATAATTCATAAATACACAATACAGACACGTATTATAAGTAAAACAAAACTGAATGCAGTGTCATAAAATTAAAGGGTTCCAAAGGGTGAAGACAGAATGGCAAACAGTGTAGACCCTGATCAGACTGCAAGAGCAGTCTGATCTGGGTCTGCACCGTTTGGTTAGGACTGTCTGTCCCAATACTTATATGTAGGGTCCAAAGAGTGAGTCTAATTTTAGTCTTTACTGATGATGTGCAAACTTCAGAGCATCTTTGTAGGCTACATGTCAGAAAGCGTAAACAGCTTTTCACATGTAACATTCAGCCCCCGCCCATTAAGGCTTGAAGAAATGAAGCTTGAAGCATGGGCTGCATGATGATTCAACACAGAGCTGAAACCAACCGGTACACGAGTACTGGTAAACCGCATAGAGGATCTAAGCCTGCCCAGGCAAAGCGGTGCGATGCTTATAAACTTCACTGGTTTCTTTGGACGGCAGGGCTTGAAATGTCATTTCATCTCAATGTCGGGTAAAAGTCCCACAAAATTGGAAGCGACGTCTCAAAAATGACCTTAATCGGGTTGACGGGGTCGTTAAACCTCAAATCAATTAATCAAAATCCTATGTAACATTTCGGACTCCTGCATTTAGGGAAGGACTCTCAGAATTTTAAAATGAGGGAAACCCTGTCAGAGGGTCTCGAGAACAGCAAACATTAGACAAAACACATGTTTAAACGGGTTTTTCTTGGTTTCAACGAATTACAATGAAAAAAAAAGAAGAAGAAAAAATTCTAAAGGCCTATAATTGCACCAATACAGTCATTATTATTTAGGTAACAACATTAGAACCATCACGAAAACACGCCTATATAATTTTGATACCCTCGAACCACACTTTTATATAGAAAAAACTGGGGTTGACAGTGGTAAACATTATTTTTATAGTTTCTGCTTTAAAATGTAGATTGTGGGTACTCATTAGAACCGCCTCGATAAAATATAGATTGTTAGTACTCGTAAGAACCGCATCATCGAGGCGGTTCTAACGAGTACCCACAATCTATATTTTGAGCAGAAATAAGAAAAATATCACAATTTTTCATCTAAAAATTTAGTTTTTTTTCGGCGGTAAAATTTATAATGTTTTTGTATAGGCATGTTTTCGTAATGACACGTTTTAAATTCGTCAGTCATTCCGACCACTTTCAAGTTATTTCTAGCTGTATCTCTTTTTAAATCTTTTAACTTATATTCTGAACCATTTGGCTAAACACTGCTGCATTCGTTTGCTTACCTAACCGTTGCCATGTACCGGGGACGAGCGTTTAAACAAAGGTGACGACGTCATGTACACACGTTCTTTAGCACTCTGCCAAAGACACATTAGAAGCCTCCGTGGTGTAGTGGTTATGCTACTCGCTTTGTAAACCAGGGATCGCAGGATCGATCCCGGGCTTCTCCAGACTTTCGGATGAGTCTTTAAGCCGAGGTCCCGTCTCCGTATGACCTTAGCTGTTGGTTGGACGTAAAACTCAAACACTCTCTCACTCATTGCCAAAGACCCAAGTTTTACACGATACCCATTGTGCAAGTAACTGTCAGTACGCAGCACTCTAGCAATCTCTCCGATAACGTGGGTTATTCCCGTCCCGGTCTGGTCAGAAACAAGGCAACTGGGTCCTGTTTTATCAGATCTAAGGCCGTCTTCCTTCTGCTTTTCAGTAAACATTTTATGTCCTTTTCTGCGCATGTGTCAAAAAGCTTACATCGGCTTAATTTGAAGTTAATATATTTAGCTTGACCAATACAATATTCTCAGAGCATAGCCCAGTAAACCTAGAAACACTATACAGTTATATGTGTATACGTAGTCCTAGCAGAATATGATACATTGATAAAAATCAAGGCTATCATACACAAAACTGTTCTGCTCCACAGCCGGACGTGGTTTGCAAAGTCCAGGATTCTATCTATCCTGCACGTCCCGCTTTTTAAACACGACGATTATTGCAATCGCAGACAATTGACAGAACACTGCGAAAAGCGAAGCAAAAGTAGCAAAATTTGAATTTAGAGCTGCGAATACATCCTTTTGTATTCAAGTTGGTCAAGAGAGCTTAAGTTAAATGAAATGCTACGGCTGAAAGCGAAAATAAGTTCCCCCCGTAACACTAGTTCGCTTGTGATTGATGAGAACGTGAAAATTTCTGACACACGCTTGTGCCAAATCTTGAGTTGCTACCTATTCCATGCGAGAAAAACGTGTCTACTGCAAGTGACAGACAGAGGCGGATTATGATTGCAAAGTAAACATATTTAAGTTGTATAATTCATAATAAGCAGTTGAAAAACTGCATTTGCGAAAAAGATACACTGGGTATATTGATGTAACCCCCCTCCCACCCATCCCTGAAAATAGGCCGAAATTTCCCCCCTCATCTCAAACATAGTGCAATATTTTTATCAAATAAAGTGATTCAAGCCTCGATGCTTCATAGAGGGGAGCCCAGCTTTTAATTTTATCAGTTAAATGACGGTTGACAGTTCACGAAATGTATATACAGCATGTGAACAAGTTCTTGAAATGAATATTTTCCTAAACCCCACTTTATATATAGAAAGTAGAATGGAAACAAAGATCAGGAATCGATACAATTAACTTACCTTACCCATCAAAGACACCAAAGGGAAAGAAACACAAACATGAAGCGACAAGACCATAATGGAAACCTAAACAAAGAAAGGTCAAAAGGACAGTTACTTTCCCACAAAATGGCCTAATGGCCATCCAAAACAAAAAGACACAATTGATACACACAGTAAGAAACAAACAACAACATAAATAAACCGCCACAGAAGAACCGCCTTGGAACGGTCAGTGGAAAGAATTCCACCTGGGGGGGGGGGGGGGGGCCTTAAATCGATTTTACATGGCCATAATTCTCGCCCTTACCTCTGTCGCGGTATACACTAGAAAACTGATATTTACGGAGGTTATTATTATTTTTCTTATTTCTGCTCCAAGACATAGGTTGTGGGTACTCGTTAAATCGTTAAAACGGCCCCAATGAGGCGGTTCTATCGAGCACCCACAATGTATGTTTGCAGTATGAATAAGAAAGAAATCAAAGATTTTCATCAGCAAAGTTTCCAATTTGGAGATGTGAAAAAATGGGTGTGTTATCGTAATGTTTGAAAAGGTTTAACTAACAACTCATTTACAAGTCAAAGAGGAACAACTGATTCAATTTGAAAAATAAAAATAAAGTTACGAATAATTAAATATGCGCGTGTTATTCTATGCAGGTGTGGCAATGGAGTCGTAGCAAAACAAACAGTGTTTCACCGTATATGTGAGTAATGTTTGAAGGCTGGAGCCAAGCAGTCAAATATGGTATTCCACAGTAGTTAAGGTCCTCCCATATAATATTTCAAGCACACTAAATGTCTATGTTGAAAAAAATGTGAGTAACTAATGCAGGCATTTCTCATATTGAACGAGGGTCGTTCAGTAGGTATCTGACCTAACCTACTTAGAGTCACAATTGACTTCCTCTTCTTCCACACAGTCACCCATCAGCAATACGCACTTCCTCCATCGTTGTTCAAAGGCTGAAAGGCCATTTTTATAGAATTCAGGGTCTTTATAGTCCGTCCACCCTCCAACCGCTGCCTTAAGCTTTACATCTGACTGGAAGTGGCGTTCACGCAATTCTTTCTTCAAGTTCGGAAACAAAAGGTAATCACTGGGTGCCAGATCTGAAGAATAAAGTGAGGGTAAGGGTTGAAACCGTTCCGCTTAATTGCGTCCACAAAAACTTTACAGGTATTGACTCTAGTATTGTCGTGTGCTAACAGCAGACCTTGTGTATTTTTCCACGCCTCTTCTGTACTATAGCTTCGCCCCGCCCGTCGGGGCTTGTGGAAATAGATTGGACTGCCTGGTACTTCCACGCAGAGCTGAATCTGACCACACACGAGTAGTGGTAAACCGCTTGGAGGGACTAAGCCTGTCCAGACCAAGCGGTGTGAGTCGGATCGTCAAATGCATATACGCCTTCTGGTTTCATTGGGTGGCAAGGCTTGATATGTCAGTTCATCTCAATGTCGGGTAAAAGTCCAACAAATTTGGAATCACCGTCTCCAAAATGACCTAAATAGTGTTGACGTGGACGTTTAACTCCAACTCAAACAAAATCTGTGCTATAGCTGCATGTAATTGGTCCAAAAAAGTAGCATAATAGTCACAATTAATAGTCTGGCCCTGAGGTAAATAATTCACCAACAGAACCCCCTTGCTATCCCAAAACACAGTTGTCATGACCTTGCCAAATTAAGGCTGAGTTTATTTGGACGTGATGAACCATGACCAGTCCATTGTTTACTCAGGATCATAGTGATGGGTCCAAATTTCGTCCCCGATAACATTTCTTTCAAGAAAGTCTTCCGAATCAGAATAAAATCTTTCCAAAATTAACTCTGACATGGACAACCGGACAGCACGTTGTTCTCAACTAAGACATTTGGCCAACACGCTGAAAGCTTCCTGATACCCAGCCGTTCATGTAAAATGGTAAAAAGTTACCCTCAGATATCTCCAATCTTCTAGCCATTTCTGAAACTTTCATTCGACTGTCTTGCTTTACTAGTTCCCTTTGATTTTCACTAGTGACGTCATCAGTAGTGTTCATAGGTCTTCCACTGCGGTGCTCGTCTTCCAACTTTACCCGACCACGTTTAAAATCAGCTACCGAATTTTTAACAATATATGAAGGTGCATTCTTTCCGTAAACTTCACACAATACCTCATGTTTCCTGTTTCGTTTTCTTTTTCAAACACAGGTATCCAATCACTGCTCTGTATTCAATTTGTCATTACGAAAACACGCCTATCTAAACGTATTGAAAATTTTACCTCCAAAAATGAAAGTTTTCTGATGAAAAATTGCGATTTGTTTCTTATTTCTGCTCCAAACATAGATTGTGGGCACTCTTTAGAACCGCCTCGCCGAGGCGGTTCTAACGAGTACCCACAATCTATGTCTTAGACCAGGAATAAGGGAAAGAATGTATACCCCTGCAAACCCCAGTTTAACTATATAAAAGTGGGGTTTGAGAGGGTCAAAATTATACAGGCGTGTTTCCGTCATCGAAGATAACTCGGCAACACTGACCCCTGCCATGTAATGTTACCTCGCATGGACAGTAAATACCAGGCTGACCATGTGTAACCATGTACATGTATAAGGCACTGATGTATATAATATGTTAAAAGCGTGCACTTGCCGCGGCTCAGTAACTTGGTTAGACCAGTTAACTATTGAATGACCCTCGTATCAATACAACCTATGTGTCCGATAGTGAAAAAACAACTGTTTTACAATCTTAAAGACCACTTTTGAACAGTTCCAAAGGTGGTCTTAATTTAGGAATTTAACATAGGAATTTGACTGTGGTTATAAATTGATCTTGTTAGTTCGGTCTTGAGTTTGACGGCTTAGTCAACACTATTCGGGCATATCGAGCCGCTCAGTTTCTGAACCATAGGCTTGTTTGTATATAGGCGGTCAATCAGTACAGTGCATTGTTTATCGCCAGAAACTGACAATTGAAGAACATCACTTTCCAATGGTAAAACTGTTGAATTCTTCCATCAGTTGGTCAACAAGCTTAAAACTGGTCACGACTGAGTGGGCAATTCGTTCGTCCCCGAGGGTATCATCAGCTCAGTATCAGTTCCCCAGTGCTGAGGTTGATACTGCGGTGTTGACGTCAGTGCTCAAGTACTGATTTAAATTACTATATTATATCTTTAATTTTTGCAGCGTATAATTCTATTTTTTTAAACTAAGACTGACTTGTCAGGTGAGACATGTATCTTAGCGGATTTGGTTGCCACTTTTTGTTATATTTTAAAATTTTGCAAGTCTGGCTACTTTGGACATCTCCTTCCTGATGCCCGGGACTTCCATGGAGTGTGGGCCATGTTTGCTGATGTTGGCTCGGTGGGGGACGCCTATTAGTCCTGATGTTGGCGTCTCTTGCCTGGTGGATGATTCGTTCGTCCCCGAGTGTATCATCAGCTTAGTATCAGTTCCTTAGTGCTGAGGTTGATACTGCGGTGTTGCCGTCAGTGCTCAAGTACTGATTTAAATAACTATATTATATCTTTAATTTTTGCAGCATAAAATTCTAATTGTTCTAAAACTAAGGCTGTTTTGTCAGGTGAGACATGTATCTTAGCGGATTTGGTTTAAATTTCTTGTTATATTTAAATTTTGCAAGTCTCGCTACTTTGGACATCTCCTTCCTGAAGCCCGGGACTTCCGTGGAGTGTGGGTCATGTTTGCTGATGTTGGCTCGGTGGGGGACCCTATAAGTCCGCGGGTAGGCTCTCTTGCCTGATGCCTCCAGCTGACCTGTCTCATAGGCTACGTCGGTCGGTGTGTGCTCGGAGGGGGATGTGCTATGTTTGCCGGGTCTTGTCCATCATCCGTTTCGGTTCGGGGCGTGGTGTTTTCATTGTGTAGGAAGACACTTAACGACATGCAGATTTACCATTTCAAACCACTTAGCGATGTATTAATCTTATTTTACGTTCAGATTTCGATACCATGCAGTCCTGAATTCTGGCAGACAGTCCAACTTATGGGTATATAATAAAAAGGTTATTGACTTTATATTGTGAAATATTCGGCACTCGTTCATATGGACTCGTACCGAATATTTCACAATATATAGTCAATAACCTATAAATATTGACCGGTAACTTCTGTACAAAGTAAACGGAACATTTTCTGGGTATATAATAATTCGTTTTATCATATGACGTCGTGTCTGAGAATGAAATAACGCCATGTAATAAGGTCGATAATCCACTAGTGGATTAAATCTGCAAATTAGTTAGATACGCCCCGTAATGTTACCCGTACAACGTCCGTTATGAAATAATTGCGGAAGATTGACATATTTGATAAAAAAATCGCGAATGAAATGCGCTTTAAATGTCATATGGCAAATAGAATCGTGCATTCGTGTTCATGTATTATTAAATTTATTTAACTCGTCGAAGAAAAGGGATAGAATTCGAGGCGTATTAAATTTATGAAACTCTTTGAGAAAAAAAAAGGATAAATTGCTCGGCGAAGCGTCGCAATTTATCCCTTTTCCTCAGCTCATTTAATAAATTCAATACTACATGAGCACTCGTATAAGATCCTCTATATTCAGGTAATCATTAAGGCGTAACTATACCAAGTTTAGTGACACAGTTGCCTTTCTGATATTTAATCTTCATCAGGGTGTCTCAACCCGAAAGTTCTGAAACCGAAACGGGTGATGGACAAGTCCCGGCAAACACAGCACACCCACCGAGCACACACCGACCGACGCAGATCATGAGACAGGTCAACTGGAGGCATCAGGCAAGAGACGTCTACATCAGGACTAATAGGCGTCCCCCACCGAGCCAATATCAGCAAACATGACCCACACTCCACGGCAGTCCCGGGCATCAGGAAGGAGATGTCCAAAGTATCGAGACTTTCAGCCTTTAGCTGAAGAGAGAGCTATAGTAGATAAACATGTTTGTCTTTCAGCCACCAAGTTTGCTGTGTGTGTTAACGAAGGCCAAGACAAACTTCCTACGCTATACTGGTTACCAAAACTTCATAAAAGACCTTACAAAGCACGGTTTATTGCAAATTCTAGCTCTTGCACTACCACTGAACTTTCTAAATTATTAACTTCCTGTCTTACTGCTATTAAAACGCATGTAATTAAATATTGTGATAAAGTCTTTGAAAGATCAGGAAGAAATCTGTTTTGGTCTATAAAAAATTCGACTGAGGTTTTAAATAAATTGAAATCCAGACATTTTCGTGCTTCTAGTCTGTCTACTTACGATTTTTCCACTCTTTACACTACACTTCCTCATAATCTTATAAAAGAAAAGCTTAATGATTTAATTGAATGGGCTTTTCACAGAGAAGATTCTCTCTATCTTGCATGTAATGTCAGAAATGCATTTTTCACTTCTAAAGAGCATAAGAATTATACACTTTGGTCATGTCAGAAAGTGTGTGATGCCCTCACCTTTCTACTTGACAATATTTATATTAGATTCGGTACTAAGTTATTTAGACAAATTGTGGGTATTCCGATGGGTACTAATTGTGCACCTCTTGTGGCTGATCTGTTCTTGTATTGTTATGAAAGAGACTTCATTTTGTCGCTTTCCATTGATAACCAATCTGAAATTATTGAAGCTTTCAGCTCCACTTCTAGATATTTAGATGATTTATTAAATATTGATAATACCTATTTCGATGGTTTGATCAGTCAGATTTACCCCCCAGAACTTCAGTTAAATAAAGCAAATTCTTCTGATACCGAGGCCCCGTTTTTGGATTTACATCTATCTATTGTAGATGGGTTTGTTTCATGCAAAATTTATGATAAACGCGATGACTTTGATTTTGAGATTGTAAATTTTCCTTTTTTGGATGGTGATGTTCCTCGTGCGCCATCCTATGGCGTTTATATTTCGCAATTAATTCGATTTGCTAGAGTGTGTAGCCATGTAACTGACTTCAACACTCGTAATAAATTATTAACGGCTAAACTTCTTAATCAGGGTTATAGGTACCATAAACTACGCAAAGCCTTTTCAAAATTTTATAGACGCCATTCTGATTTAATTTCAAAATTCAATATTGGACTTAAATCTCTTCTGCAACAAGGTCTATCGGAACCCGAATTTTATGGTGACTTAGTATATAAATTCAGAAAAATATATAACCGCAATGACTTCAGCACCCAATTTCGTAAAATCATTCTTCGATATAAAAAGATTGGGTACAACATGGATATTATACGACAGACTGCATGCATGGTAGTTAACCCAATCACGGTTGGCAACTTTGCTTCCCTCTTTAATTGCACGCCGGTGGGTCAGGCCTCAGATTCTATGACGGCTCCAACGTAAAGGCTTATTGAGAATTAGAGAGATCTAATTCAAGGTAATGTTGGTTGGTGCCTGATGCTCTGTCTCTGGTTGGGCCCATCGGGGTCTAACTGTTGGTTTTCTTTTGCTCCAGCATTTCAGTGGTTTCTTGCTGTCGAGTCCTCACCGTTGTCTCACCTCTGTGGTTCTTTGATTTTTGTGTTCACGGAGATGTTGCACTGATGAGTTAGGAGGCCTTCATGTGGACTGAACAATTTATTTGTCTAAATCGCGACGGAAGTAAGGGCGAGGATTGTGGCCACGTAAAATCGATTTAAGCCCCCCAGTGGAAATCTTCCACTGACCGTTCCAAGGCGGCTCTTCTGTGGCGATTTATTTATGTTATTGTTTGTTACTTATTGTGTGTATCACTTGTGTCTTTTAATTTTGGATGGCCATATGGCCATTTTGTGGGAAAGTAACTGTCCTTATGGCCTTCCTTTGTTTAGGTTTCCATTATTGTCTGGTCGCTTAATGTTTGTATTTCTTTCCCTTTGGTGTCTTTTGTGGGTGGAGTAAGTTAATTGTATCAATTCCTGATCTTTGTTTTACTTCTACTTTGCAAAATTTTAAAATATAACAAAAAGTGGCAACCAAATCCGCTAAGATACATGTCTCACCTGACAAAGTAGAAGTAAAACAAAGATCAGGAATTGATACAATTAACTTACTCCACCCATAAAAGACACCAAAGGGAAAGAAATACAAACATTAAGCGACTAGACCATAATGGAAACCTAAACAAAGGAAGGCCATAAGGACAGTTACTTTCCCACAAAATGGCCATATGGCCATCCAAAACCAAAAGACACAAGTGATACACACAGTAAGTAACAAACAACAACATAAATAAATCGCCACAGAAGAGCCGCCTTGGAACGGTCAGTGGAAGATTTCCACTGGGGGGCTTAAATCGATTTTACGTGGCCACAATCCTCGCCCTTACTTCCGTCGCGATTTAGACAAATAATTTGTTCAGTCCGCATGAAGGCCTCCTAACTCATCAGTGCAACATCTCCGTGAACACAAAAATCAAAGAACCACAGAGGTGAGACAACGGTGAGGACTCGACAGCAATAAACCACTGAAATGCTGGAGCAAAAGAAAACCAACAGTTAGACTCCGATGAGCCCGACCAGAGACAGAGCATCAGGCACCAACCGACATTATCTCTCTAATAATTTTCAATAAGCCTTTACGTTGGAGCCGTCATAGAATCTGAGGCCTGACCCACCATCGACTAAAAGAACGGTCTTAGTTTAAAAAAATAGAATTTTATTCTGCAAAAATTAAAGATATAATATAGTTATTTAAATCAGTACTTGAGCACTGACGTCAACACCGCAGTATCAACCTTAGCACTGAGGAACTAATACTAAGCTGGTGATACCATCGGGGACGAACGAATCATCCACCAGCAGAGATATCGACCCAGTAGTTGCAATAAAGGCGTAACTATACCTAATTTAGTGACACAAAACACCGACCGACGTAGACTATGAGACAGGTCAGCTGGAGGCATCAGGCAAGAGAGCCTACCCGCGGACTTATAGGGTCCCCCTACGAGCCAACATCAGCAAACATGACCCACACTCCACGGAAGTCGCGGGCACCAGGAAGGAGATGTCCAAAGTAGCGAGACTTGCAAACTTTAAATATAACAAGAAATTTAAACCAAATCCGCTAAGATACATGTCTCACCTGACAAAACAGTCAAATGCGGTTTATGCACCTTGCCGCAGCCTATTTTCGTTTTGTTTTACGTTCTTTTAGTCGATACGCACTACAAAATCGCTGCCGATTTTTAGTATCGAAATGGCCAAATTTGAAAGTAGTTCTATCGTGAAAGTGACTGCTTATCTACGGTCAATATGAACTTAACTACGGGCAATATTTATAGATTATTGACTTTATATTGTGAAATATTCGGCACGAGTTCATATGGCGAAGGACGCACGAGCTTGCGAGTGAGTCTTCGCCATATGAACGAGTGCCGAATATTTCACAATATAAAGTCAATAACCTTTTTATTATATACCCAAAAATTCAACTGTCGGCTAGAATTCAGGATTGCCTGGTATAAATTTCTGAACGTAAGATCAGATTATATATCTTAGTGGTTTGAAATGGAAAATAATGAAGGTCGTTAAGTGTCTCCCTACACGTTGAAAAACCACGCCCAACGGCGCCAAAGTGAAGACGACTTTAACGTTGGTGGATGTGACGTCATTAAAACATTGATGTATCCCAACACAGGACGCCATTTTTTCCGAAGCCTCTGTTATATTTCTTTCAAAATACTCCTGATTTCTTGGAAGAAAGTATTGAAAATCTAAACAGATTGCAGGTAGGTCATATTTGACAGCATAAAATGAAGTTAATGCACTTTGCCAGAACCTATATTCGTTTGGTTTTACGTTCTTTCAGTCGATCCGCACGACAAGATGGCTGTCGATTTTTAGCATCGAAATGGACAAATTTGAAAGTAGTTCTATTGTGAACGTGACTGCTTATCTACGGGCAATATGAACTTGACTACGGGCATTATGGAAAAATATTGACCGGTAACTTCTGTAGAAAGTAAACGGGTCATTTTCTGGGTATATATTAAGGAAAAATATTGACTTGTAACTTCTGTACAAAGTAAATGGGACATTTTTGGGGTATATAATAATTTTCCTGATTGCCCGTAGTCAAGTCCATATTGCCGGTAGATAAGCAGTCTCGTTCATAATAGAACTACTTTTAAATTTATGCATTTCAAGACGAAACATCGGCAGCCATCTTGTCGTGCGTATCGACTGAAAAAACGTAAAACAAAACGAATATAGGTTCTTACAAAGTGCATAAAGCGCATTTTATGCTGTGAAATATGACCTACCTGCAATCTGTTTAGATTTTCAATACTTTCTTCTAAGAAATCAGGAGTATTTTGAAAGAAATATAACCGACGCTTCGGAAAAAAATGCGTCCTGTGTTGGGAAACGTCAATGTTTTAATGCCGTCACATCCACAACGTTAACGTCGTCTTCACTTTGGCGCCGTTAGGCGTGGTTTTCTGCGTGTAGGGAGACACTTAACGACCTTCATTATTATCCATTTCAAACCACTCAAAGCTATATAATCTGATTTTGCGTTCAGATTTCTATACCAGGCAATCCTGAATTTTAGTAGAAAGTTCAAGTTTTGGGTATATAATAAAAAGGTTATTGACTTTATATTGTGAAATATTCGGCACTCGTTCATATGGCGAAGACGCACTCGCAAGCTCGTGCGTCCTTCGCCACATGAACTCGTGCCGAATATTTCACAATATATAATTATAAACTGGATCATTAGGCTTACTCACCGGGCGTTGCCCTACAATGCCATCTTGCTTATCTCTAGAAGTGGAACTTTTTAATGTTTTCTTTTCTTATTTCTAGATCAAAGATAAATTGTGAGTGCTCATTTCTAACGAGTACCCACAATATATGTTCTGGAGCATACATGTATATAGGGAACAAATGACTACCCCTGTAAAACCCATTTTTCTCTTCTAGAGTTTAGAGGGGTGTTCAGTACACGGACTTATTAACCCGATGTTCATGGTGGGCTTAAATGAATCAGGGCCCTAACTAGTCCATATGAAACAAACTCGGCTTATATCCTATCCTCATGCTTCCGGGGAACCATCTGCTCGCCTGTTATAGTTTCGCTGTACAGCTTCTTTGCAGTGAAAATGGATTAAGATCGATACGGCTGCATGCCGTGGCATATCGGCTTATTGCCCATTCACGGCTAGCCTGTAAATCCTAGCGATTGCAAAAGAGTTCCATAGTATTGCGAAAACAGCTGTCAGTTGAAGGACACTGAACAAAACATCACGTGAACAAGCCCGTGAAATGAGCACCCCCTAAATATGTTCTATATAAGTGTTATCCTTTGGAAGCAAGGAATGCACCACAGAACTGGAAAATATGAAGAGTATATGTTTTCTGGGCCAGACTAACTCGTTTCGGCCAATTATGCCCCATCAGTGACCCTCAAGACAATCAAGTCGCTTAAACCCCACTATATAGGGAGAAAACTGGGGGTTTACGGGGGTAAACATTATTTTCCTTATTTCTGCTCCAAGACATAGGTTGTTGGTACTCGTTAGAACCGCCTCAATGAGGCGGTTCTAACGAGCACCTACAACCTATGTTTGCAGTAAAAATAAGTAAAATATCACAGATTTTTATCAGATACGTTGCCATTTTGGAGCTGTGAAAAATGCACTATGTCGCACGGGTGTGTTTTTGTAATGAACTAGACATTTTTACTCCATCTTTAAAATACTTTGTTTAGCATAAAGCTTTGCAGATCAGGTTTCTTTATTTAAGATTGTCTGTGTGCAAATTCTTTGCACATTTAAAATATTTTGTGATCTAAATATTGCACCAAAACATGCACACACTAATACAAGTCTTAAGGTGATATTAAACTCCAGGACCGTTGTTTCTGGTGGCGCCCGCTAGCAATACATCACATAAACAAGTCCGTGAAATGAAGACCCCCCCCCCTATACCCCACTTTATATAGAGAAAACTGGGGTTTAAGGGGAAGGGGTATACATTATTTTTCTTATTCCTGCTCCAAGACATAGGTTGTTGGTACTAATTAGAACCGCCCCAATGAGGTGGTTCTAACGAGCACCCACAACCTATGTTTGCAATATTTATAAGAAAAATATCACAGATTTTCATCAGAAAAATGGCCATTTTGGAGATGTGTAAAAATGCACCAATTCATACGGGTGTGTTATCGAAATGACGTGGCGGTAGTTTACTACGTTAGAAGTACAATGAAATTCGCCATTAAGACCCTCTAAAATTAAGACTAATTCTGCTTTCAAAAACTTATTCCGTAGGTTGCAATTTAATCTTTCTTTGTGGTTTCTGCATACAGTGACCACCTTTGGAACTGTTTATAGAAAAGCGAAAAGGAAGCCCCGAAAGTTGTCCCCCTTTGAAAAATGGCGGAAAAACTGTCAGGTGTATCCATTCCCGTTAAAGAAAATAAACTATTCAGCTGGAAGTGTCTAAGAAGTCCCGAAAGTTGTCTCCCTTTGAAAAATGGCATTAAAAATCTGCCAGGTGTTCACATTTCCCTTAAAAGTAGACAGTTTTCTCGAGAGAATACATTCAGTTGCCTTTCTTATAAATAGACTAGCAGTATATATACGTGTAGACACTGAGTCCATCGTGTCCATTCACAATTATATACTTCTGCTTAGAACGGTTCTTGGCTTTAAAATTGAAAGAATAACAATGCACTGTAAAGTAAATTCTAGAAGTCTAAAAATAGAAGGAGATTCTTCAACTTGCAAATGCAAATATTTGTTTTCCGCTGCACAAATGCATGTACAAGCTTTCAAAGCCTGTACATGTATTTATGCAGTGGAAAGCAAATATTTGCATTTGCAAGTTGAAGAGCTTGTACATGTATTTTGTGCAGCGGAAAACAAATATTTGCATTTGCAAGTTGAAGAATTTCCTCCTATTTTTAGACTTTTAAGCTTGTACATGTATTTGTGCAGCGAAACATAAATATTTGTTTTTGCAAGTTGAAGAATCTCCTTCTATTTTTAGACTTTTAAGCTTGTACATGTATTTGTGCGGCGGAAAATATATATTTGTATTTGCAAGTTAGAGAATTTCCTTCTATTTTTAGACTTCTAGAATTTACTGTATAGTGCATTGTTATTCTTTCAATTTTTAAGCTAAGAACCGCTCTAGGAAGAAGTACAAAATGGAACTTGTATGTTCCGCAGACCCCACTTTCTTCTCTATAAGATGGATTTATATGCATGGTAATAAGACAGTGTCCCTCTCTAATTTTCGATAGCATCAAGGTGAAAAACTGTCAGTTTTGCATAGTTAATTCTGCTGTTGTTTATTTTTTATTTATTTATTTTATTTTATTCTTTTTTTTTTTTGTTGCTGTTGTTGTTGTTTTATTTTTTTATGAAAATCATTACGATAACACATCCGTGCGGCACAGTGCATTGGTTCTCCAGACTTTCGGATGAGTCTTTAAACCGAGGTCCCGTCTCCGTATGACCTTAGCTGTTGGTGGGACGTAAAACTAAACTCACTCACTCACTCACTCACAGTGCATTGGTGAATTTTCTGATGTAAAATCGTAATATTTTTCTTTATTGTACTGCGAACATAGGGTGTGGGTACTCGTTAGAACCGCCTTAATGAGGCTTCTGCCCAAAAATTGGGTCCGAGTTGAATCAGTTCTAACGAGTTACCACAACCTATGTCTTAGAGCAGAAATAAGAAAAATAATGTACGCATCTGTTAACCTATCTTTCCTATATAATGTGGGGTTTAATAGGGTGTTTATTTCACGGACTCGTCAACGTGATTGTTTGAAGTTTTGGAGTAAGTGTTTTCCTTCTGTTTTGGGGATCACATGTAGATTTTGGGTGCACGTTAGAATAGCCTCGTTGAGGCGGTTCTAACGAGTACTTACAATCTATGTTTCAGAGCCAGAAATTCATTTAGATAATGACGGAACTGTTTGCAAGCAGCGAAGGCCCTGATGAGACTATCGATAAATAGCCCGGCACCTTTTAAGGGGAATGGGAACACCTTCAGGGGAGACAACTCCTGCAAAAGTATTTTTGTCTCCCATGTCAATAGGGGCCAACTCTTAAAGGAAAGAATTTGCTCCAGAGGAGCAAATTCTTTCCTGTAAGAGTAGACCCCCTTAACAGTGGGACAAGGCTTATAGAAACGCGACTGTGACAGGAAGTCCCGAAAGTTGTTTCCCTTTAGAAAATGGCGGGAAAAAAATGCCACGTGTTCCCATTCCCCTTAAGGTCTCCCGTCTGAATTCTGTAAAAAAAAAATAATAATAAAAGAAGAAAAACTGTTCTCATGCTCATAAACTGCGTATTTTCGGCATGCAAAAAGTGTAAAATAGACGCTACTTCGTAAATGACTGCGCATGCGTGATGACGTATTAAATAATCACGTGATGCTAAAGTCAGTTTTCTTGCGTCTTGAGTCATTTGATATCTGGCGCATCTAATGCGTATGGAAATAGAAAAAAAAATCGGATCATTGATAACGTCACCAGACTTCAAGAGAAATCGATGTACAATGGAACTTTAGTGACTCGAAGGCGGATGGCTCGTTTATTATGGCTGAGTCAAACGTATTCTTGACATTATGAAAACACGCCTATTCAAATGTGAGTGAGTGAGTGTTTGAGTTTTACGTCTCACCAACAGCTAAGGTCATACGGAGTCGGGACCTCTGTTTAAAGACTCTTCCGAAAGTCTGGAGAAGCTCGGGATCAAGGCCTATTCAAATGTATTGATACTTTTACTGCCCCATAAATGTCCTGATATTTTTCAAATATCTGCTCAAAATATAGATTTTGGGAACTCTTAGAACCGCCTCGGTGAGGCGGTTCTAACGAGTACCCATAATCTATGATTCTGATCAAAAATGAGAAAAATAATGCATACCCCTGTCAAACCAAATTTTACTATATAAAAGTGGGGTTTCAGGTTGTCAAACTTATATAGGCGTGTTTTCGTGATGAGTACACAGAGATTATTTATGGGGTGCCGTTTTACTTACTATTTAATCCATATTTACAGATACCCATAATTCGATTTATTGATATCCATATTTCGAATTATAGATATCCATAAATCGAATAATGGACGTCCTTAATTCGATTTATGGATATCCATAATTCAGATCGATTTATGGATATCCATAATTCGAATTACCGATATCATTAATTCTAATTATGGATATCCATGAATAATTATGGATATCTATAAATACGTAAAAGGGCGCCCCATAATTATTAGCTTCAGATAACAATTCTGGGAGATTATTTTCTCATTTATATTGAAAATGAATGTTGTGTGTACTCAAAAGACTCGCCTCGATGAGGCGATTCCAGTAAGTACGCAACAAGATCCCTTTATTTGGTCGATTGTTAACTATCGACCCAAAGTTACTTACTACAGAAGTGTCCCTATTGTTACTGTCCACGTGACTATCGCTTACCATTTAAAAATCCAAATACAGCGTTAGACTTCTCCACGTGACGTCAGAGCGCCGTGTAAAAAGTAATATCTGGACTGATTCTGAACTCGGCCTCCGCCCATCGGGGCTTGAAGAAATAGATGGGTTGCATGATGCTAACACGCAGAGCTGTAACCGTCCCTCAACCGAGTACTGGTAAACTGCTTAGAGGATCTAAGCCTGCCCAGGCAAAGCGGTGCGAGTCGGAACGTCCATGCTTATAAACCCTTTTGGTTTCCTTGGGCGCCAAGGCTTGAGATGTCATTTCATCTCATTGTCGAGTAAAAGTCCAACAAATTGGAAGCGACGCCTCCAAAATGAACTATACAGTGTCGACGGGGACGTTAAACCTCAAATCAAACAAACTAAAACAAACAAACTAATTCTGAACTGAGACTTCGACTAACTAGTTATACCAATCCAGATTAATAATTTTATTTTCTTTAAGGGGAGTGGCTGCACCTGACATTTTTTTCCGCCATTTTTCAAAGGGCGACAACTTTCGGGACTTCCTGTTTGCTTTTCTATAAACTGTGTCCCACAAAGAAGGGGTCTGCTCTTAAAGGAAAGACTTTGCTCCTCAGGAGCAAATTCTTTCCTTTAAGAGTTGACCCCTTTTTACATGGGAGACAAAAATATTTTTGAAGGAGTGGCCTCCCCTGAAGGTGTATCCATTCCCCTTTAGCTGTGCTTATTAAACAGTACACAACGTCTTCGGTTTGTGTACGGTTAACCATCACGTCAACTCGTCCGTGAAATGAACACCCGCTCTAGAATATATTTCACTTGACCACAGCTGTGTGCAATGCAGCGGCGTAAAAAGTATCCCTGTCCTTCATCATAGTGTGAATTTATTTTCTAGTTCTTTTGGATTATTGATTCCAGTGTGGAATTTTGAAAATGTAGATATAGGGTCACTGAAGATTGTTTGTTTGAATTGATGTTAAAACGTCCCCGTCAACACTAGTTAGATCATTTTGGAGACGTTACTTCCAATTTTGTGGGACTTTTAACAAACATCGAGATTAAATGACATCTCGGGCCCTGTCGCCCAATAAGACCAAATGGCTTATAAGCATTCGACGGTCTGTTTTACACACACTTTGCCTGGGCAGGCATAGTCCGTTTAAGGGATTTACCAGTACTCATGTGTGGTCAGTTTCAGCTCTGAGTGGAAGCACTGTGCAGCCCAATCTAATTTTTCAAGCCTCGATGGGCGGTGGCGAGAGGGTCACTGATGAGGCCTTATTGGTCGAAACTAGCTGGTCTGGTCCAGAAATATCTTGGGCACTCTGCATTTTTTTTCAGTTCTGTCTTGTAGTCCTTGCTTCCCAAAGGTCACCTTTCTCAAGAAAATATTTAACTTCAACAGGGAATGTGTGGCGACCGTATAAGTATCCCTCCCCTTCATCATAGTGTGAATTTATTTTGTAGTCCTTTTGGATCATTGCATTACGAAAACACGCCTATACAAATACATTGCGAACTTTACCGCCGAAAAAACGCAATTTTAAGATGAAAAAAAATTGATATTTTTCTTATTTTTGCTAAAAATATAGAGTGTGGGTAAAAATATAGAGTGTGGGTTCCCACAATCTATATTTTAGAGCAGAAATAAGAAAATAAGGTTTACCCCTGCAAACCCCAGTTTTACTATACAAAAATGGGGTTCAAGGGTGTTAAAATTATATAGGCGTGTTTTCGTGATGGATTCCAATGTGGAATTTTTAAAATGTTTGAGGGTCACTGATGAGGCCTAATTGGCAGAAACTAGCTAGTCTCGCCCAGAAAAATCTTGTATACCCTGCATTTTTTTTCAAATTACTTCCAAAGGATTATAGAGCATAATTGTACATGTATGAGAAAACCGGGTTTTAAGAGGGTATTCGTTAGTTTTCCTATTTCTGCTCCAAGACATAGGTTGTCGGTACTCGTCAGAACCGCCTTAATGAGGCGGTTCAAACGAGCACCGAAAGCATACAGTAGAACTTCGATGGCTCGAACACCGATGTCTCGTTTACCATGGATGTGTCGAACCCGTTCTTGAGCCCCTAGCGAAATCCTCTACATAAGAAATAGTGGGGAATAATTAAGGAGATTTTAGTATTTTATCTTGCAAATGTATGCTGTGTGTACTCATTAGAATCGCCTCGATGAGGCGATTCTAATGAATACACACAGCATACATTTTCATTATAGAACACCGAAAAGATGTCTAAAAGTATCTCGTTATGCCTCCTGACAGTAACCTCAGTAGCTCGAACTACCCCTGTCTCGCACAGATTTTCGAGGTCCCAAAGGTGTTCGAGCCAATGAAGTTCGACTGTATGTTTTAAGTTAAAACAAGAATAATATTACCGCATTTTCATCAGAAAATAAAACGTATTGGAGAAATAAAAGAATGCACTATTTATCAAAATGCTTGTGTTGGTCAAGCAGTGAATGTCCACAATATTCTTAACTTTGGGTTGATTTACAAACAATCGACCGCCAATCGACCAAGTTAAGACGGAAAATCTTCAAGACGTTTATATTAACCTTGGTGCTATTCTTTGGTAATTACAATGCACTTTCTACAGGTTTTATGACTTTTGAATAAATTCATCTCAAGGACACTGCCATGAGAAAACCTGTTTGTGGCATTACGGAAACATGCCTATACAAATACATTGTAACCTTTATCGCCGAAAAACTGAAAATTTTAAGATGAAAAATTGTGATATTTCTCTTATTTCTGCTCAAAATATAGATTGTGGGTACTCGTTAGAACCGCCTCATAGAGGCGGTTCTAACGGGTACCCACAATCTATATTTTAGAGCAGAAATAATAAAAAAATAAGGTTTACCCCTGTAAACCCCAGTTTTACTATAAAAAAGTGGGGTTCGATGGGGTAAAGATTATATAGGCATGTTTTCGTGATGGGTTTGCGAGCAGATAAGACACAAACCGACCTACTTAAGGGGAATGGGAACACCTAGCAATTTTTCCGCCATTTTTCAAAGGGAAACAACTTTTGGGACTTCCTGTTCGCTTTTCTATAGGCTCATTCCCATTGAAAAATGGGTCTACTCTTAAAGGAAAGAATTTGCTCCTCAGGAGCAAATTCTTTCCTATAAGAGTTGACCCCTATTTGCATGGGAGACAAAATATTTTTGCAGGAGTTGCCTCCCCTGAAGGTGTATCCATTCCCCTTACAGCACAGACTAACAAAACATCTTGAAAAACTAGATTTGGAAATTGGAGGATCAGTACTAATCTGACTGCGCGGTGGTGCAGGCTGAACTGGACCGCCAGTTCTGTGGTGTATTCCTTGCTTCCAAAGGATAAACCTTTCTAAATCATATTCAACGTCACTACAGCTGATGTCTGGGAATGTTTGACGGCCGTAAAAAGTCTCCCTGCCCTACACCATAGTGTAGTTTATATTTTCTTGTCCTTTGGGATCATTGATTCCATTGTGGAATTTTGAAAATATTTGAGGGTCACTGATGAGGCCTAAACGACCGAAACTAGCTAGTCTGGCACAGAAAACATGTCACTCCATATTTTCCAGTTCTGTGGTGTATTCCTTGCTTCGAAAGGATAGTCCTTTCTAGATCATATTTTATGTTGTTCGCTATCACGCCCACAAAGGGTAATTTTTGGGGAACAAGAACTACAAGACAGAACTGAAAACTGTGGACTGTACAAGGATTTTTGGGCCAGACCAGCTAGTTTCGGTCAATTAGACCTCATCAGTGACCATCAAAAATTTAGAACTTCTGCAATGGAATCGGACCACACTATATGATGCAGGGCAGGGAGACTTTTTACGACCGCCACACATTTACATAATACCGATTGTGGTGAAGTAAATGTTCTAGAAAACGGTAATTCCGTAAAATGAACACCCATCTAAATCTATACTTTATTTAGAGAAAACTGTTGTTTACATGGGTATACCTTATTTTTCTCATTTCTGCGCCCAGTCATAGGTTGTGGGTACTCGTTAGAACCGCCTCATTGAGGCGGTTCTAACGAGCAGTCACAACCTATGTTTGGAGAATAAATAATAAAAATATCACAAAAGTACATAAGAAAAAATACCTTTTTAGAGATATGAAGAAATGCACATATGTCACACGGGTGTATTATCGTAATAAAATAGCAAAACCAGGTTTTCTCATGACGTTGCTCGTAAAGGTGCATCGGTACCAAGATAAAGTACAATATTATTGAAAGTGGCTTAAAAAAATGTTTTTGTTTTTGTGTGTATGTGTGTGTGTGTTTATGTCTGAAATTGCCGCAATTTGCCGAAGTTTAATATAACATGACTTGTAATATATGTGAAACATGGAATTATTGAAACTGGTATTGTTTATTATTGTTTTTGCATCCGTTTTAATCATCATTTTTAAATAACAGCGATGTTTGCGAATAAATACGTTGATTATTGTTGAGAAATCGCGAAAATGCACTTTCTGAGAAAGTTCGCGGCATGAAACAAAATGGTTCTTAATAACAAGTTTCAATCCGCGAACACTTATTTGTTTGATTTGAGGTTTAACGTCCCCGTCAACACTGTAAAGGTCATTTTGGAGGCGTTGCTTCCATTTTTGTGGGGTTTTTACCCGACATTGAGATGAAATGACATCTCAAGCCCTGCCGCCAATGAAACCAATAGGGTTTATAAGCATGGACGGGCCGACTTGCACCGCTCACTATGTAAAATGACGAAAACAAAACTTCAGAAAAAAAGTCCTTAAAATAGCACTGCATACGCAAAGATCTGTAGGATATAAATAGAGAGAATATTTACTTTATGAGACGTATACCAATAATATTCCAACACACGAGATGAACTATTTTGGTATTCGTCGAAAAAAAACAGACCATCACGAAAACACGCCTATACAATTTTGATCCCCTCCAACCCCACTTTTATATAGAAGAACTGGGGTTTGCAGGGGTAAACCTTATTTTTCTTATTTCTGCTGTAAAATATAGATTGTGGGTACTCGTTAGAACCGCCTCGATGAGGCGGTTCTAACGAGTACCCACAACCTATATTTTGAGCAGAAAAAGGAAAAATATCATAATTTTTCCTCTTGAAATTTTCATTTGTTTCGGCGATAAAGGTTGCACTGTATTTGTATAGGTGTGTCATCGTAATGTAATGCAAGTTTCTCTTTTATCTCATCACGTTAACAAGTCCGTGTAATGAACAACCCTCAAAACCCCACTTTATATAGAGAAAACTGGGGGTCGCAGGGATATACACTATGTTCCTTATTTCTGCTCCAAGACAGTAGGTATTCCGTTAGAACCGCCTCAGCGCGGCGGTTCTAACGCACCCACCACGTATCTTTTGGGTATAAATAGGAATAATAACGCACTTTTTAATAAGAAAATAGTCCGTTTTGGAGATATAAAAATGCACTATGACGCATGAATCTGTTATCGTGTGTGTGTGTGAATTCGGGTTTAACGTCGCTTTCAACAATTTTTCAGTCATATCACGACGGTGTCAGGTTGCGACAGGGAGCTCAATGCTTACTTTTATAGTGCTGCCTCACTGAAGTACCTAGTCACATTATCCTGACACTGGGTCAACCAGTCCTAGCTCTACCCCGTAAATCTGAGTGCCAAGCGAGGAGCAGCTAGTACCATTTTTAACGACTTTGGTATGTCGCGGCCCGGGATCGAACCCGTGACCTCCCGTTCCCCGGAGCGGACACTCTACTAACTGAGATATCGGGGCTGGAATCTGTTATCGTAATGTTATATAAAATTATGTAAGTGTAAGTAAGTAAGTAAGAGTAATTAATTTCTTTATTTTAAGAGGGTAGCTCGTTTGTAAAACCAATCTTCCACAAGGCCCTCTATTTAAAACACAATGCAAAACATTTAACAAACAGTACATGGGTATTTATAAAGGTGAAGGCATTATAATGAAAAACGAAAAAAAGAATGATTTGTTTGTTTGATTTGAGGTTTAACGTCCCCGTCAACACTGTAAAGGTCATTTTGGAGACGTTGCTTCCAATTTTTTGGGACTTTTACCCGACACTGAGATGAAATGACATCTCAAGCCCTGTCGCCCAATGAAACCAATAGGGTTTATTAGCATGGGCGGTACGCCTCGCACCGCGTTTCCTGGACAGGCTTAGATCCTCTAAGCGGTTTACCAGTACTAGTGTGCGGGCCGGATTCAGCTCTGCGTGGCAGCATCATGCAGCCAATATATTTCTTCAAGCCCCTATGGGCGGGGGCCGAAAAAAAAAAGAATGAAGCATTTAAATGGAATATGTGCAAAAAAGTGACTTTTGCGATGCGCTGTCATCACGAAAATACGCCTATATAATTTTGATCCCCTATAACCACACTTTTATATAGTAAAACTGGGGTTTGCAGGGGTATACATTATTTTCCTTATTCCTGCTTTAGGACATAGGTTGTGGGTACTCGTTAGAACCGCCTCAGCGAGGCGGTTCTAACGAGTACCCACAACCTATGTTTCGAGCAGAAATAAGAAAAATATCGCAATTTTTCATCAGAAAATTTTCATTTTTTGCAGGTAAAATTTTCAATATATTTAGATAGGCGTGTTTTCGTAATGATTTGAACAGCTGTTCTTAACGTGCTTCGCACTCGTGAAAATTTCTGGTGTTTGCAACACACCCGATGAAATATGTTTTCAACTCATTCGATGAAACATAGTAAAATTCCGCTATTAAGACCACCTAAAATTAAGACTAATATGTTCTATAAAAGGGTTATCCTTTGGAAGCAAGGCAAATACCACAGAACTAAAATATGGAGTGGGTTACATGTTTTCTGGGCCAGACTAGCTAGTTTCGGCCAATAAGGCCTCATCAGTGACCCTCAGATATTTTCAAAATTCCACAATGGAATCAATGATCCCAAAGGACAAGAAAATATAATCTACACTATGATGTAGGGCAGGGAGACGTTTTACCGCCGCTACACATTCCCACCCACCAGCTGTAGTGAAGTTAAATATGTTCTATAAAAGGGTTATCCTTTGGAAGCAAGGAATATATCACAGAACTAAAATATGGAGTGTACATGTTTTTAAAATTCTGGTTTAAAAAGCTTATTCAGAAGGGTGCATTTATGTTTTCTTTGTAATTTCTCACAGCTTTGTCTTCTGGTCATGTACCACCTTTGTGACTGTTCAAAAGTGGTCTTAGAGACCACTTTTGAACAGTCACAAAGGTGGTCTTAAAATAGGAACTTGACTGTATTTGGTATTTATCGAAAACCAAAGCAAATTTTCTTTTTTATCATATACGAAAAACAAATAAAAAGGTAGTCCATGTCGAAACAGTTATGGTGAAAATTATATGGCCATGATATTTTTCACGCCGTGAAAATATCATATATATTTTTACACTGTGAAGATATCATTTTTATATATTAACATTTCCACTGTAAAGTCTGATGTAAACCTACAGAAAACAATGCCGTTCATACTTCCATGAACGCATCAAGTTATATGATTTTCAGTGACGTCGGTCTAAGTTATGACGTCAACGTTGTTCCGCTCTTTGTAGAAAAAACAGCGTGTATATGTTTTTTAGCTTTTAAAGTTTGCCCTTTCAGTCACGCTTGTTCTACTTTTTGTTTATTTTTTATTTTTTTATTTATTTATTTATTTTTTTTTTTTTTTTTGGTTTTAGTTTTACGGCCCTTTCAGGATCGAGCCGATCGTTCATCAGAGCTGGGCGAAAACCGGAGTACCAGGAGAATTGTTTATTTTGTTTGATTTGAGGTTTGATGTCCCCGTCAACACTGTATAGGTCATTTTGGAGACGTTGCTTCCAATTTTGTGGGACTTTACCCCGATATCGAAATGAAATGACATCTCAAACCCTGTCGTCCAATGAAACCAATAGGGTTTATAAGCATGGACTCGCACCGCTTTGCCTGGGCAGGGTTAGATCCTCTAAGCAGTTTACCAGTACTCGTTTTCGATCGGTTTCAGCTCCGCGTGGAAGCATAATACAGCCCATCTATTTCTTCAGGCCCCGATTGGCGGGGGCGAATCAAGTTATTGAAGTTTGACTTAAGACATTTCAGGATTATTAGAATAACACACCCGCGCGCTAAAATGGCGTCTATCTTATCTCTATAACTAACTTTTTTCAGATGAAAATGATTGATATTTTTCTTATTTCTAGTCCAAATATAGATTATGCGTGCTCGTTAGAACCGCCTCAATGAAGCAGTTCTAACGAGTACCCAAAATCTATGTTTTTGAGCAAAAACAAAGGAATGTAATGAATACCCCTGTAACATCACGAAAACACACCTTTATAATTCTGACCACCTTGAACCCCACTTTTATATAGTAAAACTGGGTTTTCCGGGGGTATACCTTATTTTTCTAACTGCTCTAAAATATAGAGTGTGGGTACTCGTAAGAACCGCCTCGCTGAGGCGTTTCTAACGAGTGCCCACAATCTATATTTTGAGCAGAAATAAGAAAAAAAATCACAATTTTTCTTCTTAAAATGTTCGTTTTTACGGCGATAAAAGTGGCAATGTATTTGTATAGGCGTGTTTGCGTAATGAACCCCATTTTTCCCTATAGATATTGTGATAAAGAGGGGTTTTCATTTCACGGATCTGTTAGCCCGATGCATGCATTGGATAGCTTCTTGATGCGGTTCTAATCAGAATAAATGTCCTTGAACGAAAATAAGAGAAATGTCAATTGTTTTCATCTCGAGAATATCTAAGTGTCATATGCATAAAAACACATGATCCACGTATCATACGGGGGTGTTTTCGTTATTTCAATATATTTACATTTTCATCGCATTTACAGAAAACCCATATATTGGGCGAGTTCATTCGACCTACTAGAGTTACACCAAACGCGAAGAGTAGGAATCGTGCTACTACTAGAAGCACAGCTTGGCATGAGGTACAGCAAACATGACGGACGGTGGAGAATTGTAAGTTAAACGCAAAGTTAAAGAGGTCAGAGTAGTGTTCTGTGATATCAGCAAAGCCTTCAACCACGTGTGGCACAAAGGACTCTTATTTAAGCCGAAAGCAGCTGGTATCACAGGCACTCATCTTGACTGGTTCGACGACTACCTTAAACAAAGAAGACAGCGTGTCGTTTCTCCTTGTGCGATTTCCGATTGGAAATTTATCAAAGCCGGGGTCCCACCAGGCTCTATTCTAGGCCCTTTGTTTTTTTAGTTTTTATCATTGAAATAGTTACATATATTCAGATAAACATAAGGCTATTTGCTGATGACACATTATTACATGGGCCCCGTCAAGCGATTTTGGTACTTATCGCCTATGCAAGCAGCGAAGGTTCAGGCGAGCCTGCGCATCCGCGCAGCCTCGCCAGAACCTTCGCCGCTCGCTCATACAAGCAGTGAATCAAGAGGAACCTTCAGACAGAAAGCCATATCCCTGGTCCCTCTGAATGGCTGGGCATGCGCAGTTAAAATTTGTCATGACGGAATGCTCGAAGACACAAATTCGCTTGGCGGGGCTCATATATTATTGTTGAAGACCCAGCTTCTGATGTTTTACTTCTCAATATTGACCTCCAAACTATCTCTGACTAGGCAAATAAATGGCTGGTCACATTAAATCCCGCTAGAGCCGAGTCACTTCTTTTATCTCGCAAAGTTAACAAACCTTGGCACCCTCGCGTCTCTGTGGAAAGCGGTCAGATCAAAGAAGTGCATCACATAAACACCTTGGTATCTACTTCTCAGAAACTGGCACATGGCACACACATATTGAAAACATCAAAGAGAAAGCTTGGCATAGGTTGAATGTCATGCGTAGACTTAAATTTGTTCTGGACAGGAGATCTTTAGAAGTCATTTGCATATCGTTTATTAGGCCACTTTTAAATACGGAGATATTATTTGGGATAATTGTACACAATATGAAAAGCGCGAACCAGATAAAATTCAAAATGAAGCAGCTAAGATAGTTACAGGTGCTACAGCTTTGGTTTCCTTACAATCTCTAAACGAAGAAGTTGGATGGGAATCATTGCAAACTAGGAAAACCAATCATAAGCTTATTTTATTCTTCAAGATGCGACACGATTTAGTTCTAACTTATCTATCAAATCTTATTCCCCCCTCAGTTAGTGAAACTACAATATATGGTCTCCGAAATGCCTATGATTTTACAACTATTCAGTGTAACACACATAACTAGTATACAGTAGAACTTCAATGGCTCGAACACCTTTGGGACCATGAAAATCTGTTCGAGACTGGGGTAGTTCGAGCCACTGAGGGTTACCGCCATGAAGCATACCAGCCTTAATTTTGGGACAACTTTTCGGTGTTCTATATCAAAAATGTATGCTGTGTGTACTCATTAGAATCGCCTCATAGAGGCGATTCTAATGAGTACACACAGCATACATTTACAAGAGAATAGGAAAAAAAATCCTTAATTACCCTCCCTTTTTCTTATATGGAGAAATTCCCTCGGGACTCGAGAATGTGTTCGACTCAGCCATGGTAAACGAGCCATCGGTGTTCGAGCCATCGAAGTTTTACTGTATGTCTTTCTTATCTCCGGTTGTCAGGGACTATAATGACTTACCCCATCAGGCTAAGGAACACTTTTATTCGCGTCTTTCAAAACAGCCCTAACTGGAAACAGGGCCCAGATACCAAAACTTTTTATCAGGGTAAGAGAAAATGGTAAGTCATGCATGCTTGCTTGAGGACCATTTGTTGTATTTTAAAATGTAAATATAGTTTATTTGTTTTTTTTTTGATCGATTACGGTGAAATAATTCACATGTGATCAGAATCAGAATCAGAATTGTTACTGGTGACACGTCAAAAGACATTCATACACAAGGACCTGTGATGTGGGAAGTTAGTCCCTAGCTCTAACCAAAGAGGTAAATTTAACTACACAATCATCAGCACCTTAAGCTGTCGAAATAATCGAATCGGGAAGGGCATTCCAATCTCTAATGGTTCTGGGGAAGAACGACTCTTTATAAATGCCAGTTCTTGCGCTAAGGGTCTGAAACGCCAACGAATGGTGATTTCTACAGTGTCTAGCTGGGGGAACAAGGTCATCTGTTGGAATGCTGGCAGCACCCTTTAGACCTTTGTATAAAAGGATTAGCCTACTGTCTTTTCTCCTTTTCTTGAGAGACTCCCATTTTAATTTTCCAAGTATTCCAGTCATGCTCCCAGTTTCAAAGCAGTAATAGCCTGTTTCAAATCTAGCAGCTCTATTCTGAACTTTCTCAATTTCATCGTTAAGGACCACTCCACTGGGGTCCCAGATACAACTACCATATTCCAAGATTGGGCGAACAAGTCCTTTATATGCTGCCTCTTATAAGTATTTAAAATTTAATTCTAACACAGCGCGCCTATATAGGCAATGGAAAATAACTGTGTTTTATTCTGCAACAAATCAAAGCTCGGAAGAGCGTGACGAGTGACGTCATTAAAAACTGCAAATTTATGACGTCACTTGTCGATTTCCTTGACGTTAGACGGTGTAACGTCATATTCTCGCATCGAAAACGATAAAAACGGATATAAATGCGTGTGTTTCAGTCGGTAATTTTAGCGGGATTTCTTCTAACAATGGCAAAAAGTTGGGAGATTTTGACAGAAACAACAACATTATTGCCGATTTTCAGCGTGTTAGAATCGAAATATATCAGCTCTAGTCTGTGATTTGTTGAGCAATAAATCACAGTTTGTCGGTCAGTTGTAAGTAGACAAATCACGCGCGCTACGCGCTTGTGATTTGTCTACTTTTCAACTGACCTCCAAACTGTGATTTATTACTCAACAAATCACAGTTAGAGCTGATCTATTTCTTAAATACTGAACAAGACCTTTGTTTTACTTCTACCTTACATGCTGCTGTGTTCTAAAGCTTCCGAGTGAAAAACGAGTGAGCGACACCGAACTAGTTTTTTTACACGAAGGCCTTAGAACACGAGTGAATTATTTCTCCGTAATCAATCAAAACAACAAAACAAACTGTTTATTACATTTCCATGCATATTTTACCTTTGGATTTTCAAATTCAACCATTCTGATTTCAAACCAAAATCGCCCCTGTCAGGGCTTGGGTTTCAGGTTGAGTGGTTTAGTTTGAAAAGCAATCACCATCTTGTTTTCATTTAAATGCAAAAATCATCCTGTGCTTGAAATACAGATTTAAAAATGCCATGAAAGTTCAACTGTATTATCAAGAAAATCATGTTTTATCTTCGTGGTGCAGGTCTTTCCTAAAAAAGAAACATCAAATGGACGCGAAAACTGAAGTCTGATTTCTAATATTTTATCAGGTTTTCCGCCAAACGTCAACTATTGTTATTGTTGTTAAAAACGACGTCAGCAACGTCGCCTAGCAATTATGACGTCAAAACATTCTAATGAAATAATTCACTCAGTGAATTATGCAGAGATAAATACATCTTTAGTTTTAAATACGGGAAATATTTTCCCAAGAGACTTGCGAATGCACGAGTTTGTTTATAAGATTTGCAAGTTTCAAGAGATCGGGTGCAGAACAAAGTTTCCGTCACGTATTGGCATTTATAGAGGCTAGTAAAAGGTTTTAAGCGGCCCCCGCCCATCGGGGCTTGAAAAAATGGATGGGCTGCATGATGCTTCCACGCAGAGCTGATACCGACCGCATAAGAGTACTGGTAAACCGCTTAGAGGACCTAAGTCTGCCCAGGCAAAGCGGTGCGAGTCGGTCCATCCATGCTTATAAACCCTATTGGTTTCATTGGGCGACAGGGCTTGATATGTCATTTCATCTCAATGTCGGTAAAAGTCCCACAAAATTGGAAGCAACGTCTCCAAAATGATCTATACTGTGTTGACGGGGACGTTAAACCTCAAATCAAACAAACAAACAAAAGGTTTCAATATAAAGAAACTTGTATGTAATTACAAGAAGCATTCTCCCCACCAATTCTGCACACGAATGCAGCAAGGATCGGTGGTTTGAAAATTGCTCCAGATAACCATCTTTAATTTGCCTGTCTTCACTTTCATATGTTGTATTTGTTTCACCTTCTTCTCTCATTACTTCATGTTTGTTTGTTCTTTTTCTCTTCTGCTCGTCCTATTTGAAATCTATTCAAGTATGAGCGAAATGTCCTACTTTATAGCCCTTTTTGTACCAGGGTATAGTAGTCGCAGTTAAGATTGACTAGGCGGAGCTATTCTGGTGTTGTCAATGACGGTATTCGACTGGAGACCTTTCCTGGAGCACGACTAAGCTCCGCCCATGATACGCAGTGGAAAATTGTGCTCCACGTTTTTGTACCAGTCGAATGTAATCCGTGCTTCACGCGCTATAATGGCTTCCGGTTTGATGCCTAAAGTGGTGACTGTTTCATATTTTAGCATTCTTGTAAGACCCTCGGTTGCACAGAAAGCAAAAGCAAATACAAATGATCAAATATATTCGTAATAGTTTCGCGGATAGGCACCATGGCGAAAGGTCAAATGTCAAAGCTAGTCACGTGATAGACACAGTAAATTTTCAAAAACAAAATGGCTGCGCCCGTGCAAGATCTGTTAAAAATCATGGAAGCTAAAAATGGTCAATATTTGGCGCTCTCATCAGATCATCACGTTAACAGGTCCGTGAAATGAACACCCCCTTACACCCCACTTTATATAGAGAAAACTGGGGTTTAGGGGGGTATACATTATTTCCCTTATTTCTGCTCATAGACATAGGTTGTGGGTACTCGTTAGAACCGCCTCAATGAGGCGGTTCTAACGAGCACCCACAACCTATGTTTGAAGTCAAATTAACAAAAATATCACAGATTTTCATCAGAAAAGAAGACATTTTGGAGATGTGGAAAATGCACTATGTCGCACGGGTATGTTATCGTAATGTCCAGGCAGGTTGCACGAATTTTAACTTGCACGTTTTTTTTTTTTTTTTTTTTTTGGATTAGTATAAGAAAATCGTCCTGAAACAACTTGCTAAATGGTATCTTACTGTGCTACTTTTACTTGCCATATTAATTCAGTCACGTGACTAATTTTACGCTGTTTTTGGAACGTGGTCGTTGTGCTCCACAAAAATGTCCGAAATTTCACGAATCTCCCAGTCGAATACAAATCGTGCTCCACGCTTCAATTCGTGGAGCACGAAATCACCAGTCGAATACCGCCAATATATGTCAAATTCGCTAATCGCCGGTAGCGTGCCTTCTGCATGCTTTCTGCAAGCGGACCAAATGGCCATATACGCCACAGCTTTGACCAGCCCCGATAGCTCAGTTGGATTGTCCGCTCCGGGGAACGGGAGGTCACGGGTTCGACCCCGGGCCGCGACATACCAAAGTCGTTAAAAATGGTACTAGCTGCTCCTCGCTTGGCACTCAGATTTACGGCGTAGAGCTAGGACTGGTCGACCCAGTGTCAGGATAATGTGACTGGGTGTGGTATCATGTAATGTGTCTGGGACATGATACTTCAGTGAGGCAGCACTATAAAAGTGAGCATTGAGCTCCCTGTCGCAACCAGACACCGTCGTGATATGACTGAAAAATTGTTGAAAGCGACGTTAAATCCGAATTCATACACACACACACACACAGACACGCACGCACGCCACAGCTTTGTTTGTGTTACAGTTGAATTCACACAATCGATAGACAATCGAATGACATTGGCATTATTTGGTCAAATTGGTACAGTTACCAAAGATCTGATTATATTTTGGTCACCATCGCCTTATTTTCAAGGGCACAGCCCCCCAATTTTGGCTTGACTGCACCCTATCTCATGAACAAATACATGAAATTTGGTCAAACTTGGTACAATATATCATTGCAACCTACTAAAGATTTGATCAGATTTTGGTGACCTTGACCTTATTTTTAAAGGGCACGGGCTCCTGAAAACTGCTTATCTGCATCCGATCTAATGAATGAATCAATGAAATTTGGTAAAAAAAACTTGGTACAATATACCAGTGTAACTGACAAAAGATTTTATCAGATTTTGGTGACCCTGATCACATTTTCAAGGACACAGGTCCCCCAGATACTGTCAATTTTGGCTTGTCTGCGCCTTATTTTCAAGGTAACAGTTTCCAAAAAAACGTCAAAGGCTTATCTGCACCCTATCTCATAAAAAATTGAAGAAATTTGATCAAACTTGGTATAGTATGGTATATTATAAAAGATTTGATTAGATTTTGGTGACCTTGTTATCAAGGTCACAGGCTCCCGAAACCTGTCTATTTTTTACGGGGAAAAATGGCTTGTTTGCACCCTATCTCATTTAAGAATTGATGAGTGAGTGAGTGTTTGGGTTGAACGTCCAACCAACAGCTAAGGTCATACGGAGACGGGACATCTGGTCTGGAGAAGCCCGGGATCGATCCTGCGACCCCTGGTTTACAAGGCGAGTAGCGTAACCACTACACCACGGAGGCTTCTGATTAAGAATTGATGAATGTTCGTCAAACTGGTACAATATTAAATTACAACCTACCAAATTTGAATAGAATTTGGTGATCTTGACATTTAATGACTATTTTTTAAGGTTACAGGCTCCCGAAAACTGAAAGGTTTAGGCAAAAATGCCTAATATTCTGGTGATCTTAACTTAGTTATTAAAATCAAATAGGTGTTTAAGTTATATTGATTTTTTTTTTTGGGGGGGGGGGGGTGGGGGGGGGGGAGATTATTTTCCTCTGAAAACATAAACACTTCTAGTTATGATTATTTTATTATTTTTATTATTTTTGTTGAATTTCAAATTGTTAAAATTATTATTACTATTATGACTAGCGATCAGGAGGACGCGGGTTCGATACCTGCCGGGTCGGCAACATTCTTTCGTGGAGATTGATAATGAAATCTTTTCCACAGTCATTCTCTCCCTTCCGCTGATTCAAGAAGGGCAGTTGTCAACTGTGCACGGTACTGGTTAACCGCTTACGTATAAATAAGTTCTGAATAGTTAGATAAGCCTGCCCAGGAAAAGTGTGGATAGGTAACTGACCGGCTCAAAATGACCTAAAATTGTGTTGACTAGGTCGTTAAACTCCGATTCAAAACAAATATTTATATTTATATTGACGATAACTTCTCTAATCATCATTACTATTATCCTTACTGGAATGATGAAATTACTTCTTTTCGCCAAGCGGACGCCGTTTGGTTTGGCTTGGAGTTAAAAGACCCAGTCAACACTATTTAGGTTATTACGAGTCGGTCAGTTTACCTAGCCACACTTTACCTAGGACAGCTTCAACCGCACATCTGACAACTGTCCTCAGGAAGATTTCAATGTCATTTTATCAGTGTTTCCCGCCGCCTCCATAATCGATGATAAGTCTATATGTATCTGTCCGCCCCTGCCCATCGGGGATTGAAGAAACAGATGGGCTGCATGATGCTTCCACGCAGAGCTGAAACCGTCCGCACACTAGTACTGGTAAACCGCTTAAAGGATCTAAGCCTTCCAGGAACCGCGGTGCGAGTCGGACCGTCCATGCTTATAAACCCTAAAGGTTTCATTGGGCGACAGGGCTTGAGATGTCATTTCATCTCAATGTCGGGTAAAAGTCCCACAAAATTGGAAGCAACGTCTCCAAAATGACCTATACTGTGTTGACGGGACGTTAAACCTCAAATCAAACAAAATATGTATCTGTACCCGAGGCACAGCCGAAGAAACAAGATAACACTTACGACAAGAGAAGATTTGGATCAGATAGCGTGGAAGCGCAGTGTGATCGGTGTCTTCACTTGTCGCATTTAAGAAAGTCCAGCCCCGCATTACAACACATCCGTATGGTATAGTGCATTTTTCATACCTCTAAAAAGGATTTTTTTCTGATGAAAATGTGTGATATTTTTCTTATATATATTCCAAACATAGGTTTTTGGTGCTCGTTAGAACCGCCTCAATGAGGCGGTTCTAACGAGTACCCAAAACCCATGTCTTGGAGCAGAAATAAGGGAAATGATGTTTACCCCCGTAAACCCCAGTTTTCTCTATATAAAGTGGGGTTGAGGGGGATCTTTATTTCACAGATTTGTTCACGTGATACCTGCGTAAGCCTAATGCTATAGCTGAAGACTATCCAGATTATATAGGGGTGATCCGAGTCCTGGACGGTCGTAAATAGGTCAAAACGAATAGGCTTCTCTAGAATGCCCTGAAGCGCCCAACTGAAGGATAATTTTTTTCAATGCACCATACAGTCCAGCTGCCTAGTCACTCAGTGCGCTTGATTCATAAAAAGCGTCATTCATAGAACTTTTTTTATCAATTCCATGAGAGTAAATTCAGTATCGACAAAATACGATTCAGCGGTCTGTTCCCTGCTGTAGGAAAGCGGTTCTTGCGACACACGTTTCTGTTAGAAACTAGATCATGCCAAGCGTTCACGCAACCTTATCACAATTTTCTGGTAATCGTCTATTGGATATTCCGGAACCATTAGGTGGCTTAACCGAACAGAAGGATCAAACAAAAGCACCCACTGACCGAAGCTGCTGCTATTTTGCACACAATTCTGAAGGAAGATTATCTCCTGACCAAGGCCTGTCCTACTGGAGTAGTTGCTTTCATTATTGCTTCAGAGAAGCAATGACGTCATAGCAGTGTGTTTTTCTTCAATACAGCACGTGTGGAATACGTTTTTCCACTGGAATTAAATAAGCCAGTGCACGACAAAGCCCGGAATGTGACGACCGGAATGCGCGACCGACAAAGACTCCGATCAGTCTACTTATTCTTACCAGCATGGTAAGAGTCCTTACTTATCACTCTGAGCTTTAGCTCGCTCGGAGACTGTAGAACGTTTATGCGATCAGTGAGGACTCTGATCAGACTGCGCGGACGCGCAGTCTGATCAGAGTCTTCGCTGTTCGCACAAGCTTTACTATAGGTTTTGTCGCGCGTTGTCTCAAATGAATAGAATGTAAAAGTGTGCCAGCCAGGACCTGATACTGTCAATGCATACGTCAATACAAGCACAAACGATGACAGTGTGATGTATATATATTAGCCGCGCTCATTTGAGAGGATTCCGCAACGTGGTGCGAGGCGGAGTTACGCTCAACTTAAGGAATAGTAGTAATGCACCAACATTTATAACTATTGGATATTATCAATCTTACTTTAGTTTCTGTCACGCCAATAATATTCCTTAAAACAAAGGTGTTGTCGTTTCTTTGCATATATTAAAAAAAATCCGTTTATAAGCTGGAGTCTGGTCTCCACGGGAATTCTTGTGTTAGTTTTTGAAATGGCTTGTGCTGATCCGGAAAAGACTGAACTGGAATTAGGGGAGGAGGAGGCAGTTGATAAAGAGGAGAAAGGTAGGTCCCACCCCCACCCCTACCCCTATTTAGGATAAATGTCTATAAAATATGATGCCGTTTTTCATTGCCGTAAATATCATGAACATGTGTTATACATGCTTTTTTAGTGGGTGTAAAATTGGCATTTTTTCCTATGAAAATTCCTGATACATATTTTGATAATTTCTGTTTCAAGCATAGATTGTGAGTGCACTTTAGAACCGGCTCGTTGAGGCCGTTCCATTATTGTTTTAGGGGGAATAGGAGAATAACGTAAACCATTGTAAATCCAAATAATCTCTGTATGAAATGCGTTCTATAAATGTATTGTTGTAAACGAACTTATTTTGGTTTGTTTGATTTGAAGATTAACGCCCCCGTCAACATTATATAAGTCATTTTGGGGACATTGCTTCCAATTTCGTGGGACTATTACCCAACATTGAGATGAAATGATTTCTCAAGCCCTGTCGCCCAATGAAACCAACAGGATTCATATGCATGGACAGTCCGACTCGCATCACTTTGTTGGGGAATGCTCAGATCCTCTAAGCGGTTTACCAGTACTCATGTACGGTCAGTTTCAGCTCTGCATGGAAGCATCAAACATCCGTAACTATTTCTCCACGCCCCGATGGGTGGGGGCCAAATGAACCTGTTCACCCGGTGATAATGCTGTCTTCATGGCCATTAAAATAGATTGTCGACATTCAGTAGCTTGAATACATTTGGCATTACGACAACACGCCCGTGCATTATAGTGCATTTTTCCCCATCTCCAAAATGGCTACTTTTCTGATGACTGTCCGTGATATTTTTCTTATTTATACTGCAAACATAGGTTGTAGGTGCTCGTTAGAACCGCCTCATTGAGGCGGTTCTAACGAGTACCCACACCCTATGTCTTGGAGAAAAAATAAGAAAAATAGTTTTCTCTATATAAAGTGGAGTTTAAGGGGGTGTTCATTTCACGGACTTTTTCTCCTAATGGGACCATGATTACGAGATAGGGTTAGTTCGAATTATTGAGGGCCAATCATAGCTACCAGATCAAGAAGCATTACGAAAAAACGCCTAAACCTTAACCCCCTATTTTATATAGTAAAGCTGGAGTTTACGGGGTATACATTATTTTTTCTTATTTCTGCTGAGAAACAAAAATTGTGAGTACCCACAATCTATATTTTGAGCAGAAATATGAAAATACCAGGGTACAATTTTTTTCTCTTTTTTTGTGTGTGTGTGTTTGAATAGGCGTGTTTTCGGTATGGCATTTCGATTTTCTTTAAAACAAAGGTTTGTAGTGTGTACCCATTAGAATCGCCTCATCGAGGCGATTCTAATGAATACACACAACATACATTTTAATAATTCCAATTATCCTAAACATATTAATGTCTGCAGTTATAGGATTTGTTTTATTACGGACTCAAGAACGGGTTCGTAAAAGCCATGGTAAGCGACTCATCGGTGTTCGAGCCATCGAAACTTTAACTTATTTACAATAACCACAAAAACATAGTTACGGGGGCAAATTGTTTTTAGATCATGTGCCTAATATGTTTCTTAGTAGAGCCATATGGTTTATGAACTCGGGATAATTTTTCTGCTTTCATTTTATCCCTTTTCCTCAACTCGTTTAATAAATTCAATAATACATGGGCAGGAATGCAAGTTTCTATTTATCATATGACATTTAAAGCATCTCTCATGACTATGGACTCGATTTTCAGCAAAAATATAAAAATTATACCATTAGTAAACGTCGTTAAGTACGTCTTCGTGTAACGTCACGGGGCGTATCGAAATGTAACTTATTTGCATATTTAATCCACTAGTGGATTACTGAATTTATTATATGGCGTCATAACATTCTCAGACGCGACGTCATATGATAAATTCTAATGCACTTGCGTATGTAACGCGACGTCTGATTGGATAACGTCAAAATTTGCGACAGTATATTCTGCGATATACTGTCGGAAACCCGACGTCATCGCGTAACGTCGCTTTTCATTGGCTGGCATTTGGTTTTACGCTGCTCATAGCGCTAGCCGTTTTGTGCAAAATAATACATTTTAACAAAACAACCGTAGAAGTGCATTAGAATGGGGATAACTGTATTACAAAATTGTGATTTGGGGAGGTAAATCGTCGGTTTTACGGTCGCAAATTACGTTTTACGGCTCCGCTGACGCGTCGCCGTAAAACGAAATTTCCGACCTTAAAACCTCCGATTTACCTCCCCAAATCACAATTTTGAAAACAGTTATCCCCCTAAATCACATGGTCTCACTGGGGTGATTCTAATGCCTTTGGAAAATACGTTTTTAACTACTAGCAATTAAATAGAATCGCAGACAGAAATCCAAACCCGAGGGTTCACGGTTTGACGGATACTTACATTAACGTCCCCGTCAACACTGTATAGGTCATTTTGGAGAAGTTCCGATTTTGTGGAACTTTTACGCGACATTGAGATGACATGATCTCAAGACCTGCCGCCCAACGAAACCAATAGAGTTTATAAGCATGTACGGTCGGACTCGCACCGCTTTGTCTGGGCAGGCTTAGATCCTCTAAGCGGTTTACTAGTACTCCTGTGCGGTCAGTTTCAGAGCTGCATGGAAGCATCGTGCAGCCCATCTATTTCTTCAAGCCCCGATGTTCACCAGATAAGAAAATACTGAAATTAACCGTGAGATAGAAATTCTTATCATACCATGGCTATCTTACCCAGGGATTTCCACGTATACAAATGCTTTATAAACTTTACCGCCGAAAAAAAAAAATTTAAGATGAAAAATTGTGATATTTTTCTTATTTCTGCTTAAAATATAGATTGTGGGTACTTGATAGAACCGCCTCATTGAGACGGTTCTAACGAGTACCCACAATCTATATTTTGAGCAGATAAAAGAAAAAATAAGATTACCCCTGTAAACCCCAGCTTTACTACATAAAAGTGGGATTTAAGGAGTCACAATTATATGGGCGTGTTCTCGTGATGTTATCCTACCATGGTTATCTTACCTAGGGGTTTCCACGTTTGATGTGCGGTGGAGGAATAGGACGTCACGTTGGCGTCGATAAGTTTACAACACTGCGTGTAGTGCATAGTGACGTCAAAAAAGCCGCTTACTGTTAACAAAATATGGCGGACGTCAACAACGGAAGTGACTGCATTATAAAAAAAATTCCACTCTCAGAAATGTCGGAAAGGAATTTTTTGGAAATCATACACCAGTTCTGCACACCAAAAATAATAATAATAATAATAATAATAATAATAATAAACATATTATCATTATTATCATTATTATTATTATTATGAATTATTATTACTACTACTAGTATTAATAATGATAATAATAATAATTTTAATTATTATTGTTACTATTTAAAATAATAATGATATTTTTTTTTATTATTATTATTATATTATTATTATTATTCAACTCAACATAACTTTAATTTTTCTCTCAAGCGACACATGGTTGCAGCTGACATTTTCAAACATATATTATTATTATTATTATTATTATTATTATTATTATTATTATTATTATTATTATAACAACTACTTCTACTACTTATAATAATAATGATAATCATAATTATTATTATTATTATTGTTACTACGTGTAATAATAATAATGATAATTTTATTATTATTATTTTTTTTTTTTTTATACATAATTAATATTATTATTTTTATCATCATTATCATCATTCAGCTCAACATAACTTTAAATTGTCACTCAAGCCACACAGGTTGCATCTGACATTTTCAAACATATATTATTATTATTATTATTATTATTATTATTATTATTATTATTATAACTACTACTATTACTATTTGGTTATGTACCCGAAAGCATCAGGGTATCACACCATATATGCAGTGTGACATAGTTAATTATTTTATATTTCAAAAAATGGCATTTTTTTCTGGAGATGGTTTTAAATATTTTTCTCATCTCGCAGCAAAAATAGATTTTAATACTCATAGGGACCGCCATGCAGCCCATTTTACTTCTTCAAGCCCCGATGGGCGGGGCCGTCAAAATAGATTATGATACTCATAGGTACCGCCACATTTTGAGCTGGAATAAAGAAAATAACATTCACACTTGCAAGTACCGCTTTATGCCATACAAAGTGGGGTTTACAAGGGTTTTTGATACACGGCCATGTAAACGTGATGGGAACTCTCTTACTTGCATACCAGATAAGGAAATCCATAGTTTTAGCTCGGGATAGAAATTCTGTTCTAACCCTGGTGTTCCCACCCAAAATCGAATATTCTCGCGTGTTTGATAAATGCACCGGTTAAATACGACCTCATAAGGTTGACGTCATAGCACGTTACGTGACGTCACTAAACACCACTATAATGTCATCACAATATGGCGACCGAAGTAAAATCCGCGCTAAGAAATGGAACGTATTCAAGAAAAAATAATCCTTCATGGGTGTGAGGGGTGGATAGAAAAATCCGTCCTTCGGGATCACAGTCCGGCATCACTCGGCACGCCTCGTGATGCCGGACAGTGACCCTCGGGACTTATTTTTCATCCACCCCTCACACCCATGTAAGTTTCTTATAATCTCTCTCTCCTCTGTGTTACTCTGTTTGTCTCTTCTTCTTCTTCTTCGTTAGAAGCCTCCGTGGTGCAGTGGTTATGCTACTCGCCTTGTAAATCAGGGGTCGCAGGATCGATCCCAGGCTTCTCCAGACTTTTGGATGAATCTTTAAACCGAAGTCCCGTCTCCGTATGACTTCAGATGTTGGTGAGACGTAATAATCGAACACTCCCTCCCTCCTCTTCTTCTTCGAGGAGATTCAAATTTTTAAACCCAACATATACTTTCAAAATAAAATCTGAAAATCGTACCTTAATTATGCAAAAACATATTTATCATATGACGTCGCGTCTGAGAGTGTAATAACGTCATGTATTATTTTCGATAATCCACTAGTGGATTAAATATGCAAATTAGCTAGATACGTTCCGTAACGTTACATGTACGACGTCCTTAATGACGTCGCGTTTACTAACGGCGGAATGTTGACATTTTTGTAAACAATCGTGAATAAAATACGCTTTTAATGTCATATGATAAATAGAATCTTGCATTCGTGCTCATGTATTATTAAATTTATTAATCTCGTTGAGAAAAAGGGATAAAATGCTCGGCAAAGCCTCGCATTTTATCCCTTTTCCTCAACTCGTTTAATAAATTCAATAATACATGAACACTCATGTAAGATCCTCTATATTGATATCGGCAGGGTCTTGGACTGAGATTGTTTTTTCGAGATGTCGAGTCAGCCGTGATTAACGAGCCATCGGTGTTCGAACCGTTGAAGTTTCTCTGTACAAGTACTAAATATTGACCTAAAATGACCATGTGTGTATATATGTATGTTTTTTTTTTTTTTTTGGGGGGGGGGGGTTGGTTTTACGGCCCTTTCAATATTATTTCACTCATATCGAGCCGATCGTTAATCAGAGGTGGGCGAAAACCGGAGTACCCGGAGAAAAACCACCTGACCTTCCGTTGCAGAACTTGGCGTCTCATATGTGACCCGAGCGAGGCTCGAACCACAGCGGTGAGAGACCTAATGATCAAGAGTCAGCGCTCTTAACCACTAGGCCACATATGTATGTATGTATGTATGTATGTATGTATGTATGTATGTATGTATGTATGTATGTATGTATGTATGTATGTATGTATGTATGTATGTATGTATGCATGTTGGGCTGCATGATGCGTCCACACAGCGCTTTATCCGACCACATTCGAGTACTGATAAACCAGTGGTGCGAGTCGATCCGTCCAAGCATATAACCCCTATTTGTTTCATTTGGCGGCAGGGACCGAGATGTCATTTCATCTCAATGTCCGGCAAAAGTCCCACAAAATTGGGAGCAACGTCTCCAAATGACCTAAATTGTGTTGACGGGGACATTAAACCTCAAATCAAACAAATGTATGTATGTATGTATGTATGTATGTATGTATGTATGTATGTATGTATGTATGTTATGTATGTATGTATGTATGTATGTCTGTCTGTCTGTCTGTCTGTCTGTCTGACAGTCTGTCTGTCTGTCTGTCTGTATGTATGTATGTATGTATGTATGTATGTGTGTATGTATGTATGTATGTATGTGCGTGCGTGCGTGCGTGCGTGCGTGCATGGATGCATGCGTACATGGGTGCGTGTGTGCGTGAGTGAGTGCGTGCACACGTGCGTATGTATGTATGTATGTATTTTGTTTTTGTTTGATTTGAGGTTTAACGTCCCCGTCAACACCGTAGGTCATTTTGGAGACGTTGCTTCCAATTTTTTGGGCTTTATGTATGTATGTATGTATGTATTTGTTTTGTTTGTTTGATTTGAGGTTTAACGTCCCCGTCAACACTGTAAAGGTCATTTTGGAGACGTTGCTTCCAATTTTGTTGGACTTTTACCCGACATTGAGATGAAATGACACCTCAAGCCCTGTCGCCCAATGAAACCAATAGGGTTTATTAGCATAGACGTTCCGCCTCGCACCGCGGTTCCTGGACAGGCTTAGATCCTCTAAGCGGTTTACCAGTACTAGTGTGCGGGCCGGATTCAGCTCTGCGTGGAAGCATCATGCAGCCCATATATTTCTTCAAGCCCCTATGGGCGGGGGCTTTTGTATGTATGTATGTATGTATGTATGTATGTATGTATGTATGTATGTATGTATGTATGTATGTATGTATGTATGTATGTATGTATGTAATCTTGAACTTATAAACAAAAATAAATAAATAAAAATTACTACTCTTAAGAACAAGGAAACCAACCATATTCTAACCGTTCCTATCCCCAGAAACATTGAATTTCTAAACCCGGGTGTAAGAAGCCTTATCTTAAACAGAGCTAAACAGGTTTTAATGCACTTTAAAAATCTATAATTTTTCAGTAGCCGTTTATAGCATTTATTTATTTATTTTGCTTGCTGAAAACTGACATGAATTTCATAACCAAAACAGAAGTAATGCATGTCTTTCTCAGATTACTATTTACTATGAACATAATTATGTGATAAATATTTTCCAATTTTGTCAACGAAAACATCAATAAAATATTGTTGTTAGGTTGCTATGTAAGATTTGATTCCTCTTTTCCTTGACAATACGAGTAAACATCCGTGAGGCAGTGATTTTTTTACTATACAGAGGACTCGCGTTATAACGACAGTATTTATCCCTATTATTGGGCCGTTATAATGAATTTGCCGCTATAAAGAACCCCAGTTAGGAGACTGATGGGTTATACAAGGCATTTTCCCCATCATTACTCCAAGAAACAAATGTTACAGACATTTGTTAGAATCGCCTCGGTGAGGCGATTCTAACAAATATCTATAACTTTGTTTCTTAGAGTATAAGATTACAAGAATCTCTCATGACTATGGACTCAACTTGTGCATTGACAACCCGAGGGAAGCCCACGCCGCTCGAAACCGAGGCTAAGCCTTTAGCCAAGAATTTATTCCGTTGAAATTGCCCTTGTGACGAGTTTTGTCGTTATAACGAATGTCGGTATAAAGCGGATTGACTGTATAAAAGCTCGTGCGTCCTTCGGCATATGAACTCGTGCCGAATATTTCACAATATAAAATCAATAACCTATAATTATTATATACCCAGAAAATGCCCCGTTTACTTTGTACAGAAGATACCGGTCAATATTTATAGGTTATTGACTTTATATTGTGAAATATTCGGCACGAGTTCATGTGGCGAAGGACGCACGACCTTGCGAGATATCTAAACCTTGAATTCGGGATTGCCTGAACGTAAAATCAGATGAAATATCTTTAAGTGGTTTGAAATGAAAAATAATGCAGGTCGTTAAGTGTTTTCCTACACGTTGAAAAACTACGCCCAATAGCGTGAAAGTGCAGATGACGTTAACGTTGGTGGGTGTGACGTCATTAAAACCATTGACGTTTGCTAACGCAGGACGCCATTTTTTCCGAAGTGTCCGTTTTATTTCTTCCAAAATACTCCTTATTTCCTGAAAGAAATTATTGAAAATCTAAACAGATTGCAGATAGGTCATATTTGCTAGCATGAAATGCGCTTTAGACACTTTGTCACAGCCTTTATTCGTTTTGTTGTACGTTCTTTCAGTCGATGCCCACGACAAAATAGCTGCCGATCTTTTGTTTCGAAACAGACAAATTTGAAAGAAGTTCTAATGTGAACGAGACTTGCTTATCTACGGCAATATGAACTTGACTATTTCTGGTCAAACAACAGACACTGGGTATCCGTTAGAACAGTCTCAAAGAGGCGCCCAAATCCACATTTGAAGCATAAATAAAATGTGCATAAATAAATATTTATTCTGCATTGGATGATTATATTGGTTCATACTGTGTGCTTTATAAAATGAATGTAAACTCTATATATTGTATTTGTATTGCATGTCCACTTTTCCAACTAAAAGATATTGAGGTCATTTTTGACAGATTTTTTTCAAAACTCGGTCCTACAAAACAGCGATGTCACGACCGACGAGCATTGGACGTCGTCCGAGGTCTCCCTTTCGGTTAACCTTTTTTTTCAAAATGATATGTTGCCCTAATCTTCGTTGGATTGCTTCCATATTAGGACTATTGCTTTATAGAAGGTACCCATTTCATAGACAATTCATTAGTCGCAACAAGGAACAAAATTTGGCTGATAGTTGTCATTTTACTAACCTACATTTATTTCATGTTTACCTTTTGGTTAACCTTTCTTGCAAAATGTTTGTTTTCTTTATTCCTCAGTAGATTACATCTTCATTTGGATTGTTGTTTATTCTAACACAGCGCGCCTATATAGGCAATGGAAAACGGCTGTGTTTTATTCTGCAACAAATCACAGCTCGGAAGAGCGTGACGGGTGACGTCATTAAAAATGCTAGTTTATGACGTCACTAGTCGATTTCCTTGACGTTAGACGGTGTAACGTCATTTTCTCGCATCGAAAACGTTAGAAAAGGATATAAATGCATGTGTTTCAGTCGATAATTTTAGCGGGATTTCTTCTAACAATGGCGAAAGGTTGTGAGATTTTGAAGGAAACAACAACATTATTAGCGATTTTCAGCGTGTTAGAATCGAAATAGATCAGCTCTTGTCTGTGATTTGTTGAGTAATAAATCACAGTTTGTCGGTCAGTTGTAAGTAGACAAATCACGCGCGCTACGCGCTCGTGATTTGTCTACTTTACAACTGACCTCCAAACTGTGATTTATTACACAACAAATCACAGTTAGAGCTGATCTATTTCTTAATTAGAGGTACTCCTTCAGCATGCAAAACTAGTAAGAAAAAGTCACTCAGGAAAGGCCACAATCAAAGAACACAGTCATCTCAAGTCACCGACATGGAGGCACCCACAAAAACAGATGAACCATGAACCTACGGAACAGCAAAGCCAATTAACAAGAATGACACTGTGTTATGCATAAGAATTTATTTTTCTGATTCCCACTTGCACCCCACTGTCACCTAATAGTGCTATAAATATCTGTTAATCTTCTTATAGAAGATTCTAGAAAACTGAGTCACAGATTAATTTCATTTTTGTAAACAACATGTTTACAAGGAAAAGTACTTCAGAACCTTCCAGAAAGTTCAGGTTTGCATTATTTTTAGAAAATTATCTCATCTTATTCCACAGCCCTCTGGAATGTTCTAGAGAAATCTTAGGGTCTATAAAAGAGCTTGATTTTTCTCATTGAGTCAGGCTTTGGAGTTTGATGTTTGGGCTTATAAGGAAAGTTATTTCTAAATTCTGTGTTGGATTGTTAAAGGATATTACTTTTCAATTTGGACTGTGAATTCTGTGGGATCAAGGAAAATAGATTCATTCAGGATATTTCATAACAGAGCTAAGTACATTTAATTTTCTTACTTCTACAGGTTAAAGTTAACTTGTAAATAAATTTTGTTAAATTTTTCCAAAAGGCTTGTTTGCTTTTTCTTTCTGCTACGCCTGGCTCGTAACAGAAATTGGGGGCTGCGCCGGGATAAAACCATTTCGAGCATTTTAAAACCGACATTTCATGTGACGGCAGGTAATTGTCATTTCTTGCCAAACATAGACTTGGCAATTGCTTCAACAAATTAGCTTTTCCCCATAGGCATAAAAGGGGATTGTCATTTCATGTGAACTGACATTTCAGGTGAAATAGTACTTGTCATTTCATGTGAAGTTCTCGTTGGGCTTGTCATTTCAAAAAAAAAAAAAAAAAAAAAAAAAGAACTTTGTCAAATTAATCTCAATCTGTATTTCCATAAATACTTTATAAAACAAACAAAAAGCAAACATGTCGTTTGATTTGAGAAGCTTTTTGGCTCAGCCTACTCAGGAGTTGTTTAATCTGGCCAAAAGGACAGATTTGCTAGAAATTGCTTCCCATTATGGGGTCACTGCTGTCAAAACAAGCATGAAGAAGCATGAAATTAAGAATATTTTGGTGCAGTTTTTTGTTGATGAAGAACTTTTCGATCCATCTGCTTTGTCTCTCATTATGGTTTCACATACTGAATTACAAATGAGACAAATTGAAATAGGAAGGCAAATTGAATTAGAGAAGTTAAGGTTAGAAATGGAAGAAAGAGAGAAGGAAAAGCAGAGAGAAATGGAAGAAAGAGAGAAGGAAAAAGAAAGAGAAATGCAGAGACAAATGCAGATGGAAAGATTAGAAATGGAAGAACGAATTCGAAAAGAAAAAATAGAACAGGAAGAAAAACAAAGAGAAATGGAGGAACGGATTGAGTTAGAAAAGGAAAAAATGAAATATAGTATTGAGGAAAAAGAAAGGGAAAGGCAATTTCAATTAAGGCTGAAGGAAATGGAACTCCAGGGTCAAGATAGGGTGAAACCTGCCCCTGTTTTTGACTCTGGTAGTTACTTTGATGCCACAAAGCACATCAGATTAGTTCCGCCATTTCAGGAAAAAGAGGTAGATAAGTATTTTTTGCATTTTGAAAAAGTTGCAGAAAATTTAAAATGGCCAAAAGAGCATTGGACCTTACTTTTGCAAAGCGTTGTTGTCGGAAAGGCTCGAGACATTTATACTCAGCTGACTGTCGAGCAAAGCTCAGACTATGATCTGGTTAAGGAGCTTATTCTTAAAGCATATGAGTTGGTCCCTGAGGCTTACAGGCAGAAATTTAGGAATTGTAAAAAAGAAATTTCCCAGACCCATGTAGAATTTGCTCGAACCAAAGAACAGTTATTTGATAGGTGGTGTTCTTCTAAAAAAGTAGGCTCTGATCATGACAAACTTAGACAACTTGTCCTTGTTGAAGAGTTCAAACGGTGCATAAATTCAGACATTAAATCTTTTCTCGATGAGAGACAGGTTGAAACTTTGGAGGAAGCTTCTCGTTTGGCAGATGATTATGCTTTGACTCATAAAGTCTCATTTGTGAACAGGCCTTATCCTCGAAAACCTTATAATCCACAGACAGGTCCAAGATTCTATCCCAGTAATCCTTCTGGTAGTTATAGCCATACATCTAGTACTATGCCCAAACTTTCTGGTGAAAATAAAAGCCAGAATCCTTCCAAACCTTCTGGTGAAAACAGAAGCCCAAATTTTCCCAAACCTTCTGGTGAAAACAAAGACCAGAATCCCTTATCTCAATCTCAAGTAGTTTGTTATTATTGTAAAAATACAGGTCATTTGATCTCTGAGTGTTTAAAATTAAAGCGAAGGAGAGAAAGAGAAAGACAAGAGGAACTTAAACCTACAGGCTTGACTTCTATAAGGCCAAAACCACAGTCTTGTGTAAGGGAGGAAACTCTTTCTGATATCAAATTATCTGAGACTGATTCGGTTATGGAGATTTATGAACCATTCTTATCAGATGGTTTTGTGTCACTAAATGGTGACAGTTATGCCCATCCTACCCCTATCAAAATCTTACGAGATACCGGAGCTTCTCAATCTCTTATTCTTGCAGATACTCTGCCTTTTTCTGAGAAGACTTCTATGGGCCAAAGTGTCCTTATTCAGGGTGTGGAATGTGGATTTGTTAATGTTCCGCTTCATAACGTTTATTTGTCATCAGACTTGGTATCCGGTTCAGTGGCTGTTGGTATTAGACCTTCTTTACCTTTTAAAGGTGTTCATTTGTTGCTAGGCAATGACTTAGCTGGAGATAAGGTTGTGGTAAACCCACTTTTGACTACTAATCCTTGCATAGACCAACCGCCTGACCCCATTGAGCAGGAAATTCCTGATCTGTATCCGTCTTGTGCAGTCACAAGGGCTATGGCACGTAAGGCCAAGCAAACTGATGGGAAACAGGATTTTGATTTAACTGATACCTTTTTGGGTCAGTCTTTTAATGACGAGATAACAAGGTCTCTGTCTTCAAGCCTGCCTGATAAGCAGACAGATTTTCATGAGAATAACTCATCTTTAGATCTTGGCCATGACATAATGTCTGGGTCTCAACTAGCTATAGAACAGCATAAGGATCCTGAAATTTCGCCTTTATTTGAAAGGGCTTTAGATGAGCAGGAATTATCTCAGGTCCCAGTCTGTTATTATGTCAAAAATGACATTCTTATGAGAAAATGGCGTCCACCAGACGTCTCAGCAGAAGACGAGTGGACTGTCAACCACCAGATAGTGGTTCCACGGGTTTACCGTCACGAAATATTAAACTTGGCACATGAAACTCCCATGTCAGGACATTTAGGTGTCAATAAAACCTATCACAAGATTCTTAATCATTTTTACTGGCCTGGGTTAAAATCAGATGTTTCTCAGCATTGTAGGTCCTGCCATACATGCCAAATGGTAGGAAAACCCAATCAGACTATACCTAAGGCTCATTTGCAGCCTATACCTGCTTTTGATGAACCTTTCAGTCGAATAATTATAGACTGTGTGGGTCCCTTGCCCAGAACTAAGTCCGGCTGTGAATATCTTTTGACCATTATGTGTGCTTCCACACGTTTTCCTGAAGCCATTCCTTTAAGAAATATCAAAACTAAGACAATCGTCAAGGCATTAGTGAAGTTTTTCACATTTGTTGGGCTTCCTAAATCTATTCAGTCAGACCAAGGCTCAAATATTATGTCTGGAATATTTCAACAAGTAATGCATGAACTTGGCATTGTACAGTATAAGTCATCGGCCTATCATCCTGAAAGTCAAGGCGCCCTTGAAAGATTCCATCAAACATTGAAAAACATGATAAGATCATATTGCTTTGACACAGAGAAGGATTGGGATGAAGGCATCCATCTGCTTTTATTTGCTGTTAGAGAATCTGTGCAAGAATCTCTTGGCTTCAGTCCATTTGAATTAGTATTTGGCCATACTGTTCGTGGTCCTTTGAAACTTCTCAAAGAGAAATTTCTCTCCAATGATGACACCTCCCTGAATTTACTTCAGTATGTGTCTGATTTCAAAACTAGACTTTCAAAAGCTTGTGAGGCTGCTCGGACCAATCTTCAGTCAGCCCAAAGGAAAATGAAACAGCTATATGACATAGGGACAAAAGAAAGGAATTTTAAACCAGGTGATAAGGTACTAGCTCTTTTGCCTATTCCAGGAAAATCGTTGCAGGCCAGGTATTATGGTCCATACACTGTAGACAAAAAGATCAGTGACGTAAATTACATAATAAACACTCCTGGGAGGCGCAAGCTAAAGCAGCTATGTCATATTAACATGCTTAAGGAATACATAGATAGGGACAATACATCTTTAACATCAGTCAATCTAGTTAGCTCTGTTCCACTTAATTCATGTGACAATGACTGTGAGGATATTAATTCAGTGAAGTCGGATCCCACATCATCAAAACTTCAGAATTCTGACATTCTACGGAATCTTGACCAGAAACTGTCACATCTAGAGCCAAATCAGCGGAATGAACTGAAACAGCTGATTTTTGAATATGAACAATTATTTCCTGACATTCCAACACGGACTGACAAAATATTTCACGATGTGGACATAAATGGTTCCAAACCTGTAAAACAACACCTATACAGGATGAATCCTATAAAACAGAAAAATCTTAAAGAAGAAATTCAGTATTTGCTGGACAATGACTGGAATGGAGTTCTCCTAGTATTCTTATACCAGAACAAGAAAGGACAAAAATGTTTATAGACTCTTAGAAGGATTAATTCTCGAACATAGACAGATGCAGAGCAAGAATCAGTCTGCAACATTTTGAAGTTTATCTTACCCCTACTACTGCACCGATTGTTGTTTTCAGTGATCACAATCCACTGACTTTCATACATAAGATGAAAAACAAAAATCAGCGGTTGCTCAGGTGGAGTCTTATGCTACAAGAGTATAATTTAGACATAAGACATATCAGAGGGAGAGATAACATTATCCCTGATGCCCTTTCAAGAGCTTGAGCAGTGTCAGGAGTTGTGTTTTTCTTTCCTACTAAAGTGGATTGTAGATACATGTAATTTTATATGCTATGCTCAATATTTTATTATTCTTAAAGCAAAAGAAAGCTTTATTACATAAATCTTTCTTTTCCTCGAAGAGGGGGAGTGTTATGCATAAGAATTTATTTTTCTGATTCCCACTTGCACCCCACTGTCACCTAATAGTGCTATAAATATCTGTTAATCTTCTTATAGAAGATTCTAGAAAACTGAGTCACAGATTAATTTCATTTTTGTAAACAACATGTTTACAAGGAAAAGTACTTCAGAACCTTCCAGAAAGTTCAGGTTTGCATTATTTTTAGAAAATTATCTCATCTTATTCCACAGCCCTCTGGAATGTTCTAGAGAAATCTTAGGGTCTATAAAAGAGCTTGATTTTTCTCATTGAGTCAGGCTTTGGAGTTTGATGTTTGGGCTTATAAGGAAAGTTATTTCTAAATTCTGTGTTGGATTGTTAAAGGATATTACTTTTCAATTTGGACTGTGAATTCTGTGGGATCAAGGAAAATAGATTCATTCAGGATATTTCATAACAGAGCTAAGTACATTTAATTTTCTTACTTCTACAGGTTAAAGTTAACTTGTAAATAAATTTTGTTAAATTTTTCCAAAAGGCTTGTTTGCTTTTTCTTTCTGCTACGCCTGGCTCGTAACAACTGAAAAAGAACCAATAACTCAATCTCATCTAAAGTTTGTTTGAAAATAGCATTTTTCGTACATACCTCCTAATTTCCAAGTTAAGCCTTTTGTTTGCCTTTTTTCCTGAGTGCTAAGTGTATACTTCCACATTTCCCAGTGTACACTATTCAGACGTACAGGTCATTCTATAAAAGATATTTCTATACAGCCAGTGGAAAAAAATTATTAAGATGTAAATTCTACAACTAGGTTTAAAATTATTAAACGGCATGAAACTGAATTAAAATGGATTAAATTATTACTGACACCTTTTCCACTGGGCTTTAATGACAACATTTATCTTAGGGTAATATATCTAAAATGCCCGACTTTGATATTTTCTCGCTTCTGGACTGTCGAAAGCGTAAAACTAGATCGCACGGCACCAGAAAAATTGGTAATTATAAACGTAAATTACGTGCTTTTAAAAGACACAATACCAGACTGAAGTGACTCTCCTTAATATTATTGAATCATGGACGCCACTCAATGCTTGCTTTTCTAAGTTCATTACCCATTTCTGTGTTACGGATTCAGGATACAGAGGCGATTAATTCTACGATAGTTCTAATCAGTTATACGACGCTGCTCTTTTAACTAGAGGTTATACTCAGCATGCTCTTCGTCCTTTCATCGATTCTGAAATTAATCACAAACGTCTTTACATCAAAATATCCTTCATTAATAAGAGTTTGGATTTTATAGATTTACCTAGTATCTTCGGGGACAGTTCGGTTATTTCATCCATACCTGCTTATTTTCAAAATACTGAAACACCAATAATTTGCTATAAATACAATAAACCTGTTAGATCTATCATTTTTAATTTCAATAAACTTGTTTCTGATCTTGATATTGACACTAACACTCCAGATACACGTGATTGTAAAAATTCAGTGTATTGCTATCCTGCTGCTGGTCATATTATTGTTGGCAATTTAAAAATTATTCCTGATTCTAGGATACGTAATATAATATCTAAAGGACCGAAATATCGATTTCCTTCTAAAATTGATTTCAATAAATGTAGAGATGAAATCGCTGCTGCATTGAATGCATTTGGTAATCGATGGTGTAAAGGAGTGTCTGTTGAGCATAAAGCTCTTAAGGAATGGAAACATAGCATTCTGAAATTAGTGAACAAACGCAATTCTTTTTATTCGCAAAATACGAACTTATTACCTCCTAAACTTAAGACGTCTTTTCGTCACCTTAAACTAGGTATTCACGAATTTCATAGGAAGTTTGTTTTGGCCCCAGCTGATAAGGCCGCTAACAATGTGGTCGTTGTTTGACGGCTTCACTATGTTAACACTCTTCAGCAAGAACTTGGTGGTACTAAGGCCTATGAACTTCAGCCTTTAGCTGTAGAGAGGGCTTTAGTTGATGACCACAGTTGCCATTCACCCACCAAGTTTACTGTCTGTGTTACAGATTTTGTTTTTGTTTGTTTGATTTGAGGTTTAACGTCCCCGTCAACACTGTAAAGGTCATTTTGGAGGCGTTGCTTCCAATTTTGTGGGACTTTTACCCGACATTGAGATGAAAAGACATCTTAAGCCCTGTCGCCCAATGAAACCAATAGGGTTTATTAGTATGGACGGTCCGCCTCGCACCGCGGTTCCTGGACAGGCTTATAAAAGATCTTATAAAAGAAAATCTTATAAAAGAAAAGCTTAATGATTTAATTGAATGGGCTTTTCATAGAGAAGATTCTCTCTATCTTGAATGTAATGTCAGAAATGCATTTTTCACTTCTAAAGAGCATTAGAATTATACACTTTGGTCATGTCAGAAAGTGTGTGATGCCCTCACCTTTCTACTTGACAATATTTATATTAGATTCGGTACTAAGTTATTTAGACAAGTTGTGGGTATTCCGATGGGTACGAATTGCGCACCTCTTGTGGCTGATCTGTTCTTGTATTGTTATGAAAGAGACTTCATGCTGTCGCTTTCCATTGATAACCAATCTGAAATTATTGAGGCTTTTAGCTCCACTTCTATATATTTAGATGATTTATTAAATATTGATAATACCTATTTCGATGGTTTGATCAGTCAGATTTACCCCCCAGAACTTCAGTTAAATAAAGCAAATTCTTCTGAAACTGAGGCCCCGTTTTTGAATTTACATCTATCTATTGTAGATGGGTTTGTTTCGTGCAAATTTGTGATAAACGCGATGACTTTGATTTTGAGATTGTAAATTTTCCTTTTTTGGATGGTTATGTTCCTCGTGCGCCATCCTATGGCGTTTATATTTCGCAGTTAATTCGATTTGCTAGAGTGTGTAGTCATGTAAATGACTTCAACACTCGTAATAAATTATTAACGGCTAAACTTCTTAATCAGGGTTATCAGTACCATAAACTACGCAAAGCATTTTCAAAATTTTATAGACGCCATTCTGATTTAATCTCAAAATTCAATATTGGACTTAAATCTCTTCTGCAACAAGGTCTATCGGAACCCGAATTTTATGGTGACTTAGTATATAAATTCAGAAAAAAATATAAAACCGCAATGACCCCAGCACCCAATTTCGTAAAATCATTATTCGATATAAAAAGATTTGGTACAACATGGATGTCATACGACAAACTGCATGCATGGTAGTTTACCCAATCACGGTTGGCAACTTTGCTTCCCTCTTTAATTGCACACCGGTGGGTCAGGCCTCAGATTCTATGACGGTTCGAACGTAAAGGCTTATTGAAAATTAGAGAGATCTAATTCAAGGTAATGTTGGTTGGTGCCTGATGCTCTGTCTCTGGCGGGCCCATTGGAGTCTAACTGTTGGTTTTCTTTTGCTTCAGCATTTCAGTGGTTTCTTGCTGTCGAGTCCTCACCGTTGTCTCACCTCTGTGGTTCTTTATTTATTTGTGTTCACGGAGATGTTGCACTGATGAGTTAGGAGGCCTTCATGCGGACTGAACAAATTATTTGTCTAAATCGCGACAGAAGTAAGGGCGAGGATTGTGGCCACGTAAAATCGATTTAAGCCCCCCAGTGGAAATCTTTCCACTGACCGTTCGAAGGCGGTTCTTCTGTGGCGGTTTATTTGTTTGTTACTTATTGTGTGTATCACTTGTGCCTTTTTATTTTGGATGGCCATATGGCCAATTTGTGGGAAAGAGACTGTCCTTATGGCCGTCCTATCTTTAGGTTTCCATTATGGTCTGGTCGCTTAATGTTTGTGTTTCTTTCCCTTTGGTGTCTTTGATGGGTGGAGTAAGTTAATTTTATCGATTCCTGATCTTTTTTTACTTCTACTTAGATCCTCCAAGCGGTTTACCAGTACTAGTGTGCGGACCGGATTCAGCTCTGCGTGGAAGCATCATGCAGCCCATATATTTCTTCAAGCCCCTATGGGCGGGGGCTGATTTGTGTTACAGAAGGCCAAGACAAGCTTCCTACGTTATATTTGTTACCTAAACTTCACAAAAGACCACGGTTTGTTGCAAATTCAAACTCTTGTACCACCACTTAACTGCTCCAAATTATTAACTTTATGTTTTACTGCCATCGAAAAAACGTGATAAAATATTGCGACAAAGTCTTCCAAAAGATCAGTTGGAAATCTGCTTTGGTCTATAAAAATTCCAATGAAGTTTTAACAAAAAAATTGAAATCCAGGCGTTTTCGTGCTTCAAGTCTGTCTACTTATGATTTTTCCAACCTTTTCACTTCACATCCTCATAATCTTATAAAAGAAAAATTAAATGATTTAATATAATGGACATTTCATAGGTGAGACTCCCTCTATCTTGCATGTAATGTCAGAAATGCTTTTTTCACTTCCGAAGAGCGTAACAAGTACGTTTTATGGCCATGTCAGAAAGTGGCTGAAGCTCTCACCTTTCTACTTGACAATATTTACATAAGATTTGATACTTAGTTATTTAGACAAGTTATGGGTATTCCGATGTGTACTTATTGCGCACCACTTGTGGCTGACCTGTTTTTGTTTTGTTATGAGAGATTTCATGATGTCCCTTTCTGCTGAAAACCAGTCTGAAACCATTGAAGCTTTTAGCTCCACTTCTAGATATTTAGATGATTTATTAAATATTGATAATACCTATTTCGATGGTTTGCTCAGTCAGATTGACCCCCCCCCCCAGAACTTCAGTAAATACAGCAAATTCTTCTGATACCGAGGAGTCGTTTTTGAATTTACATCTATCTGTTATAGATGGGTTAGTTTCTTGCAATATTAATGATAAACGCGATGATTTTGATTTTGAGATTGTAAATTTTCCTTATTTGGATTGTGATGTTCCTCGTGCGCCATCCTATGGTGTATATTTCGGAGCTAATTCGATTTTGCCAGAGTTTGTAGTCATGTTACTGACTACAACACTCGTAATAAATTGTTAACGGCTAAACTTCTTAATCAGGGTTATCAGTAACATAAACTAGGTAAAACCTTTTCAAAATTTTATAGACGTCATTCTGATTTAATTTCAAAATTCAATATTGGACTTAAATCTCTTCTGCAACAAGGTCTATCGCAACCCGAATTTTATGGTGACTTAGTATATAAATTCAAAAACATATATAACCGCAATAACTTCAGCACCCAATTTCGTAAAATCATTCTTCGATATTAAAATATTGTGTACAACGTTAATGTTATACGACAGACTACATGCATGGTAGTTAACCCAATCACGGTTGACAATATTGCTTCCCTCTTTAACTGCACGCCGGTGGATCGGGCCTCAGATTCTATGACGGTTCCAGCGTAAAGGCTTACTGAGAATTAGAGCGATCTAATTCAATGTAACGTTGGTTGGTGCCTGATACTCTGTCTCTGGTTGGGCCCGTCGGAGCCTAACTGTTGGTTTTCTTTTGCTCCGACATTTCAGTGGTTTCTTGCTGTCGAGTCCTGACCGTTGTTTCATATCTGTGAATTTGATTTTTTGTGTTCACGGAGCTGTTGCACTGATTAGTTAGGAGGCCTTCGTGCGGACTGAACAAATTATTTGTCTAAATCGCGGCGGAAGTAAGGGTGAGGATTGTGGCGACATAAAATCTATTTAAGCCCCGCAGTGGAATTCGTTTCCGCTGACCTTCCAAGGCGGTTCTCCAGTCGCGGTTTATTTTTGTTATGGTTTGTCTTTGGGTGTTTGTGTCGCTTATATTATTTTATTTTGTCTAGCCTATTGGCCATATTGTTGGAAAATAACTGTCCTTTTGGTCTGCTGTTGATGTTTCCATTGGGGTCTGTTTTTTTCATGTTTGTGTTTCTTTTCCTTTGGTGTCTCTGATTGGAGTTGTGGGTTAATTGTATCGATTCCTGATCATTGCCTCCACTTCTATTTTACATATGCAGGTTGTAGATTCAGTGGTGGAGCCTTTCCAATATACTCACCAGTGGCCATTTTCTGTTGTTATTGTTGAAAACACAATTTCTTTGTATTACATCGTTATCCTGTTAAATGCTTGCTCGACTTACTATTTGATGCTCCTTCAGACGGTGAAAATTCGATTTTGTTTTGGTAACAATAAGTAGGATTTGGATTTTTCTATTTATTACAAAAAAATGTTTATTATCAAATAAGTATTTAATTTTTGTCATCTGTTGACGTTGTAAACACATGTATCTTATCATGTGATAAAATTCTTTTGCTGTATGTCTGGTAGTTTTTGTCATTATTATTTATTTGTTTATTTTATTTTATTTATTTATTATTTTTTTTTTAATTTTCTTTTTTTTTTCAGACAAACGGTAGGACTTCTGTTTAAATATGAGGTGTTTCTACTTTTTGATGCTATTTCATGTGATGAAAACCATCTGTGATTCTGCTAATTTTATGGAGAATCGTTTTATCGTAGATATTTCTGTTGTTTACTCTTCTTAATTTCAACTGCAGCCTTGCGAATGGTCAACATTTGCCAGATTGATAATTGTTGGTCATTTTCAGCTGTTCCTGTTTTGGTAGTTGTCTGTTTGTTTGATTTGATGTTTAACGTCCCCGTCAACACTATATAGGTCATTTTGGAGACGTGGCTTCCAATTTTGAGGGACTTTTACCCGACATTGAGATGAAATGATATCTCAAGCCCTGTCGCCCAATGAATCCAATAGGGTTTATAAGCATGGACAATCCAGCTCGCACCGCTTTGGCTGGTTTACCAGTACTCGTGTGCTGCCGGATTCAGTTCTGTGTGGAAGCATCATGCAGCCCATTTATTTCTTCAAGCCCCGATGGCGGGGGTCTGTTTCGATAGTTATCTTCAGACGAGTGAACAAACGATGGCACTGATAACACCACTCGCGCTCCGAGTGGGGCACTTGCAATTGCAATTTAGGCAGAACAGGGGAAGGGAACAGGCGACTATTGCAATCTAGAACAGCAGTAGGTCAGACAATAATGCAGGGAGAGGACGATTTGGAAGAAGCTCGTCAATGTCTGAGTCAGGTGACATCTCTAAGGCTACAATTCAGTTTGGACCTCTTTCCCGCCTTCTGTTTTAGGCGCAATCTCTACCGACAACACATACGCATATGTCTTTGTACACTTTGGTACACGAATGCCAAAACACTACAAGGCGATTGTACAGTCACCGTACCATCTTCGCATGGCCACACTGGCTCCGTATGATATCCGTGCGGACGCAGTGCAGACTGCACTATGACTGCACGATTAATTCACGATTCCCTCGCGGATCCGGTACGGCTTTGTGCCAGTCCGTCGCCAAAATCCCGTACAGGAAATCGCACAATAATGTAAATAAAAACGTCGTTACCTGTTGCCCTCTACGATGCCTAAAAAATCGAACGGAAACTCGTAGACAAATAAATCGCAATGCGCCCGGGGCAAATATCATCCAGTCATTAGGGTTGTCAAAATATGTACTTGGCACGTGGGCTAAAACTCACAGTTGCTTGACGCTTATCTAGAATAGTAACCTGAAACATTCCAATTTGTATGAATAGAATCATAAGAAATGCATGTTTAGAATGTATATTTGTTGTTTTGTGATTTTAAAAAAAAAACTTTTAAAAATGACCCATTTTGAATATCTAATTCTCCATTGTCCATCATTAGAAACAATATTTCTACATCAACATACAGTATAATCCGTGTCCTTGCAACAATAAGGTATAGTTTTCCTATCAAATGTTGTTAGGTCATTATATACATGGTTTCAAAACCCCACCGAACGTTCTTATCGACGGGTAAACAGCTAACAAGGTCTAAGCATGCCCAGGAAAGTGTGAGTAGGACCATACCCTGCTTATAAACCCTAGCGATTTCTTTGGGTAGTGAGTCTTGAGATACCATTTCATCGCAGTGTCGGGTAAAAGTCCCAAATCGGAAGCAACGTCTCAAAAATGACCTTTCAAGTGTTAACGGGGGCGTAAAACATCAACAACAACACACGATGGAGATTTTCTCAATAAAATGAGTAAATATAAGTGTTCCATAGTGGAGCGAAAGAAAATCAACAGTGGGACTCCGGTGGGTCCGACCAGAGACAGAGCATCAGTCACCAACCGGCAATATTTAAAAAGTGCACGTATGTCTTTAGACTGGAGCCGCCATAGAGTCTGAGACCCGATCCCCGGCGTTCAATTAAAGAGGGAAGCAAAGTTATCAACCGTTATTGGGTTAACTACCATGTTATCAACCGTTATTGGGTTAACTACCACGCATGAAGTCTGTCGTATTAAATTTATGCTGCACCCAATCTTTTTCATATCGAAGAACGATTTTAGGGTGCTGAAATCATAACAGGCGAATTATTATATAGTTTTAAATTTATACACTAAGTTTCCATTAAGTTCAAGTTCAGATAGGCCTTGTTGCAGAAGAGATTTAAGTGCAACATTGAAATTTGAAACCAAATCGAAATAACGCCCATAATGCTTTGCGATGTATATGATACCGATAACCCTGCGTAAGAAGTTTAGGAGTTAATAAATTATTACGGCTGTTGAAAAATAGAAGTGAAGGCAATGATCAGCGATCGATACAATTAACCCACAACTCCCACTAGAGACACCAAAGGGAAAGAAACACAAACATGAAACAACTAGACCCTAATGGAAACATCAATAGAGGAAAGCCAAAAGTACAGTCACTTTCCCACAAAATGGCCATTTGTCTATCCAGAGCAAGATAATATAAGCGATACACACACTCAGAGACAAACCATAACAAAAATAAACCGCGACAGAAGAACAGCTTTGGAACGGTCAATGAAACGAATTCCACTGTGGGGGTGGGGGTGGGGGCTTAAATCAATTTTACGTTGCCACAATCCTCGCCCTTACTTCCGTCGCAATTTAGAAAAATAATTTGTTCAGTCCGCATGAAGGCCACCTAACTCGTCACCGCAATATCTCCGTGAACACAAAAATCAAACAACCACGGAGATTAAACAAAGGTGAGGACTCGACAGCAAGATACCTATGTAATGCTGGAGTAAAAGACTCCGATGTGCCAAACAAGAGACAGACCATCAGACACCAACCAACATTACATAAAATTAGAAACTCTCTAATTCTCGGTAAGCTTTTACGCTGAAACGGTCATAGAAACTGAGGCCCGACCCACCGGCGTGCAATTAAAGAGGAAAGCAAAGTTGTCAACCGTCATTGGATTAATCACCATTCTTGCAGTCTGCCGCATAACATTTATGTTGTACCCTATCATTTTTTTTATATCGAAGAATGATTTTACGAAATTGGGTGCTGACGTCATTGCATATATATATATATTTCTGAATTTATTTACTAAGTGACCATAAAATTCGGGCTCCGATAGACATTGTTGCAGAAGAGATTTAAGTCCAACATCGAATTTTGAAATTAAATCGGAATGACGTTTATAAAATTTTGAAAAGGCTTTACGTAGTTTATGATACCGATAACCCTGATTAAGAATTTTAGTAGTTAACATTTTATTACGAGTGTTGAAGTCAGTTACATGACTAGACACTCTGGCAAATCGAATTAAGGTCATGAATACGTAAATGACGTCGCCGCCAAATTTTACGCGAATTGACCGGAAACGTCATTGGCTACCAAACAAACGTATTCATTGAAATAAAAATCAAAAATGAGTTCCTTTAAGAGCAATGAAAACATTCATAAGAAAGAAGATGGGTCATACTACGTAGTTTCGGCTAATAAAGCCTCATCAGTGACCCTGTAATGATCCGACAAAGAAAGCCAGAGGAAACATACTGCAATTTTGCGAATTACGAATAGGCAGTCGATTCAAAGACTTATATTAATCAAAATGGGGTCCAAATAATTAAAAACTTGTCTAGAATATGAGTCCAAACCAATAATTTATTTCCGATTTCTCAGAATATTCACGTTGATCTTAAAGGACTAAAAGTAAAATATAAACTGCACTATGGTTGATGTACGGGGAGACGTTTTACGGCCGCCACACGGCACAACACCAGCTGCAGTGAAGGCAAATAAAAAAAAGACGTTAAGAAAACCTCCTTATTCTCAATTGCCATGTCGGATTAATGATAAATATCTTCTGTCTCTTTTGTAAAAACATGATGCAGTTATTTTTTTTTTATTTATTTGTTTATTTATTTATTTATGTGCCGTATAACAATGCAAAATTCACAACGGAAAGCCATTTACTGCAACTTTGCAAATAAATTAGCCTAGATAAAACGTAAACAGTCATGAGAAAATGTAAAATAGTACAACATTTAGTGAAACTGAGATCAGTTTGCATGCTCCCGCTCTCTGTTCCTTGTCTTCACTTTACCAGATAATTGCGTTCCTAATACGCGGGTCGTTTTATATAACTGGATCAAATCCATCGAATTAAATGTAAAACTCAAGAGACACTACATATTACAAGGCGAAGTGAGGTATGCAGTGGTCCAACGATTATTTTCATTATTTTTGCTAAAACTATTATTGTAGGCATACATTTTCAGAGAAATATTTTTACCAAGCCTCTCCCACAGGCACACAGAATCTAAGTCTGTCGAACTATAAACATAAGAATAGAGGTTTTTGTTTTCGAGTTTATTTACGGAAAAATGCCTCCATTCGCGTCTAAAGGGGCTGTTGACACATTTGTTATTCTAACATGACGTTAACGTTTTTCCCATTGAACCCAGTGGAAACGTCAGCGTTTGCAAATATGCGATAATTCACGTCGTCAACGTGGTGCGTGCAATTTGGCGTCATCGTGACGTTGCATGTAAACATTTCCTTCTGTTGACATCCGCTGCAAAATAGTCCCCAAGATAACGCTTTGTTACTACTGTATTCCAGTTTAGCATCATGTTAGAATCGAAATAATTTCCACGCACCCGGTGTGTTATCGTGATTAACACACGGTGTTGTCGAGCAGATGCGAATATTAATTCACTCCGGCTTCGCCGTCGTGAATTAATATTTCGCAATCTGCCCTCCAACACCGTGTGTTAATCACGATAACACACGGTACGTGGAGATTATTTCTTAAATGCATGATGATTCTGGTTGCTCTTTATATTAGGCTACAGCTTAAAGAAACGTTGACGGCGAACTTCTGAAACGTCGTTTACAAATTACGTCAAAACGCGCCCAAATTATACATATCCGATACTTCTTTACACTGCCATAGCTCATAAACCAACCTGGTAGTCAAGGAATTTTTTCATCTCATTCAAATCAACAATAAATACGATACAAACTATCAGTTTTTAGAAAAAAAATACTATGGGCGAGTTTATTTTCTGTTGGCCAAAAAGATTAGGCAATTTTCGTCGGATTCCCATTGCTTTCTATACAAATGATTTGGGATTTGTGCGGTCATGGCGCCTAAACGAACACGGTAACATATCATTTTATTGCATGTACCAGTGAAGAATGTTGAGACGTACTCGCATGCAAAATTTTTAAGAAATTCTATGGGAGAGCCCATTTACGTATACTTGACCTTAATTGCGAAATATAAACGACAAAGGATGCCACACGAGGAACATCATGATCCAAGAAAGAAAAAATTGCAATCTCAAAATCAAAATCGTCGCGTTTATCATAAATTTAGCAAGAAACAAACCCATCTACAACAGATAAATGTAAATCCAAAACGGGGCCTCGGTATCTGAAGAATTTGCTTTATTTAACTGACGCTCTGGGGTTGGATTCAGTTATATGACTAGAAATTCTACCAAACCGTATCAGTTACGATATATAAACACCGTAGGATTCCGAACGATGATATCACCATCCAAGAAAGGAAAATTTACAATCTCAAAATCAAAATCATCGCGATTATCATAACTTGTGCAAGAAACAAGCCCATCTAAAATAGATAAATGTATATCCAAAATTTAGGCTTCAGTATCAGAAGAATTGTTTTATTTAATTGAAGTTCTGGAGGATACATTTTTTTACGAACCAAAACCATCGAAGTAGGTATTGTCAATATTGAATAAATCATCCTAATATCTAGACGTCGAGATTAAACCTTCAATAACTTCAGATTGCTTTTAAACAGAAAGGGACATTATGAAATCTTTATTGTATAACAGAACAAGATCAAATAAGCCACATAGGGTGCGCAATTCGTACATTTTGGAATTCCCACAATTTGTCTGAATACTTTAGTACCAGCTTCTATGAATATTGTCAAGTAGAAATGTGAAAGCTTCTCACGTTTTCTGACATGACCATAATGTATAAGTTTTATGCTCTACAGAAGTGAAAAAAGCATTTCTTATATTACATGCAAGATAGAAGGAATCCTCTGTGGGTTGCCAATACAATTAAAGTAGAAGTAAAACAAAGATCAGGAATTGATACAATTAACTTACTCCATCCATAAAAGACACCAAAGGGAAAGAAATACAAACATTAAGCGACCAGACCATAATGGAAACCTAAACAAAGGAAGGTCATATGGACAGTTACTTTCCCACAAAATGGCCATATGGCCATCCAAAATTAAAAGACACAAGTGATACACACAGTAAGTAACAAACAACAACATAAATAAATCGTCACAGAAGAGCCGCCTTGGAACGGTCAGTGGAAGATTTCCACTGGGGGGCTTAAATCGATTTTACGTGGCCACAATCCTCGCCCTTACTTCCGTCGCGATTTAGACAAATAATTTGTTCAGTCCGCAAAATCATTAAGTTTATCTTATGAGAGAGTGCACTGAAAAGCAGGTCATACTTAGACCGACCAAATGCACGAAAACGTCAGGATTCTTTTAAACCTCATTCGAATATTTTATAGACCCAAAACGATTTCTCCCTGATCTTTTTTGATGACAGTAAAGCCGATTTCTCACTGATCTTTTTTGATGACAGTAAAGCCAGAACGTAAATAATTTGGAAAGTTCAGTAGTGGTGCAGAAAACCGTGCTTTATAGAGAGGATCTTACATGAGTGTTCATGTATTAATAAATTTATCAAACGAGTTGAAGAAAAGGGATAAAATGCGAGGATGTGCCGAGCATTTTATCCTTTTTTTTAGTCAACGAGTTTAATAAATTTAATAATAAATGGGAACGAATGAAAAATTATATTTATCATATTACATTTAAAATGCATTTAATGCGCGATTTTTGTACAAAAATGTCAATATTCCTACATTAGTAATCGCACCGCCGTTAAGGACGTCGTACATGACGTCACGGTGCGTATATAACTAATATAACTAATCTGCATTTTTAATCCACTAGTGGATAACTGAATTTATTACATGGCGTTATGACATTCTCAGACGCAACTTCATATGATAAATGGTCTTTTATGAAGCTTACGTAACAAATATAGTGTAGGAAGCCTTCTTCAACAGATACAGCAAACTCGGTGGCTAAATTATATATATGATGATTAACCACAGACCTCTCTTCAGCCAAACAGAAGTGGAGGCAATGATCAGGAATCGATACAATCAACCCACAGCTCCCATTAGAGACAACAAAGGGAAAGACACACACACATGAAACAACAGACCCTAATGGAAACACCAACAGCGAAAAGCCAAAAGGACAGTTACTTTCCCACAAAAGGCCAATAGACCATCCAAAATAAAATAACATAAGCGACACAAAAACCTAAAGACAGACAAACCATAACAAAAATAAACCGCGACAGAAAGGCTGTAGTACTGAAGGCCTTTGTACCATCAAGTTCTTTCTGAAGAATGTTAACATAGTGGAAAATATAAGTGAAGGCAATGTTCAGGAATCGATACAATCAACCCACAGCTCCCATCAGAGACACCAAAGGGAAAGAAACACAAACATGACACAGCATACTCTAATATAAACATCAATAGCGGAAAGCCAAAAGGACAGATATTTCCCACAAAATGCCCAATTGGCTATCCAAATTGAAATAAATATCAGCGATACAAACACTCAAAGACAAACCATAACAAAAATAAACCACGACAGAAGAACCGCCTTGGAACGGTCAGTGAAACGAATTCCACTGGGGGTTAGGGGAAGGGGGGCTTTAATCGATTTTTCGTTGCCGCAATCCACGCCCTTACTTCCGCTGCGATTTAGACAAATAATTTGTTCAGTCCACATGAAGGCCTCTTAACTAATCAGTGCAACGTCTCCGTGAACACAAAAATCAAACAACCACAGAGATGAAACAACGGTGAGGACTCGACAGCAAGAAACTACTGAAATGCTGGAGCAAAAGAAAACCAACAGTTAGACTCCAATGGGCCCGACCAGAGACATGCATCAGCCAACATAAAATAGAATTAGATTCTCTCTAATTCTCAGTAAGCCTTTACGCTGGAATCGTCATAGAATCTGAGGACTGACCACCGGAGTGCAATAAAAGAGGGAAGCAAAGTTGTCAACCGTGATCGGATTTACTACCATGCATGCAGTTTGTAGCATAACATTTATGTTGTACCCAATATTTGTATATCGAATAATGATTTTACGAAATTGGGTGCTGATGTCATTGCGTTTATATATTTTTCTCTATTTATATACTAAGTCACCATAAAATACGGGTTCCGATAGACCTTGTTGCAGAAGAGATTTAAGTCCAATGTTGCATTTTGAAATTAAATCAGAATGACGTCTATAAAATTTTGTAAAAGGCTTTACGTAGTTTATGGTACCAATAACCCTGATTAAGAAGTTAAGCAGTTTACAATCTATTACGAGTGTTGAAGTCAGTTACATGACTACATACTCTGGCAAATCGAATTAATGACTGATCAGTGGGAACAGCCTTAGGGATACTACAAACCGACAAACAGCAAAGAGACTGGTCCTCTTTATAATTAGCACCCTCCTTTTCAACACCAAGAACAACACGAGTCCATTAATGCCGTGCGTGTTTATACATTATTATTATTATTATTACTATTATTATTATTATTATTATTATTATTACAGGCCTCCTAGCAAAACCTATAAAACCTATAATAACCTATAATTTTGTGTCAAACCTATAAAACCTTTATTTTGTTCATAAAACCTATAAAAAGCCTATATTTTCATTAAAAAAACTATATTTTTCACTTTTTGAACCTTCTTGCGACTCAACCCTAACTTTTCTTCAGAATGCACTACCATTTTTTACTTTTAGGTCTCATAAAAAGTGATGGAAACTGTCAAGAAATTGTATTTTTTTCCTCGCTCTCTTCGCTCGCTCGGACTTTGGAAAATTTAGATCAACTTTATCTGAGTAATTGTGGCACAAAAGTTCATCAAATATTGTTTCTTCAGTTTTAAATCTTTATGTAAGCCTGGAGGACTTTTTTAACCTGTATTTTTATTGAAAAACCTGTAACTAACCTATATTTTGAGTAAGAAGAACCTATATAAAAACCTATATCTTCAAAGTGGGCCACTAGGAGGCCTGTTATTATTATTATTATTATTATTATTATTATTATTATTATTATTATTATTAACTCTGTTATCGTTTTCTATTATGATTATTATTATTGTTATAAATGAATCTTCAGCAAGTGTTTGTTCATTTTATTTTCAACACGTAAATAATAATAATAATCAAAATCATAATGTTTGTTGTATAAGCAGCAGTTGAAGTAATAGTGAAAGTAGTGGCAAGTATAATTAATATAATCATTTTGATTATTGAAATTATTATTTCCATTATTATTATTGTTGTTGTGGTAGTATAAGTAGTAGTAGTGGTAGTAATAGTAGTAGTAGGAGTAGAAATAAGTGTAGTATTGTTTGTTTGATTTGAAAGTTAACGTCCCCGTCAACACTATTTAGGTTATTTTGGAGGCGGTGCCTTCAATTTTGTGTGAGTTTTACCCTTCCTTTAAAAGATGAAATGACATTTCAAGTCCTTCCGCTCTATGAACCCAGTCCATGAATAGGGTCTATATGCACTTCGCCTGAGCAGGCTAGAAGTAAGAGTTGCCGTTAGAGTATAATTATTATTATAATTGTTTTTTTTTTTTATTATTATTATTAAAACTATTATCATTATTATAAGTAGTAGAATTAGCAGTAGTAGTTCGTTTGATTCCCGTCAAACCTATTTAGGTAATTTTGGAGACGTTGCTTCAAATTTTGTGGGGCTTTTATCCCACATCGAGATGAAATGTCATCTCAATCCCTGACGCCCAAACAAACCAAAATGTTTGTATGTAGGGGCTGTCCGACTTGCGAGTATTTTGCTTGGGCGGTTTACCAGTTCTCATATGCGGTCGGTTTCAACTGTCTGCGTGGAAACATTATGCTGCTAAATTTACTTCTGCAAGCCCCGATGGGCAGGGACCGATGTAGTTTGTTTGTTTGTTTGTATTGTAGTTCAACGGCCCAGTCAACACTGTTTTAGGTCATTTTTTGAGCCGGTCAGTTTACCTATCTACACCTTTCCTCGGCAGGCTTATAAATACGTAAGCGGTTAACCAGTACAGTGTACATTCTTTCGCCAGAAACTGACAACTCCCATTCTTGATTCAGCGGAAGGGATATAATGACCGTAGAAAAGATTTCATGATCAATCTCCACGAAAGAATGTTGTCGACCCCGGCAGGTATCGAATCCTGGTCCTCCTGATCAGACGCGCATCCGACTAAGCTACCGACACCGGCCGTACCGAAGTAGTAGTAGTAGTAGTAGTAGTTGAATTATTGTCTTCATCGTATTCATTATTAACATTATTATCAGTAGTAGTAGTAGTTGTTGTTGTTGTTGTAGTTGTTGTTGCGATATTACTATTATTATTATTATTATTATTTATTATACGATATTACTATTATTATTATTATTATTATTATTATTATGTACATTCCTCCAAAAATATTGGCTACTGTTTATCCAATTTCATTTTCATCACGTTAACATGCTCTCGTAAAGCCCTTATAAATCCGATTTTATGTCATTTACACTGTTTTGACAATATTTCAACCCGCTACCTACATTTAAATTGTTAGAAAAATGCAGTTTTTTTACCTATTGTTGGTTGGTACCTGATGCGCTGTCTCTGGTCGGGCCCATCGGAGTCTAACTGTTGGTTTTCTTTTGCTCCACCAGCATTTCTGTACGGGCCTCCGTGGCCTAGTGGATAAGAGCGCTGACTCTTAGTCATTAGGTCTCTCACCGCCGTAGGTTCGAGCCTCGCTCTGGCCACGTGTGAGACGCCAAGTTCTGCAACGGAAGGTCAGGTGGTTTTTCTCCGGGTACTCCGGTTTTCGCCCACCTCTGATTAACGATCGGCTCGATATGAGTGAAATAATCTTGAAAGGGCCGTAAAACCCAAACCAAAAAAAAAAAAAAAAAAAAAAAAAACCAGCATTTCTGTGGTTTTCTTGGTGTCGAGTGCTCACCGTTGTTTCATCTCTGTGGTTGTTTAATTTTTGTGTTCACGGAGATGTTGCACTGTTGAGTTAGGAGGCCTTCATGCCGACTAAACAAATTATTTGTCTTAATCGCGACGGAAGTAAGGGCGAGGATTGTGGCCACCTAAAATCGATTTAAGCCCCCAAGTGGAATTCGTTTCCGCTGACCGTTCCAAGGCGGTTCTTCTGTCGCGGTTTATTTTTGTTATGGTTTGTCTTTGGGTGTTTGTGTTGCTTATATTATTTTATTTTGGATAGCCTTTTGGCCATTTTGTGGGAAAGTAACTGTCCTTTTGGCTTTCCGCTGTTGGTGTTTCCGTTGGGGTCTGTTGCTTCATGTTTGTATTTCTGTCTCTTTGGTGTCTCTGATGGGAGCTGTGGGTTGATTGTATCGATTCCTGATCATTGCTTCTACTTCTATTTTTATAGTCAAGAAACACAGTATTATCATGGATGAATTGTAATTGTGCTTTCTGTCCTTATGAACTTCATATGAAACAAATGAGAAACATAAAACGATATCTTGTGGACAGCTTTATATTTATTTTTGTGACTAAAGTACTTATAGCAGTTATACGTCTTCTAAGTGAGCACGTTGACTGTGTATAATCCAAAGTCAATGCACAGGAAAATGTATAAGTTGGCAAGTTTGAAACACTACTTCCCATACAAAGTGTCCACTACGTTCCTTACGCAACCTTATAATATTCTTCAGCTGATCTTTTAACAGAGTACTCGAGTATGTAATATAAACAGAGTCAATCTTTCTTCTCAAACTTTGAATGCTCTCAATCAAAATGCGATGTGAATCTTTACTTGTTGAACTGCTAGAGAACAAATATCATGTAAAACCTTCGTGTTATAATTCCTGTGTAATTGTAGTGAATTATAATATTAGTGGCATCTGAATGTTTAGGTCAATCAACATGTTCGAGTCACAAAAATATTTATAATAACATTTGTTATGCCACCATTGGCACAATTATGCCCACTGATTTACCTGGAGAAAATACGCGTCAAGTATACACGTTTATCATATGACGTCGCGTCTGAGAGTGTAATAATGTCATGTATTATTTCCGATAATCCACTAGTGGATTAAATATGCAAATTAGCTAGAAACGTCCCGTAACGTTACATGTACGACGTCCTTAATGACGTCGCGTTTACTAACGGCGGAATGTTGACATTTTTGTAAACAATCGTGAATAAAATACGCTTTTAATGCTATATGATAAATAGAATCTTGCATTCGTGCTCATGTATTATTGAATTTATTTAACTCGTTGAGAAAAAGGGATAAAATGCTCGGCAAAGCCTCGCATTTTATCCCTTTCCCTCAACTCGTTTAATAAATTCAATAATACATGAGCACTCATGTAAGATCCTCTATATACACCAACGGATGGATATTCTGGGGGTTTAAAGGATGGATATTCTGTTGTGAGTGAGTGTTTGAGTTTTACGTCCCACCAACAGCTAAGGTCATATGGAGACGGGACCTCGGTTTAAAGACTCATCCGAAAGTCTGGAGAAGCCCAGGATCGATCCTGCGAACCCTGGTTTACAGGATTTTCTGTTGTAATGAATGTACTGTTATAACGGCAGTGTTTGTGAAAAACATACTTCTCGTTCTTGCTATGACACGGACTGTACACGGACTTTACTGTGTGTATCACAGGGGAAGGCAGTGAAGGCAAATAAAAATCAAAATTGAGTTCCTTTAAGAGCAATGAAAACATTCATAAGAAAGAAGAAGAGATTTAAGTCCAATATTGAAGAAGGGTCGTAACTGATGTTGGTAGAACTCGTGAACCAACCCCTTTGCTTTGTTTGTATGCAATAAAATACTATTAAATTGACACGGACTTTACTAAATGTTGATGTTAAAGCCTTAAGTTTCTGCGGAAGGACAATGGAAAAGAAAATTTTCAAAAATGGACGAGTTTGAAAGGTAATTTAATTTTTTCTTCAATCAACAAAAATACATTTTAAAAATGTTCTATTAAAGGGTTATCCTTTCGCAGCAAAGAATACACCACAGAACTGAAAACTTCGGAGTGTGCAAGAATTTCTGGGCCAGACTAGCTAGTGGCGGCCAATTAGGCCGCGTCAGTGACCCTCGGATATTTTAAAAATTCCAGAATGAAATCTATGATCCGATCCCAAAGAACAAAAAATAACATTCTGCTCTTTGGAATAGTATAGGTTTCTTTTCTAGAAATGTCAACGTTCTGAGCAACCTTAATTTTAAGCCCACGTGCCAGGCAGATATTTTAATAGACATAGCATAAACGTTTGTAATAACTATGTTTATCTTCATCAAAGACCAGACTGAAAGGTAATTTTCTTTTAAAATGAATATTTTTTTTCAAACAACAAAAATACATTTTAACATTCGTACACTTTGGAATAGTATTGGTTGCTTTTCTAGAAACGCATCAGCGCTCTGGACAGCCTTAATTTTTAGCCCACCTGCCAGGCAGACATTTTGTAGACCTCAACACAAATATTTTTGTAACCACTATGTTTATCTACAGCAAAGTAATTCATTAAATTAGAGGAAAAACAACTAATATACAATAAAACTGTGGATGAGTTATCGGTTTTCGATTCTTTGAAGTTGCATTGTTTATCGTTTATGTTTGTTTGTTTGTCAACACTATTATGTTCATTTTAGCCGTTGTTTCCAATTTTGTGGGACTTTTACCCGACATTCAGATGAAATGACATCCCAAGTCCTGCCGCCCAAAGAAATCGCTGGCGACAGGGCGTGAGATGTCATTTCATCTCAATGTCGGGCAAAGGTCCAAAAAAAATTGGAAGGTGACCTATAGTGTTGACGGGGATGTTAAACCTCAAATCAATCAAACAAAGAAATCGTTAGGATTTAAGGAACGGTCACACGCGCACCACGTTTCCTGGGCCGGCTTAGACCTTCAAAGCGGTCTCCCAGTATTAAAATCCGTCGGTTTAAGCGCTGCGCGGAAGCAACATGCACACAAATCAATTTGTTTCAAGCCCCGATGGGCGGGAGCGAATGTATCTGTACATGTACGCAATGCGTAATGCAGTGTAAAAGTGTAAACTGACTGTAATTAATTAATTTTGCTTTAGAAAGAAAGACTCCGAAAAATGCTTGTAACAATGAACACAGCAGTGTTAAACTACTAAAAAACATAAAATAAAAAACAAAAACTTCGCGCTATGATGCACATACAAATAAATATCTTACTTTATCAAATACATTTTATCATATGACGTCGCGTCTGAGAGTTTAATAATGTCATGTAATAAATTCGATAATCCACTAGTGGATTAAATATGCAAATTAGTTATATACGCCCATTAACGTTACATGTACGACGTCCTTAACGACGTCGCGTTTACTAATGGCGAAATATTGACATTTTTGTTAAAGAACCGTGAAAAAAATGCGTTTACAACGGCATATGATAAAAAGAATCTTACATGAGTGTTCATGTATTATTGAATTTATTAAACTCATTGCGGAAAAGGGTTAAAATGCTCGGCAAAGCTTCGCATTTTATCCCTTTTCCACAACTCGTTTAATAAATTCAATAATACATGAACACTCATGTAAGATACTCTATGTATTTCGAATTTCAACGATGACCTATGCTAGCCCCAATACTGCCGTACTGGGACTTAATGACTATTTTGTGAAGCGAACCGAGCACCACAAGCTGCGGATGGATCCAGTACCTTGTACAGAATTGAGTTAATAGAGATTTAATTTTACAAATAAAATCAAAAACAACAAAATGCGTGCATAAAAATAACATAACACCACTTCTAACAGAGCGCGCTTACTTGGACAGTGGAAAGGGTAAATATGCTGTAAATCACTGTGGGGAGAGCGTGACGAGTGACGTAATATACCTTTTCATGACGTTATTCGTAATTGATATTTTGACTTTAGACGGTGAAACTTTATTTTCTTGTATCAGAACATTACAAAAGGACAAAACTGTGTGTTCTGTCGTCAATTATGTTGCCGATATTTCTTCTGACAATGGTAGAAGGTTGGGAGAATTTGAAGGAAACAAGTAAATTGTGGCCGATTTATTTTAGTATGTTTGAATCGAAACAGATCAGCTGTAATGCGTGATTTGTAGAGTAATAAATCAGTTTGTCAGTCAGTTGTAAGTACTCAAATCACTCGCGCCACGCGCTGATGATTTGATATACTTTACAATTGACATCCAAGCTATTTCTCTTAAAACGGGTTTGATTCTTAAGGGGAAAATACACGAGTGTAGGGTTATATATGTCAAATCCCCTTTGCTCATTTATTCGGATTTTTGTTAGAATATTTAATCTAACTGAGGCGGTTCTAACGAGTACCCACAATCTATGTCTTCGAGCAGAAATAAGAAAAATAATATATACCCCCGTAACCCCTAGATTTCCCTATATAAAGTGGGGGTGATGGGGTGTTGTCTATACGGATTTGCTCACGTGATAGCTCGAAGCCTCCATCGCTGAGTAACATGGGTAATCCATTTTTGGTTTTGCACTTAGAATTGTTGTGGCTTAGATTTGAAGAAAAACTTACTTTCAATTATTTTTTTTTTATTTTTCTTTATTTACCGAGGATGAAATATTAAGCAGAAGATTGTTCTCAACAATAAACCGAAATATGGAACCTTTCTTATTTCTGCTCCTTGTATTGGAGTTTAATGGCGCAGTCAACACTATTTTAGGCCATTTATGAGCCGGTCAGTTTACATGTACCTATCCACACTTTTCCTTGGCAGGCTTATACGTAAGCGGTTAACCAGTACAGTGCACATTCTTTCGCCAGAAACTGGCAACTGCCCTTCTTGAATCAGCGGAATAGAGAGGATGACCGTAGAAAAGATTTAATGATCAATTTTCACAAAAGAATGTTGCCGACCCCGACAGGTAAGAACCCGCGTCCTAAAATATAGGTTTTGAACACAAATAGAAAAAATATTTAAAAAAAAATACAATGTATTTGTGTAGGCATGTTCTGGTTAAGATATAGCGTACAGTACAAATATAGAGATTGTAGACAATATTTTCACAAATCATGCATAAAATTTTCGGAGCGTAAAAATGATTTGAAGTCGGTTTTATTTTTCATGCTGACAGACACATTAAATTTTTAAATCCATAAATCTGAAAAAATTATCATTATATATATATATACTGTATTTTTGTCAGAATCTTATTATTTCGACAGGTCCTAAAACATGTTTTGGTGTTTCGCTGTGACATCACATAATTTTCTTTCAGCACTCCTGGATCCGACCGTAAACCAGTGCTGGGCATTAAAAATCATATTATTTCATTATCATTATTATCATCATCATAATCATCATTTTTAATTATTATTATTATTATTATTATTATTGTTTTTATTTATTTATTTATTTATTTATTTATTATGATAAGTAGTTGTAGTAGAAATTGTAAAATTTGTAGTAGTGGTGATGATGTTGTAGTCGTTATGGTTATCACTTGCAGTAGTCGTTGTTGTTATCATTATTATCAGCTTTAGCAGTGGTATCATAAATTACTATCAATACCAATATTAATTATTTTTGACTCAAGTACAGTGGTTCATTATTAAACGTTTTATCAGTATTATTATTTACCAGGGACTTGTGAGTTACTAGTAATCAATTTTGTCCCGCAGAACTTCAGTTAAATAAAGCAACTTTTTCTGATACTGAGGTCCCGTTTTTGGATCTACTGTAGATGGGTTTGGTCCTGCAAAATTTATGATAAATGCGATGATTTTGATTTTGAGATTGTTAATTTTCCTTTTTTGGATGTTGATGTTCCTCGTTCGGCATCCTATGACGTTTATATTTCGCAATTAATTCGATTAGCCAGCGTGTCTAGTCATGTAGCTGACTTCAACACGCGTAATAAATTGTTAACTGCTAAACTTCTTAATCAGAGTTATCGGTATCATAAACTACGCAAAGCCATTTCTGAATCTTATAGACGTCAACTTCACTGTTGGACTTAAATTTCTTCTGAAACAAGGTCTATCGGAACCCGAATTTTACGGTTTATTTTTGCTCCAGTATTTCAGTGGTTTATTCCTGTCGAGACCTTACCGTTGTTTCATCTCTGTGGTTGTTTTATTTTTATGTTTTCGGAGATGTTGCACTGATGAGTAAGGAAGCCTTCACGCGAACGGAACAAATTATTTATCTAAATGGCAACGGAATGAAGGGCGAGGATTGCGACCGCGTTAAATCGATTTAAGCCCCCCACACACACCCTATAAATTATTTTCACTGACCGTTCCAAGGCAATTCTTCTGTCGCAGTTTATTTTTGTTAGGGTTTGTCTTTGTGTGTCTGTATCGCTTATATATTTTTGTTTTTGATAGCCAGTCGGTCATTTTGTGGTAAAGAAACTATTCCTTTGGCTTTCCGCTATTGATGTTTCAATTAGGGTCTAGTTATTTAATATTTGTGTTTCTTTCCCTTTGGTCTTTCTGATGGGAGGTGTGGGGTAATTGAATCGAGTTTTGATCATTGCCTTCACTTCTATTTAGATGGTTGGATCAGACAAAATTACCCTCCTGAACTTCAGTTAAATAAAGCAAATACTTCTGATACCGGCGCCTTGTTTTTGATTTGCATTTATCTATTGTAGATAGATTTGTTTCCTGCAAAAATTATGATAAACGTGATGACTTGAATTTGAGATTGTAAATTTGTCTTTCTTGGAGGATGGTGTTCCTCGTCCGGCATCCTACGTTGTTTATATTTCGCAATTAATTCTATTTGCCATGTTACTGTCTGTCGGGCCAATCGGCCGTTTTGTGGGAATGTAACTCCTTTTGGCTTTCCGCTATTGATGTCTCAATTAGGGTCTACTTATTTCATGTTTGTGTTTCTTTCCCTTTTGTGTCTCTGATGGGAGCTGTGGGTTTATTGTATCGATTCCTGATCATTGCCTTCACTTCTATGTAACATTCATTATAAATTGTAAACAGTTACTGCATTCATTATAAATTGTTAACAGTTACTGCTTAACTTCTTAATCATGGTTATCGACATCATAAACTACGAAATAGAAGTGAAGGAAATTCACTTTGGGACCTGCTGAATATTTAAATATGCCACACCCACAACTGATTATCAGCCAATCAGATTTCTTGATGCCAATCATTGCAACAAATTCTTAAACTGAATGACAAACAATGAAGATCCAGATCAGATGGCGTCTTCAGATCTGCATCTACATTGTTTGAAAGATAACACATATCCGGGCTCAGCAGGACAAGGGTTAAGAATATTGCACTGTTGGTTTGTAAAGTATCCAGATATGCACCAGCACTGCGTGCAAATATAAACCCAAAACTAAGAAAAGACAAGCATGCTAAATTTTAATAAAATGCTTGGTATTCTTATAGCTTTGAAGAATTGTATCTCTTCTGAGCATACATTCGTAATGAATAGTCAAAACTGCGTTCTTTGATAACTGGTTCGTTGACGAAACTAGTGGGTATGATTTCCGCTAGTGTTGTTTTTCATTAGGTTTAGTTACTTCATGTCCGTGTTTCTTTCCCTTTGGTGTCTCTGACGGGAGGTGTTACATGTGGGTTTACGGCGTCCCGCAAACCCCTATGCTGACAAGACAACCGAGCGTGATCTCTGACAGGTGTTCGGGCAGCTGTGGGGTAAGGCACAAGAAAGATATCAAATGAATGACATGAATTATTTACAGTATCTATATACAACACTTACTAACACAAAACATCACAATTAGTTGCTTCTGTAGCCAACTCACGACGTCCGCCCCGAAGGCAAAACAATGTTCTGTGCTCGGAACGGGTGACGTGAATACCTACAGAAGCAAACAACAAAAACAACAACAAAATAAAAAGAAACAACACAAGACGCGACTGGCCAGTTTCTAACTTAGGGTGAATCCCCCTCTCGCGTGAATCCCCCTCTCGCGCACTAGTGTAAACTAGTTTGTCGACTTTGTTGCCGACCACAGGTTGATATGTACTATTTAGCGATCGCGCACTAGCTTGATTCGCCTGAATCGCCTGCAGGTTATTTATTGGACCTCTTCCATTTTAATGGTCTCACATTCGTTTTACAATGTTACGAGCTGTTTATGTTGGTTCGTCCGCCCTTGCTGGACCCTAACCCACAGCGTCGTACCAGTACCTGCTGCTATATGGCAGGGAGCAGCAGGTCACCACACATTGTTGTGCCTGCAAATTACGATAATTGGACTAAGATACAGTTCACAAAACATACATGCTATATCATGACCCCCCTCCCGGAGAAGTAAGAATATATTCATGCATATACCGTCATTGCGCATGCGCCGACCAGACATACAGGCTGATTAGTGCATGTGACAAATAACCGTACAGCAGAACTCAACTTGACTGTGCATCAAATTATCAGCACCCAGCGCTTGACACAATAATACTCAAAGTTCAGGTTTCCTTACTGAGCACTACAGAGATCAATTAATGCTCACTACTACTGAGCATAAAACTCATCAAATTTGTGCTTACTACATTATCACAAGTAAGAGGCAATTGAACAGACCACGCCTTTGCGCTACCTGGTCAGCCGCCAATTACAGGAAACATAACAAACTCTATTTCATATCCTTCTCCGCGACACGGCTCACAAATATAGCTATTCACAATTTCATTACATTAACAACAGATAGAAACTACAAACAGAAAGATTTTCATCTATAATCCACAACATTTGTTAGTGTCTCATAAGGGCCAACACTGTTTGCCGTAAATTCTCTCTGTATTTGGTAGGCACCCCGTCATAACCGTCCTCGCGACGCCGATGACGCAGCTGACGTCATCCCCGCCGCTCAGGCCGTTATGACGTGTGGCGACCAAATACTCTCACTTATCATCATCACGTTCTTTATTTGTACATACATGCACAAACCGAGTTATCAGACAAAAATGGCATCATTACAAAATGAACTTATAATTCTTCTTGAACAAAATTATTTCTAATCAACATGAACATGCTTGTAAAATAAAATTCATTACGGTTCATCATCACGGATAACCAGACAGGCTCTTGTAAGAGTTTGCTCTGATGATGAAGATATGGTTAAACCCGTCTTAATTTTACGTCCCCTCTACACCTAATATCATATAGAGACGGGACCACGGTTTTCTAACCACAGCTAGTCAAAAGTCATGGATCAAACAAGTGACCCGGCGTTTATTAATTACATTCTACAAAAGGGGTCTAAAAGCCTAAATGAATCTAGAATGAGCGGGTGTCCAAACTTTACGTCTCACCAACATCTAGGGTCAGAATGAGACAGAACCTCACTTAGAAAGACTCATTCTACTACTGGAGAAGCCTGGGATCGATCCTGCGACCTCTAGCTGGCAAAGCTAGTAGCCTAATCACTACAGGCTTCAACAGTGAATTCAGAATAGGCTTCAGAAAGTTGGGGTATACTAGAAGTAAACCCCTCCAAAACCTACAAGCAGGTTCATACAAAAATAATACTAAACATAGATTTAACATACCTTTCAATATACTTTCACTTTCCCGTCTCAATGTTGTGGGTATTCGTTACAACTTGACCTGCTGCTAAAGAGTGGTCGTTTTTTCAGGGTTTTTATATCTATGAATACTACCGGAAAATCATGCATACTCATATTAGCTTGCTAAAATCGTGGCGAGGTGGAGATACCGTCCACAATTGAAGCTAGATAGCATAAATCGAGTAGATAATGGATTTGCGTTCAAATAGTATATTTCCCATAGGAAAAAATGATGAAACGACCCTATAAATCAATGCCATGACTCCTGTCAAAACGAACATCCGCATAACACGTGACGGGAATGAAAATCATATATGGCACAATTTTGCGGTTGGCGATTTTTAGGCAAATTTTATAGAACTCAGCCTTATAGCGGCCCCCTGTATTGTAAAAACAGATCTCCACAAACCACTCATGCATACATCGTATGATATGTGCATGACTTGTGCATGGAGCAGTACATTTTGCCTACCATATTTCACCTAAAATATTTCACTCGCACCGCCCTACCATATACCTACTAAAATAATTTAGATGTGCATAAGCACCAGAGAGGTTTCCTATTCCATCTCGTAACAAAGGTTTCCCCTTTTGGAGAAAAAACAATCAGAAATGTTTTTTCTTTGTGTACAGAGATGGAATAGGATGAACCTATCTAAACAAGACAGCTATTTACACAACAAAAGTGCGAAAATTACCTACTAAGGTAGTCTGCCCCCAAATTTTCTTGGCCCCGAATTGCAATAATCCGAAATCTATACGGCTGTAGTTTCATTGCCCAACGCATAATTCGAGGATTGAGAATTTTTGCTGTTTGCATATAAGACAAGGGCTTGTGGTCTGTCTCAAGCAAGAATTCTACTCCGTAAAGATACTTGCAAAATTTCTCAACACCCCAGATAATAGCCAAACATTCCTTCTCTATCACAGAATAGTTTCTTTCACGAGGCAAAAGTTTCTTGCTGGCATAAGCAATGGGAAGTCGTCCTTCCCCTTCAAATTCTTGGAGCAAAACGGCTCCTATACCAACATCAGAAGCGTCCGTCCGGATTATGAACGGATTTCCATCATGAAAGATAGGAAAACGAAGAATAGGACTAGACGTGAGTCTATTCTTCAGGGTCTGGAAAGCCTTTTCATGATGGTCTTTCCAGTCTGTGATCTTGTTTGGTCTACTTTTCTTTGTTAAATCTGTCAAAGGGGAAGCAATAGATGAGAAATTTGGGATGAAACGGCGGTAGAAACCAGCCAACCCAAGAAATGACTTTAGTTGTCTCTTAGTGGAAGGTCGATGAGCATCCTTTATAGCTTGTATCTTGTCTTCTTGCGGTCTAACTGACTGAGCAGCTACACTGTGACCAAGACATTCGATACTGCTATATCCAATCATACACTTGGAAGGTTTTGCCTTCAACTTGGCTGTCCTAAGTCTATCCAAAACTTCACGTAATGACGTCAAGTGGTCTTTCCAAGTTTCCGTAAAGATCCACATATCATCGACGAAGCTGTCAACGTTAGAAAGTTCGGACAGAATCATTCTGCTCAACCTGCAAAATGTTGCTCCTGAGTTTACCAAACCGAAGGGCATAGTTTTGAATTGAAACAAGCCTTTAGGGGTTTCGAACGCAGTTAGGGGTTTTGCCTTGGACGTCATTTTTACCTGCCAATAGCCTTTTGACAAATCTAATTTGCTAAAGTATTTGTGCCCCGACATTCTATTTATAACCTCCTCCATATTTGGCATTGGTTCTGCATCGAACTCCGTCACTTTATTAAGTTTACGGAAGTCAATGCAGAACCGCACCGAACCATCTTTTTTAGGGACAAGTACTACAGGGGATGAGTATGGGGATATTGATGGCTCAATAACTCCTAAATCTAACATATCTTGAATTTCTTTTTCCATTACATCCCGTACTTTATATGGTATGGCATAACCTTTGGACCTCACTGGTTCCGACGTCAGCAACTTTATGTCGTGTTCTATTTGGTCAGTTCGTCCTGGTACACTGGACAGTACGTCGAGAGAACTTGCTCATCGCGTACCTCTTCAGCCCATAATTCTCTTAATATTGCCATTGGACATCTGACGTTACGTCCATATAACAACTCAAAAAGGGAGTATCCTAAAGACTCTTGTGGGACTTCCCTAACCGCAAATAATAAAGCTGGAATATATTTATCCCAATCTTTTGGACGTTCAGCACACATGCAAGGTAACATCTGCTTTAACGTAGCGTGGAAACGCTCAATCAAGCCGTTGCAAATTGGGTGTCTCGGACTACACGTTAACTGTTGAAGAGAAAGAAGTGTGTTAACGAATATGGAGGATTATTAAAGTGACAGCTAATTATTAGTGTTTGTTGGATTATCAAGGATCAACAAGTGGTAGCAGAGCGTGGGGAGCGGTCCCTAGGCGTAGGGGAAGAGACTGTAGCTAGGAGAAAATTCAGCTTTGATGTTTGGACAGTGATTTTTATACAGAAGAAAACTAAAAATGACAACAAGGATAAATCCCCCAACATTTCTCAAGTCCAAAAATTATGAAAGATACAGACAAGAGCTTACAGCATGGAAGGAAATTACAGACTTATCTAAAGATAAACAAGGTATAGCTATAGCTTTATCCCTTCCTGAAGAAGATGAATCACAGATAAGAGAAAAAGTGTTTGACCAAATTCCAATTGATGACTTGAAAAGTGATGATGGGTTGACAGTTCTTTTAAATTTTCTTGACAAACATTTAGCTAAAGATGATTTGACAGACAGCTTAGAAAAATTTGAGGACTTTGATGACTTTTATAGAAATGAGGGACAATCCATTCATGAATATGTTGCTGAATTTGACACCAAATATAGAAAAATAGAAAAGAAAGACATGACTTTACCTTCAGAAATTTTAGCTTTCAAACTACTTCGAAAAGCTTGCATTACAAAAGAGGAGAAATTATTGGTATTAACTGGCATGAACTATGAAAACAAGAAAACACTTTATGAGGAGGCCAAAAAATCACTCAAAAAATTCAAAGGGGAAAGTAGAGCTAGCGGCAGCAGCGGTACAGCTATCAAGGTAGAACCAGCGTTTGTAACTGGTAATGAAGAGGCACTGGTTGCATCAGGATATAGCAAGGAGAGAGGTCGGGGTAGGCCAACTGCAGGAGAACGGGCAGAAACCTGGAAGCGTGGGAGACAGGGACAGAGCTTTACAGGCAGAGAATTTCAGCGGACAGAACCAAGGAGACAAACAGGGAGAGGTGGCGGTTACCAGGGAGGATGCCAGGGAGGCTATCAGCGCACTGAATCGGGATCTAGGGTCAGTCAGCCAAGTGTCAGAGACAGAAAGAACATTAATCCTACAGGACCGGATGGTCGAACACTTACATGCAAGTCTTGTGGTTCTTATCGCCATTTACTATCTGCATGCCCAGACAGCTGGGAAAACATGGCAAAAATTAACATGGCTGAGGAAGAACATGCTGTACTATTTACAGGGTATGATACTGAGGAAGTTCGGCGTCTAGGTATTGATGCACAAAATTGCGCGGTATTAGATAGTGCATGCAGTAGCACAGTTTGTGGTGATAAATGGATAAACAACTACATCCAATCCCTAGACCACAATGACAAGCTCAAAGTGAAACAAAATGATGGTCAGCGTGTGTTTAAATTTGGAGGGGGTACATGCTTAAAGTCAAAGGCAGAATATAGCTTGCCAGCAGTGATAGCAGGTAAAGAGGTGATGATAAAGACTGATGTGGTAGAATCAGACATCCCACTGTTGCTGTCCAGAACAGCCATGAAGAAAGCTGCCATCAAAATGGATCTGGAGAATGATACAGCCAGTATAATGGGGAAAGAGGTAGCATTGAATTTGACAACATCCGGACATTATTGCATACCTATAGATAAATCAGAAGAGGTGCCAGTTGAGAATGTGTGCACTGTTAGGCTTGAAAATTTGAGCACTCTGGAGAGATATAAGACATTACTGAAATTACACAGGCAATTTGCTCACCAAGCAAAGAAAAGACTGATAGCTTTATTAAAAGATGCAGGAGTATGGCAGGAGGAATATGAGGGAACAATGACAGAGATAGAGGAGAAATGTGAACTCTGCAAGGTCTACGTTAAAACTCCATCCAGACCAATCGTAGGGATGCCCATGGCCATGAAGTTCAACAAAAAAGTGGCAATGGACCTGAAACACTGGAATGGCCGTTGGATATTACACATTATAGACATGTGGTCAAGGTACACTCTGTCCATCTTCATTGACAGGAAGAAACCAAGCTGCGTGATTGATGCCTTAATGACCCACTGGATTGGAAAGTTTGGTATTATGGGAGCACTAATGACGGACAATGGTGGGGAGTTTAGCTCTGATGAAACGAGAGAGATAACATCTATTATGAATGTCCAACTATGTACGACATCTGGAGAGAGTCCCTTTCAGAATGGCCTGTGTGAAAGGGTACATGCCATAACTGACATGATGCTGGTCAAACTGGAAGCTGAATACGGTAAGGTAAACCCCCAGACATTACTTTCTTGGGCAAATATGGCCAGAAATTCATTGCAGATGTGGAATGGCTATAGCAGTCACCAACTTGTCTTTGGAGAAAATCCTAACCTGCCAAATATAATGAGTGACAATCTGCCAGCGCTAGAAGGATCAACCACCAGTGAGGTATTTGCTAAACATTTGAATGCCTTGCATGCTGCCCGAAAAATATTTATCCAGTCAGAGGCTGATGAAAGGATTAGAAGAGCTCTAAGAAACAAAGTCAGAGCTTCAGAGCAGGTGTTTGAAAATGGTGATAGAGTATTTTACAAGCGTGAAGGAAAGGAGCGTTGGCTTGGGCCTGGAAAATTGGTCTTTCAGGATGGGAAGGTTGTTTTTGTCAGACATGGGGGTATATTTGTAAGAGTCTCACCAAACAGGTTACAGAAGGTGAACAACTACTTGACAGATGATGATAAAACAGACGCTGAGAAGGGTATGCGAAGTAAGAATAGTGAGAGGGAAGAGGATAGAAACTCTGAGAACAGCGTATCTGAAGATATACCACAGGCAATAACTGAACCTGATAGAAATAATACACAAGCAAGTCAACCGAGCATGAAAGCACTGAAAGTCAATGACAAGATCCAGTACAGATTACAGGATACTGGTGGTTGGATAAAAGCCACAGTGATAGGAAGAGCTGGTAAAGCAACAGGCAGAAATAGAAACTGGTATAACATTAAAGAACATACCTCTGAAGAGAAGAGAAGTGTGAATCTGGAGGAAGTACAATGGGAAAAGATCACAGACAATGCTGATGTTAACATAGTTCAGAAACAAGACTGCAGTGCAACTACAGCAGCAAAACTAACTGAGCTACAAAAACTGAAGGATTTCAACACATATGAAGAGGTTAAAGATTGTGGCCAATACACCATATCTACAAGATGGGTTATCACAGAAAAAGAGGGACAATTAAAAGCAAGGTTGGTAGTAAGAGGCTTTGAAGAAGAATTTGCAATGCCAAGAGATAGCTCAACTGTTGGAAAGGGTACTATGAGGACATTTCTGGCTATAGCTTCAAGTAAAAAGTGGACTGTGAAAACAACTGATATAAAATCTGCTTTTCTGCAGGGCAGAGAACTCAGACGAGACGTATACATTAAACCCCCAAAAGAAAGTGAAACAGACAGGAGTATAATTTGGAAACTGAAACATGGACTGTATGGGCTAAAGGATGGTGCAAGACAGTTTTATCTTAGCATAAAGGAGGACTTGCTTAAGCTGGGGTGTAAAATGTGTGAAATAGATCCGGCCATGTTCTATTTCCATAGAGGGAAAGAGCTCAGCGGAATACTATGTTGCCACGTTGATGATTTTCTACATGCGGGTGACGAAACTTTTGAAGGTATGATGGCCACATTGAGGAAAAGGTTTGTGGCTGGGAAAATTGAGGAAAAAGACTTTACCTACATAGGTTTTAAAATTACCCAAGACAAAGATGGGATAGTCTTAGAGATCAGTCAAAATATGTTGAAAATATTACCAACAAAGCAATTGAGCCCAAAAGAGCACAGGCTAAACAAGATTTACTTACATCAGAGGAACAAACTGAGTATAGACAGTTGATTGGACAAATGAACTGGGCTGTGCAAGGGACAAGACCAGACATGGCTTTCGAGCTGATAGACCTCAGTACAAAGTTGAAACAGGGCAACATGAATGATCTGACAAGAGCTATTAAGGTGGTGAATAGGTTGAAAGATATCAGGTCTTTAATTTCATTCCCAACTCTGAGCAGCGAGACACAAGACTGGAAGATAGTCGTTTTCTCTGACGCATCTTTGTGCAACATCAACGACGGAACAGGCAGTACAGGAGGACATATTGTTTGGTTGGTAGATTGCCATGGAAAATGTTGCCCACTGTTTTGGCATGCAGGTAAAATAAAGAGGGTTGTAAGGTCCACTATTGCAGCAGAAACACTGAGTTTACAAGAAGGACTTGAGTGCGGCTTTTATTACAGAAAAATGATTGAGAACATTTTGGGCATACCTGACAAAACAATACCTATTATTGCATACGTAGATAATAAGAGCGTAATAGAGGCTGTATATTCAACCAAGCTGGTAGATGACAAGCGTCTTCGGGTAGACATTGCTGCAATAAGCGAGTCTCTGGGAAGAAATGAAATTTATGAAATTAAGTGGTGTCCTGGAAAAATCCACTTGGCTGACTGTCTGACAAAACGAGGAGCAGCAGGATACAACCTACTTCAAGTGCTGAAAGAAGGGAGATTGCCAGAGGGCTTTATTTAATCAGATTTAAAGACTTGGAGAATTGCTTCAGTTTTACATATGTGTTTCTTCTTTCTTAAATTTTATTTTGCTATATAACTGTCACTAATCATTGCTTTATATCAATTCTTTACATTTCTGTTTCATGATCTTTTAATTTTTTTCACTTTGGCAATTTTTGATGAACTCGGAAACAAAAAACAAAAACAGAAAAGTATAATTAATGTTAATTTCATATAATTTGTATTCTGAGCTTGTTCAGTAACTAATTTGCATAATTGCAGTACTCTTCTTTAGGAAACCATTTTAAGTGACGTCATGTGACGTCATGACGTCACAATGGCAACCATGACAACGTAAGAGGGATATAGTTACTTGTGTTAACGAATATGGAGGATTATTAAAGTGACAGCTAATTATTAGTGTTTGTTGGATTATCAAGGATCAACAAGAAGTCTGCTGACTTCTTTCATTACCTCAGCAGTAAACTGTGATCCACAATCAGTCAACATTTCATCAGGAATGCCAACCCTACTAAACATTACAATAAGCGCTTCCGCGACACGTTCCGTCTCAATACTCGGTAAAGCTATCGCCTCTGGATACCTTGTCGCATAATCTATCATGGTTAAAATATACCGAGATTTCCTATCAGATCGAGGCTCAATTGGACCAACTATGTCCACTGCCACCCTCTTAAATGGCATATCAATCAATGGCATTTTTCCTAGAGGTACTTTAGTGACCCGACATTTCTGAATGGTTCTCTGACAAATATCACAAGATTTACAAAATCTAGCGACATCACCGCAAATACCGGGCCAGTAAAACTCAGTTACAACTCTATCCAATGTCTTCCTAATACCCATATGTCCAGACATAAGCGTTTCATGAGCCAGTTTCAACACCTTTCCTCGCAAACTTTGAGGGACCACAAGTTGGAAAGAGACTTTGTTACCCTTGGTGAACTCCCTATATGCCAAACCCATTTTCTCAATAAACCTAGTTTCACCTCGGTTTAAACCACGACTCACAGTCTTGTTCCCAGATACAACCTTTTTCCTGATGTTTTCCAAAGTTGGATCATCAACCTGAGCTTGCTTAAAAGCCTCCTTGTCATCGTTAATGATCTGATCGGTAACCTTAAGTTTTCTGTAAGGCTTCTCATCCTGCCTAGATTGAGACCTAGTTACAGCCGCAGCTGAGAAATGAGACATATCAGGAAAATAAAAATCAAAAATGAGTTCCTTTAAGAGCAATGAAAACATTCATAAGAAAGAAGATGGGTCATACTACGTAGTTACGGCTAATAAAGCCTCATCAGTGACCCTGTACTGATCCGGCAAAGAAAGCCAGAGGAAACATACTGCAATTTTGCGAATTTCGAATAGGCAGTCGATTCAAAGACTGATAAAAATCAAAATTGGGTCCAAATAATTAAAAACCTGTCTAGAATATGAGTCTAAACCAATAATTTATTTCCAATTTCTCAGAATATTCACGCTGATCTCAAAGGACCAAAAGTAAAATATAAACTGCACTATGGAAGTTTTGCTCCATTAATGGTACCAATAACAAAATCGTACAACGTATCATCCATACACAAAGCTTCAGTTTTCCCAGTGAAAAAAGGACAATCAATGTCACTCATTGCCAAAGGATACCTTTGTGTGGATTCATCAATCAACGTAACATTTGATTCCTTCCCTATTAACTGACCATCCGAAACCAAACTTCTCCGAACGACACAGCCTGTACACCCAGTATCTCCAAATACAACCACCTTTTTATTATTAACCATTCCTTGTGCCGTCGGTAACCTTGCCTTTAAGAAGTAACAGACACCTTCCCTAGTTTCCTTACTACACTCCTCCCTATCCGAAATCAAAGGATCACCAACCTTTTTTCCAAAAATACTTCCAATCTCATCACCTTTCCTAGTTACTTCCGCTTGACAAAAACTAACTTTGTGTGCTGCTCCACGTGGTGTGCCATTATTCTTACCGCGTCCGCGAAAAGACCCTCTAAAATTACCACGACCACGTGTATAACCACGACCTGCATTCTGCGTATTCTCATTCTTAACCTGAGAACCTTGAGTCTCTACGCGCGTGTTAAAATTTTCCTTAACACCGCTATCCCCAACTCCAGTTGCTCGTACCTCTGCGCTATATAATTGTTTTCTGTCGGGGTTCTTAAAACATTTAATTGTTAAATGCCCCTTACCGCATATGCTACACTTGATATCCGATCTACCACTCGGTTTGTTCGAGTCAACTTTGTCCTGTTTACCCTGCGCTGCGCCTCTATTATCGCGTTGCCCCTTATTAATGCAACTATATACGCCCCCGCGCGCTTCTGCAAACAAATCTGCCTCCCTAGCCATTTCATCTAAATTACCAAACTGTTTTGGCTTCAGATGTACATACAGTTCTCTATTACATGACTCCAGGAACTGATCCCTTGCCATGAAATCACAGACAGCCGGAAAAGATTTTTCTATCTTTGCCATATTAAGCCATTTTTCTAAATAACTTCTCAGTCTACTACTGAACTGTATGAACGTTTCTGATTTCTCGGGCCTACTATAACGAAACTGCTTCCTAAATCCGCGCTCTGTCATGTCAAAATTCTTTAATCTTTAATAAAGCGTCCTTTAACTTATCATAATCCGCCGCATCCTCATTTGACAACCGGTCATATACGTCAAGTGCGCGCCCTTTGAGCAATGCACTTAAATATGCGGCCCAAACACTCTTATCCCATTTATTAGCCGTAGCATATTTCTCAAACCTAGATAAATAACTATCCATTTTATCTTTACCCTCTTCAAAATAAGGTAAATTAGGATCCCGGGCATGAGCCACCTTCTCAGCTTTTTGCTTTTCAACTTCTAGCTCGAGCTTCGCTCTCTGCATTTCTAACTGATTCCTTAATTCTTGGTGCTGTAGCTCAAACCCCTGTTTTATTTGTTCTAAATGGGCCTCACTTATCTCTTTTGCCTCCCTTTCACTCTTAATGCGTGCCATTTCAAGTTCCTTATTAACATTCAACATAGCTAGTTCATGTGCCCTTTCCTTTTCCTTTTCCTCCCTTACCTTTTCTTCTAACTTAGCTAGTTCATGTGCCCTTTCCTTTTCCTTTTCTTCTACTTCTAACTTAGCTAGTTCATGTACCCTTTCCTTTTCCTTTTCCTCAGACCTTAACCTTTCTAAATCCCTTTGCTCTTGCCTTTCTGCCCGCTCAATATCTTGCTGCTCCTTTACAAAACCTTGTAACTCCTTCCCCTCATATCCTAACTCCTTTCCCATTTGCATTAAACGCTCTATTATTGATAACGTAAATCTCACGTTAATCTAACTAAAACGTTAGTTATTAAAGCACACGCGATTTGAAATGTCAAATGCTTTCAGCAAAGTATGACGTTGCGTACTGGTAGTCTAATATGACGTCATAAACTGACGACGTTTACAGTAAAATGCTACAATCCGAAATTTCATCACATTACAAAACTCCGATCATAACAAGTCACCATTAATGTTTCTATTACGTCATACCTAACCTCAAGGCACAGCGTAAATATTAACGCTATCGTTATGTCAACGTCAGTAAATTGTTAACGTCACTACGTCAGAACCATGTGTGGGTAAGAAAAATTTTTGACTTAGTAGAATGTCAGGTAACACAATTAAGTGGGGTCTACTTAAATTTGTCGTTACCAAGAAAAAGTGGGGTTTGCCTTGCCTTCCTGTTCAGAAATTATAAGCTTGTCAGTATCCATTTAGTTGAATACATGGGTTTCGCACTTCATCAACGCAGGAAGGAAGATTCAAGTTAATTTCTAAATGTGGCTGTCAATGCATTTTTATTTTTTTTTTTTTTTGGAAATTGATGTTTCAGAGCATCAATGTGCTGTTCCAAGGCCGGGAACACCAGCCAGAGATCAAATCCTCACTTCAATGACACCAAATGTTACATGTGGGTTTACGGCGTCCCGCAAACCCCTATGCTGACAAGACAACCGAGCGTGATCTCTGACAGGTGTACGGGCAGCTGTGGGGTAAGGCACAAGAAAGATATCAAATGAATGACATGAATTATTTACAGTATCTATATGCAACACTTACTAACACAAAACATCACAATTAGTTGCTTCTGTAGCCAACTCACGACGTCCGCCCCGAAGGCAAAACAATGTTCTGTGCTCGGAACGGGTGACGTGAATACCTACAGAAGCAAACAACAAAAACAACAACAAAATAAAAAGAAACAACACAAGACGCGACTGGCCAGTGTATAACTTAGGGTGAATCCCCCTCTCGCGTGAATCCCCCTCTCGTGCACTAGTGTAAACTAGTTTGTCGACTTTGTTGCCGACCACAGGTTGATATGTACTATTTAGCGATCGCGCAATAGCTTGATTCGCCTGAATCGCCTGCAGGTTATTTATTGGACCTCTTCCATTTGAATGGTCTCACATTCGTTTTACAATGTTACGAGCTGTTTATGTTGGTTCGTCCGCCCTTGCTGGACCCTAACCCACAGCGTCGTACCAGTACCTGCTGCTATATGGCAGGGAGCAGCAGGTCACCACACATTGTTGTGCCTGCCAATTACGATAATTGGACTAAGATACAGTTCACAAAACATACATGCTATATCATGATCCCCCTCCCGGAGAAGTAAGAATATGTTCATGCATATACCGTCATTGCGCATGCGTCGACCAGACATACAGGCTGATTAGTGCATGTGACAAATAACCGTACAGCGGAACTCAACTTGACTGTGCATCAAATTATCAGCACCCAGCGCTTGACACAATAATACTCAAAGTTCATGTTTCCTTACTGAGCACTACAGAGATCAATTAATGCTCACTACTACTGAGCATAATACTCATCAAATTTATGCTCACTACATTATCACAAGTAAGAGGCAATTGAACAGACCACGCCTTTGCGCTACCTGGTCAGCCGCCAATTACAGGAAACATAACAAACTCTATTTCATATCTTTCTCCGCGACACGGCTCACAAATATAGCTATTCACAATTTCATTACATTAACAACAGATAGAAACTACAAACAGAAAGATTTTCATCTATAATCCACAACATTTGTTAGTGTCTCATAAGGGCCAACACTGTTTGCCGTAAATTCTCTCTGTATTTGGTAGGCACCCCGTCATAACCGTCCTCGCGACGCCGATGACGCAGCTGACGTCATCCCCGTCGCTCAGGCCGTTATGACGTGTGGCGACCAAATACTCTCACTTATCATCATCGGGTTCTTTATATGTGCATACATGCACAAACCGAGTTATCAGACAAAAACGGCATCATTACAAAATGAACTTATAATTCTTCTTGAACAAAATTATATCTACTCAACATGAACACGCTTGTAAAATAAAATTCATTACGGTTCATCATCACGGATAACCCGACAGGCTCTTGTAAGAGTTTGCTCTGATGATGAAGATATGGTTAAACCCGTCTTAATTTTACGTCCCCTCTACACCAAATATCATATAGAGACGGGGCCACGGTTTTCTAACCACAGCTAGTCAAAAGTCATGGATCAAACAAGTGACCCGGCGTTTATTAATTACATTCTACAAAAGGGGTCTAAAAGCCTAAATGAATCTAGAATGAGCGGGTGTCCAAACTTTACGTCTCACCAACATCTAGGGTCAGAATGAGACAGGACCTCACTTAGAAAGACTCATTCTACTACTGGAGAAGCCTGGGATCGATCCTGCGACCTCTAGCTGGCAAAGCTAGTAGCCTAATCACTACAGGCTTCAACAGTGAATTCAGAATAGGCTTCAGAAAGTTGGGGTATACTAGAAGTAAACCCCTCCAAAACCTACAAGCATGTTCATACAAAAATAATACTAAACATAGATTTAACATACCTTTCAATATACTTTCACTTTCCCGTCTCAATGTTGTGGGTATTCGTTACAACTTGACCTGCTGCTAAAGAGTGGTCGTTTTTTTCAGGGTTTTTATATCTATGAATACTACCGGAAAATCATGCATACTCATATTAGCTTGCTAAAATCGTGGCGAGGTGGAGATACCGTCCACAATTGAAGCTAGATAGCAAAAATTGAGTAGATAATGGATTTGCGTTCAAATAGTATATTTTTCATAGGAAAAAATGATGAAACGACCCTATAAATCAATGCCATGACTCCTGTCAAAACGAACACCCGCACAACACGTGACGGGAATGAAAATCATATATGGCACAATTTGGCGGTTGGCGATTTTTAGGCAAATTTTATAGAACTCAGCCTTATAGCGGCCCCCTGCATTGTAAAAACAGATCTCCACAAACCACTCATGCATACATCGTATGATATGTGCATGACTTGTGCATGGAGCAGCACATTTTGCCTACCATATTTCACCTAAAATATTTCACTCGCACCGCCCTACCATAAACCTACTAAAATAATTTAGATGTGCATAAGCACCAGAGAGGTTTCCTATTCCATCTCGTAACAGGAGGTGTGTGGAAATTGTATTGATTCCTGATAATTGTCTTCACTTTAATTTTACAGCACCACATAACTATAGCGTTTAAATGCATTTTTGCACTCAATGGCCAGTTTTCTCCCTCTCTCCCTCTCTCTTACCATCTTACATAGGTTTAAGTTTAACTAAAATGTCAGTAAAACGCAGGCGCCCAGCAGTCACAGTTGTAGGAATAATTGCACTTCATCCTCTTATTCCAGATAAACCTAGTGTCCCCTAAAGAGGCTCTGTAAAAGTGAGAAGGCCAAGTGCAGAATGCAGCGTCTCATCATTTCTTGATTTTTTTCTTTATTTTTGGTAAAACTTACAATGAATAGAATAAATTTTCTTGCACACCAGACAAGGAAATCTGTGATTTTACCCTGGGATAGAAATTTATGTTCTGACCCTGGTGTTCCGACCCAAAATCGAATATATTCGCGTGTTTGATAAATGCACTGGTTGATTACGACCTCGTATGCGCCTTCGTTAAGGTTGACGTCATAATACGTTACGTGACGTCACTACACATTCGTGCAGTGTCAACACAATTTGGCGGACGTTGGTAACCGAAGTGATTGCAGCAGTCAAAATCCGCGCTAAGAAATGGAAGCTATGCAAGAAAAAGAATCCAATATGGGCGTGAGAGGTGGATAGAAAAATTCGTCCCTCGGGATCACTGTCCGGCATCACCCGGCAAGCCTCGTGATGCCGGACAGTGTCCCTCGGGATGGATTTTTCCATCCACCCCTCACACACATATAAGATTCTTATATTACGTTGCTTAAAGATGAAAGTTACCTGTCCAAAGCTATCGGGTGCTACATTCTAGTTTATACATGTAATGCATGGGTTTAAGCTCAAACACTCTTTTGTGAAAATTAGAAAACATTTACATTAAAATTCCTAAATTGAGACCACTTCTAGAACTGTTCAAAAGCGGTCTTTATGACCACTTTTGAACAGTCCAAAAGGTTGTCTCTTACCTGAGGACAAAATGAATAGAAAACATGAAGAAATATTACCTGAAATGTTCTAAACATGCTTTTAAAAATAGAATTTGACTTATTTTTGGCTGGTCTTGTGTTTATTATACGCGCCTGGGGAGTTTTAAAGCTTCTTTATTGGTGTTTCTAGTTCAAAAAGCTGCGCAGCGTAAAAGGCTTCAACAACAGTGAATGTGACTAGTGCAGAAAGGCATCAACACCAGTGCATGTAGGTTAAGACTAGTGCAGAAAGGCAGTGAAACTTAATTGTTTTGAAAGCTGCAACTTCAGTAGAGCTTTATTGTTTGTTTCTTGTTTGTTTGATTTGATGTTTAATTTGTCATTTTGGAGACGTTGTTTTCAATTTTGTTGGACTTCTACCCGACATTGAGAGGAAATGACATCTCAAGCCCTGTCGCCCAATGAAAATAAAAGTGTTTATAAGAACGGACGGTCCGACTCGCACCGCATTGCCTGGGCAGGCTTAGATCCTCTAAGCGGTTTATCAGTACTCGTGTGCGGGCTGGATTCAGATCTGCATGGAAGCATTATGCAGCCCGTAGAGCTTTATTTAGGAAGATGTCATTGCTAAAATTTAATATGCATGAATATGACAATACGTACAATACGGTTAATTCTGCTAAACAATCCCAGGAACAAGTTCATTGAAATTTGCATCAACAACAGTGTATGTAGGTTAAGACTGAGAAACTTAATTGTTTTGGAACCTGCAAATTCAGCACAGCTTTATTAAGGCAGGTGGCATTGCTTAAATTTGATATACATAAATGTTACAATGTGTACATTACGGGTTATTCTGCTGATCAATCTCAGGAACAAATTCATTTGAAATTTTGGATAAAGTTGAGGCCTTACCATATACACGCTTTAAACACTTCATGTTATGAAATTAGTGTTATAAACACACCTGCTAATTTATAGCCTTTTAAGCCTCCTTTATTGGTCTAACTGTTGGTTTTCTTTTGCTCCACCATTTGGGCCCCGTCAAGCGATTTTGGTACTTATCGCCTATGCGAGCAGTGAATCAAGAGGAATCTTCAGACAGAAAGCCATATCCCTGGCCCCTCTGAATGGCTGGACATGCGCAGATAAAATTTGTCATGACGGAATGCTCGAAGACACGAATTCGCTTGGCGGGGCTCATTTCAAAATGAAGCTTACAAGGCAGCTACATTAATTGCTTGTGTTTTGTTGACGGGGACGTTAAACATCAAATCAAACAATCAAACAAACAAAAAACAACATTGCAACATTTATTGTTGTCGAGTCATCTCCGTTGATTCACCTCCATGGTTGTTTGGTTTTTGTGCTCTCGGAGATGTTGCTCTGATGAGTTAGGAAGACTTCATGCGGACTGAACAAATTATTCGTCTAAATCGCGACGGAAGTAAGGGCGAGGATTGCAGCCGCATAAAATCGATTTAAGTCCCACCCCACCCCACCCAAGTGAAATATTCTTTGTTCACCATTCCAAAATAGAAGTGAAGGCAATGATCAGGAATCGATAAAATTAACCCACAGCTCCCATCAGAGACACCAAAGGGAAAGAAACACAAACATGAAACAACTAGACCCTAATGGAAACACCAATAACGGAATGCCAATCGTCTTTGAATATATGTATTGCTTATATATACATATATATATAGTTTTGGTTTGCCAATTTGCCATTTTGTGAGAACGTTACAGTCCGTTTGGCTTTCCGATAACAATTTCTGTTGGCAATATGACTAAAACTAACAAAGGCTCATAGTAGTCAAGGGCTGACGGACTGATGGGCTGACACACGCAGAGAGAGTGACGACAGTAAAACATGATCACCTGCAAATCATGAAAATAACTGGAATGTTTCATCTAAATCCCGTGACAAACGAAGGAAGAGTTGCGGAGACGAGAATTTCTGTTGATAAAATGGCTAAAACTGACAAAGGGTCGTAAGGCTGGAAAAATAAGTCAAGCGTGAGCTCGGTATAAATCATCACGTGAACAAGTCCGTGAAATGAAGACCCCCCTATACCCCACTTTATATAGAGAAAACTGGGGTTTACGGGGGTATACATTATTTTTCTTATTATTGCTCCAAGACATAGGTTGTGGGTACTCGTTAGAACCGCCTCAATGAGGCGGTTCTAACGAGCACCCACAACCTATTTTTGCAGTATTTATAAGAAAAATATCACGGATTTTCATCAGAAAAAAATGGCCATTTTGGAGATGTTAAAAAATGCACTATGTCACATGGGTGTGTTATCGTAATGTGAACCTCTGCAGTTCATGTGAACAATGACAGTAAAGTTTCACTGAAATCCGCTGAAAACTGCAAGGGAAATTGCAGAGACAAGAGTCACTGTTGATAAAATGGCGAAAACTTACAAAGGGCCATAACCCTTTCATAGAATATGATCATCTTCAAGTGCCATCGGGGCTTGAAGAAATAGATAGGCTGCATGATGATTCCACGCAGAGCTGAACTCGACCGCTCAGAGGATCTAAGCCTGCCCAGGCAAAGCGGTGCAAGTCGGACCGTCCATTGGTTTCATTGGTTTCATTGGACGACAGGGCTTGAAATATTATTTTATCTCAATGTCGGGTAAAACTCCCATAAAGTTGGAAGTTGTTGACGGGGACGTTAAAATCAAACAAACAAAAATCATCTTCAAGTCCCGGGATCAATAACTGGAAAGTTTCGCCAAAATCCCATGAGAAATGTAGGAGTTGCTGAGACAGGAACTTCTATTGATAAAATGGCAAAAACTGACAAAGGGTCATAGCTCTGGTAAAATCAGTCAAGCCTGACCTCGATAAAATATTGGGCGATTGATTGTTTGAGGTTTCACGACACGTCAAACATTGCGGGTCATTTTGTGTCGTCTCCCAGAGAAAGAGAGATAAGAGATCAGAATTGTTACTGGTGACACGTCAAATGACATTCATACACCAGGACCTGTGATGTGGGAAGTTAGTCCCTAGCTCTAACCAAAGAGGTAAATTTAGCTACACAATCATTAGCACCTTCAGCTGTCGAAATAATCGAATCGGGAAGGGCATTCCAATCTCTAATGGTTCTGGGGAAGAAAGACTCTTTATAAATGTCAGTTCTTGCAGTAAGGGTCTGAAACGCCAACAACTGGTGATTTCTACATTGTCTAGCTGGGGGAACAAGGTCATCTGTTTGGATGCTGGCAGCACCCTTTAGACCTTTGTATTAAAGGATTAGCCTACTGTCTTTTCTCCTTTTCTTGAGAGACTCCCATTTTAATTTTCCAAGTATTCCAGTCATGCTCCCAGTTTCAAAGAAGTAATTGCCTGTTACAAATCTAGCAGCTCTATTCTGAACTTTCTCAATTTCATCGTTAAGGACCACTCCACTGGGGTCCCAGATACAACTACCATATTCCAAGATTGGGCGAACAAGCCCTTTATATGCTGCCTCTTTTACATCCTGAGGGCACTGAAGAAGATTTCGCCTCAGGAAACCAAACGTTCTATTTGCCTTAGTACACATGTTGCTAATATGAGTATTCCATCTCAAGTTGTGTGAGATTGTCACTCCAATGTATTTAATGGAGTCCACATTCTCGAGGACCGTCCCCTCTAAGGTGTAAAAAGCCTCAACTTTATTAGATCTCTTCCTAGTTATCTGCATAATATTGCATTTAACTGGCTGAAATCGCATGCCCCATTTACGGGCCCAACATCCTAATCTATCTATGTCAGCCTGAAGTTTCAATGAGTCATCTGTATCTCTAATTTCCCGGTAACAAACACAGTCATCTGCGAACAGTCTTATTTCTGAGTCAATGTCAGTGGAAATATCATTGATGTACAGGGAGAACAAAAGTGGACCAAGAACGGTACCTTGCGGGACTCCAGACAAAACTGGAGCCCACTCCGAAGATTCGACATTAACAACAACCCGCTGTTTTCTGTAGCAAAGAAAGGAATCTATCCATTTGAGGGTCTTTCCCCCAATTCCATAACCAAATAACTTAGATTTAAGTAGTTCATGAGGAGGGGTGTCAAAAGCCTTCTCGAAGTCCAGAATAAATGTGTCCACCCGTCCACCTTTGGAGATAGAAGAGATAGTAGAGGAAATGAAAGTCAGGGACAGAGGAGAAAGAGGAAAATGAATGGAAGTGTAGAAACAAAGGTAATAACAACACCAACCCACCCTTTACCCTTACCTACTGCAAAGACAACAGGCCTTGCCCAATTGTAAGCCAATATCAGTTGGACGCACCAGTGACACAAGATACACTTGACTTTTGTCTCACCCAACCACCCTCCTCAATAAAATTAGAATCTCATATGGATGTGAGGGATGGATGGAAAATTCCGTCCCGAGGGTCGCTGTCCGGCATCACGAGGCTTACCGAGTGATGCCGGACAGTGATCCCGATGGACGGATTTTGCTATCCACCCCTCACACCAATATTGGATTCTTTTTCTTGCATACCTTCCATTTCTTAACGCGGATTTTTCATGCTGAAGTCACTTCGGTTACCAACGTCTGCCATATTGTGTTGACACTGCAGGAATGTTTAGTGACGTCACGTAACGTGCTGTGACGTCAACCTTAACGACGGCACATACGAGGTCGTAATCAACCAGTGCATTTATCAAACACGCGATTATATTCGATTTTTGGTAGGAACACCAGGGTCAGAACAAAAATTTCTATCCCAGGGTAAAATCATGGAATTCCTTGTCTGGTGTGCAAGAAAATATGATCATCTTCATGTCATGTGAACAATAACTGGAAAGTTTCATCAAAATCCCTTGAGAAATGTAGGGGGAGGCGCTGAGACAACAACCTCTTTTGATAAAATGGCAAAAACTGACAAAGAGTCATAACTCTTGTAAAAATTAGTCGAGCATGACCCTGATACAATGTGACCATCGTCAGAACACGAGAACCATATCAATATAGGAGGACTTGCGTAGACAAGAACCTCTATTGCTAAAATGGCAAAAACTGACAAATCGCCATAACTCTGGTAAAAATTAGTCGAGCATGACCCCGATATTATATGAGCATCGCCAGGTCATGGAAAAAATAACTGAAAAGTTTTATCAAAATCCATTGGAAACTGTAGGAGTTGCGGAGACAAGATTGTGTCTACCGACGGAGGGACGGACGTACGGACAAATTACTATAGTCCCCTTCGACTAACGTCGGGGGACAATAACAAGTAGCATTCCATGTTCCGCAAGACTTTCACTTATCATGCGGAATAAGTGACAGTGGCGAATATATTAATTCTTAATTTAAATAATAATAATAATAAAGAATAATCTTGAGGTCAGATTCGAGCACACGGTTCAAAACTGGTACCCTTGTGCTCTAACCACTCGACTAATGTTCTGTGTACAATTGGCGTGTTTTATCAAGTACTCGATACTTTGTCTTCGATTTGTTTTCGTAAATGACACGAAAACTTGCAAAGTTTGGCGATATGTATCGTCCGAAATATAAATTGACCTGGAGTATGGAGATAAAATATACAAACAATAATGAGTTTCCTCGTGAACCCAAATTTGAGAATTACGAAAACGCGCCTATTCAAATATATTGATAGCTTTACCACCGAAAACAAAACGATTAAACATTCTGATATTGTTCTTATTTTTGCTATGTTTTGGAGTAGAAATAATAATAAAAAATAATGTACACCCCTGTAAACCCCACCCCAGTACATGGTTGTATGTACTCGTAAGAACCGCTTCGTCGAGCCAAACAAAAATGAAAATAATTCTAATAGAATGACTTTCTTTGTGGGGGATAATGTATCAGCATACAGATACTTATATTCCATATGGTCCCCTTCGCTTACAAGTAAAATACTTATACAAACCATTACGAAATCACGCCTATACAAATTGTACCTCCAAAAAACGAACATTTTAGACGAAAAATTGTGATAAATTGTGATATTTTTCTTATTTCTGCTCCAAATATAGATTGTGGGTACACGTTAGAACCGCCTCGATGAGGCGGTTCTAACGAGTACCCACAATCTATATTTAAGAGCAGAAATAAGGATAATAAGGTTTACACACCAATTTTACTATATAAAAGCGGGGTTCAAAGGGACCAGAATTATACTGGCGTGTTTTCTTGATGTATTGCAATATTTTCAGTATTTACGATATTTAATAAACGTTCACATAGCCTTGGAATAAAACGTCTTTTGAACTGAGTTTCAAAGATTATACATATTATAGTCAAATAATACAGATCAAACTTCAAGTTTTTAATTAACATGTGTTTGTTTGATGAGGTTTGACGTCCCCGTCAACACTGTAAAGGTCATTATGGAGACGTTGCTTCCAATTTTGTGGGACCTTTACCGGACATTGAGATGAAATGACACCTCAAGCCATGTTGCCCAATGAAACCAATAGGGTTTATAGGCAGGGACGGTCTGACTCGCACCGCTTTTCCTGGGCAAGCTTAGATCCTCTAAGCGGTTTGCCAGTACTCGTGTGCGGGTCAGTTTCAGCTCTGCGTGGAAGCATCATGCATGCACCCCATATATTTCTTCAAGCCTCGATGGGCGGGGGCCATTTTAATTAAAATATTTCAATAAATATATCATTATATATAACAGAATTATATATTCATTATTTATTATATATTCATATATATTATATATTCATTATATATAAATTCATTATATATAACAGAAGTGGAGGCAATGATCAGGAATCGATACAATTACCTCCCACAAAGACACCAAATGGAATGAAATAGCACATCACGTGAACAAGTCCGTGAAATGAACACCCCTCTAAACCCCCTTTTATACAGAGAAAACTGGGGTTTACGGGGGTGTACATTTTTTTTTCTTATTTCTGCTTCAAGACATAGGTTGTGGGTACTCGTTAGAACCGCCTCAACCAGGCGGTTCTAACGAGCACCCACAACCTATGTTTGCATTATAAATAAGTAAAATATCAACGATTTTCGTCAGAAAAATAGCCATTTCTTGAAATATGAAAAATCCACTATGTCCCGCAGGTGTGTGTTATCGTAATGAATATAAAGAAAATTCAGAATGAGAAGGTCAGAAGGGGAACGCCATAAGCACAAAATAGCAAAAATAAACCATTACAGATCAGTAAAAGAATTTACCGTTGTAGGGGAGGGGTAGGGAGGGGTACTTCAATCAATTTTACGTGGCGCTGGTTTTGTCGTGGTTTCATTACGAAAACACGCCTATACAAATACCTTGTAAATTTTACCACCTAAAAATCGAAAATTTCAGACGAAAAATTATAATTTTTTTCTTATTTGTGCTCAAAATATAGATTGTGGGTACTCGTTAGAACCGCCTCATCGAGGCGGTTCTAACGAGTACCCACAAGCTATCTTTTAGAGCAGAAATAAGAAAATTAAGGTTTACCCCTGTTAACCCCAGTTTTCCTATATAAAAGTGGGGTTCAAGGGGGTGAAAATTACATAGGCGTGTTTGCGTGATGTACACGAATAATTTGTTTAGTCCGCATAAAGGATTTCTAACTTATCAGTGCAACTTCTCTTAGGAAATAAAAAGTCGAACGGGTACAGAGATAAAACAGCAATAAAAACTCGACAGCATGAAATAACTGAAATGTTGGAGCAAAAGGTTTAACTTACAGCTGGATTCCGAGACAGAGCATCAGGCGGTTTGTTTGTTTGTTTGGTTGGTTGGTTGGTTGGTTGGTTGGTTGAATTGGGGTTTAACGGCCCAGTCAACACTATTTTAGGTACTTTTGAACCTATCCACACTTTTTCTGGGCAGGCTTATACGTAAGTGGTTAGCTAGTACAGTGCACATTCTTTCGCAAGAAACTGACAACTGCCTTTCTTGAAATAGCGGAAGGGAGAGAGTGACCGTAGAAGAGATTTCATGATCAATCTCCACGAAAGAATGTTAAACGAGGCGATTGCTACGAGCATGTACAATTCAGTAACAGGAAATAAAAAGTATCACAAATTCACATTAGGGAAATGTCAGTAAAATTTTCACCCCAAGTTGCTACAGTAGAACTACAATGGCTCGAAACCAAACGGCTCGTTTTCAGTGGATGAGTCGAACCCGTTCTTCAGCCCGCAGGGGATTTTAGGAACAATGTGGGGAGATTTCTTCTTTTATCTTGCAAATGTATGCATCAAATGTATTACCTAGATAGGCGAGTCTAATGGGCACACACAACATACATTTAAAATATAGAACACCGAAAAGATATCCCACCACTTATATCCACTATGCTTCCTGGTATAACACTTATAGTAACCATCCGTGGCTCGAACTACCGCTGTCTCGAAAAAATTTTCATGGTCCCAAACGAAGTTCGACTGCATATTATTGTGACGACGGGCCTCCGTGGCCTAGTGGTTAAGAGCGCTGACTCTTGATCATTAGGTCTCTCACCGCTGTGGTTCGAGCCTCGCTCGGGTCATATGTGAGACGCCAAGTTCTGCAACGGAAGGTCAGGTGGTTTTTATCCCGGCACTCCGGTTTTCGCCCACCTCTGATTAACGGTCGGCTCGATATGAGTGAAATAATCTTTAAAGGGCCGTAAAACCAAAACCAAAAAAAAAAAAAAAAAAACAATATATTATTGTGACTATGACGACATAGACTTAAACCAGTATCCTTTTTGTTAATTTTAAAGAACTTGGTGGCCCCGACTTATGGGGAATGGGAACACCTGGCACATTTTCCGCCATTTTTCAAAGGGAGACAACTTTCGGGACTTCCTGTTCCCTTTTCTATAGGCTCAAAAAAGCGGTCTACTCTAAAAGGAAAGAATTTGCTCCTCAGAAGCAAATTCTTTTCTTTAAGAGTTGACCCCTATTGACATGGGAGACAAAAATGCTTTTGCCTGAATGGGGTTTCCATTTCCCTTAAAATACGGTCATTAAACAAACGGGAGATGTGGTTCAAAAATCGTCAAGTCAGTATATATAGATAATATGCACGCACATAAGACTTCAAGGCATCCGATCGCCAATTAATTCTACCAGACATTTTTTTTTTTTTTTTTCAGAGAAAATAATGTTTGACATTTCATGCCGATCGTCTGCCGAATTATACATAGAATATAAATCTTTATTTTGTCTGACAAAAACAAGAGACTGACTTCTGCTACATTAGAATATAAACTTCATGTAAAAAAATACCACATCCGCGTGAAATAGTCCATTCATTTTATATCTCCAAATCCCCCATGTTTTTTTTTTTTTTTTTTTTTCAGATTTATATATATATTTATATATATATGAAAAAAAAACTTTGATATATATATATATATATATATTATATATATATATATATATATATATATATATATATATATATATATATATATATATATATATATATATATATATATATATAATATATATATATATATATTCCTTATTTCTGCTTTAAACGTAGACGTTGAGTTCTAACGAGTATCCGCACGAAATAACGTTGAGCGTAAAAGAAACGACGTTTACGCTTAAAAAGTTTTCTCCATATAATCGAGCTTAATAAGGTTTTATGATAATAGGAAGTCGCGCGTCTGAGAATGTAATAACGTCATATGTTAAACGTCATAAAGGTTTCGCTTTATTTGGGTAGGACAAATTATTCCATAGCCCGGGCACCCGAAGTTGTTGGCTCTGCCACAGCTACATTACCAGTTGTTATCCATCACGAATGCACGCCTTTATAATTTTTACCCCCTTGAACCACACTTTTATATAGTAAAACTGGAGTTTCCGGGGGTGGACCTTATTTTTCTTGTTTCTGCTCTTGAGTGTGGATTGTGGTGCTCGTTGGGGCTGCCTCGATGAGCGGTTCTAACGGTGCCCACGATCTGTATTTTGGGCGGAGATAGGAAGAATATCACAATTTTTCAGCTCAAAATTTTCGTTTTTTCGGCGGTAATTTTTGTAGTGTATTTGTATAGGTGTGTGTTCGTAATATCTCTCTCTCTCTCTCTCTCTCTCTCTCTCTCTCTCTCTCTCTCTCTCTCTCTCTCTTCTCTCTCTCTCTTCTCTCTCTCTCTCTCTCTCTCCCTTAATTTGTATTTAATTCCAAAAAAGTATTTATCTATTTATTTGTCTATTCATTTATTGCATATTTATTTATCTACTCATTTATTTATTATTAAAGCTCTTTTTCACGAACTACACAAAATGGACCATATTAGTGACAAACTATTGCCTGACTAGTAGGTTGAAATGTATATGTGTCTACATCAACTCTTCGCCTCCCCTATTCTCTATTCTCTATACCTTTATTCATTTTACCTGCTTACTGCCGTCATGCTGTAACATGTCATGTTGTTATGTTGCAATGTTGCTCATATGTAACATTATGTTATCTGAGCTTTCACAATAAAGATATTTGATGATAAATTCGGCAATCCACTAATGATTTTAAATATGCAATTAGTTAGATACGCTCCATAACGTTTCACGTACGACGTTCTTAACGCTTTTGCGTTCACTAATGGCGGAATATTGACATTTTCTATAAAAGAATCGTGAATTAAATGCGTGTTAAACGTCATATGATAAATAAAATCTTGTATTCGTGCTCTTGCATCATTTAGTTTATTAAACGAGTTGAGAAAAAGGAATAAAATACCCTTTTTCAACTCTTATAATAGATTTATTAATACATATTTACATTTCAAGTGTAAAGCCAGATGTAACCTATAGAAAACAATGTAGTTCATACTTCCATGAACGCATCGAGTCACATTATTTTTAGTGACGTCAAGTGACGTCAGGCTAAACCATGGTTCTCAAAGGGCGTTGGTAACGTCATAGCTGTTCCATTCTTGGTAGAAAAGCAGCGTGTACATGTTTTTCAGCTTTAAAAGTTTGCCCTTTAAGCTTTTTTAGCCCTGTTTTGAGGGGCTGAGAATGTTAATATAAAAAGTAAAGTTATTTTTTCTGCTTTTCTTGAAAGTATGAACGACAGTGGGTTGCTAGCAAAGTTTATATGAACCTTACTTTGCCCGCCACCCACTGCGTTCATACTTTCATGAACTCCAGAAAAAATAAAGTTCATTTCTTAAATGAACGCTCATGTAAGATCCTCTATATTCACTTCACGGACCTGTTAAAATGCTGTACTAAAAGCTTTAAAAAAACTGGAATAATAGGAGTTTGGTTTTCTTTCTGAGTGATTTGTTTGTTTGATTTGAGGTTTAACGTCCCCGTCAACACTGTAAAGGTCATTTTGGAGACGTTGCTTCCAATTTTATGGGACTTTTACCCGACATTGAAATGAAATGACATCTCAAGCCCTGTCGCCCAATGATGTGCGGGCCGGATTCAGCTCTGCGTGGAAGCATCATGCAGCCCATATATTTCTTCAAGCCCCTATGGGCGGGGGCTGTCTTTCTGAGTGAGCATATTCTTTTCAGTCTAAGTAGAAACTTCATTATAGACAAACAAGCTGCTCGGAATCTTTCAGACTAGCTCAGAATTGTCACATCTCACCAGAAATCATTTTCTTTCTAATTCCATCACCCTGGAATTTACTAGTCATTATGCAAAACTGAGTAGCATTTACGTCAGTTCCAGCAATTTCGAGTCTATTTTAAAAATGCTGTTACAAATTTAACCGTATAAAACCTACATTTTGTAAAGGTAAATGCAATGTGAAACCGCAAGGAAACATGACCAGGAAAAATATCATCCTGCAAATTAAAGGCATAAATTTCTTTATCATACATTTAGTATAAAATACTTTGTTTTTGAATATGCGATACGAACGTGACACCAATGCACGTATCACGCTTGCACGTGCTGCCATATCGCATGGGCTTTATCATACCCCAAACAATCCATATCACAACCTTTTATCACACCCCTAAGCCTTTATCATACCTCTGACGTCACCCTATTCGGGACACGCGGCGTTCTTCCTTTAGCGGCGTTTCGCATTTGTTGTTCAGGACGCCATTTGCAATTTGCAATATTTTCGTCTGTTCGAACTGTTTGGCAAAAAAAAACAAAAAAAACATGGCACGGCGCAGCGAATACGAGAGGAAAATGGGCCAAAGAACGATGCAGGGGATTGCTGACAGACGTTTGGATCAATTTTTTTCTATTTGAGTATGTTTTTAGGCAGATGCAATTAATACAATTTATTTTGAACAAATTTTTTTATAAGTGAAATGTATGATAAATAGATTATGATATGGCATTTTTCATTTCATACCCCATATCAGCCCTCGACCCATATCAGCCCTCGGGCTGATATGGGAGTCTCGGGCTGATATGGGGTATGATATGAAAAATGCCATAAGATAATCTCTATTTATCAAAGTAATGAATACAGAAACTAGCCATCTCAAACCTCGGGTCAGTGAATTGTTCTGTCATTGGGCTTCTGCCTCATAAGTGCTCCAGAGACACAGCAATTAAGCTTGCATGGTAGTTAACCCATGGAAGTTGCCGCTGCTTGCATGGTAGTTCGCTTCCCTCTTTAATTGCACGCCGGTGGGTCAGGCCTCAGATTCTATGACGGTTCCAGTGTAAAGGCTTACTGAGAATTAGAGTTTAATTTTGTGTAAAATTGGTTGGTGACTGATGCTCTGTCTCTGGTTGGGCCCATCGGAGTCTAACTGTTGGTCTTCTTTTGCTCCAGCATTTTAGTGGTTTCTTGCTGTCGAGTCCTTACCGTTGTTTCATCTCTGTGATTGTTTGATTTTTGTGTTCACGGAGATGTTGCACTGATGAGTTAGAAGGCCTTCATGCGAACTGAACAAATTATTTGTCTAATTCGCGACGGAAGTTAGGCCGAGGACTGTGGCCGCGCAAAATCGATTTAAGCCCCTCCCCCCCCCTTGTCTTTGAGTGTGTGTATCGCTTATATTGTTTTGTTTTGGATAGCCAATTGGCCATTTTGTGGGAAAGTAACTGTCCTTTTGGCTTTCCGCTATTGATGTTTCCATTAGGGTCTAGTTGTTTCATGTTTGTGCTTATTTCCCTTTGGTGTCTCTGATCATCGGGGAGCTGTGATTCCTGATCATTGCCTTCTCTTCTATTTTGCCTTGGAAAAAATATACACTCAAGAACAAAAATCAAGAGTCCGGTTTCGGGGCCAGTCTAGCTAGTTTCGACTAATTTGGCCTCATCATTGGTGCTCGCATTTATTTTTAAGACCTATCAGTGGGCTCGATGATTGCAAAGGCAATAAAATATTTATCACAAAACGTCGATGTTATATTGTGGATAACGTCGCATCATAAAAATGATATAACCAAACGTGTAAAAACACATGGTTACTGGCAATTCTTGCATAAATACCTATGCGCATGGCTGTTTGAAGCCATTGTCAAATGGACCGAAAGCCGTGCTCAAACAGCAAAAACCATGTTCAAACCATGAAATTCGTGTGCTGTTTGAACATGGATTTTGATCTTTTGATATCACAAAACGGGCCTTCCTTTGTTTACGTTACGTTGAGCGACGTAACGTTATTGCCCTGAACGTAGCGTTTTAGGGTTTTATGATGTCGTCAGAGGGTTACTGCATGAAAACGTCATTGTAAATAACATTCTGAACTGGCCACCATTTTGAATTGCCTGTCGCATTTGAAAAGTTTATATGGAATTTATATGGAGCTTTTGGGTGTTTTCGTCAAAATTTGCTGTCGGCATCGTAAGTTATGCAAGAACAACGATCATCCATGGTTATTTCATTGTATTAACATTTGCGGATCCCTCGGAAGATATTTAAACATTCGGCCAAGCGGCCTCATGTTCAAACAGCTTCCTCAGGACCCATCGAATGTTAATGCATGAAAAACCATGGTTGATCCTTATATTCTAACACTGGTCGCCTATGGTTAAATCCAGTGATATACTGGGTGACAAATCACTTGGCGTAAAAGCGCGACGCGACGAGCCGCCGTTTGATGACGATTTGCGACGTCATCGATCGTTTCCTTTACGTTAGACGGAGTAACGTCTTTTTCATGCATCAAGTACGTTACAAAATCAGGAAACTACATGTGTTACAAGCAAACGTGTTTGTGGGATTTCTTCTAACAATGGCGGAATGCTGATAGAATATGAAGGAAACAACAGCATTTAGTCGACTTTCAGTGTGTTAGGATCGAAATAGATCAACTACCTTTCGGCCCCCGCCCATCGGGGCTTGAAGAAATAAATTGGCTGCATGATGCTTCGAATTCGACCTCACCCAAGTACTGGTAAACACTTAGAGGAGGCTAAGCGGTGCGAGTCGGACCGTCCATGCTTATAAACCCTATCGGTTTCATTTGGCGACAGGGCATGAGGGGACATTTCATCTCAATGTCGGGTAAAAGTCCCACAAAATTGAAAGCAACGTCTCCAAAATGAAATATAAAGTGTTGACGGGGACGTTAAATCAAACAAACAAACAAGATCAACTTACATGATTTGTTGAGTAATATATCACTGTTTGTCGTTCAGTTGTAAGTAGATAAATCACTCGCGCTACGCGCTCGTGATTTGATCTACCTTATAACTGATATAGTACTCAACAAATCACTGCTAGAGCTGATCTTTTTCTTAGGCAACGTCATGACATTGTTCTTGGCAATCCTTCGTTTTCTATTGAACTTCTTCAGTTATATAATCCAATTTACAATCGCTATTTATCATATGACGCCGTTGATAAGCCGTGGATAACGTCGTGTAATAAAATCGTATGACCACACCTGTAATAACACTTTGGCGGGATTAAGTAACGTCATGACGACGTCCATGTCAACAATGCATTTTTGTGGAAAATTTGTCCAATTTAAAGGTTGTGCAATCCCATTTAAAGTGGTCATATGATAAACAGAATCTTACACTCGTGGTCATTTCATATGAAATTTATGAAACTCGCCGAAGGCTCGTTTCATAAATATCATATGAAATGACCACTCGTATAAGATCCTCTATTTTATCATATGACGTTGCGTCTGAAAGTGTATTAACGTCATGTAATAAATTCGATAATCCACTAGTGGATTAACTATTCAAATTAGTAAGTTATGCCCCGTAACGTTGCACGTACGACGTCCTGAACGGCGTCGCGTTTACTAATGGCGGTCGTGAATAAAATGTGTTTTAATTGTCATATGATAAATAGAATCTTGCAGTCGTGCTCATGTATTATTGAATTTATTAAACTCGTTGAGGAAAAGGCAAAAAATGCTCAGCAAAGCCTCGCATTTTATCCCTTTTGCTCAACTCGCTTTAATAAATTCAATAATACATGAGCACTCATGTAAGATCCTCTATATGATAAATTCTAACACAGCGCGCCTATATAGGCAATGCAACAAATCACAGCTCGGAAGAGCGTGACGTGTGACGTCATTAAAAACTTCAAATTTATGACGTCACTAGACGTTAGACGGTGTAACGTCATTTTCTCGCATCGAAAACGTTAGAAAAGGATATAAATGCATGGGTTTCAGTCGATAATTTTAGCGGGATTTCTTCTTACAATGGCGAAACGTTGTGAGATTTTGAAGGAAACAACAACATTATTGCCGATTTTCAGCGTGTTAGAATCGAAATAGATCAGCTCTAGCCAGTGATTTGTTGGGTAATAAATCACAGTTTGTCGGTCAGTTGTAAGTAGACAAATCACGCGCGCTACGCGCTTGTGATTTGTCTACTTTACAACTGACCTCCAAACTGTGATTTATTACACAACAAATCACAGTTAGAGCTGATCTATTTCTTAAATAGAATCTTACACTTTTTCTCATTTAATATGAAATTTATTAAACTCACCGATGGCTCGCTAATTTCATGTAAATGATCACTCGTGTACGATTGTCTATAAACTGCAAACTGATACATAAAACAAGCAATATTCTAACACAGCGTGCCTATATAGGCAATGGAAAAAAACTGTGTTTTATTCTGCAACAAATCACAGCTCGGAAGAGCGTGACGAGTGACGTCATTAAAAACTGCTAAATTTATGACGTCACTTGTCGATTTCCTTGACGTTAGACGGTGTAACGTCATACTCTCGCATCGAAAACGTTAGAAAAGGGTATAAATGCATGTGTTTCAGTCGATAATTTTAGCGGGATTTCTTCTAGCAATGGCGAAAAGTTGTGAGATTTTGAAGGAAACAACAGCATTATTGCCAATTTTCAGCGTGTTAGAATCGGAATAGATCAGCACTAATCTGTGATTTGTTGAGTAATAAATCACAGTTTGTCGGTCAGTTGTAAGTAGACAAATCACGCGCGCTACGCGCTCATGATTTGTCTACTTTACAACTGACCTCCAAACTGTGATTTATTACTCAACAATTCACAGTTAGAGCTGATCTATTTCTTAATCAAGCCGATGATAAGCATCCCATTACGATAACACACCCGTGCGACATATAATACTGCATATTTCTCATCTCCAAAATGGCTATTTTTCTGATGAAAATCCCTGATATTTTTCTTATAAATACTGCAAACATAGGTTGTGGGTGCTTGTGAGTACCCACAACCTATGTCTTGGAGCAGAAATAAGAAAAATAATGAATACCCCCGTAAACCCCAGTTTTCTCTATATAAAGTGGGGTTTAGGGGGGTTTTCATTTCACGGACTTGTTCACGTGATGAGACTCTTTAAACCGAGGCAGCGTCTCCACATTAACTAAGTTGTTGGTGGAATTTGATTCGGAGTCTAACTATTGGTTTTCTTTCGCTTCAGCATTTCATTGGTTTCTTGGTGTCGAGTCCTTATCGTGGTTGTTTGATTTTTATGTTCTCGGAGATGGTGCACTGATGAGTTAGGAGGCCTTCATGCCGACTAAACAAATTGTTTGTCTAAATCGCGACGGAAGTAAGGGCGAGGAGGATTACGGCCGCGTAAAATCGATTTAAGACACCCCACCCCCCCCCCCCCCCCCACACACACACACAGTGCAGTGAAATTCGTTTCACTGACCGTTCCAAGGCGGTTCTTCTGTCGCGGTTTATGTTTGTTATGGTTTGTCTTTGAGTGTGTGTATCGCTTATATATGCATGTATATTTTTGTTTTGAACAGCCAGTTTGCCATTTTGTGGGAAAGTAACTGTCCTTTTGGCTTTCCGCTATTGATTTTTCTGTTCGGTCTAGTTATTTCATGTTTGTGTTTCTTTCCCTTTGGTCTCGCTGATGGGAGCTGTGGGTTAATTGTATCTATTCTTGATCATTGCTTTCACTTCTATTTTGGAAGTCAAACACACGCATTAAGCCGACAAACATTTAAGTATAAGAAAGTGTTGTGGAACAATCTCCATGGGAAACTCCAGGGTGTGAGGGGGGTGGGGAGGGGCTTCAATTCACCAAATATGTTCTATAAAAGGGTTATCCTTTGTCATCCCTGCATTCAGTTCTTATGCAAATTCAAACATATCAACATAACGTGTCGAAAATAACACAATTTTTCTTTGTGAGTAATTATAACTCCAGAATCCTCCGCGGTGTAGTGTTTATGCTACTCGCCGTTTAAACCAGGGATCGCAGGATCGATCCCGGGCTTCTCTAGACTTTTGAATGGCTCTTTAAACCGAGATCCCGTCTCCGTATGACCTCAGCTGTTGATGAGACGTAAAACTCAAACACTCACTCGCTCCTACTCAGTTATAACCCAATAAAGCCCCATGCCATCGACTTTCTACGGGACCCGGGAAGGGACATGATTTTTTTATATAAGTTGTGCGCACAAGATTATATCTTGTGCGCACAACTTATTATCTTGTGCGGACAACATAATGTCTTGTGCGCACAAGATAATACCTTGTTCGCATAACTTCCCAAGATCAAGATAATATCTTGTTCGCACAACTTAATATCTTACTCGCACAACATATTAACTCTTATCATGCTGTTCACGACAACCCCTATCTTTGGAAACAGTATAGATCCAGATCAGATGGCTTCTGAAGAAGCCATCTGATCAGGATCTACACTGTTTGGCATTCAGTTTATGAATTTGGAGCAATAAATTACATCAAGTAATTTGATTGGTTGATAGACAGAAATGGGTGAGGCTTAAATGAATATTCAGCAAGATAAGGGTTAAAAATAAAATGACAATATCAGGACACAGAACCACGGAATCCATCCCTGAAACAGATAAAACATGATCAGTTGCAGAGTGCAAATACCGGGCCACCCCCGTGCAACCACAGAGCGTAGATCAAACAACGCATATATCAGATGTGTGACGAACAATTCATCTTTCAAAGAATTCACTGAGTTTCATACGCTCACACACTGGCTGACTTGTGTGTATTAAATTTGTGAACAGATGCGATATTAACGATTTTTTCTTTTCTTTGCCGACTACGCAGTTTCAAATTTTCATATCGTGCAAAAACTGTGACAATAAAAGCAAAAGCAATTCAATGGGTGTGAGCGTATAAAGCTGTCCGCAGAACATATGACTGTCTGACTGAGTCTGATTAAACAGTTCGGTTCGGTAAAACATCCTCTTAATTTTCTAGAATATTTTAAAAATATTTTCCAAAACTGTTTATCACATATTTCGTTCTTACGATATGAAAGCTGTAACAATGGAAAGAGGCATAGCTGAAGAAAAATCCCGCCTATAGTGGGATTCAACTCGGGCTGCTAGGGTGGAAGTCCAATGCTCTAACCACTGAGCCAAAGAGTCGACTCGCACTAATCGGAGAGTGGTTAAAAACCTATAAGCTATGCATATAATCTACAAAGGTACATTTAGATAACGGCAGGGGGTTTTGTTTGTTTGATTAGAGGTTTACTGTAAAGGTCATTTTTGAGACGTTGCTTCGATTTTTGTGGGACTTTTACCCGACGCTGAGATGAAATGACTTCTCAAGCCCTGCCGCCCAATGAAACCAATAGGGTTTATTAGCATGGACGGTCCGACTTGCACCGCTTTGCCTGGGCGGGTTTAGATCCTCTAAGCGGTTAATCAGTACTCGTGTGCGGGTCGGTTTCAGCTCTGCGTGGAAGCATCATGCAGCCCAACGTGTTGGTGGGATTTCTTCAAACAATGGCGGAATGTTGAGAGAATATGAGGGAAACAACAGCATTTAGACGACTTTCGGTGTGTTAGATTCGAAACAGAACAGCTCTATTGCTGGATTTGTTGAGTAATATATCATCGTTTGTCGGCCAGTTGTAAGTAGATTGATCTACCTTACAAATGACCTCCAAACAGTGATTCATTACTCAACAAATCAGTTGTCGGTCAGTTGTAAGTAGATAGTGAGCTGTAAGTCAGTTGTCGGTCAGTTGTAAGTAGATAAATCACTCGCGCTACGCGCTCGTGTTTTGATCTACCTTACAACTGACCTCCAAACAGTGATATATTACTCAACAAATCACTGTAGAGCTGATCGATTTCTTAAATAACACATGGTTGCAAACGCGTAACGTCACGACGCCGTCCGTGACAATCCTGTACTGTTCTATTGAAATCCTTCTTAACTTCTTCAGCCACAAAAAGCTGGAGTCTCAAATCTGCCCACTAATGGATTTTCTTCAAAGTTTGAATTTAATTTACGTGAGGCCCTGCATCTACAAAAATGACTTTATTTCTTAGATTAAAGAAAATGGGGTCTCGGGAGAGCTCCTTGATTTACTCCTTGCTCAGACTTATACCATTTACACAAATTATCAGTCTTAAAAATACAATTCAACTTGATCTTCAGTAATGTCCAGCGTAATAATGAAGGGCTTTATGAAGGAGTATTTTAATATCATGAGCTTAATTGTTTTCTTTTCTGTATTCATATTATCAAATACTTTACTTTAAAAATGTCAAAAATTTAAGTTAAAAAAAAATAAGACTGAATTCATTTTCAAAATTAGGCATGTTCCCATTCTTGTCAACCTACAATTTTACCTAAATAATATGCCACATATGTCTTCTCACGATGTGTGAAATATCATGGAATTTTGAAACCGGTAACATACATATATTACCCATTATATGTGCTTATGTCGGGTTTGAGCAAGATTGCTAAATTTTCAAAAATATAAAAAAAAATCATGAAAAATATAAACCATTACAGGAACTAAGTCATTCATATTATAAAGCTACTGCAGAGCAACCAAAATCCTCTAGAATATTGATTTTAAAATCATCAGCAAACATTTAACTGTCCGTCAGAATGTCAGACAGAGTGACACATTCCTTGTCCTAATCTATGGCTGCTTTGCTTCTACACAAGTACGATCATTTCGAGCCTCCTTGAAACAAGAATGATAAAATTCTGGACAAGTGCATATCTTCTGCGATAAATGTATACGCCCAAAACTTTTCTTAATAGTACATAAATACACCCAACAAAGGTTACCTAATTTTTTCGGTATTCACACATATTTTGATTTCTCTATACATTCATCTTATCTTTATATAAGCAATTATAAAATACATTTTGACTATCTTTGAAGACTTAGGCGGTTCTTCTGTCGCGGTTTATTTTTGTTATGGTTTGTCTTTGAGTGTTTGTGTCGCATATATTATTTTATTTTGGATAGCATTTTGGCCATTTTGTGGGAAGGGAACTGTCCTTTTGGATTTCCGCTGTTGGTGTTTCCGTTCGGGTCTGTTGCTTCATGTTTGTGTTTCTTTCCCGTTGGTGTCTCTTAGGAGGCCTTCATGCGGACTGAACAAATTATTTGTCTAAATCGCGACGGAAGTAAGGGCGAGGGTTGTGGCCGCGTAAAATCGATTTAGGCCCCCCAGTGGAAATCTTCCACTGACCGTTCCAAGGCGGCACTTCTGTGGCGATTTATTTATGTTGTTGTTTGTTACTTACTGTGTGTATCACTTGTGTCTTTTAATTTTGGATGGCCATATGGCCATTTTGTGGGAAAGTAACTGTCCGTATGGCCTTCCTTTGTTTAGGTTTCCATTATGGTCTGGTCGCTTAATGTTTGTATTTCTTTCCCTTTGGTGTCTTTTATGGATGGAGTAAGTTAATTGTATCAATTCCTGATCTTTGTTTTACTTCTACTCTGATGGGAGCTGTGGGTTAATTATATCGATTCCTGATCATTGCCTCTACTTTTATTTTAGATCAGTAGTCAATTTAGTATTGAAGCTTTCCTATTCTTCTGTTTCGTGTTTTAGGTCACCTTCTGGCCTTATCGAGTGTTTCTTTTTCATCCTTGTTTGCTACACGCGTGAGATTAAATATTTCCGTCTTGCCTAGTAATAACCTATTGTTGAAGCTATGCATAAAATAACCAATAAAACACTATTTGTATGAATGCATTTTATTATTTTGTTCAAAAATCTTGCTTAAGATGTTCTTAGTTCAGTAGTTAATTTATCACTGTTCTGGATAGGTAGAACATTGAAGTTAAAACTGTAAATTCTATCAGCCTATAGTTCTTATAGCACATATTTTCTGCTTTTGACTTGAATCATTCATTATTCGCTTAATCATTTTTAGCTCACCTGAGCCGAAGGCTCATGTGAGGTATTAGTATACCACGAGCCGGCATCCGTCGTCCGTCGTCGTCCGTCGTCCGTCGTCGTCGTCCACACTTTCAAAGAAGTATATCTCCGGAACCAGTGGGCCAATCTTGATCAAATTTCATGTGAAGCATTATCAGGTAGGGGGAAAGGCTGCATACTGTTTTCGGGCAGATCGGATTGGAACTCTGGTTGCCACGGCAACAAATAGCTCCCATAGACTTAACATAGGAAAAAGTTTGTCATCACTCTAGCTCCGTCAATTTTTTTCTGATCGTCTTCATTCTTGCAGATAACGAGGACAGGCATGAAATCTCGATCAAGTTCGATTTTGGGCTGAATCGGATTATTCACTCAGGAGTTACGTGCCCTTGAGCGTTGAAAAAATTGCCTATTGACTTAACATGGGGAGAATGTTGTCATCACCGTAGCTGCTTCAATTATTTTCAGATTGGCTTTATTCTTGCAGATAACCAGCACAGCCATGAAATCTCGGTCAAGTTCGATGACTGGCAGAATCGGATCATTCACTTAGGAGTTACCTGCCCTTGTGTGTTTTTGCATTAGGGTTAATTGGAATTTCAAAAATGTATATCTTCAAGACTACTTGGCCAACTTTGATCAAATTTCATGTGTCGCATTATTGGGCAAGTGGAAAGGCTTCATTAGGTTTTCAGGCAGATCTGAGTGGAACTCTGGTTGCCATGGCAACATCTAGCTCCCATAGACTTCACATAGGAAAAAGCTTGTCATCACTCTAGCTCCGTCAATTTTTTTCTGATCGACTTCATTCTTGCAGATAGCCAGAACATGCATAAAATCTCGGTCAAGTTCGATTTTGGGCCGAATCAGATAATTCACTCAAGAGTTACGTCCCCTTGAGCGCCCGAAAAATTGCCTATCGACTTAACATGGGGAAAATGTTGTCATCACTGTAGCTGCTTCAATTTTGTTCGGATTGGCTTCATTCTTACAGATAACCAGCACAGCCATGAAATCTCGGTCAAGTTCGATAATTGGCAGAATCGGATCATACACTTAGGAGTTACCTGCCCTTGTGCATTTTTGCATAAGGGTTAATGTGAATTTCAAAAATGTATATCTTGAAGACTACTTGGCCGACTTTGATCAAATTTCATGTGTAACATTATTGGGCAAGTGGAAAGACTGCATAAGGTTTTCATGCAGATCTGAGTGGAACTCTGGTTACCATGGCAACATATAGCTCCCATAGACTTAACATAGGAAAAAGCTTGTCATCACTCTAGCTCCGTCAATTTTTTTCTGATCGACTTCATTCTTGCAGATAATAAGTACAGGCATAAAATCTCGGTTAAGTTCGATTTTGGGCAGAATCGGAATATTGACCTCGGAGTTACGTGACCTTGAGCGACAAAAAGTTTGCCCATAGACTTAACATTGGGAAAATGTTGTGACTACGATAGCGACTTGAATTCTTTTCAGATTAGCTTCAAACTTGCAGGTAACGAGGACAGACATAAAATCACGGTTAAGTTCGATTTTGGGCCGAATCGGATTTTTTGCCTTGGAGTTACCTGCCCTTGAGCATGAAAAAATACGTTGTGACCACGATAGCAACTTTATTTTTATTCAGATCAGCTTCAAACTTGCAGGTAACGAGGACAGGCATAAAATCCCGGTTAAGTTTGATTTTGGGCCGAATCGGAATATTGACCTCGGAGTTACGTGACCTTGAGCGACAAAAAATTTGCCCATAGACTTAACATAGGGAAAATGTTGTGACTACGATAGCGACTTGAATATTTTTCAGATCAGCTTCAAACTTGCAGGTAACGAGGACAGACATAAAATCTCGGTTAAGTTAGATTTTGGGCCGAATCGGAATATTTGCCTTGGAGTTACCTGCCCTTGAGCATGAAAAAATATGTTGTGACCACGATAGCAACTTTATTTTTATTCAGATCAGCTTCAAACTTGCAGGTAACGTGGACAGGCATAAAATCTCAGTTAAGTTCGAATCGGAATATTGACCTCGGAGTTACATGACCTTGAGCGACAAAAAATTTGCCCATAGACTTTACATAGGGAAAATGTTGTGACTACGATAGCGACTTGAATTTTTTTCAGATGAGCTTCAAACTTGCAGGTAACGAGGACAGACATAAAATCTCGGTTAAGTTCGATTTTGGGCCGAATCGGATTATTTGCCTTGGAGTTACCTGCCCTTGAGCATAAAAAAATATGTTGTGACCACGATAGCAACTTTATTTTTATTCATATCAGCTTCAAACTTGCAGGTAACGAGGACAGGCATAAAATCTCGGTTAAGTTCAATTTTGGGCCGAATCGGAATATTGACCTCGGAGTTTCGTGACCTTGAGCGACAAAAAATTTGCCCATAGACTTAATTAGGGAAAATGTTGCGACTACGATAGCGACTTGAATTTTTTTCAGATCAGCTTCAAACTTGCAGGTAACGAGGACAGACATAAAATCTCGGTTAAGTTCGATTTTGGGCCGAATCGGAATATTTGCCTTTGAGTTACCTGCCTTGAGCATAAAAAAATACATTGTGACCACGATAGCAACTTTATTTTTATTCATATCAGCTTCAAACTTGCAGGTAACGAGGACAGGCATAAAATCTCGGTTAAGTTCGATTTTGGGCCGAATCGGAATATTGACCTTGGAGTTACGTGACCTTGAGAGACAAAAAAATTTGCCCATAGACTTAACGTAGGGAAAATGTTGTGACAGAAATAGCGACTTGAATTTTTAGCTCACCTGAGCCAAAGGCTCCAGTGAGCTGATAGTATACCAAGGCTCCGGAGTCCGTCGTCTGTCGTCCGTCCATCGGTCGTCCACACTTTCAATGAAGCATATCTCAGAAGGCAGTCGACCAATCTTGTTTAAATTTTATGTGTAGCACCATTGGGCAAGGGGAAAGGCTGCATTAGGTTTTGGAGCTAGTCTGGTTCATTTGTTCCTTCATTCTTCTTTCTCTCCATATAGAGATAAAAGACCAATGTTAAATTTTTAATCAAAGATTTCTCAGGAACTATAAAAGCTAGAAGCATCAAATTTGGTATTCAATAGAATAATGATGACTTATTTTGTGTAAGAGACATTGGGCTTTCTCAGCTTATTTGTTCATCTGTTCTTTCATTCTTCTTTCTCTCCATTTAGACCAATGTTAAATTTTCGTCAAAGATTTCTCAGGAACTATAGAAGTTAGAAGTCTCAAACTTGGAATGCAATGCAATAATGATGACTTATATCCTGTAAGGGTCAATGGGCTGGATTCTATTAGCAGATTTAGTAGTCAAGTCTGTGAATTGTTAAAACTTAAGTTCCTCAGGTGAGCGGTTTAGGCTCATTGAGCCTCTTGTTGTTTTTTGTAAACAATCTAAAGGCTTTCTTTTCTGTAAAGCTGTGAAATATTTTGGAACGAAAACTGCATATGTGCTGTATGAAGGGAGTTATGTTTGTCAATAACATTTTAAGGTTGATGTTTCACTCATATGTAGAAAGTTTACATCCTTTATGTGTGTCATTTCTTTAAAGAGAACTAATCGAATTTTGGAATTGGCAGTCAATTTAATAATGTAACTGTACAGTCAGTCATCTAGTTGTAACTTTATAGAACAAAAGCTAAGTTGTTGTCTTCAAATATTCAAATGTTGCCATTTTGTACTTCTGAGTGGAAGGGCAACTACCCTGCTAGCATTCTACATAAATCTACAGCGGGCCGTTAGCGGCCCGTCAGCTACCCTGACGGGCCGCTAACGGCCCGCTGTAGATTTATGTAGAATGCTTACTGGGTAGTGCTAGCATGGTTCCACCTCTTGCTTAGAGTGACAGCACATCTAGCTCATTTCAACAGATACTGACTTTTGTTGAAGCTAAACAGATTGTTGTCTGTTTACCAGCATTCGGAGAATCTGAAAAGGGGCAGACTAGTCCAGACATAAGTCTCAAACAAAATATAATGTCTGAATAGAGTATGATGCAACTGACAAAAGTGATCCTGTAAAGGATTGCTACTGTGTATATGCAGCTGGAAAAACAACAATCGGCATGTGTGCACACACAACCAGTATCCTTTATTGCTTGGGACACATGGCGCATCAGACTACAATAGGTCCACTGCCAAAGGCGAAGAAGGTCAAGTCATCCATATTTAAATAGATACTTTCGATCATGTTTTGGGGTTTAAAATGTAGAAACCTGCACCATACAAACACTATGATAGAAATCCATTAAACTGAATTAATAAAAGATTGTATCAGTTGTCAGTCAATAGGTCTAACAAGATAAAAGAATGAATTCGTCTTTGAAAGTAAGTTGAGATTTGCACTTTTATAGGTGTACCACAGGGTGAAAATGAAAATAGTCTGTTGGCTTTCTAAAGGTTGTAATTATCCAGAAAGTTAATGCTATGCACATTAAATTCTACATAGCTATTTATGAACCCAAGATATGCCAAAATACATTGAGAGCATTAGTTAGAACGTAATCAAGTTTTTTTTGCATATTTTGAATATTTTCCTAAACATGGCTTGTCTGATTTAATGTCCAAAACCAAGTTGTTACCGGTTTCAAATTTTTATGAAATTTTACGACAATAATTTACACATGTGTGGCCTATTTTTATATTAAAATGATAGGTTGACAAGAACTGCAACTGAGAGAAAATAAAGTACAAATGTGCCAAAAAATAAATATGGAGTAGAAATTTGGGGGTAACTTGAAACAAATTTAAAGATACAAGTCCTCATAAGAAGTAAATAAATGTATGTGTATAAACACTTTTTTAACTATGATTGACTGTTTCTATCAGAAAATGTCACATCCAGAATATCCATTTTAGATAGATTTAAAATGGCTTTTTCTGGGGTACCCTTACCTTGAGGTCTATTTTTTATTGGAAACCCCCTATTTAAGCAAGGGAAACAGATAAAGGAGGAAATTCATCTTTTGTACAAAGGACATATCCTAGGCTACAACTGTGCGTAATATTGTTAGATTCTGTGCTTGTGCAGATTCCAATGAAAATTTACTATAGGCTAATACTTCGCCTTTACAACATTTATAATTATGATAAACAGACTCTTATTGTTATTATTATTATTATTTTATTTCACCTCAGCATTTCTGTTATTTCATGAATCAAGATTTTATCGTCACGGTTTCACCTCTGAATTTGTTGGATCTTCTCGGAGACTAAGCACTGTTGATTTAGAAAACCTTCACGTGAACTGAACACATCACGTGAACAAGTCCGTGAAATGAACACCCCCTTACACCCCACTGTATATAGAGAAAACTGGGGTTTACGGGGGTAAACAATATTTTTCTTATTTCTGCTCCAAGACATAGGTTGTGGGTACTCGTTAGAACCGCCTCAATGAGGCGGTTCTAACGAGTACCCACAACCTATGTTTGCAGTATAAATAAGAAAAATATCACAGATTTTCTTCAGAAAATTAGCCATTTTGGAGATGTAAAAATTGCACTATATCGCACGGGTCTGTTATCGTAATGACAATTCATGTGTAAACCACGGCAGGACTCCAGGCGAACGCTGTGGCTTCGCGGAACCGATTTACGAAAATGGTTTCTAAACCTTCCAATTTGGTTTTGTGTTGTGGCTTCATATTGTCTTATGAATGTAACGAGGGTTGTTCCAAAACTATTGTCTTTTCATTGTTTCTACTTGACTGCAATAAATGAGTTTACGTTTCACAGTTAATCCGTTATGCTAGAGCTTGTTCCAAGTATCAGGACTTTAAGGAACGTGGGAAGATGCTCACTACCAGGTTGTTATACCAGGGGTATAAAAAAAAACAAACTGGTATCAACACTAAAGAAGTTCTATGGGAGGCACCATGATCTTGTTGATCCGTACAATGTGGCAATTTCCAGAATTATTTCTGATGCATTTGCCAATGGAAAGCCATAGGAAGACTTCCGAAATCTCGGACATACCCTTCTCGGCATTTACTCCCTTTCTTGGTTCAGGTCGATAGGCATGGTGGGCGAAGCTTGCTTACCAAGTAATGCTTACTATCCTAGGATGCCTGATTACACTCTTCTGGAGTCCATGTCTGTTGATCTGAACATTGATATTTGCCATTTGTCTATGGATTAATGATTTTGGATTAACGCTTTGGTACTACGACCTAAACTACTGAAAATCCTTTTTATCATGTGACGTCGCGTCTGGGAATATAATAACGCCATGTAATAAATTCGATAATCCACTAGTGGATTAAATATGCAAATTAGTTAGATACGCCCCGTAACGTATGTACAGCGTCCTTAACGACGTCGCGTTTACTTATGGCGGAATATTGACATTTTTGTCAAATAATCGCGAATAAAATGCATTTTAAATGGCATATGATAAAACGGATCTTGCATTCGTGCTCGTGTATTATAAAATTTATTAAACTCGTTGAGGAAAATAGATAAAATGCTCGGCAGAGCCACGCATTTTATCCATTTTCCTCAACTCGTTTAATAAATTCAATAATACATTAGCACCCATGTAAGATCCTATATAAATTTGCTTTTCCCTTCAAAATGCTCTCTATCTACCCGAATAAATATTTCATTCACTTTTGGAAGCAGTTTTTAAACTCTTCAATGGGGGCTCCCATCAGATACTAATAAACCGCAGACCCAAGGGCATTTTTCAAAAAAGTATTTCTTTCCAGACAAATGATTTTTGAGATTTGGAAAAATAATAGTCGCAGGGGCGGTGTCCGGCTAAATAGAGGATCTTACATGAGTGCTCATGTATTATTGAATTTATTAAACGAGTTGAGGAAAAGGGATAAAATGCGAGGCTCTGCCGAGCATTTTATCCCTTTTCCTTGACGAGTTTAATAAATTCAATATTACATGAGCACGAATGCAAGATTCTATTTATCATATGACATTTAAAGCGCATTTTATTCACGATTGTTTACAAAAATGTCAATATTCCGCCGTTAGTAAACGCGACGTCGTTAAGGGCGCCGTACATGTAACGTTACGGGACGTATCTAGCTAATTTGCATATTTAATCGACTAGTGGATTATCGAAAATATTACATGGCGTTATTACACTCTCAGACGCGACGTCATATGATAAATGGAGGATATTGTAGGACAGAAACTTTCTCTGACTCCAAAATCTCGGTCACAAGGTGTGCCTTGTTGTCATACAAGAGTCTGGGATGCTTAATAAGTTATATGGAAATGTAATCCTTTCGAGGCAAGGTCGACAACAGAGAACTGAAAACTGTCGGTTGGGGACTCGACACGGGCTAGCTTGTTTCGGCCAATTAGGCATCACCAGTGACCTTCAGTTATTTTCAAAATCCCGCATTGAAATCAATGATCCCAAATGACTAGAAAATAGAACCCACACTATGATAAAGGGAAGGGAGACTTTTACGGGTGCCACACATTCCCTTAACACCAGCTGTGGTGAAGTTAAATGTTTTTTGTGGAAGCAAGGACGACAACACAGAACTGAAAACTGTCGAGTTTTTTTCCTGGACCAGACATGTTGGTTTCGGTCACTGAGGCCTCTTCTGTGACCCTAAGACAATTTGATAAATTCCGAAGTGGAATGGTTCATAAATTCCGAAGTGGAATGGCAGGGAGACGTTTGACCGGCCGCCACAAATTCCGTCAACAACAGATGTTCTGATGCAGGGTATCTCGTGATACTTCTTCAGTTTTGTAAGTAAATCATTTTTATAGAACTTTACTCTGATTGTTCTGCCTTTTGGTACTGGAATGTGCATGACTGGACCCTTATTATTGAAGAACATTACATACAAACCTTTTTTACCATTCGTGTTTGTTTGGCAATAATTGGACGTCTCCCATTTTTGGTGGCCCAAATTCGGTTAGTACACTTCCGCTTTGGTCAAAAACCAGTGACTAAATTGTCGAAAGCCGTTTTGCTATACTTTAGATACAGTTTCAGAAGATTTTTGGCATTGGCTATACGGGTCCTTTTTGTTCATGCCATCAAATGGGATATCCATCTTGCGATTATTTTTCTTGGTTGAAAATGTGCTTCTTCAAAGTACCTTAAACTCGTGTTAAGAACGCGTTTGTCGACGGGGAAAATTGCCTCACTGTGAATCGGGCATCTTTTTACAGGCATTACGAAAACACGCTTATACAAATACAGTGTCACCTTAAACGTCGAAAAAATGAAAATTTTTAGATGAAAATTGTGTTATTTTTCTTATTTCTGCTCAAAATATAGATTGTGGGTACCTGTTAGAACCGCCTCATCGAGGCGGTTCTAACAAATATAGATTGTGGGCACTCGTTAGAACCGCCTCATCGAGGCGGTTCTAACGAGTACCCACAATCTATATTTTAGAGCAGAAATAAGAAAAAAAAGGTTTACCCCTGTAAACCCTAGTTTTACTATATAAAAGTGGGGTTCAAGGGGGTCAAAATTATATAGGTGTGTTTTCGTGATGTTTTACAGGATTCTGTGGAAGTCGATGTTAATTAGTTGTTGTTGTTGCAGGGTGACCTGTATGAGCAGTATCTAAAAGTCATCACGAAAACACACATATAATTTTTACTACCTTAAACCCCATTTTCATACACTAAAACTGGGGTTTACAGGGGTATAACTCATTCTTCTTATTTCTGCGGCGGGCTTTGGACTGGATCTACACTCTTTGCCAATTTCCCAAAAGGGCATATATGTTTAATCTTCATGCGTAATAGTTTATTTCGCTCAGGCACTATAAGAGCAAAAGGCCCTTCTTGTCTCTCTTCATGCGTAATAGTTTATTTCGCTCAGGCACTATAAGAGCAAAAGGCCCTTCTTGTCTCTCTTCATGCGTAATAGTTTATTTCGCTCAGGCACTATAAGAGCAAAAGGCCCTTCTTGTCTCTCTTAATGCGTAATAGTTTATTTCGTTCAGGCACTATAAGAGCAAAAGGCCCTTCTTGTCTCTCTTCATGCGTAATAGTTTATTTCGCTCAGGCACTATAAGAGCAAAAGGCCCTTCTTGTCTCTCTTCATGCGTAATAGCTTATTTCGCTCAGGCACTATAAGAGCAAAAGGCCCTTCTTGTCTCTCGTTTGGAACCATTCATAACTTATGGGATTCATCTAAATGGAGTAATTTTGTCTATCATATATAAATTTATGCTGTACTTAATCTCCAAACTGCCTCAGGCATTATGACCTGTCGAGACCTACACAATTTCTTGCCAGATATCGCTTGGTCGATAAACCATAAAAATGACTCTAAGGGAAATAATCTACCTTTGAATGAGTGTGACTAATTTACCTGGACAAACAAGGGACTTTATTCTTGTTAACTGAAGCAGATTTATCTATACGAAAACATAGATTGTGCGCCTCGAAAAGGCGGTTCTAACTAGTACCCACAATTTATGTTTTGAGCAGAAATATGAAAAAATATCAGAATTTATAACTGAAAATATTTGTATTCTTTGGTTATAAAATTTCAATACATTTGTAAAGGCGTGTTTTCGTAATGTTGCTGCAGCTCACTCCTAAAAGCTACCCATATTATACGAAATTGTAACGTCTGAGAACAAGTTAGAATACTTTTACTCAGCCAGCTGTAAACAGCGATCCAACGTTGGGTCGACATTGATAGTTACCTTTTGATTAGATTTCAATGCTTAGTGTACCAAAGATTTGGTACAAAAATACATGTAGTTAAGTACATGTACTCTGAATCCTTTCTTCCGAAAAAGTGTAATGTGGTGTAGTATATATTGTTCGCATCCAGTGAAGAACTATTGCTAAAAAATGTACTCTATTAATCATTCCTAATATGCCATTTAAATAATAATATAAGAATCTTATAGGGTGTGAGGGGTGGATAGAAAAATCCGTCCCAAGGGTCACTGTCCGGCATCATGAGGCTTGCCGAGTGATGCCGGATAGTGATCCCGAGGGACGGATTTTTCTATCTACCCCTCACATCCATATTGGATTCTTTTTCTTGCATACCTTCCATTTCTTAGCGCGGAATTTCAATGCTGCAATCACTTCGGTTACCAACGTTTGCCATATTGTGCTGACACTGCAGGAATGTAAAGTGACATCACGGATCGTGCATGAAGTTAACCTTAACGACGGCGCACACAAGGGCGTAATCAACCAGTGTATTTATCAAACACGCGATTATATTCGATTTGGGGTCGGAACACCAGGGTCAGAACATAATTTCTATCCCAGGGTAAAATCGAGGCTTTCCTTGTCTGGTGTGCAATAATAGATATGTTTGTTACCATAACCCAAAGTCATAATACAGATGTTATATGTTGCAAGGTTATATAGGCAACATAGATTGTAATTAAATTACTCATTATCAACTGTCATGCCAAAGCCCGCCTTCTTCTTCTCCTGCCACCCGGCAGAAAAAAAGCGGGCTTTTAAGCAAATATCAGGGCTTAGCTGCTTACCAGGCCCCTGTTATGAACGTTAGAGACATTTGGGTTGCAAATGAAATCATTTAGAAAACACGTATTATATGATTCGGAAATATGATAGTCATTTTCTGATTGAAATTTCTGATATTATCCCTCTTATTAATAGCTACATGTTTCCCTTATTTATATAGATATTGAAAATAAATGATAATAAATATGCGATGAAATAGTTATTTTTTATCATAAAACTGCCGATTTACTTACCTAATTTTGACTACAGTTACATGTGTCCCCTAATTACATGTATATAGAAATAAAAAATAGATGCAAATACATATGCGATAATATACTTCTATTTCTACTATTACTACTATCGTAACAGCACCGATTGCATTCTCAAAAGGTAATTTCGACTACAGTTACATGTATTCCCTAATTATATAGATGTAAAACAATGACAAGTAATATGCGATAAAATACTACTGTTTCCGATCGTTAACTGCCGATTTACCTAGTACCCAATTGACAAGTTTAATACAGTTACATGTATCCCTTAATTACATTGTATATAGATATCAAAAATAAATGACAAGTAATATGCGATAAAATATAACTATTTTCGGCCGTAAACTGCCGATTTACCTACCCAATTTCGACTACAGTAACACGTCTCCCCTAATTACATGTATATAGATGTAAAAAATAAATGCAAATACATATGCGATAATATACTACTATTTCCGATCGTAAAAGCACCGATTACATACTCAAAAGGTAATTTCGACTACAGTTAAATGTATCCCCTAATTATATAGATATACAAAATGACAAGTAATATGCAATAAAATACTACTGTTTCCGACCGTAAACTGCCGATTTACATGTACCTAGTTACCAAATGACAATTTTGAATATAGTTACACGTATCCCCTAATTATATAGATATCAAAAATAAATGATAAGAATCATACGATGAAATACTAGCAACAACTCCTTCGGATGTCATCCTAGTTGCTTAAAGCATCGTTAGCTTAACCAGCTCGTTAAGGGTCAAATTAATATCTGTGCTATCAGATATAACATCTATAATTCTGGATTCTTTTTTTCTGAAATAAATGTGAAGCAGGTTTTACATATTCAAAAGCTACTCACATTTTTTCCGCAAAATACTAGCACCTTTTACCGTATTAAATGATCAAAGTTTTAACGATTCGTTAACTACGACACAATCATGAAAACATGCCCGTATAATTTTGACCCCCTTAAACCTCACTTTTATAAAGTAAAACTGGGTTTTACAGGGGTAACCCTTTTTCTTATTTGTGCTCTAAAATATATATTGTGGGTACTCGTTAGAATCGAGGCGGTTCTAACGAGTACCCACAATCTTTATTTTAAAACAGAAATTAGAAAAATAATCACAATTTTTCATCTTAAAATTGTCTTCTTTTTTTTTTTTTTTTTTTTTTCGTCGGTAAAGTTTACAATATATTTGTATAGGCGTGTTTTCGTAATGCCGTTGGATTTGAACAACTTGCCCCAGGCAAGCAAGTCTCGTGTAATGAAACCCTCTTTATCGTATGACGTCACGTCTGAGAGTGTAATAACGCCATGTAATATTTTCGATAATCCACTACTGGATTAAATATGCAAATTAGCTATATACGTCCCGTAACGTTACAGGGCGTCGCATTTTATCCCTTTACCTCAACTCGTTTAATAAATTCAATAATACATGAACACTCATGTAAGATCCTCTATAAACCACACTTTATATTGAGAAAAATATGCAATACAATCATGACCCTTGAACAATCGGTCTGATATCACTCTCGATATCTGCATGCTAATTTGATATTGCACACTTTCTCTGATGCCTTCGAATTAAAAAAAAAATCAGCTCTAGCAATTAATTGTTGAGTAATAAAGCACAGTTTGGTGGTAAGTTTTGAAGTATGTTAAATCACGAGCATGTAGAGCGTATGATTTGTCTATTTACAACTGACCGACAAAAATGTGATATATATAACTCAACAATTCACATGCTAGAGCTGTTCTATTTCTATTCTAACACGCTGAAAATCGGCAATAATGTTATTGTTTCCTTCAGTTCCCCCCAACCTTACGCCATTGTTAGAAGAAATCCCGCCAAAATTACTGACTGTGAGACAAGCATTTATATTCTTTTATAAAGTTTTCGATGCGGAAAAATGACGTTACACCGTCTAACATTAATTAATCTAGGAGTGACGTCAGAAAATGATGCAATGATTTCCGTACCCAAATTCGTAAAACCATTCTTCGATATGAAAGATTGGGTACATCATAAATGTGATACAACGGACTGCATGCATGGTAGTTTACCCAATCACTGCTGATAACTTTGCTTTCCTCTTTAATTACACACCGGTGGGTCAGGTCTCAGACTCTATGACGGCTCCAACCTAAAGGCGTACTGAAACTTTTATGGTATTGTCGACTTCTGTCTGATGTTCTGCTTCTGGTCGGGCCCACCGGACTCCAACTCTTGGTTTTCGTTTGCTCAAGCATTCCAGTTATTTCATGCTGCCGAGTCCTCATCGTTGTTTCATCTCTGTATTCGTTTGATTGTTTATGTTCTCGGAGATAAAGGGTACGTATCGTTCATACGGTGATCAATTTTGAACAATTTTTTGTCTACGCCACGACAGAGCAAAGGGCGAGAATTGTGGCAACGTAAAATCGATTTAAGCCCCACTCCCCAGTAAAATTCTTTTTAATGACTGTACCAATGCGATTCTTTTGTTTTGGTTTATTATTGTAATAGCTCGTGCTAATATAGCGTTTCATTTTTATAGCCGTTTGCTAATTTTTAGGGAAAGTAACTGTCCTTTTGGCTTTCCGCTTATGAAGTTGTTTTATGCTTGCGTTTCTTTCCCTTTAGTGTCATTGATGGGAGGTGTGAGAAAATTTTATCGATTTCAGATCGTTGCCTTAACCCTTATCTTGCTGTTCACGACAACCCCTATATTTGCAAACAGTGTAGATCCAGATCAGGTGGCTTCTGAAGAAGCCATCTGATCAGGATCTACACTGATTGGCATTCAGTTTATGAATTTGTAGCAATAAATTACATCAAGTAATTTGATTGGTTGACAGACAGAAATGGGTGTGGCTTAAATGAATATTCAGCAAGATAAGGGTTAACTTCTATTTTAATAGGTTAAAAATAAAGATGTTGCGACCCTTCAAAAATAGAGGATCTTACATTTGCCGAGCATTTTATCCCTTTTCCTCAACTCGTTTAATAAATTCAATAATACATGAGCACGAATGCAAGATTCTATTTATCATATGACATTTAAAACGCATTTCAATCACAATTGCTGACAAAAATGTCAGTATTCCGCCATTAGTAAACGCGACGTCGTTAAGGACGTTGTACATGTAACGTTACGGGACGTATCTAGCTAATTTGCATATTTAATCCACTAATGGATTATCGAAAATAATACATGGCGTTATTACACTCTCAGACGCGACGTCATATGATAAACTAAGGTAACGAATGCAAAATAATTGTCCTACAAATAGAACAAGGTAACAATGATAAAAACCTTGTTCTCTATGACAAGGAGTGGCAAATTATTACAAGTTTCTTTCAGAAAAATTGTCGAGGACAAGAATCTAATATTACCGAATAATTCTACAGATAAAAAAGTTGTAATTTGATAATTAATAACATTTTATGGACAAAATATTCAATGTGGTAAGTGCTTACGGCTTTTAAATGAGCGTGTAACGTCGGAGCATGCCAGTGGAATAATTCTTACATGTACAGTAGTTTCTTAGAATTAATATGGGCACTTGGGCACCTTGTGTAATGTACTATACAGTATTGTTGTTGATGGCCATCTGGGATGGGTTTACATCTGGTGAAGTTTATCACGTAGCATTTCTGTTTTGCCTTCTTTTTTTTTCCTTCTTTTTTGCTTTGTTTATAGTTTTTTCGAGCGCATTTTTATTAGGTTCATATAGTTCGAGCAGATTGATCTGAGACTGGTGAACTCTATTTACATAAGTTCACACCCGACTGAATGCATGTACTTATCTTCGCCATCTCCCGAAGAATTCGATATCGTTATTCGGTAAATGGGTCGCAATTCACGAGAAGTTTACGAAAACCGATGTATTAGGCGAAAACATTGACTAATTTATTCCTTGCATAAAGTTCAGTCGCATGTTCAATTGTTCGAACTATATGCATAAACGTTCATGCTGTCATTCCTTCTTCACAAAAGTTAAAGCTGGACATCACGTAAACAAGTCCGTGAAGTGAACGGAAAACTGGGGTATACAATATTTTTCTTATTTCTGCTCCAAGACGCACGTTGTATGTACTCGTTAGAGCGGCTCTAACGAGCCCCACAACCTGTGTTTGCAGTATAAATAAGAAAAATATCACGGCTTTCGTCAGAAAAATAGCCATTTTGGAGATGTGAAAAAATGCACTATGTCGTTCGGGTGCGTTCTCGTAATGGACACATTTACTATCAGACTATGTTTACAGTTTTAACTCGAGTAAACAACCCTCATCTCAGTGAATGAATTTGAACCGGCGCATTACAAAACTTACAATAAGACCGTGGTACCAGCAGAGACGCAAATCAACCTGCGCACCCATCCACTATGGCCAGACCTTTTGCTTATGTCTCTTTGCATAAATATGAGCCTATAGTAGGTACATGCGATCAGCGATGACTCTGATCAGACTGCGCGAATGCGCAGGCTGATCTGAGTCTTCGCGGGACGCTCGAGCCTTCTTGTAAATTTAGTCATGCGCTAGCTCATTTCATTTATACGTGTCTGTGATGATGCATTTATTGAGTAAGAAAAAAATTATCATATGACATCGCGTCTGAGAGTGTAATAACTCCATGTAATAAATTCGATAATCCACTAGTGGATTAAATATGCAAATTAGTTAGATAACGACGTCGCGCTTACTAGTGGCGAAATATTGACATTCTTGTAAAAACTTGTGAACAAAATGCGTTTTAAATGTCATATGATAAACAGAATCTTGCATTCGTGTCCATGTACTATTGAATTTATTAAACTCGTTGAGGAAAAAGAATAAAATGCTCGGCAAAGCCTCTCATTTTATCCCTTTTCCTCAACTCGTTTGATAAATTCAATAATACATGACCGCTCATGTAAGATCCTCTATGTTCTACTCAGATATTTTGTACCCCATGCTGAGAATTATACCGATTTGCTGGCGGTAAAAGCCCCAGCTAGCATGTATTGCCGACAGTTCTAAAGGTGCCTTTACGCTATATCGAATTACGAGGGTTGCAGACACAGCATTTTGGCGACACCAGACAGGTTTTCGTGTACAAATTCATTCATTTTTGACTCTCAATCCCACAGTCATAAAAACACTGAAGGTGTTAATGTGTGGCCGTAATTGTTCAATAAACTTATCAAGGTTTAGTCATAATTTTCCAAGGGACAAGAAAGTTATTTACAAGGAACGTACATTAAAATTCTATTGGAAATTAACCTTGGTGTCTCCAGCAAGGAAGATAACTGTACGTGTGTGACGTCAGCTGCAACCTCTCAATTGGACCAGCGTATGCCAGCGTGCATATGTATTTTTGCATTCGTTGGTATACGCTGTTTTTCGTTAACTCATCGTTTTAAGTTTGAAGCACGTTCGCATATGCTGTTATTCGTTCAGTAAGTAAAAAACAAAATTCGACGTATGCCAACGAACGAACAGCCCATACACAGCGGGTTCGTTCGCTGAACGCAATTTAAACGGTTTGTTCACCCGCAGTTCATTACCTTACATTCGTTCAACTAAATTTTGGCCATTTAGTAACGAATTTTCACATATTAATAACGAATTACCAGTGTTCTTTCAACTGTCTGCGTAATAATAATAATAGACTTAATTTCAAGAGGGTAGCACATTAAGCGGCCCCCGCCCATCGGGGCTTGAAGAAATATATGGGCTGCATGATGCTTCCACGCAGAGCTGAAACCGACCCGCACACGAGTACTGGTAAACAGCTTAGAGGATCTAAGCCTGCCCAGGTAAAGCGGTGCGAGTCGGTCGGTCCATGCTTATAAACCCTATTGGTTTCATTGGGCGACAGGGCTTGAGATGTCATTTCATCTCAATGTCGGGTAAAAGTCCAACAAAATTGGAAGCAACGTCTCCAAAATGACCTTTACAGTGTTGACGGGGACGTTAAACCTCAAATCAAACAAACAAAACAAAGTGACACATTAAGCAACAACTAATCTTCCATGAGGCCCTCACTAACTACAGAATACATATACAGAAATTTACATGGACAAGCATTTATACCAGTCTTTCATTCACAATCTCACATACTGCTATAGTAGGTGCAGATAAGATTGACTAGGCGGAGCTGTAGTTTGCACCCGCCTTTGGAATGTTCTATTAACAAAAAGGTAAACCAAGTCACCGATTGTGTGAATTCAACCATAACATAAAACAAAGCTGTGGCGTATATGGCCATTTGGTCCGCAGAAAGCAGAAAGCATGCGAAAGGCACTCTTCCAAATTTTCTGGTAGATCGGCGAATTTTACAGATATTGACAATATAGAGGATCTTACATGAGTGTTCATGTATTATTGAATTTATTAAACGAGTTGAGGAAAAGGGATAAAATGCTCGGCTTCTTTGGCCGAGCATTTTATCCCTTTTCCTCAACTCGTTTAATAAATTCAATAATACATGAGCACGAATGCAAGATTCTTTTTATCATATGACATTTAAAACGCATTTTAATCACGATTGTTTACAAAAATGTCAATATTTAGTCGTTAGTAAACGTGACGTCGTTAAGGACGCCGTACATGTAACGTTACGGGACGTATCTAGCTAATTTGCATATTTAATCCACTAGTGGATTATCGAAAATATTTCATGGCGTTATTACACTCTCAGACGCGACGTCATATGATAAACCTGAATAGCTCCGCCTAGTCAATCTGTTCTGCGACTACCATACCAAATATGATTGAGACAAAAAAAAAAACAGAAAAAAAGACAGCATACATATGACAAACAAGTGTGATGGAAAGACAAAATATTATAAATATACAAATAAATAAAACGTGTAGATGTTGTGTATATGTTATTGGCTGATTAGATAGTGAACATTTCATCCATTTTATGCACTGTTTGTGGAAAGAATCCACAGAGTCAGAATTTTTAACCAGTTGGGTAGACTGGCCCAGAATAGATTAAACTTTGTTTGAAAATTTCTTTTTGTTGCCTTGGGGTTTGAAATTTCGATGTATTTATTGATCTAAGAGAAAGAAGAGTCTCATTTATGTGTCTGAAAATGCTCATTGCAATAATATAAGATGGTGTAATAGATTTTGAAGTTTTAAATATAAATATTGCTTTACTTAGAAATATTATTAGGGCCCCGCACTGAAAGTATGGGTGCCCTATAGTAATCACTCTGTCCGTCCGTCTGTCTGTCTGTCTGTCCGTCTGTCCGTCCACAAATTTTTACTCCTCTGATAGCGCTGCCGGGGCCCTAGTCAGTTTCACTGACAGCTCTAGTTTCATAAATGTTTAGAATTTATAGGTCATTCATTCTGCATGCAATGTCCGAATACTCATAATCTAAAATGATAACACATTTTTTCCCTATATATAAAAAAGGGGCGGTGGCCTTTCTAATCGTCTCCAATAAACAAGTCCTTCGGACCATAGTGCCATCAAAGGCTTATCTTATCCAAGTGATTATGAAATGATTATGAGCAGAGACTCTCTGAGAGATATGTTTGAAAGGGGGCTCATAAGTGAAAAGAAGTAAACATCATGGTAAAGGTAAAGGAGTTGATTAAGGGGAATGGGAACACCTGCAGGAGAAGCAACGCCTGCAAAAGTATTTTTGTCTCCCATGTCAATAGGGGTCAACTCTTAAAGGAAAGAATTTGCTCCTAAGGAGCAAATTCTTTCCTTTAAGAGTTGACCCCTTTTTCCGTGGGACAGAACCTATAGAAAAGCGTACAGGAAGTCCCGAAAGTTATCTCCCTTAGAAAAATGGCGGAAAAATCTGCTAGGTTTTCACATTCCCCTTAATTAAAGATTTAATCAAGCAATTAGCATTTATTTATTTATTTATTATTTTTGAAAGTATGTGATACAAATCATAAACTGTCTAAAACATTTGCATTTTATAGTTTCAGTCAAGCTGGAACTATAAAATGTTTCTTGTTTTAGATACAATCATATCAGAAAACAGAACCCCTTAATCCCCACTGTTTATACAGTAAAAGTGGGATATAGAGGGGGGATGCATTATTTTTCTTATTTCGACTCAAAAAATATAGTGTGGATCCTCGTAAGAACCGTCTCTGCGATGCAATTCTTAAGAGAACTTACAATGTAAAAACATATTGTACAGTAAAACAGGGGTTTAGAGGGGTATACCTTATCTTCCTTATTTCTACTCAAAAACATATATTGTGGGTCCCCGTTACAACTGCCTCGGCTCTAACGATACCCACAATATATGCTTTTACATAAAACGAGTACTCACAATGCAAAAACATATTGTAAAGCAAAGCTGATGTTTATAGGGGTATACATTAATATTTTTCGTATTTCCACCAAAGGCGGTTCTAACGAGTACACACAATATATGTTTTGAGCAGAAATACTAAAGATTTCAGGTTTTTATCTGAACAATTTCATTTGGGGTAAAATTTAACCAATGTATTTGAATAGGTATGTTTTTATAATGGTTATAAATAATGATGACTAAAAATAAAAAAGAATGAAAGTCCATCAAACAAGATAATGAATAGATCTGAAATCAGTTGGTAATTGATTACCCTCCCTTGGTCCCCTACCTGTATGACAGGCATAATACCCTAGGTATATCTTATCTCAAAACTGCTTTCTTTAATAACCGGTCATTAGGGTGTTATGCAAAATGTGTTCTTTCTCCTCAGCTCTTGTTGTAATCCCCTGACTGAGACACTTAAGGGGAAAATCAATAATGTACACCTGTCAACAGTTAGTAAATTATTGATTTTCCCCAAGGAGGCCCCTTACCTGTTGAAGACAGAGTCAGCTCTGAGGACTACATATAATATTATGTAAGGAAATGATAGTCCTCAAAATGCCTTTAAAGGCATTTATTCTTGATTATTGAGGACTATCATTTCATTACATAATCTTATGTAGCCCTCAGTGCTGACTGAAGACCAGTCCTCTGCTTCAACAGGTAAGGGGCCTCCCCGGGGAAAATCAATAATTTACTAACTGTTGACTGGAGTGTATATTATTGATTTCCCCTTATGTACCTCAGTCAGGGGATTCAACAAGAGCTACTAATCACCCTATTAGGGACCGCCTTTGATCTGCTATAGATAGTATACCACAGGGGGCAATAAAACAATTATGAACACACGGTGTGTTTTACTGTTTCAGAATAAATGCCTTTAAGAATTGACCCTTGTTAACATTGGATACAAAAATACTTTTGCAGGAGTTACCTTTCCTGAAGGTGTATCCATTCCCCTTAAGTTTCTGATAAGACTGCGTGGATGCAGATGCGCATGCTTTATTTTTTTTTTTTTAAAAATGACGAAAACAAATTTTTTTTTTAATGACGTGGATCACAGTAAAATATTATCTTTTATGGCGCCATAGATACACATTGACACATGCAATCGCTGTTTTTAGATCTTGTACACGGCCCCCGCCCGTTGGGGCTTGAAGAAATATATGGGCTGCATGATGCTTCCACGCAGAGCTGAAACCGACCGCACACTAGTACTAAGAAAACAGCTTAGAGGATCTAATCCTGTCCAGGAACCGCGGTGCGAGGCGGACCGCCCATGCTTATAAACCCTATTGAATACATTGGGCGACAGGGCTTTAGATGCCATTTCATCCCAATATCGGGTAAAAGTCCCACAAAATTGGAAGCAACGTCTCCAAAACGACCTATACAGTTGTGACGGGGACGTTAAACTTCAAATCAAACAAACAAACAAACAAACAAGATACCATGTCATGTTGACATTGACAATCGCTGTTTTTAGATCTTGTTCCGTTCCAAAGATAGACACAGTCTGAACTGTGATGGCTGGTCCCGAAGTTATAAAGCCTTGTTCATGGTCAACTCAGCTAAGTTATGAAATTTATAATGCTCACAAAACTATAATACAAATGAAAGATACAATTTTCCTGTTCAGATCAGCACAGAATGTCATCTGTCCTGCTCATAAATTTTAAAATGCCAATAGTTGGCATTTTAAAATTTATGAGCAAGACAGTTCCCAGCAGGCACACGTCGCTAGGGCAACGTCAAATCTACAAACTAAATCTCTTGAAAAATTGGGTTTCGATTACGGAACCCGGGAAGGGACATGATTTATTTTATTTTATATGTTGTGCGCACAAGATAATATCTTGTTCGCACAACATAATATCTTGTTCGCACAATAAATTAAAAAAAAAGAACATGTTCCTTCCCGGGTTCCGTATTCAATAGCCCTGCTGCAGAAGTGTTTTCAAAGATAGCTATTCAGTTACCTGTATGTGCAACACAAATATATCAAAAAGTAGGGTTTAAACGCGTAATAATTTTCATATTTTATTATTATATATTATTCTTAATTATTTTTGTTGGCAATTTTGTCATTTCATCGAAAGGAGAATGGGAACACCTGGCAGATTTTTCCACCGTTTGACAAAGGGAGATAATGTTAGGGCCTTCTGTTCGCTTTTCTATAAGACCTGTCCCACTGAAAAATGGGTTTACTCTTAAAGAAAGCAAATTCTCAGGAGTAAAATCTTCCCTTTAAGAGTTGACCCCTAATGACATGGGAGACCAAAAATAATTTTGCAGGAATTGCCTCCCCTGAAGGTGTATCTATTCCCTTTAATTACCAAATATGGATCTCTTTGCTTTTCAAAACGTGATACACGCTTTGTTAGTTTTCGTGACCAGTGGCAGATTTTCCAGAGGCAACAAAATATACCCTTTTCGGGCGGGAAACCCCAAATCGGGTATACTGGATAACAGTGCAGGCCCAGATCAGACACCGCGGTGCGCGGCGTCTGATCAGGGCCTTCACTGTTTGTAAAGAAAAAGGTTCAGCCGTTTTCTTTTTGAATGTCTCAAAGTAATTTTATACCTGACACCCATAAAATTCAAAATACACTTTTGCTATAGATGGTGAAGAAGATTCCATTCTGTTGAAAAAGGGTTTAGTTTAATAATGCACAATGACACGTATTCGCAATAACAATAACACCTGAAGAATTTGTCTTACTGAAAGAAAATTAAGAATTAAATTCACGTGCTGCTGAATTGCGTAGAAGCATAAACTTATTGGCCAAATAAATTAAGTTTGACTATACATTTCACCAGCAAATTTTGGAGCATGTTCAATCCGCCAAATATCTTGGTATCACCATCACTGACGATCTTGATTGGGGTCAACATATCTCTGAGATTAAATCTAAAGCAACTAGGACTTTAGGATTCCTTAGACGGAACTTGGCTTTTGCACCTAGGCAGACAAAGGATGTTGCATATAAAACATTGGTTCGCCCTCAACTTGAATATGCATCACTCATTTGGCATCCCTATGTTAAAACTCAGACTCAGCAGGTGGAGAAGGTGCAGAGAACAGCTGCTCGAATGACCTGTAGGCGATGGTGAAATAGAAGTAGCGTCGGTGACATGCTTAATGAGCAAGAGTGGCCATCCCTGGAGGCCCGTCGTGAGCAGTCCTCTTTTACCTGCTTCTACAAGATACACTCTGATTCAGTGTCTATTAATAAAGATAGGTACTCGACCCCTGTAACAGTGTCATCCCAAACAAGGGCATCAAAAGTAAACGACTCACAATATCGTAGATACCAGTCCTATAGTGATGCCCTGAAGAACTCATTCTTTCCTAGAACTATTCCCCAATGGAATAGTCTTCCCTCCTCTGCGGTGAATGTCCGCAGAAGAGTTTAAAGCCCGTACATTGTAAGATTGAGACTCAGAGGTATGCGTTTTCGGATACCTCTGTTATGCAGATTGTAAATAGTTTTAAGGACGCATCGAGTGCCCCTCCTTTTTTTTTAGCTAAATTCTAAATTAAGCCACCAAATCAACTGAGGTAATGGCCAAATATGACAGACCCAGTATAAGAAGATAGATAGACTTAATGCGATTAAAACTTTATTCTAACACAGCGCGCCTATATAGGCAATGGAAAATAACTGTGTTTTATTCTACAACAAATCACGGCAAGGAAGAGCGTGACGAGTGACGTCATTAAAAACTGCCAATTTATGGCGTCACTAGTCGATTTCCGTGTCGTTGGACGGTGTAACGTTAGGAAAGGATATAAATGCGTGTTTCAGTCGAGGCGAAAAGTTGTGAGATTTTGAAGGAAACAACAACATCATTGTCGATTTTCAGCGTGTTAGAATCGAAATAGATCAGCTCTAGTTTGTGATTTCTTGAGTAATAAATCACAGTTTGTCGGTTTGTCGGTCAGTTGTAAAGTAGATCAAACCACGTGCGCGTAGCAAACTTGGTACAAACTTCCATCTAGATATGACAACCTCAATGCAAGCATCCATATCTCACATTGACCAATATTTCATGGTTCACTGACATTCCGAATTATTGCGACCACCCTAACTTTCACTCTAATGTAATAGTCCATTTCTCGAGAATTATATGAACTTCAGTAATGATGCTTGGTATAAACTTGCATCTGGAAGTGACAACTTATTTACAGGCACCCATGTTTGACCTTGACCTAGATTTCATGATTGGGTGACTTTGTGCCCCCGCAGGCTGATCTGAGTCTTCGTTGGGCGCACATTTCTTATTGGAGGTTTTGTCGCGCGCTGGCTCAAATGATATTTTTTCAGATGAAAGTATTTGATATTTTTTCTGTTAAACACCCAAATATAGATAATGGAGCTCGTTCGAACCGCCTCATTGGGGCGGTTCTAAAGAGTTCCCATGCTGTATGCCTTTGGGCGAAAATAAGGAGAATAATATATACCCATAACCCCGTAAACCCCAGTTTTCTCTGTAAAAATAGAGTTAAGAGGATGTCCATTTCAAAGACTTATTAACCTGATGTTTTCGCTGGTGATCGTGGCTATTCATTACGAAAAAAAGCCATCGGGACTTGAAGAAATAGATTTGCTGAATGATGCTTCCACGCAGAGTTGAAACCGACCCGCACAAGAGTACTGGTAAACCGCTTAGCCCAGGGCTTGAGATGTCATTTCATCCCAGTGTCGGGTAAAAGTCCCACAAAATTGGAAGCAACGTCTCCAAAATGACCTTTACAGTGTTGACGGGGACGTTAAACCTCAAATCAAACAACAAACGAAAAAGGTCTATAAAAGTACATTGTAAACTTTATCACGGAAAATTAAAATGGAAACTTTTGATATTTTTTTCTTATTTCTGCTCAAAATATAGATTGTATATTTTAGAGTGGAAATAAGAAAAATAAGATTTACCCCAGTTTTTCTGTATAAAAGTGGGGTTCAAGGGGGTCAAAATTATATAGGCGTGTTTTCGTGATGCCTGAATAACTTTTTTCTTTCTCTGTCAAAACAGTTCTTGCAGTAACAATGCACTGTAATCGCTTAGTGTCAACACGACGCTCAGTGTCCATATAAACACTTATCGTCACGTTGGACACTAAGCGACTGCAACGCTTAGTCTGCAACATGGACACTTTTGTTTGTTTGTTTGTTTTATTGAATTGAGGTTTAACGTCCCCGTCAACACTGTAAAGGTCATTTTGGAGACGTTTGCTTCCAATTTTGTGGGACATTTCCCCGACACTGAGATGAAATGACATCTCAAGCCCTGGGCTACCCGACCTTGAGATGAAATGACATCTCAAGCTCTGCCATCCAATGAAACCAATAGGGTTTATTAACATGGACAGGGCGACTCGCACCGCTTTGCCTGGACAGGCTTTGATCCTCTTACCTTTTACCAGTACACGTGTTTCGGTCGGTTTGAGCTCTGCGTGGAAGCATCATGCAGCCCATCTATTTCTTCAAGCCCCGATGGGCGGGGGGGGGGGGGGGGCATTTCAACATGGACACTAAGCGTTGCAGTGTTCATATGACACTAAGCGTCGTGCAGACACTAAGCGTTGTTACAATGCACCAGAAAATCGTATAACAAGAAAGCGCCGATGGTAGGGGAGACCGGGGCTAGTACGGCCCCTTTTTAGAAAACGTTCATTTTTTCAAAGACTCTTACAGCTAGGTCTCAGAAAACTATATATGTAAGTAAGATACAATGTAGCCGTACTAGCCCAGGTATATGCCTTCTTATTTCTCTGTCTGATAAAGGGTATTTTTTTAGTCAAAGAGACCGGGTCATGATGGCCGAACTTGCCCCGCTAAGGGGCAAGTTCGGCCACCAAACGGGACAAGAGATTGTCTCACAGAAACTCTCCTGAACTATTAATATATTTCACAGAACTAACCTATAGGGAGGAAAGCAATGTAAATATATAACGCATCTATTATGTAGTTTTAATTCTGTAATTAAAACATAAACTTTTCTGAATGTTTAAAATAGTTTAAATACCTGAAGGTGAGAAAAGTAGGGGAGACCGGGGCTAGTTCGGCCCCATTTTAGAAAACGTTCACTTTTGGAATGACTATAATACAGCTGGGTCTTCGAAAACTGTGTATGTAAGAAAGGCCGGTATACGCCTTCTTATGTCTCTTTCCGATTAAGGCTATTTTTAGTCGTAGCGATCGGGGGATGGTGGCCGAACTTGCCCCAACTTAAAAGGCCGAACTTGCCCCTGACAGACTTTGCAGAAACATCACGTGAAATAATCCTTTTAGGGTGCTGGAAAAGAAATTAATAAAGTATTACATTAAAGCGCATTATCGAACCGTAATAAATGTGTAGAAATTAAATCGGAATCATAAAACTTCTCAAGAAAAAATAAAGATATAATTACTGTGGAAAATTTTCTCAGCATGCACGAAAACGAGATTTCGGTTCCAAAATCTATGCCATATTCTTCAAGGCGGTCATTATGTACTGACGAAGATAAAATCGTCATAAATGACTTCACAGTATGATTCCCAGCTCTTTAACCTGGTTGATATGCTAAATATAGCCATATGCCGAACATGCCCCGAGGCCGGACTAGCCCCGGTCTCCCCTACCTCGTAAACTTTAGCCTGTCGTGAGCGCGCTATCCAACAGTGTCTTCCTGTACTTCACCTTATAAGAATCTTATATGGGTGTGAGGGGTGGATGGAAAAATCCGTCCCGAGGGACACTGTCCGGCATCACGAGGCTTGCCGAGTGATGCCGGACAGTGATCCCGAGGGACGGATTTTTCTATCCACCCCTCACACCCATATTGGATTCTTTTTCTTGCATACCTTCCCTTTCTTAGCGCGGATCTTTAATGCTGCAGTCACTTCGGTTACCAACGTCCGCCATATTGTGTTGACACTGCATGAATGTTTAGTGACGTTGCTGTGACGTCAACCTTAACGACGGCGCATACGAGGTCGTAATCAACCAGTGCATTTATCAAACAAGCGATTATATTCGATTTGGGGTCGGAACACCAGGGTCAGAACATAAATTTCTATCCCAGGGTAAAATCACGGATTTCCTTGTCTGGTGTGCAAGAATATACAAGTCCGTGTAACGAAGACGCTTTGACGGGCCCCCGTGGCCTAATGGGTAAGAGCACAGACGCTTAATCATTAGGCTTCTCGCCGATGTTAGGCGCCCAGTTCTGTGCGGAAGGTCAGGAGCTTTTTCTCCGGGTCCTCCGGTTTTCGCCCACCTGAGATTAACGATCGGCTCGAAATAAATGAAATAATTTTGGAAAGGTCGTAAAACCAAAACACAAAATGAACACCCTTGAAAAGCCGATTGCATTTCTCAGCAGAGCCAGCCTCTGTAGCTCTGTCGGATGCGCGTCTGACTGGTGATCAGGAGGACGCGGGTTCGATACCTGCAGGAGTCGGCAGCATTTTTTCGTGGAGATTGATCATGAAATCTTTTCTACGGTCATTCTCTCCCTTCCGCTGATTCAAGAAGGGCAGTTGTCAGTTTTTGACAAAAGAATGTGCACTGTACTGGTTAGCCGCTTGTGTATAAGCCTGCCAAGGAAAAGTGTGGATAAGTAAACTGACCGGCTCAAAAAAGACCTAAATAGTGTTGACTGGGCCGTAAAACTCCAATACAAACAAACAAATACAAACAATTTTTTAGCAGCCATTTTGAAATATGTATCCTTATTTTTTCTAAGGCAGTGACGTCATTAGGGCAGTTCTCATTTCATTGACATTATGAAAACACGCCTATATAAATATATTGTACATTTTAGCGCCGAGACAACGAATATTTTAAGATGAAAAATGCAAAATTTGGCTTATTTCTTCTCAAAATATAGATTGTACATGTAGGTACATGTTAGAACCGCATTTTCAAGGCGGTTCTAACGAGTACCCACAATCTATATTTTAGAGCAGAAACAAGAAAAATAAGGTCTATCACTGTAAACCCCAGTTTTATTATAAGGAAGTGTGGTTCAAGGGGGCCAGAATTATACCGGCGTGTGTGTTTTCGTCATGATAGACTAGGCATATTTAGGTTGCATTACGATAACACACCCGTGCGACATAATGATTTTTTTTCACATCTCCAAAATTAGCTACTTTTCTGTTAACAAGAGGACCATGATGGTCCTAAATCGCTCTCCTGAGGTAAGAGATTTTCATCCTTAATATTTAAGTTTGACAAGGTAGATGCTACGAGTTTTTTGACGCTATTATCTGAACAATCTTCGTTTTGAAGGAATTTGACCTACTGACCTAGTTTCTGACCTGACATAATCAATACTCGAACTTGACCCAGATATTATCAAGACAAACATTCTGGTAAAGTTTCATGAAGATTGAAGTGAAATTGAAGTCTGTAGAGGGTGAAAAAGGTTTTAAAGGAATTTGACCTAGTGACCTAGTTTTTGGCCTGACGTGAACCATATTCAAACCTGACTCAGATATCATCAAGTCAAACATTCTGGTAAAGTTTCATGAAGATTCAAGTGAAATTGAAGTCTGTAGAGTGTGAAAAATGTTTTAAAGGAATTTGACCTAGTGACCTAGATTTTGACCTGACATGAACCATATTTAAACCTGACTCAGTTATCATCAAGTCAAACAATCTGGTAAAGTTTCATGAAATTTGAAGCAAAACTACTGTCTCTAGAGGGTGAACAAGGATTTCAAGGAATTTGACCTAGTGACCTAGTTTTTACCTGACATGATCCATATTCAATCATGACCCAGATATCATCAAGACAAACATTCTGGTAAAGTTTCATGAAGATTGAAGCAAAATTGTGGTCTCTAGAGGATGAACAAGGTAAATGTTGACTACAAACGTCACATGATGAATGATGCACGACGCACTTACGACGGACAAAAGGTGATCACAAAAGCTCACCTTGAGCTTTGCTCAGGTGAGCTAAAAATTTAGGTCTCTAGGGTGTAAACAAGGTTTTTCTATGATTTGACCTACTGACCTACATTTTGACCTGACATAACCCATATTCGAACTTGACCCAGATATCATTAAGACAAACATTCTTGTAAAGACTATAACTGTGGCCTCTAGAGTCTTAACAATGATTTTCTATGATTTAACCTGCTGACCTACTTTTTGATCCCATATGACCCGTATTCGAACTTTACCGAGATATTGTCAGGATGATCATTCTGAGTAATTTGAGGATGATTGGACCAAAACTGTAGCCTCTAGAGCGTTAACAAAGTTTTTCTATGATTTGACCTGCTGGCCTACTTTTTGACCCGATATGACCCATATTAGAACGTGACAGAGATATTGTCAGGATGATCATTCTGAGCAAGTTTCAGGATGATTGGACCAAAAATGTGGCCTCTAGAGTCTTAACAAGGTTTTTCTATGATTTGACCTACTGACCTACTTTAAGACCCGACATGACCCATATTCGTACATGACCAAGATATTCACAGGATAATCATTCTGAAGAAGTTTGAGGATTACTGGGCCAAAACTGTGGCCTCTAGAGTCTTAACAATGTGTTTCTATGATTTGAACTACTGACCTACTTTTTGACCCAAAATGACCCGTATTCGAACTTGACCGAGATATTGTCAGGATGATCATTCTGAGCAAATTTGAGGATGATTGGACCAAAACTATGGCCTCTAGAGCGTTAACAAGGTTTTTCTATGTTTTGACCTACTGACCTACTGTTTGACCCGACATGACCCATATTCGAACTTGACCGAGATATTGTCAAGATGATCATTCTGAGCAAGTTTCAGGATGATTTGACCAAAACTGTGGCCTCTAGTGTCTTAACAAGGTTTTTCTATGATTTGACCTGCTGACCTATTTTTTGACCCGACATGACCCATATTCGAACTTGACCGAGATGTTGTCAGGATATCATACTGAACAAGTTTCAGGATGATTGGATCAAAACTGTAGCCTCTAGAGTCTTAACAAGGTTTTTTCTATGATTTGACCTACTGACCTACATTTTGACCTGACATAACCCATATTCGAACTTGATCCAGATATCATTAAGACAAACATTCTTGTAAAGTTTCATGAAGACTGAAGCAAAATTATGGTCTCTAGAGTCTTAACAAGGTAAATGTTGACGACGCACGACGCACGTCGCACGACGCACGTCGAACGACGCACGACACACGTACGACGGACAAAAGGTGATCACAAAAGCTCACTTTGAGCTTTGTTCAGGTGAGCTTAAAATCCATGATACTTTTCTTATTTATCCTGCAAACATAGGTTATGGGTACTCGTTAGAACCGCCTCATTAAGGCGGTTCTAACGAGTACCCACAACCTATGTCTAGGAGCACAAATAAGAAAAATAATGTATACCCCCGTAAACCCCAGTTTTTATGCCCCCGCCATTCGAAGAATGGTGGAAAGGGCATATAGCGTTGCCCCTGTCCGTCCGTCCGTTCGTCCGTCCGTCCGTCCATGCGTCCGTCCGTGCGTCTGAAACTTAAACGCAGTCAATGGCCATATTCGACTGGGAAGTTTCGTGAAATTTCCGTGAAATTCCATGCAGGAGTGTGGTGTCTTTCTTGTAATAGCCGGTCACATGGTCCAATCAAATATGGGTTATTTTTCAAATACATAAGCGATCGTTGAGCACTATTCTATTCGGAGGAAAAGTCGAACCTTTCGCGCACCACGGTCGCTTATGAGCTATACACAAATAAAATATTTGATTGGACCATGTGACCAGCTATTACATCTAGGCACCACACTCCTACGTGGAATTTCACGGAAATTTCACGAAACCTACCAGTCGAATACCGTCATTAACTTCCTTATTTCTTGATGGATTGCAAAATTACTAGGCAGAAATGTTAACCATCACGTGCAAAACCCAGGTCCGTACCTCCAAGGTCAAGGTCATACTTAGAGGTCAAATGTCAAAAAAGGGTCCGAAACTTAAACGCAGTCAATAAATTTCTTATTTCTGGATGGATTTTGAAATTACTTTGTAGAAATGTTAACCACCATGAGACGATGTGTCACGTTCAAAACCCAGGTCCGTACCTCCAAGGTCAAGGTCATACTTAGAGGTCAAGTGTAAAAAAAAAAGGTCTGAAACTTAAACGCAGTCAATAACTTTCTTATTTCTGGATGGATTTTGAAATTACTTTGAAGAAATGTTAACCATCATGAGACGATGTGTCACATACAAACCCAGATGCGTACCTTCAAGGTCAAGGTCAAACTTAGAGGTCAAAGGTAAAAAAAAAGGTCCGAAACTTAAACGTCGTCAATAACTTTCTTATCTCTGGATGGATTTTGAAATTACTTGGCAGAAATGTTGACCATCATTAGACAATCTGCCCCACACAAAACCAAGGTCCTTACCGCCAAGGCCAAGGTCATATGTAGACGTCAAATGTGAAAAAAGGGTCCAAAACTTTCTATGGATGAATACGAACATAGACATATTTTCAGGCGGGGGCATCCGTGTCCTATTGGACGCATTTCTAGTCTCTATATATAGTGGGATGTAAGGGGGTGTTCATTTCACGGACGAGTTCACGTGATGAATGAGGCGAAATTCTTGAATTGTCCCGAAATGCGACAGGTAAAATTGGGACAGATGACCGACTTCGAACAATTACCTTATACGAAGGTGAATTGCATCATTGCGTAATTTGATTCTTGCCAGAAACCAGATAGTGCTTTGAGAAAATAGGCTGATAAGACGACTATCACGTTTATTTGTTTATGCATTCTTTAAACGTTTTCGCCTTCCAATATAAAAAGCGATTGACTGTCCCCGTCATTATATACATGTTCCTCCTAGGATTTGCATTACTGGTTCAGTACAGTAAGCAACCCCTGAAAATGCTTGAAAATACACGGAAATGACGCACGACGTTTGAATGATGTCGAGAGGTGTCGATTAGGCGTCTTGACGTCGAGTCGATGGTGACGACCTCTTGTGTAACCCAATTTCTTTTGCAGAGAAATTTTACTTTGGCGTCACGTCGTATTTGCTATGTTCTGTTGCTATGCACTAATGCCACCTGCGTGTGGCCTGTTGCATTTAGACTTTGATTCCAATTTTGTGGGACTTTGACCCGACATTGAGATGAAATGACATCTCAAGTCCTGTCACCAAGGCTTATATGCATAGGACGGTCTGACTCAGGCAATCTTAGTCCTTCTAGGCGGTTTACCATTACTCATGTGTGGTCAGTTACAGCTACATCTGAGCAGCAACTGTAAAAGCTGCTCAGATTTTTCAAGCAAAATTTCAGAGTATTGTTCACAGCTGGGTCCAGTTTTTTATAGCATCGTTACTTTATCGAGCTCGTTAGTGGTCAAACTCTTAACTATTCTAGAAAGTACAGTAATTAATAAAGTGATATTTTTACTGAAAAAATGTGAGCAACTTTTGCATTTGCAAAAGTTGCTCACATTTGTTTTCTGCAAAAACATAAGTATTTTTGTCATATGAAATGATCAAAGTTTTAACGATACGTTAACTAACGACATCGTTAGTATCAATATCTGGCCCAAGACTATTCGGTATTGTTTGTTTTTTGTTTGTTTGTATTGGTTTTTAACGGCCCAGTCAACACTATTTTAGGTCATTTTTGAGCCGGTCAGTTTACCTATCCACGCTTTTCCTGGGCAGGCTTATACGCAAGCGGTTAACCAGTACAGTGCACATTCGTTCGCCAGAAACTGACAAGTGCCCTTCTTGAATCAGTCGAAGGGAGAGAATGACCGTAGAAAAGATTTCATTATCAATCCCGACGAAAATATGTTGCCGACCCCGGCAGGTATCGAACCCGCGTCTTCCTGATCAACAGTCAGACGCGCATCCGACTGAACTACCGAGGCCGGCATTCCGTATTGTCCTTTACAATATGACAACTAACGAGCTTGTTGAACTATCGATGTCTCAAACTTCGCCGGTGACGGCCCCCGCCCATCGGGCTTGAAGAAATAAATGGGCTGCATGATGCTTCCACGCAGAGCTCAGCTGAAACCGACCCGCACACGAGTACTGCTAAACCACTTAGAGCAGCTAAGCTTGCCTAGGCAAAACGGTGCGAGTCGGCCCGTCCATGTTTATAAACCCTATTGGTTTCATTGAGCGGCAGGGCTTGAGGTGTCATTTCATCTCAATGTCGGGTAAAAGTCCCACAAAATTGGAAGCAACTGCTCCAAAATGACCTTTACAGTGTTGACGGGGACGTTAAACCACAAATCAAACAAATACAACAGTTGGCAATGGAGCACGTCATATTTAAATGCAGCTGACTATAGTTCATCAACAACCTTTGAGAGTTCAAAGATTAAGCGTGACAAGACTATTCCATTTTTTAGGGGAAGCAGGTTCGGACAAAATTTACGCTTGGTTTTAGATAGATAGATATAGTAAATACATGGTTAGTGTCTTTAATAATAAAATATAATCGGTGAGCCTTAGACAATTTCATAGGGGCGAGCTTTAGCGAGCCCCTATAAAATTGTCGCGGCGAACCGATTATATTTTATTATTAAAGACACTAATCATGTATTTAGTTTATACCGCAATTCAAAAGTCAAGTGGTTTTGCAATAATTTAGCAAATTTAAGCAAAAAAAAAAAAAAAGGCAGCAGATAGTGTGGCATGTTAAACGACATTCAGTGCCATGGCGCGCACACGTAGTATAACGTGACGTCAACGAGTGCAAAGTTTCTGACGTCACCACGACACAAAGACGCAGGAAACAACATGGACGCTCGAATAAAAGTTTCTCAGCGCTTTACATTCTGTAAGAAAATCTGCAAATAAGTAGTTTATTTTAGCGTTAGAAATTATTTTCGAGGTTGAGACCCAATTGCAGTAGCAGTGCGCAGTTATTCCAACGGGCCATCCAAACCAGGAAAGGCCGAGAAGGTAAGAATTTAGCTGAAATTTCTGAAAATCTGTTCAAATAAATATTGCAAAGATTTTAACTTGCAGTTTCGTTGTTTTCCCATGTATCAAATCTTGCAAATTAGTGACCTGAAAAGTAGGCCCGGTCTATTAACGGTCACTAGACGGTATTATAGGTCAGCAGAAGGTATTATAGGTCACTACCGATTATAGCGTGCAGTTACTCGAATCCCTTTATTGGGTTACTAGAGTCCGTGATTGCGGTATAAAAATGTTTTTGACATTGCCATCATGTAAAAGTCTTGGCTCAGTGGTTTCGTGTAATGCTTAGCACTGCGAATAAAATTAGAACCTTTTAGCCGAGTAGGGTTCGAGTCCCAGTGGCATACATTTTTTCTTTATTATTTTCTATTTAATTTTCATCTTTATTTGCTTAATTTCTAATGTTAATAGTTAGTTCCTTTATTTGTATTTTTCATATTTTATCTTTTGGTTCCTTTTTTTATTTTAAACAATTATATTTTATTACATTTTATAATGTTCAGATACATTTCAACAAAGCATTCAAACATGCAGCTTCGCCTTCACTGACAGTATATCATGATGGTATCCATCTTAGTAACAGTTTTTGATAATTTTACTAGAATCCGAGTCACAACGATTCCCTTGCGCTCGTTTCATTTTCCAATAAGATGAATATATACATCTAGTGTGGACCACGTCCGTCGGGGTTTTGAGAAACAGATCGGGCTGTACGATGCTTTTTAACAGAGCTGAAATTGATCGAACATGAATAATGGTAAATCGCTTAGAAAATCTAATGCTGTCCGACAGGCAAAGTGTTGTGAGTTGGCCCGTTCATTCATATAACCCCTTTTGGTTTCATTAGGAGGGCAGGGTTTGAGATGTCATTTCATTACAAAAGCATGCCTATACAAAAATATTGGAAATATTTACTACCAAAAGAACGCAAAATTTTGATGAAAATTTACAATAATTATTTCTTATTTTTGTTCCAAACATAGATTGTGGGCACTCGTTAGACCGCCTCGACGAAGCAGTTCTAACGAGTATCCACAATTTATTTATTAGAGCAGGTATAAAGAAAATATTGTTTACCCCTATAAACCCAAGTTTTACCACTGGTGATGTCAAAATTATAAAGACGTGTTTTTGTGATGCCATCTCAATGTCGGGTAGAATCCCACAGAATTGGTAGCAACGTCTCCAAAATGGACGAGGACGATAAACCGCCAAACAAACAAACAAACCAATATCTTGTGTGACCCACTTTTATGATTTATGCGGTAAACCCGTGATCACATTTACGAAAAATGTTTAGGAAAAGTAAAAAAAAGTAAAAATACATAAATAAAAACCTCCCCCAAGACTTGAACCCTAGACCTCCATGTTGGCAGACGCGTTAGTAGACCCTCTCGACTATACTTCTATGTTACATAAGATTAAGAATAGGACGGTAGCTATCGCAAAGTGTGAAAATACCAATTAACGGGGATTTACCTAAAATATGGACGAGTCCAAAATTAAAAGTGCAGTCACGTCTCACTGCGTTTTGAACGACTATACTTCTGAAAGGTTGTGTTTTTTGAAGCAAGGAATACCCCACAGAACTTAAAGGTATTGAGTGCACTCGTTTTTTTTTTCTTGGACAGACTAGCTAGGTTCGGCCAATTAGGCCTCATCATTGAACATCAGATATTTTCAAAATTCTTGAATGGAATCAATGATCCCAAATGACTGGAAAGTATAATTTGTACCATGATGAAAGACATGGAGACTTTTTTCGGCCGCCCCACATTCCCTTAACTCCAGATGTTGTGGCGTTAACACATTTTGTACTGGAAACCCCAAAACGGGTACCCTGCCAAACAGCACAGGTCCAGATCAGACGTCGGACCTACACTGTTTCGAAAAAGTTCAGCCATTTTCCGAATAGTTTTTTAAGAAAAAACAACCTGAAATCCCTAAATTTTGAAATGGACTCCTGCTATATATAAGGTTGAAGATTCCATTTGGTACAAAAAGGGTTAAACGTGTGTTTAAGCCCCTCAGTGATATTCGTTTCCGCTGAACGTTTCAAGGCGGTTCTTCAGTCGCAGTTTATTTCTTTGGGTGTTTGTGTCGCTTGTATTATTTAATTGGCCATTTTCTGGGAATGTAACCGTCCTTTTGGCTTCCCGCTGTTGGTGTTTCCATTAGGGTCTGTTGTTTCATGTGTCTCTGATGGGAGCTGTGGGTTAATTGTATCGATTCCTGATAACTGCCTCCACTTCTATTTTATGATGAATGGGCTATTCTTTGAAAGTTCCCAGAATCTCATTTCAAATATTAGAGATTTTTTTTTTCAAACTGGTGAAGAGCAGTTTCACATCATGAAAATACGCCTATATAATTTTGACCCCCTTGAACCCCGCCTTTATATAGTAAAACTGGGGTTTACAGGGGTAAACCTTTTTTTTTTTTTATTTCTGCTCTAAAATATAGATTGTGAGTACTCCTCACCGAGGCGGTTCTAACGAGTACCCACAATCTATATTTTGAGCAGAAATAAGAAAAATTTCACAATTTTTCATCTTAAAATTTTCATTTTTTTCGGCGATAAAGATTACACTGTATTTGTATAGGCGTGTTTTTCGTAATGACAAAAAAAAACTCTCACCCGGACTGAGGAAGATGTTCTTTCCGTCACACTTAGCCTGCTGAATAAATTAATTTCGTCACACCCATTTCTGTCTTTCAACCAATCATTTTATTTTATGTATGTATCCGTTCAAATTCTCAAACTGAGTGCCAGACAGTGTAGATCCTGTTCAGAAGCTATGTTATCGGGATCTACTCTGTTTGCAAAGATAGCGCTTATCGTGTTCAACAGAATTAAGGTTAATACATATTTGACAGTGGAATCTTCCACCTAGTAAGTTTAGAGTGTTCTATTTCCAATTATAGGGGTGTCAGGTTGTCTTTGCTTTTGTGTGTGTGTGTGTGTGTGTGTGTGTGTGTGTGTGTGTGTTGTTTTTTTTGTTTTTGTTTTATTGTGACAAATTTTACAAAAATGAATGTTCTGTAAGCAAACATGTAGACTCAGATCAGACGCCGCGTCCTGCGGCGTCTGATCTGGGTCTACACTATTTGACAAATGTCCAGGCTTACAAAGTTTAAGCAGAGAAGGCGCGATCTAAATCACGTTCCTCTGAAGCGAAGACATGAAAATAGACAGGTTTTAAATGTTCGGAATTGCGCATTTCATGTTAAGCATAATATCTTAAAAAAAAAGTATTGTATTTTTTTTTTCAGTCTTTAAATAGTACAGCTAACCGATTTTATTAACAAGAGGACCACGGTGGCCCTAGACCGCCCACCTAAGCTGATTAACATACGTAATATTGAAACTTTGTATAAATTCTATGTTTAGGAATTTAGTCGAGGGGCTGTAATTTCAACATTCTTGGTAGAGGTTCACTAGTAGCTATGTATCAAAGGATTGGCTTTTTGGTTTCAGACAAGAAGATTTTTAAAGTTTTGTCTAAAAGTCTATGTAAAATAAGTGACCTCTCGGGCGTTGCCATGTTTGAATATTTGAGTATTATTTGAACAATCTTTTTAAGGTTTTCCCTATATATAAGTCTTTGCAAAAAGTGGACCCTGGGCGGGACAAATTTTGGCCCCAGAGCTATAATTTGACAGATCTTATTAGAAATCATCTAGAAAAGGCCATGTACCAAATATCAAAGGCCAGGGCTTTCTGCTTTCAAAGTAGAGGCAAAACATATGGACCCCGCAATGGGACCATTTATGACCCCGGAGCTATAAGCTGAACAAGCTTGGCAGAGGTCCTGTAGACAAAGTTAAATGCCTGGACTTCCTGATTTCAGACAAGAACATTTTTAAAAGTTTTCCCTATATTGGTCTATGTAAAACAAGTGGGCCCCATGGCGGGGCCAGTTTTGACCCGAGGGCAATAATTTAAACAGCTCGGTAGACGTCCACTAGATGAAGCTAGATACCGAATATCAAAGACCCGGGCCTTCTGGTTTTAGACAATAAGATCTTCAAAGGTTTTCCTTTTCTTGGTCGATGTAAAACATATGGGCCCTGGGGTAGGGCCATTTTGGTCCCAGGGCTATAATTTGAACAATCTTGGCAGAAGTCCACTAGTTAAAGGTGTGTACAAAATATCAAAGGCCTGGACCTTCTAGTTGCAGGCAAGAAGGTTTTAAAGGTTTTTTCTTAATTTCCCCTTTTCGGTGTCATGGCGACCATAGTTCTGCCTGAAATGGGATACTTTGATCGATCACAATAGCTCCCCCGGAGCCATCGGCTCAGGTGAGCTAAAATAGAAGTCCACTAGTTAAAGGTGTGTACCAAATATCAAAGGCCTGGGCCTTCTGGTTGCAGGCAAGAAGGTTTTTAAAGGTTTTCTCTTAATTTCCCCTTTTCGTTTGTCATGGCAACCATAGTACTGCCTGAAATGGAATACTTTGATCGATCACAACAGCTCCCCTGGAGCCATCGACCCAGGTGAGCTAAAATACACACAGTTTTAATGAATGCAAAAACCTATTTTGGCTTCTGGCAAGAGGATGCAATTTACCTCGATATAAGGTAACTGTTGAAAGTCGGTCATCTGCCCGATTTTACCTGTCGCATTTTGGAAATTCTCGGTTTTCATCCAGTATATGCCTACCGCCTATAGAGGCTTTGGCAAACATGATAAAACCAGATCAGATGCCACAGAACGTGGAATAGGGCCAGGATCTTCATTGTTTGTATGAAGTATTCTAACACAGCGCGCCTGTATAGGCAATGAAAAATAAATGTGTTTTATTCTACAACAAATCACGGCAAGGAAGAGCGTGACCAGTGACGTCATTAAAAACTGCAAATTTATGACGTCACTAGTCGATTTCCTTGACGTTGGACGGTGTAACGTCATTTTCCCTCATCGAAAACGTTAGAAAAGGGTATAAATGCATGTGTTTCAGTCGATAGTTTTAGCGGGATTTGTTCTAACAATGGCGAAAAGTTGTGAGAATTTGAAGGCAACAACAGCATTATTGCCGAGTTTCAGCGTGTTAGAATCGAAATAGATCAGCTCTAGCCAGTGATTTGTTAGATAATAAATCACAGTTTGTCGGTCAGTTGTAAGTAGACAAACACGCGCGCTACGCGCCCGTGATTTGTCTACTTTACAACTAACCTCCAAACTGTGATTTATTACTCAACAAATCACAGCTAGAGCTGATCTGTTTCTTAAATAGTGTTTGTCGCTTGATACAGTAGGTAAAATGCGGCAGGTTCGTTTGGACAACGCAAAATGAAGACAATTCACATTAACCTTCGTCATCGAAACACCGTCTATTTTAGGGGAATGGATACACCTGGCAGATTGTTTTATCAAAGTTTAATATGTTATTCTAACACAGCGCGCCTATATAGGCAATGGAAAATAACTGTGTTTTATTCTGCAACAAATCACGACAAGGAAGAGCGTGAAGAGTGACGTCATTAAAAACTGCACATTAATTACGTCACTAGTCGATTTCCTTGACGTTAGACGGTGTAACATCATTTTCACGCATCGAGAACATTAGAAAAGGATATAAACGCATGTGTTTCAGTCGATAATTTTAGCGGGATTTCTTCTAACAATGGCGAAAAGTTGTGAGATTTTGAAGGAAACAACAGCATTATTGCCGATTTTCATCCTGTTAGAATCGAAATAGATCAGCTCTAGTTTGTGATTTGTTGTGTAATAAATCACAGTTTGTCGGTCAGTTGTAAGTAGACAAATCACGCGCGCTACGCGCTCGTGATTTGATCTACGTTACAACTGACCTCCAACCTGTGATTTATTACTCAACAAATCACAGTTAGAGCTGATCTTTTTTCTTAAACTAACGACGTCGTTAGTTTTGAACAGCCTGACCCAGAAAACTAAGTCATCTGGCGTTATAAAAAAATATCTTACGACTAGATGGCCGTAATTATAACAGACTAAATTGCCGATGTGCTTGTTTTGACAGGAAGTATTCTTTTTCTTTTAGCAATTCTTGTGAACTTTTGTTTGTCATTTAATGAAGATATGAACGGTGGTTTAGTTAACTGACGTATATAGAAATAATAGCCCTTTTTTTTTTTTTTTTTTGGTTTTGTTCGTAATCGAACGTTTATCATCGGAAAATAGATACAGCTTCAAGCGAGACAACTTTTTCATATACAGGGGAGCTTACATGACTGTTCATGTATTATGGAATCTATTAAACGAGTTGTGGAAAAGGGATAAAATGCGAGGCCCTCGCGTTTTATCCCTTTTCCTAGTTGAGGAAAAGGGATAAAATGCGAGGCCTTGCAAAGCCTCGCATTTTATCTCTTTTCCTAGTTGAGGAAAAGGGATAAAATGCGAGGCTTTGCCTGCAAAGCCTCGCATTTTATCCCTTTTCCTCAACGAGTTCAATGAATAATAATACATGAGAACGAATGCAAGATTCTATTTATCGTATTACATTTAAACATATTTTATTCTTGATGTTTTTTTTTTTTTTTGTAACAAAGTGTGAATATTCCACATTTATAAACCCGACATCGTTAAGGAGGTCGTACATGTAACGTCAACGGGCTTATCTAACTTATTTGAACATTTAATCAACTAGTGGATTTATCATTACCGAATTTATTACATCCTCAGAGACGCGACGCCATGTGATAAATGTCAGTAACGAAAAGATTTTCTTGCACACCAGATAAGGAAACCCTGGTCTTGACCCTGGGATAGAAATTCTTATCCTACTCGGGTTATCTTACCCATGGATAGGATAAAAATCGAGATTCTCATCTGTTTGATGTGAATAGGACGTCACGTACGCCGTCGTTAAGTTTGACGTCACTGCAGATACCAAGACGTCAAGGAACGCCACATTTTGACAAACTATGGCTAACGTCGACGATCGTATTGTCTGCTTTATGTTAAAATCAACTCTCAGAAATGAAAGCTGCGCAAGAAATAGAATCATACATGCACCATGCAAGATTCTTGCATGCTTTCTATTAAGGCTAAAGACGCGAGCGATCATTTAAATCAAAGCACTAAAAGAACTGGCGAAAATGAGAAAATGGCCCTGAGCGGGTGCTTAACCCATTTATGACAATGGAATCTTCTACCTAGTACGTTTGGGATGATCCATTTCCAATTATAGGTGTGTCAGGTTTATTTTTGCTTGTAGCAAGCTTTTACAAAAATGAAAGTTCTTCAAGCAAACTGTGTAGAGCCAGATCAGACGTCACGTTCTGCAGCGGCTGAACTGGGTCTGCACCGTTTGCAAATGTACCGGAAAAGGTGGGGTGATGGCAGTGATAGTTACTTAAACGTCGGCAATATAATTTTGCTTGTATACATTATTTATACAAAACTGGGTCTATTGTTTGGATCGACTGTCAAAAAATCGACCCAAAATGGCTAGTTTTGGTTTGTTTGATTTGAGGTTTAACGTCCCCGTCAGCAATGTATAGGACATTTTGGAGACGTTGCTTCCAATTTTATGGGACTTTTACTCGACATAGAGATGAAATGACATCTCAAGCCCTGTCACCCAATGAAACTAATAGGGTTTATAATCATGGACGATCCGACTCGCACTGCTTTTCCTGGACAGGCTTAGATCCTCTAAGCGGTGTGCGGCCGGTTTCAGCTCTGCGTGGAAGCATCATGCAGCCCATTTATTTCTTCAAGCCCCGATGGGCGGGGGTTGCTAAATGGCGAGTGCTTTGCTGATTAATCGATTTACATGCTGATTACTCGTCCGTACATATGGGTACAGAATCGACCATGATATCCCATGGCAAATCACATTACGGAAACACGCCTATCTAAATATATTGAAAATTTTACCCACAAAAAAATGAAAATTATCTGTGATATATTTTCATAATTCAGCTCGAAGCATAGATTGTGGACACCCGTTAGAATCGCCTCGACGATGCGGTTCTAACGGGTACCCACAATCTATGTTTCTGAGCAGAAATGAGAAAAATAATGTACACCTCTTTAAACCCCAGTTTTACTATATTAAAAAGGGGGGTTTAATGGGGTCAAAACTATATAGGCGTGTTTTCGTGATGAAACTTGTCTAGTTCTTATAATTTTAACAGTAGAGTCCAAGGATATTTTGTTTAAACTTCACATCCTAAAGCATGTATTCGTTAACCCATATATGCCTTGTGGTCCATTTGTGTACATTGACAGTGTAGATCCAGATCAGACACCACAGAACGCGGCGTCTGATCTGAGTCTGCACTGTTACATTTACATGATTTAAAAAAACTTACCACAAACGAAACTAACCTGACATCCCTATAGTTGGAAATTGGCCACTCCAAACACATTAGGGGGAATTTTCTATAATCGTACAGGTATACGGGTTAATACAATTATATGGTCAAACAATGGTCATTTTTCTATATAATCTTTACATTTACCCAGTGGGGAAATAGATGGGCTGCATGACGCTTCCACGCAAAGCTGAAACCGACCGCACCCGAGTACTGATAAACCGACTGGAGGATCAAAGCCTGCTCAGGCAAAGCGGCGCAAGTCGGCCCGTCCTACTGAGTAAATGTATTTGTTTGTTTGATTTGAAGTTTAACGTCCCCGTCAACAATATATAGGTCATTTTCAAGACGTTGCCTCCAATTCTGTGGGACTTTTACCAAAACAATGAGATGAAATGACATCTCAAGCCCTGCCGCCCAATGAAACCGATAGGTATAGAAGCAATGGACGGTCCGAATCGCACTACTTTGCCTGGGCAGGCTTAGATCCTCTGAGCTCTAGATTTTAACTCTGCGTGGAAGCATCATGCAGTCCATTTCTATTTCTATTTCTTCAAGCCCCGATGGGCGGGGGCCGCCACCGTAGTTGTAAAGAGTGCTGTATTTTTTTTGTTTGTATTGGAGTTTAACGGCCCAGTCAACACTATTTAGGTCATTTTTGAGCCGGTCAGTTTACCTATCAACACTTTACTGGGCAGGCTTATACGTAAGCGGTTAACCAGTACAGTGCACATTCTTTCGCCAGAAACTGACAACTGCCCTTCTTGAATCAGCGGAAGGGAGAAAATGACCGTAGAAAAGATTTCATGATCAATCTCCACGAAAGAATGTTGCCGACCCCGGCGGGAGTCGAACCCGCGACCTCCTGATCACCAGTCAGACGCGCATCCGACTGAGCCACCGAGGCCGGCAAAGAGTGCTGTAAATATTTTAACATTTCATTATCGATTTAAATCGATAATGGATCACTTGTGTAAACCGATTATCGGCCAGAAAATTTTAACCGATTGATTACGAAAACATGCCCATTCAAATATATTGAAAATTTTTCCATCAAAAAAGTAAAATTTTTAGATAAAAAGATAAATTGATATATTTGGTATTTTTGAATTGTGGGTACTTGTTAGAACGGCCTCGATGAGGCGGTTCTAATAAGTACCCACACTTTTCGTTATTGAGCAGAATTAAGAGAAAATATATACCAATGTAAACCCCAGTTTTACTATATAAAAGTGTAGTTTCAGGGGGTCAAAATTATAAAGGCGTCTGACTGGTGATCAGGAGGACGCGGGTTCGATACCTGCCGGGGTCGGCAACAGTCTTTCGTGGAGATTGATCATGAAATCTTTTCTACGGTCATTCTCTCCCTTCCGCTGATTCAAAAAGGGGAGTTGTCAGCTTCTGGCGAAAGAATGTACACTTTACTGGTTAACCGCTTACGAATAAGCCTGCCCAGATAAAGTGTGGATAGGTATACTGACCGGCTCAAAAATGACCCAAATAGTGTTAACTGAGCCTTTAAACTCCAAAACAAACAAAATCACCCCTTGATAACCTCATTATAAAGAACATTGCGAATCCGTAGGCGTAAATATATCCCACGAGGCTTCCTGCAATGCGTCAACGACGTAAGCCAGAGTGACAAAAATATCTATAAACAATACAACTAACATACCCTGGCCAGAGTGTGCATGCGCTTAATCGAATCCTGGAGTGCGAAAGCCTGCCCAAAGTCCTAGTCAGACTGTGCGTTTAGGCGCAGGCGTGCGTTGAACATTTGCTATGTGCGTTTTTTGCTCTGAGACCGGGCTCATAAATTTTAGCCATGTCAGCTAGTTTTCTGCTACCTTGCAATGCTATTGTATGAAATTAAACCCTTTTTGTACCAAATGGAATCTTCCTCCTTTTTACAGTCGGAGTTCATTTCAAAATTTAGGGGTGTCAGGTTGTGTTTTCATCAAAATTTATTTGGAAGATGACTGAACTTTTAGCAAACAGTGGAGACCCTGATCAGACGCCGCGTTCTGCGGCGTCTGATCTGGGCCTGCACTGTTTGCCAAGGTACCCATTTAGGGGTTTCTGGTACTGAATGGGTTAAGCCGTTCAACAGCAAAATGTAGGCCTACTTGATATCTGATGTGACAAGGAACGCCTCGGATCATTGTTTTCATTTGCTCTTCTCAGAATCAAAGTCTTCACAAGCGAAATGAGACATCTTCGGCCCCAAAGCAGTCCATAAAGCGAGCAGCAGGCTGCGCATACGTTATTTGAACACGACACTTTGTAGGGTTGCTCTGTCCCGTCTTATATAGTAATTCATTAATAATACGAACGGTACCAGACAGACACAAAACCCACGTAGGCGTTTTTATTGCACGAGTATTTTTCACGTGTACAAACAAACTATTTATTCGAACAGGTAAACAGTAAGATTAGACTCAAAGCACTGATCGTCTCTGGGGTGTAGCCGGGGAAATAGTCCTAAACGGGTACTTATTTATTTGTTTGTTAAGGTTTTGCATCCCCATCAACATTATTTAGGTCATTTTGGAGACTTTGCTTCCGATTTTGTGGGTCTTAAGCCCGACATTGAGAGGACATGTCAAGCGGGAACTTAGACAGTTTCGTTGACCCTTAACCCATATATGCCTAGTGGCCCTTTTTGGGGGACATTGGCAAACGATGTGGACCCAAATCCGATGCCGCAGAACACGGCGTCTGATCTGGATCTACACTGTTTGCTTAAAGAACATTCATTTTTGTAAAATTCCCCACAAACGAAAACAACCCTGACACCCCTATAATTGGAAATGGACCACTCCAAACTTATTAGGCGGAAGATTCCATTGCCATATATGGGCTAAATAACTGTAGTTGCCAAACCCAACAAACGAGTCCGATCCAGATTCTATAGATCAAACCCGCTTTAAACCACACACTGACCTCATAATAAGAATGGCGTGGATTTAAATAACCGTTGCCTGGATTCTCCACAAATCATTGATAGTCACGTGGACATCAGCAGGATTAAGCAACTGCGCTTAGTAACTACATGTAAGGGTCGACTGACAAACAATCGACCCAAAGTGGCTCTTACGATAACTTCTAGGCAAGTACAGCGATTGATTGATTGATTTGAGGTTTAACGTCCCTGTCAACACTGTATAGGTCATTTTAGAGACGATGCTTCCAATTTTGCGGGACTTTTACCCGACATTGAGATGAAATGACATCTCAAGCCCTGTCACCCAATGAAACAAATAGGCTTTATAAGCATGGACGGTCAGACTCGCACCGCTTTACCTGGGCAGGCTTAGATTCTCTAAGCGGTTTACCAGTATTCGTGTGCAGTGGGTTTCAGCTCTGCGTGGAAGCATCATGCAGTCCATCTATTGGGCGGGGGCCGTCAAGTACAGCGAATTTCCGCTATTAAGACCGCCTAAAATTAAGACTAATTCTGCTTTAAACAGCTTCTTTGGAAGGATGCAGTTATTCTTTTTTCGTGTTTTCAGCACACAAAGTCCTTTGGTCAGGGGTCACCTTTGGGACTGTTCAAAAGTGGTCTTAAAGACCACTTTTGAACAGTTCCAAAGGTGGTTTTAATATAGGATTTTTACTGTATGACAATACTACAATAATCTGCCTTCATTTTCTGTTGGTTTGTTGTTGTTTTGTTGTTGTTGTTGTTTTTGGCCAGCACCTCTATGTGAGAGAGGATCATGTATTACTGAATTTGTTAAACGAGTTGAGGAAAAGGGATAAATTCGGAGGCTTGCCGAACACGAATGCAAGATTCTATTTATTATATAGCAGCTGCACAAGCAGACTTTACATACTAGTAGCTAGAACTGGCAAATCCAGATATGTAGGTTTTTGCTTATAGTTGCCTTCTCCTTGATGGCTTGCCGACAAGGGCTTGAGGGCTCCATCTACCCTGGAGGTCAGGTTATATACAGTTCAGATAAATGAATGTGACAAGCTGGGCTTTGTTCAGAGACCTAGCAACTCCTAGGTGGACAACCAAGGCTGTAGGTTCCTTCTACCCAGGCTTGGTTTTGTTTAATGACCAATAACCCCTAAGTGGATTGCCAACCAAGGCTCCCAAGTTAGCTTTGATTAGAGATCTAGCAACCCCTAGAGGGATTGCCAAACAAGACTATGGGTTCCATCTACCTAAAAATAAGCCTCCGTGGTGTAGTGGTTACGCTACTCGCCTTGTAAACCAGGGATCGCAGGATCGATCCCGGGCTTCTCCAGACTTTCGGATGAGTCTTTAAACTGAGGTCCCGTCTCCGTATGACCTTAGCTGTTGGTGGGACGTAAAACTCGAACACTCACTCACTCCATCTACGTTAAGTTTTCTTTAAGGACCTATAAACTGAGGAGAAAATTCTTTCCTTTAAGAGTAGACCCCCTTTTTCAGTGGGACAGGGCTTATAGAAAAGCGAACAGGAAGTCCCGAAAGTTGTCTCCCTTTGAACAATGGCGGAAACATCTGCCAGGTGTCCCTATTTCCCTTATTTGATGCATACCCTGGCATATCCAACTTTCCCTTTGAAGGTCGTGTTCTTGTACACCAGGGGCCAGTTGTTCAAAACTAATGACATCGTTAGTTAACGTATCGTTAAAACTTTGGTCATTAAATATGGCAAGTATACTAATATTTTTGCTGAAAGAAATGTGAGCAGCTTTTGCAAATGCAAAAGCTGCTCACATTTTTTCAGCAAAAATAACAAAACTTTAGATATTGTACTTGTTAGAACAGTTAACCTATGACCTTTAACGAGCTCGTTAAGCTAATGATGTTTTGAACAACTGGGCCAAGATATGAAAATCCTGGTCTTAGCCCTGGGAAAATTCAAGTTTGATGTTCACTGGTCGAATAGGACGTCACGGACACCGTCGTTAAGTTTGACGTCACAGCATGTATTGTGAAGTCAAAGATGACGTCATCAAAATATGGCGGACGTCACCAATCGAAGTGGATCCACTCTCAGAAATGAAAGGTATGCGAGAAGCCGAGTTATGCCGGACCGGGATCCCGAGGGACGGGGTTTTCTTGCACACCAGATAAGTAAATCCATGGCTTAGCTTTGGATAGAAATTCTGTTCTAACCCTGGTGTTCTTACCCGAAGTCGAATATTCTCGCGTGTTTGATAAATGCACTGGTTGAGTATGACCTCACATGCGCCGTCGTTAAGGTTGACATCACAGCTCGTTACGTGACGTCACTAAACATTCCTGTAGTGTCATCATAATATGGCGGACGTCGGTAACCGAAGTGACTGCAGAATCAAAAATCCTCGCTTAGAAATGAAAGGTATGCAAGAAAAAGAATCTTATATGGGTTTGAGGGATGGATAGAAAACCGGAGTAACTACTTGAAGCGGTAAGAGTAATCGCTCGTTACCGTTTGAGTTTTACGTCCCACCAACAGCTAAGGTCATACGGAGACGGGACCTCGGTTTAAAGACTCATCGGAAAGTCTGGAGAAGCCCGGGATCGATCCTGCGATCCCTGGTTTACAAGGCGAAAAGCGTAACCACTACACCACGGAGGCTTCTACAGACCTTGCTCTATGTTGAAGATTCAGCGCTCTATATAAACCGTTCGACAAAGTGTTCAAATCTGGCGCTCTCGTGAACGTAATGTTGAACCATTTCCAGACTGTTCAAGGTCAATCTGTTACGATATATCGCTCTGATATAAAGACGGTTGGGTCGATAGTTTATCAATCGTCCCAAGGTTACTAAGCATTAAAACGCCTTGGTGCTTAAGTCCACGTGACTAACACTGAATTGTCGGAAATCCAGGTAAGGTTATTTATAGAAAATAGCCGCTGTGGGGGTCAGAGTGTATCTTTAGAATCTGGGCTGGAATCATGGATTGGGCTTGACAAACAGCGAAGACCCAGATCAGACGCCGCAGAATGCGGCGTCTGATCAGGGTCTTCACTGTTTGCTTAAAAAAACTGTAATTTAAGGGTTTAAACGAAACAGTTTAAATCTCAGCCCAGTACTATTTTCCCAGCCTGCACTCGGGGACAATCGACCCACCAGTACTAAAATATTACTATGGCAATGTATGCTGCTATCAATTTGAATCACGTCATAAGAAAACTTGCTTTTGTCATTTATCAACAAGTGTGCGCTGGTCAGCCTTCACATCCGGGCAGTCTGATCAGCGCCTCATTCTTCGCTGCTTGGAAGGTTTAACGCCCTTCCCAGCAGGAACACGTTGCAAGGGCAACGTCAAATCAACGTCGGTACAACGTCACGACTTTGCACCGACGTAGATAAGACGTTACATAAAAGTCATGACGTTGCACAAACGTTGATGTGACGTCACAATTACGTCATGTGCCTGCTGGGTTACTTTTTATACCCAGACTTTCACAAATCTTGCTAGTCTGTCGCCACGGTTTGTGTCCTACCACGGGCAGGTTTTCCCGAGACTTGGCTTATTTCATTGTCACAGAAAATGCAATCCTAAGACAGGTTTCGTATGACAGATTATGAATACGATGACGTTTACATGAGAAGTTCCCACCTGCTCCAATAAACAACATTGCTAAAGTCGGTTAGCCCATTGCATACTGGAGGACTCTTCTATTGTTTAATATATGTTTGACCAGACCATCTGTCGGGTCTATTTTTTACAATTTTTTATTCAATTTTTAACAGGTAATCCTGTTCACAAACAGTGCAGACCCGGATCTGACATCACATCAAGGCCTGTTCTGTTTGTCTACGTCTCTTTAACGGGTTTCCAGGAGAGTATGGGTAAGCTCATTTCATACGGGAAGCCAAAAGCCAGACGTTGGCAATCAATGCGGGCCCAGATGCGGCGTCTGATCTGGGCCCGCACTGTTTGCAAAATGTTCAGACAATATCTAAATGATTTTTTCTAAATGTAACTCACCCTGACACCCACCCCTAAATTTTGGAATGGATAATAGGAAGATTTCATTCGATTGAAAATCGGTGAAACTGTCTGCCAAATGAAAATAACAACATGAACCCCCAGAGCTTTTGTATGCCTCTAAAAATACTCAAACAGTAAAGTAAGTTGGGTCAAGGTCGGACCAGCATCGTTCGCACGAAGTGAACCCGCTGTTTTGTACTCAGAAAATACGTCATAATCGATATATGCGTACTCGTAGATACCCTACCAAGCTGGCGCCACCGTGCGCACAGAGCTGAAACCGACCGAACTTGAGTACAGGTAAACCGCTTAGAATGACTAAGCCTGCCCAGGAAAAGTGCGGCAAGTTAACCCTAGCGTTTCTTTGGGAGGTAGTGCTTGAGATGTCATTTCATCTCATTGTCGGGTAAAAGTCCCACGAAATCGGAGGCAACGTTTCCAAAATTGCCTAAATAGTGTTGACGGGTATGTAAAACCTCCACACAAACAATCCAAATATGTTCTAGAAAGGGTTATCCTTTGGAAGCAAAGAATACAGCACAGAGCTGGAAAATATGAAGTGTACATGTTTTCTGGGCCAGACTAGCTAGTTTCGGCCGATTAGGCCTCATCAGTGACCCTCAAATATTTTTAAAATTCCACAATGGAATCAATGATCCCAAAGGACAAGAAAATATAAAATACACTATAATGTAGGGCAGGGGGGGGGGGGGCTTTTTACGGCCGCCACACATTCCCAGACATCAGTTGTAGTGATGTTAAATATGTTCTATAAAAGGGTTATCCTTTGGAAGCAAAGAATACAGCACAGAGCTGGAAAATGTGAAGTGTATATGTTTTCTGGACCAGACTAGCTAGTTTCGGCCAATTAGGCCTCATCAGTGACCCTCAAATATTTTCAAAATTCCACATTGGTATCAATGACCCGAAAGGACAAGAAAGTAAAAACTAAGCCTACCGAGCCAGCAAAAAATGTCTGCCAGGGCAAGGTCTGGTCAAGGTCACGATAACATCGATGCGCTATGTTTATGCTATGTCGCTGTCGGCCCCACGTTGGCCCGCTGTTTTTGCTGTATGAAATGGGATAGCGTAACCTCGTAAGGGGAATGGGAACACGTTCAGGGGAGGCAACTCCTGCAAAAGAATTTTTGTCTCCCTTGCCAATAGGGGTCAACTCTTAAAGGAAAGAAATTGCTCCTGAGGAGCAAATTCTTCCTTTAAAGAGTAGACCCCTTTTTCAGTGGGACAGAGCTTATAGAAAAGCTAATAGGAAGTCCAGAAAGCTATATCCCTTTGAAAAATGGCGTAAAAATCTACCAGGTGTTCCCATTCCCCTCAAAACCGAACGGGACTACAACAGTCTTCAAAACAACTAGTCTTCCTAGCATTCTTCATATTATTATGATAACACACCCGTGCGAATTGGTGCAGTTTTACACATCTCCAAAATGGCCATTTTTTGATGAAAATCCGTGATATTTTTCTTATAAATACAGCAAACATAGGTTGTGGGTGTTCGTTAGAACCGCCTAATAGAGGCGGTTCTAACGCGTACCCACAGCCTATGTCTTAGAGCAAGAATAATAAAAATAATGTTTACCCCATTGTTATGCACAAGATTTTATTTTTCTGATTCCCACTTTCACCTCACTGGGTGACCTAATAGTGCTATAAATATCTTGTTTATCTTCTTATACATGTAGAAGGTTCTCGAAAACTGAGTCACAGATTAATTTCATTTTTGTAAAAAAACATGTTTACAAGGAAAAGTACTTCAGAACCTTCCAGAAAGTTCAGGTTTGCATTATTTTTAGAAAATTACATCATCTTATTCCACAGCTCTGTGGAACATTCTAGAGAAATCTTAGGGTCTATATAAGAGCTTGATTTTTCTCATTGAGCCAGACTTTGGAGTTTGAAGTTTGGGTTTTCAAGAAAAGTTATTTCTAAATTCTATGTTGGATTGTTATAGGATATTATATATCATTTTGGACTGTGAATTCTGTGGGATAAAGGAAAATAAATTCATTCAAGGATATTTCATAACAGAACTAAGTATATTTAATTTTCTTACTTCTACAGTTTAAAGATACTTTGAAAATAAGTTTTATTAAATTTTTCCATAAGGCTTGTTTGCTTTTTCTTTCTGGTACGCCTGGCTCGTAACACCCATAAACCCCAGTTTTCTCTATATAACATAAAGTGGGGTATAGGGGGATCTTCATTTCACGGACTTGTTCACGTGATGTGTAGTGACTCAATAGATCTCTATCTTCAGTGTGCTTTTTCTACGGTCATTCTCTCCCTTCCGTTGATTCAAGAAGGGCAGTTGTCAGTTTCTAGCTGTACGGGTTAACCGCTTACGTATAAGCCTGTCCAGGAAAAGCGTGTATAGGTAAACTGACCGGCTCATAAATGGCCTAAAAAGGCTAAAATAGTGTAGACTGAGCCGTTAAACTCCAATACAAACAAACAAACAAACAAATACATGCATTCAGTTTGTGTACCGAAGAAAACTATGTACAGTAAAATTCCTATATTAACACCATATTTGGGATCGTTATGACCACTTTTGAACAGTCCAAAGAAGTGTTATCCAACTCTACTGGATATAGAAAACAAAAGAAAACGTAACTGAAACCTAAATGTGGTTTGAAGTGTCGTGTGGTAACGTCATCTCGCACTTCATCATAGAGCAATTTATAATTGTTGCCTTTGGGATCGCTGTCACTGACGGGCAAATCGGGCCCCTAAAGCTTATTTTATATTATTGTGTGCATGCGTGCGTGCGTAGGTTTGTCAAACTTTTCAACCATTCATAAGCATTGCTGACTAATGTTTTTAACTGAGCAGACGCATGAGAAACGAATTTTTTAGTTCTTACCAACAAATAAGACCCGACTCATGACATCTAAAATGACGTTACAAACTAATAAGGCTACACGCATGTCTTCTTGAATGACGCTACCAACTTATATACAAGACGCATGTATCCTTGAATGACGCTACCAACTTATATACAAGACGCACGTATTCTTGAATGACGCTAACAACTTATATACGAGACGTATGTATTCTTAAATGACGCTACCAACTTATATACAAGACGCATGTATTCTTGAATGACGCTACCAACTCATATACAAGACGCATGTATTCTTGAATGACGCTACCAACTTATATACAAGACGCATGTATTATTGAATGACGCTACCAACTTATATACAAGATGCATGTATTCTTGAATGACGCTACCAACTTATATACAAGACGCATGTATTCTTGAATGACACTAACAACTTATATACAAGACGCATGTATTCTTGAATGACGCTTTCAACTTATATACAAGACGCATGTGTTCTTGGCCGAGGTTACCAACTTATATGCAAGACACATGTATTATATACGAGGACTGTTCAAATATGAATGCAAGTAGAACTTTTTCTCGTGCATTAATGCGAAAATCACCTGGAAATAAATATCACAGCGTAGAAAAACATTTTACCTATACATTGATACCAAACCTGTTAAATTCCGTGCACTTAAGCCATGTATATCGTTCGATAAACACTGTCTACTCTTGTATACTAATACAAAACATGGTTGGAAGAATGTCAGAGTACGCCGTTGAAATACGGTCATATATTTAGAATCGTTGTATTCTTGGTATACGGTGCAAAGACATTTTTGATGAAATATGTTCGGTTTATGGGCATAATGAAATGTCTTTTCCGACAGGTTTTCGTTGGTGTAAGAAATTCAGCTGTGGGCTAGGGTCAACAGAAGATGCACCACATAATCGTCGGCCGAAAAGAGCAACATCTGCCAAGATGGTTGCTAGGGTGAAAGAAATAGTTGCTACCGATGCACGATACCCCACTAGGGAAATAGCTAGTATGGTTGGCATCTCATTAGGAGCAGCTTATACAATTCTGAAACGGAATTTGTAAATGAGAAAGGTCTGTGCTAGATGGATTCCCCATCTGTTGACAGATGAGCAGAAAAAGTCACGCGTTCAGTGCGCCAAGAAGTTGCTTAAAAAGTTTCCAAATTACAATGCACAGTCTTTCGCTAATGTCGTCACACGTGACGAGACATAGGTTCACTTATTTGAGCCAAAACGAAAGATTCAGAACAAAATATGGGCAACAAAGTATTGCAAAAGACCATGCATTGCAAAGCGGACCATGAGCGTCAAGAAAGTAATGTATGCCATATTCTTTTCAAATCAGGACCCTGCTATTCAGGTTGCTGTGCCTAAAGGCAAATCTGTAAATGCGAAGTTTTACAAGAATAAAGTTCTTCGAAAATTGAAGAAATATTTCAAAGAACGAAGACCCGCAACTGGTTTGGCCAATGTCAGATTGCTACATGACAATGCGTCATCGCACAAGGCGTTCATTGTGCAAGACTATCTGAAGCAGGAAAATGTTGTTGAACTCCCTCACCCCCCGTATTCCCCTGACCTTGCCCCGTGTGACATTTTTTGTTCCCGCGTCTGAAAAAATACCTTTCTGGTCGAAAATTTGTACAGCGCAAACACCTCGGTTCTGCAATATTCCAGTGCCTTCATGGTATACCTCGAAAAGACTACCAAAATGCATTCAATGGTTGGATCAAAAGACTGAAAGTTTGTATATCTGTTAAAGGGGAATACTTTGAGGGGACAAAATAAATTTTTTCCTCGAAATCTTTCACGGAATCATTGTTATGTGCTTAGTTGCATTCATATTTGAACAGTCCAAGATGCATGTCTTCCAGAATGTCGCTACCAACTTATATACAAGACACATGTATTCTTGAATGACCCTACCAACTTATATACAAGACGCATGTATTCTTGAATGATGCCAACAACTTATATAAGGCTTATATGCATTGGATGGTCCGACTCACACCACTTTGCCTGGTCAGGCTTACTCTTTCTTAGAGGTTACCAATACTCGTGTGCGGTCGGTTTCAGCTCTGCGTGGAAGCATCATGCAGCCCAATCTATTTCTCCAAAGCCCCGATGGGCAGGGGCGTCCCGCAAACGAAATTTGGGAACAGGTATATAGAAGTTAGTATGTTGGTTGGTTGGTCTGTATATCCGTGACACAATCTTGTAACTACTACATTTCTTCACCGACTGACTTGCATTTAGAATGTGCTGTAGATGTGCCTGACATAAATTTAATATGCGTCAAGTCAAGTTGCAAGGTCACTGTTACTAAAAATATAATGATTTTGTGATGTGAATAACTTCCAGATTTCTCCACCGACTGAGTTCAAATTCAGTTGCATATGCATTCATATTAAGATGTAGATGTACATGGCATAAATTTCATGCGTCAGCCCAAACTCAAGCAACTGTTGCTAAAATACAATAATATTTTGAAACTTGGCTGCAAGGTAATTGATCTGCAGATTTGTCACATTTCTAGTCATAATAGTTGGTAGCGTCATGCAAGATGTCATGTTTCTAGCTTCTTTACCTGGTAGCGCCACGCGAGATGTCATGTTTCTAGTTTTATTATTTGGTAGCGTCATAAAAGATGTCATGTTTCTAGCTGTATTAATTGGCGTCATAACGGATGTCATGTTACTAGCTTTATTATTTAGTAGCGTCATTGTTTGTTTGTTTGATTTGAGGTTTAACGTCCCCGTCAACACTGTATAGGTCATTTTCGAGACGTTGCTTCTAATTTTGTGGGACTTTTACCCCGACATTGAGATGAAATGACATCTCAGGCCCTGTCGCCCAATGAAACCAATAGGATTTTTAAGCAGGGATGGTCCGACTTGCACCGCTTTGCCTTGGCCGGCTTAGATCCTCTAAGCGGTTTACCAGTACACGTGTGCGGTCGGATTCAACTCTGGGCAGGCTTAGATCCTCTAAGCGGTTTACCAGTACACGTGAGAGGTCTGATTCAGCTCTGCGTGGAAGCATCATGCAGCCAATCTATTTCCCCAAGCCCCGATGGGCGGGGGCTAAATTGGTATCGTCATAAATGATGTCTTGTTTCTAGCTTCATTACCTGGTAGCGTCATGCAAGATGTCATGTGTCTAGCTTTATTATTTGGTAGCGTCATAAAAGATGTCATGTTTCTAGCTTTATGATTTGGAAGCGTCATAAAAAATGCCATGTTTCTAGTTTTATTTTGGAAGCGTCATAAAAGATGTCACGTTTCTAGCTTTATTAATTGCTGGCGTCATAAAAGATGTCATGTTACTAGCTTTATTTTTTGGTAGCGTCATTAAAGATGTCATGTTTCTAGCTTTATTAATTGGTAGCGTCATTAAGATGTCATGTTACTAGCTTTATTATTTGGAAGCGTCATTATTTGTTTGATTTGAGGTTTAACGTCCCAGTCAACACTGTATAGGTCATTTTGCAGACGTTGCTTTCAATTTTATGGTACTTTTACCCCGACATTGAGATGAAATGACATCTCAAGCTCTGTCGCCCAATATAACCAAGCATGGACGGTCCGACTTGCACCGCTTTGCCTGGGCAGGCTTAGATCCTCTAAGCGGTTTACCAGTACACGTGTGCGGTCGGATTCACCTCTGCGTGGAAGCACCATGCAGCCCATCTATTTCTTGAAGCCCCGATGGGCGGGGGCTAAATTGGTAGCGTCATAAAAGTTAACTTGTTTCTAGCTTCATTACCTGGAAGCGTCATGCAAGATGTCATGTTTCTAGCTTTATTATCTGGTAGCGTCGTAAAAGATTTCATGTTTCTAGCTTTATTATTTGGAAGCGTCATAAAAGATGTCATGTTTCGAGCTTAATTATTTGGTAGCGTCATAAAAGATGTCATGTTTCTACCTTTATTATTTGTAGCGTCAACGTTTCTAGCTGTATTATTTAGTGGCGTCATAAAAGATGGCAGGTTACTAGCTTTATTATTTGGTAGCGTCATAAAAAATGTCATGTTACTAGCTTTATTATTTGGTAGCGTCATAAAAGATGTTTTGTTTCTAGCTTCATTACCTGGTAGCGTCATGCAAGTTGTCATGTGTCTAGCTTTATTTTTGGTAGCATCATAAAATTTGGTAGCGCAATAAAAGATATCAGGTTTACAGCTTTGTTATTTGGTAGCGGCATAAAATATGTCATGTTTCTACCTTTAATATTTGGTAGCGTCATAAAAGATGTCATGTTTCTAGCTTTATTATTTGGTGGCGTCATAAAAGATGTCATGGTACTAGCTTTATTTTTTAGTGGCGTCATAAAAATATCACGTTTCTAGCTTTATTATTTGGTGACGTCATAGAAGATGTCATGTTACTAGCTTTAGTATTTGGTAGCCTCATATAAGATATCTTGTTTCTTGCTTCAATACCTGGTAGCGTCATGCAAGTTGTCATGTTTCTAGCTTCATTACCTGGTAGCGTCATATAAGATGTCATGTTTCTAGCTTTATAATTTGGTAGCGTCAGAAAAGATGTCATATTACTAGCTTTTTTATTTGGTAGCGTCATAAAAGATGTCATGTTACTAGCTTTATTTTTATTATGTAGCGTCATAAAAGATGGCATGTTACTAGCTTTATTATTTGGTAGCGTCATAAAATATGTCATGTTTCTAGCTTTATTATTTGGTTACGTCATAAATGATATCATGTAACTAGCTTTGTTATTTGGTAGCGTCATAAAAGATGTGTTGTTTCTACATATATTATTTGGGACGTCATAAAATATGTCATGTCACCAGCTTTGTTATTTGGTAGCATCAAAAAAGATGTCATGTTTCTACATATATTATTTGGAAGCGTCATAAAAGATGCCACATTTCTAGCTTTATTATTTGGTGGCGTCATAAAAGCTGTCATGTTACTAGCTTTATTATTTGGAAGCGTTATAAACGATGCCATGTTAGTAGTTTTATCATTTGGTAGCGTCATGCAAGATGTCTTGTTTCCAGCTTCATTACCTGGTAGGTCATGCAAGATGCCATGTTTCTATCTTTATTATTTGGAAGGGTCATAAAAGATATCATGTTTCTAGCTTTATTATATGGTAGCGTTATTCAAGATGTCATATTTCTAGCTGTATCCGTTGGTAGCGTTATTCAAGGTGTCATGTTTCTAGCTGTATCTTTTGGCAGCGTATTCAAGGTGTCATGTTTCTAGATGTATCATTTGGTAGCGTATTCAATGTGTCATGTTTCTAGCTGTATCAGTTAGTAGCGTATTCAAGGTGTCATGTTTCTAGCTGTATCAGTTAGTAGCGTATTCAAGGTGTCATGTTTCTAGCTGTATCAGTTAGTAGCGTGTTCAAGGTGTCATCTTTCTAGCTGTATCATTTGTAGCGTATTCAAGGTGTCATGTTTCTAGCTGTATGGTTGGGTAGCGTATTCAATGTGTCATGTTTCAAGCTGTATCAGTTAGTAGCGTATTTAAGGTGCCATGTTTCTAGCTGTATTATTTGGTAGCGTATTCAAGGTGTCATGTGTCTAGCTGTATCAGTTAGTAGCGTATTCAAGGTGTCATATTTCTAGCTGTATCAGTTTGTAGCGTATTCAAGGTGTCATGTTTCTAGCTGTATCAGTTTGTAGCGTTATTCAAGGTGTTATGTTTCTACCTTCATTAGTTAATATAAACTAATTAATTAGCAAGATGTCATGGGTGAAACCTAATTAGTTGGGAGCGTCATTCAGATGTCATGTGTCTAGTCTAAATTGTTTATAGCGTCATGAAAAAAGTCGAGCGCAAAGCCTTATTAGTAGGTAGTGCGATGCAAGATGTCATGCAACTAGCCTTATAAGTTGGAAGCTCCATGCAAGATGTAACACTTCTAGTCATATTAGCTGGTAGCGTCATGCAAGATGTCATGTTTCTAGTTTCATTTAAGAAATAGATCAGCTCTAGTTGTGCTTTGTTGAGTAATAAATCACAGTTTCAAGGTCAGTTGTAAAGTAGATCAAATCACGAGCGCGTAGACTAGAGATGATCTATTTCGATTCTAACACGCTGAAAATCGCAATAATGTTGTTGTTTCCTTCAAATTCTCAATACACTTCGCCTTTGTTAAAATATATCCCGCAAAGAGTATTGACTTTAACGCATGCTTTTATGTCCTTTTGTAACGTTTTCGGTACGACAAAGTGACGTTACACCATCTAACGTCTAAGAACCTACGTGTGGCATCATAAATTGGCTGCTTTTATGACGTCACTCGACACGCTCTTCCGCACCGTGATTTTTGCATAATAAAACACAGTTCCTTCCCATTGCCTATATTGGCGCGCCGTGTTAGAATTGTTGGCGGCGTCATGAAAGATGTCACGCTACCAGTCATATTATTTTGGAACGTCACGCAATATTTCTGGGTTCTAGTCTTCTGTCGCGGTTTATTTTTTTATAGTTCGTCTTTGAATCGTGTATCGCTTATATTTTTTGTTGTTGTTTTTAATAGCCAATGATTGGCCATTTTGTAGAAAAGTAACTGTCCTTTTGGCTTTCCGCTATTGATGTTTCCATTAGGATCTAGTTGATTCAAGTTTGTCTTCCTTTCCCTTTGGTGTATTTGATGGGAGGTTTGGGTTGATTGTATCGATTCCTGATCTTTGCCTTCAGCTCTGTTATTAGCTGGTAGCGTCATACAAGATGTCATGTTACTAGCTTTAATATTTGCTAGCCTCATGCAAGATGTCATGTTTGTAGCTTTATTATTTGGACGTGTCATGCAAGATGTCATTTTTCTAGCTTTATTAGTTGCTAGCGTCATTCAAGATGCCGTGCGTTTAACCTTAACAGTAGGTACATGTAGCGTCATGCAAGATGCAGTGTATCTAGTCTTATTAGTTGGTAGCGCCTTTGTGCTCATGTATTAATGAATTTATCAAACCCTCCGAGGTATGGGGATAAAATGCTCGGCAGAGCCTCACATTTTATACCTTTTCCTCAACTCGTTTCATAAATTCATTTATACATGAACACCCATGTAAGATCCTCTATGTTTTTAAAAGTCCTTTAAATAATGTTAAGCCATTTAACAACAGATATATCTTGTCGGAATGGCAAGGCGAATGGGACCGTGCGATAAATAACAAACTCCATGCCATTAAATCTGTCGTTGGAACAAAATGCTCTCCTCCACGGTTTTCCAGGAAAGAGGATGTAGTATTAACGCGAATGCGCATTGGCCATACTAGAGATATTCATTCATATATTTTAAATGGTGATGATCAGCCTTCTCGTGTAGGATGTGATCAGCCATTCACAGTTAAACATATCTTAATTGAATGTGTAGACTTTTCACAGTCCCGTAACTTGTACTTCAAAGCTGACAGTTGGCAACAATTGTTTCAAGATGTACCTGTTGATAATATTATCTTATTCTTAAAAGAAATTGGACTTTTTCATAAGATTTAATTTTGTTTCAGATTTTTATACATTATCAGTCGGACGGACCGTTTTTACTTTTAATATCCTCATAATTCTACATAGTTTTTATCATTAACCGATTGACGCTTATGACCCACAAAGAGGGTTGGCGCGTCGTTAAACTCGAAATCATCATCATCAGCATCATCATCAAGATCCTCTATTTAATGGGTCAAAATTATATAGGCATGTTTTCTTGATGGTCACTCGTTAATACACGTTAACTCTAATACCTTTGGGAAATTTTGATATTTTTCTTATTTCTGCTCAAAATATAGAGTGTAGGTACACGTTAGAACCGCCTCATCGAGGCGGTTCTAACGAGTACCCACAATCTATATTTTAAATCAGAAATACGAAAAATAAGGATTACCCCCTACAAACCCCAGTTTTACTATACGAGAGAACCATGATGATCCCATATCGCTCACCTGAGCAAAGAGCTATCTATGTGGGTCGCAGGGTGGGGCAATGTTTTGGGCTATAATTTGAACAATCTCAGTAGATCCTGCCCTGGGGGTATTTTTGTTCCCAGGGCTATAATTTGAACAGTCTTTGTAAAGGTCCACTAGATGAAGCTTCATACCAAATATCAAAGACCTAGGCCTTCTGGTTTCAGACAAGAAGATTTTTTAAAGGTTTTCCCTATATAAGCCTATGTAAAAACCGTGGGCGCTGGGGCATTTTCGTCCCCAGGGAAATAATTTGGACAATCTGGTAAAGGTCCACTAGATGAAGCTTCATACAAAATATCAAAGACCTGGGCCTTCTGGTTTCAGACAACAAGATTTTTAAAGAATTTCCCTAAGCCTATGTAAAATCAGTGGGCCCCGGCGTGGGGGCATTTTGGCCCCAGGGCTATAATTTGAATAATCTTGGTAGAGGTCCACTAGATGAAGCTTCAAACCAAATATCAAAGACCTGGGCCTTCTGATTACAGACCAGAAGATTTTAAAGGTGTTCCCTATCTAAGCCTATGTAAAACCAGTGAACCCTGGTGTGGGGGCACTTTTGGCCCCAGGGATATAATTTGAACAATCTTCGTAGAGGGCATCTAGATGAAGCTTCATACCAAACATCGAAAACCTAGGCCTTCTGGTTTCAGACATGATATTCTTAAAGGTTTTCCCTATATAAGCCTATGTAAAACCAGTTAGCCCCAGCGCTGAGCCATTTTTGGCCCCAGGGCTATAATTTGAACAATCTTGGTAGAGGTCCACTAGATGAAGCTTCAAACAAAATATCAAAGACCTCGGCCTTCTACTTTCAGACAAGAAGCTTTTTAAAGAATGTCCCTATATAAGCCTATGTAAAACCAGTGGGCCCCGGTGCGGGGCCATTTTTGGCCTCATGGCTATAATTTGAACAATCTTGGTAGAGGTCCACCAGATGAGGCTACATACTAAATATCAAAGGCCTTGGCCATCTTGTTTCAGACAAGGTGATTTATAAATATTTTCCCTATATAAGCCTATGTAAAACCAGTGGGCCCCGGCTCGGGGTCATGTTTGGATCCAGGGCTATAATTTGAATAATCTTGGTAGAGACCCATTAGATGAAGCTTCATACCAAACATCAAAAACCTGGGCTTTCTGGTTTCTGGCAAGAAGATTTGTAAAGGTTTTGTCTATATAAGCCTATGTCAAACCAGTGGGACCAAACGTGGGGCCTCTTTTGGCCCCAGGGCTATAATTTGAACAATCTTCGTAGAGGTCCACTAGATGAAGCTTCAAACCAAATATCAAAGACCTGGGCATTCTGGTTTCAGACAGGAAGATTTTTAAATGTTTTCCCTGTATGTCCCTCTGTAAAGCCAGTGGGCCTTGCCCCGGAGCCATTTCTGGCTGCAGGGCTATAATTTGAACAATCTTGGTAGAGGTCCACTAGATGAAACTTCAAACCAAATATCAAAGACCTGGGCCTTCTGGTTTCAGACAAGAAGATTTTTAAATGTTTTTTCCCAATATAAGCATATGTAAAAACCGTGGGCCCTGGCGCGGGGGCATTTTTGGCCCCAGGGATATAATTTGAACAATCTTTGTATAGGTTCTCTAGATGAAACGTCATACAAAATATCAAAGGCCTGGGCCTTCTGGTTACAGACAAGAAGGTTTTTAAAGGCTATCCCTATATAAGCCTATGTAAAACCAGTGGGCCCCGCCCGGGGCCATTTTTATTTTTGTCCCAGGGCTATAATTTTAACAATCGTGGTAGAGGTCCACTAGATAAAGCTTCATACCAAATATCAAAGACCTGGGCCTTCTAGTTTCAGACAAGAAGATTTTTAAAGAGTGTCCCTATATAAGCCTATGTAAAACCAGTGAGCCCCGCTCTGGGGGTATAATTTGAACAATCTTGGTAGAGGTCCACAAGATGAAGCTTCATACCAAATATTAACACCTGGGCCTTCTTGTTTCAGACAAGAAGATTTTTTTTTTTTTCTTCTTCTTATTTTCCTCTTTTCGATGCCTTCGCAACCAGAGTTCTGCATGGAATGGAATTCTTTGAACAGCTGTGAGAGAGGACCTCCCAAGGATCATTTCATCCAAGTTTGGTTGAATTCTGCTCAGTGGTTAAGGAGGAGATGTCGTATAAAGAAATTGTGGACGGACATGTGGACGGATGACGCCGCCGACGACGGGCGGTGACCAATCACAATAGCTCACCCAGAGCCTTCGGCTCAGGTGAGCTAGTAAAAGGGGCAAGATATATATAGGCGTATTTTCGTGATGTTGGGGCGATACTAATAAGTACAGGCAACATACCCTTTAAAGATAAAATTAGAAAAAGACACCATGAATTATCTAAATATATGGATACCGAAATCAGACGCGACTTTTGTTTGTGCTGAGGTTTTACGTCCCCGTCACCTCTATTTAGGTCATTTTGGAGAAGTTGCTTTCAATTTTGCTTTCTGCCGTTGAAGATTTAATTAGACACCCCCCCACCCACACCCCCACCCCCCACCCCCCCCCCCCCCCCCAAAAAAAAAAAAAAACACATACATTTTCTGAATATATTGATACCAAAATCAGATGAGTTTTGTTGTTTTTACTTCCTCGTGAACATTATTTAGGTTATTTTGGAGACGATGCTTCCAATTTTTTTGAACTTTTAGTACTACCAGACATTGAGATTAGACATCTCAAACGAACCAGTGGCCCCCACCCATCGGGGTTGAAGAAATAGACCGGCTGCATGATGCTTCCACGCAGAGCTGAAGCCCACCACACACAAATACTGGTAAACCACTTAGAGGATCTAAGCCCGCGCATGCAAAGCCGTGCGAGTCGGACAGTCCATGCTTATAAACCCTTTTGGTTTCATTGGGCGACGGGGCTTGAAATGTCATTTCATCTCAATGTCGGGTAAAATGCCCACAAAATTGGAACCAACGTCTCCAAAATGATCTATACAGTGTTGACGGGGACGTTAAACCTCAGATCATTCAAACAAACAAACAAACAAACAAACAAACAAACGAACCAGTCGCGACTTGTTACCTAAATGAATAGCATTCAGATAAAAATTGCTTGTAAGTATCACCAGACAATGACGCATACCTTGTATGCCTTTTGGCATTATGAAACGCTAAGCCCTTTTAAGCGTTAACGTCAGCTTAAACTGACGTAATTATACAAATCATTAGCCTAATTTCTAAAGACTATAGAACTGTTGATTCCAAGAATCTAATTGAACCCCGCCAAGCGAATTTGTGTCCTCAAGCATTCCGTCATGACAAATTTTAACTGCGCATGCCCAGCCATTCAGAGGGGCCAGGGATATGGCTTTCTGTCTGAAGGTTGCTCTTGATTCACTGCTTGTATGAACGAGCAGCGAAGGTTCTGGCGAGACTGCGCGGATGCGCAGGCTCGTCTGAACCTTCGCTGCTCGCATATCCGATAAGTACCAAAATCGCTTGACGGGGCACAATTTTAATTTATGATGCCGAAAGTCTTAGCATCTTCATAAGACAAGCATTGCGATTTTTTCTCTTGAGAAAAGATATGTCACTGTGGCTGTAACATACAGACATTCTCATGATTTACAATGTTCACGTCTCATATTACGGAAGTTTGGTCATAATTATACATTTCTTCTTTCTTAACGTGAACATAAATCAGTCAGTTCTCGAGAAAAATGCTTTTAGCATACCCTCATCCTTCCCAGCATGCACACGTCGATTTGGCAAGGTCAAATCAACGTCGGTGCAACGTCATGCACCGACGTTGTTTTGACGTTGCATAAACACCAGGTTATCCTTTGGAAGCACGGAAAACAAACAGAATTGAAAAATATGGAGGGTACATGTTATCTGGGCCAAACTAGCTAGTTTCGGCCAATTAGGCCTCATCAGTGACCCTCAAATATTTTCAAAATTTGGAATCAATGATCCCCAAGGACAAGAAAATATAAACTACACTATGATGTAGGGCATGGAGACATTTACGGACGCCACACATTCCCAGACACTAGCTATAGTGACGTTAAGTATGTTATAGAAAGGGTTATCCTTTGGAAGCAAGGAATACACAACAGGACTGGAAAATATGGAGTGTACATGTTTTATGGGCCAGACTAGCTACTTTCGGCCATTTAGGCCTCATCAGTGACCCTTAAATATTTTCAAAATTTCAGAAAGGAATCAATGATCCCAAAGGACAAGAAAATATAAACTACACTATGATGTAGGGCAGGGAGACTTTTTACGGACGCCACACATTCCCAGACACCAGCTATAGTGACGTTAAATATGCTCTAGAAAGGGCAATCCTTTAGAAGTAAGGAATACACAACAGAACTGGAAAATATGGAGTGTACATGTTTCATGGGCCGGACTAGCTACTTTCGACCATTTAGGCCTCATCGGTGTCCCTCAAATATTTTCAAAATTCCGCAATGGAATCAATGATCCAAAAGGACAAGAAAATATAAACTATACTATGATGTAGGGCAGGGAAACATTTTACGGCCGCCACACATGAAGCCGTCTCCGGGATTCCTCTACATGCCTGTGACCAGCAAAGACTTGGGCTAGACTGCGCATATGCGCATTCGCAGTCTCATCTGAGCTTATGCCGGTCATGTACGCGATAAGGGCCGTTTAATGTATTTATTTATTTATTTATTTACCAATTGTTTTGAGAGGATGACACAATTAGCTGTAAAGCTATTCTACCTTGCGGCCCTCTATAAAACAACTATTTGCATAGTCTAAAAATAAATAAGGTTCTCTAAAATATTTTAAGACATATTAGAGGTGCAAAATATAAATGGGATTGAACATGAATACTCGTGTTAAAAATGATTATCCATCCTAATTAAAAATTCTGCATTTATTATATGTTATACGAGCGTATAAAACGTCCATGTTAAAACGAAAGCAAAGATAATTAAAATGCATGCGGCAACACTAATTAAAATGCATGTTGAAAACATACGAGTAGAAAATGCCACGAAACCGCGTGGAACAATTTCAGCGAGTTATAAAATCAACACTGAACATATAAAACTCCTACTTCTGACTTATAATAACAGGCATCCCCGCTGCTGTCCGTGCATAAATCATGCTAATTTGGATGCACGGCGGAGCATAGATCGAGTGGCGGAGACCAAGACCCCTGCTCACACAATCGCATCACGCAAGAGTTACGCCAGGCACAGTAGCAGAAAGGCTGTCTGCTAAAAGGACCTCTAAATTACCAATCCTAGATACAAAGAATTACAGTACTTTATATGTCAGTAAAATCATTTAAAACCTATTGCGTGGTTTTAAGAGTTTTTAAGCCATTCAGGCAACCAGCGTCTCTAACAGACCGAGGAAGAGCATTCCATAGCCTAGGAGCCGAACAAGAAAACGAGCCATTGTATATAGATGTACGTGATTTTGGTACATACAAGGAACCGTTGTCCGAAGAACGTTGGTTAAGAGAGTGTACTTCTGGCATTGGTTTAAGTAGCTTAGATATGTATTCCGGAGTGAGATTATTTAGTGCCCTGTAAGTAAGTACCGTTTTATTGTTCTTAATTCTGTCTGGTACCGATGACCAACCGAGTTCCTTGAATATCTGTACAGAAGGTGTATTAAGATATCCACGTAATATTATCCGAGCTGCACGCTTTTGCAGTTTAGTCAGTCGTTCAATATTCCATGATGATGCTGAACCCCAGGTCACAGAGCCACAATCAATGAAGGGAAGAATGTAGCCTTGATAGAAAATCTTCCGAACCACCACTGAAACATATATTCAGATAAATGTCGAAGAAGCGATATCTTCGAGGCTATGTGCGAACATAAATGGTCAATGTGAGATGACAATGTCAAATTTACATCAATGAACATGCTTAGCAACACTCTGGATCTGAGTATTATCAATCTGGGGCCAGTTGTTCAAAACTAACGACGTCGTTAGTTAACATATCGTTAAAACTTTGATCATTTATTATGGCAAATATGCTAATATTTTTGCTGAAAAAATGTGAGCAGCTTTTGCATTTGCAAAAGCTGCTCACATTTTTTCAGCAAAAATATAAAAATTTTAAATATTAAACTTGCTGGAACAGGTAACGAGCTCGTCAAGCTAACAATGCTTTGAACAACTGGCCCCTGAATGTTTAATTTTCGTGACATATTAAGTCTTTGCCTTGTTCCAGTTAACATTGTGTATTTGCATTTTGTTTGGCTTGCTCCATTCAACCGCATTTATTAAGTCACATACAAAATTATTTTCGATGTTGTCTACGGTACTTCCTTTAGTGTGGACAGTAGTATCATCAGCATAAAGACCGGAAGAGCAATGTTCAAAACAAAGTTGTAGATCATTTACAAAAATAAGAAATAATGTATGGCCCAGACTGGACCCTTGTGTGACACCTGAGTGTGCACGACAAAAGTCTGTCAGGTCATTGTCAGAGTTGATGGCTTGCTGCCGATTTTAGTCGTAGGAGTTAAACCACTGGAGAGTGGAAGAATTAAATGTGTCTGTGGAAAGTTTCTTGATCAAAATTGAGTGATCAACCAGATCAAACGCTTTACGGAAGTCAAGGAACAAAGAACAAATATATCTCCTCTGTCAATACTTTCATCCCAACTGTCAAATAACTTGATTAACGCAGTTTGGCAGCTGTTCTTATGACGGACACCGGACTGGCTCTGGTGATGCAATTTGTATATGTTTAGATATCCCATTAGGTGCTTATTTGTGTGTTTTTCAAATATTTTTGACACCGAAGGTAAGATGGAAACTTGTTTATAGTTTAACGGATCTGATTTTGTTCCGCCTTTGAAACTCGGCAGCACTTTAGCTTGCTTCAGCTGAAATTGGAATAGTTCAGTTTTTATGCTTTTATTGATGATCACTGAAATAGAGGGAGAAATTATAGGAGCCGCCATTTTTATTATCCTAGGTCCTAGACCATCTAGGCCTGTTGCTTTTGAAGTCTCCAGCTTATTTATATAATTTGTCACTCGTTCCGGTGTGATGAGAGGGATATTAAAGAACGAATCACTAGGAATCTTACTACCTACAAAGTCGCTTAGTTTCTTGTTGTTTAAAGTGGTTGTATAGCTATCATTAGTATTTAAAATGTCCGCTAATGATGTGAAGTATGTATTTAATTTTCGAGCTACATCTTCAGAGTTTGTAACACGTTCAGTAAAATAATGGTTTACTTGAGGTCTTAGGGTCTCCATTAACGGTTCGTAAATGTGCCCAAATATGTTTTGTATCTTAAGATTTAGAAATAGTGTTCGAAAAAATATTCACGTTTCGCAGTTCTGATTAACTGCCGAGTTTTATTCCGGAAAATCTTATAGTCGGCCCATTGTTTTAGCCTTTTACAATTATCTCGGTTTTTCTGCATTTGAACTATGTCATTGTTGAACCAGACTGGTTCAACAATGACATAGTTCGAATGCAGAAAAACCGTATAGTTTTAACTCGCTTACTTTTCATAGGAGCGTGTTTATTCAAATGTTTTACGATTAGAAGGGACCACTTCATCAGATCATCGTCAACTGATTCTTCATTGGGTACAAACACTTCTAACTCCGTTACGAGTTCAGGAAGGAAGTTACTCTCATTAAATGTTTTAAAGCATCGATACGTTGTCGTTATATGTTTGTCTTTCGATATTCTATTATTTATTTTTCGGGAAAAGCAAACAGGAAAGTGGTCGCTGATTAAGAGACTACAGACAAAGCTGCTTGATATATTCTCAGGATGGGTCGTGTATACATGATCGATTAATGTACCGCTAGATTGAGCTCTTGAACAGGTTGTGATAGGTCGAAAAGTTGTACTACATTTGACCATTTGCTACTTGTACATGGGTTAAGATCAATGTTGAAATCCCCCATCAGAATGCACTCCAGACCAGTCGTCTGTACTATGGAGAGCTCTGCCTCAAATAGATCTATCCAATCACCGTGAGCATTTGGTGGACGATAAACGGAACAGACAAGGAATGGCTTTGGTGTCTTTGATGGGTGGAGTAAGTTAATTGTATCGATTCCTGATCTTTGTTTCACTTCTACTTTGTATTCGCTACCTGGATTTCTACCCTAATAGTTTCGATTTTAGAAATTTCATATTCAGGTTTTCGCTCAACTTTTAGAGAATTACTGAAGTAGAGAATCAAGCCACCTCCTGTCTTGTTCTGAGTTTCCATTCTATCCTTACGGACACAATCATAGCCATCAATCCGTAATTCAGTGTCCTCAGTAGTAGGAGTTAAGAAAGTTTCCCAAAACCCCAGTATATCTGGACTGCCATTATTTGCCATTATGATTCGAAGTTCATCGAGTTTAGGCAGTATGTGCTGAATATTAAGGTTACCGAAATGTTCTTTAAAAGGGTTATCCTTTGGAAGCAAGGGATACACCACTGAACTGGAAAATATGAAGTGTACATGTTTTATGGGCCAGACTAGCTAGTTTCGGCCAATTAGGCCTCATCAGTGACCCTCAAGTATCTAGCTGATGGAAGCAGAGATTCATATTGCATTGTGATTGACAATCGTTTGGCAAATATCTAAGTTCATCTATTGATACTCGGCAATTAGTGCTCAGAAATCTCGATTGATTTGCTACGCCCTATGTCCTCCAAGTGTTTATCATACGGACTATCGCTGTGGCAAATATCTTGAGTGAGTGCACTGTTCTTTTGATGTAATTTTGAAGTGAAGATGAACACTAACATGACACTATATCAATAGTTTGGCCACGCTAATATGCCCTTAGTCTATTTACATTATATTGTGAAAGAATATCACTCGTAAACGGACTACGCTCGTTCATTATCGGAACAAGGGCAGCAACTCTTTCTTTCCCCTTTCCCCTTTGAATACATCATGCCAATTAACTGCCAGCCAGGAATAAATTCCAAACACATAATTGTGTATATTTCATTGTTTACTCCAGCACTATCCAATCAAAATGCACCTCAAATGTCAATCAGGCCTAAAAATGGAGGAAAAATGCTTATGAAAATGAGACCAATCAATGTATAATGCTTGATCCAGTTTTAGAATTCTTTGATGAATGGCATTTGCTTTTCAAACTTACTTGATGCAAAGAGACTAACTGAAAGGTACTTCATAGGAATTTGAACAGATTTGTGTCCATAGGTGTATTTTTTTTCACAGCGAATACATGAACAAAGCTTAATAGGATTTCTAGAAAACATTGATTTTTTTAATATTATCATTTATTTCTTTATTTATTTATTTTAGTTTAAAAATATTATAGCGTATATGTTCTGTGCATTGTGGAATCGGTAAAGTTCCAATATTGTCCTGCACAAAGAAGGAACCCACTTTGCGCAACAATGCCGGAATTGTACCGGTACAATTCTGGGATTGCGGAAGGGATTAGATTAATTATCAAGGTCTCTACGGCGACGCGTTAGCGGAGCCGTAAAACGTAATTTTCGACCGTGAGACCGGGGATTTGCCTCCCCAAGTGACAATTTTCAATACAGTTATCCCCATTCTAATCCACATTTTTCGGTGCTTTTGTTAAAATTGTACTACTTTGTACAAAGCGGTAACCGCAGAGAGCTGCGTAAAACCAAGCGTCAGCCAATGAAAAGCAACGTTACACCATGACGTCGGGTTTCCTACAGTATATCGCAGGATATTCTGTCGCAAATATTTGACGCAGTCCAATTAAACGCCGCGTTACATACGTAAATGCATTAGAAATCAGGTTTAACGCCCTCATTTACATTGTAAAGGTCATTTTGGCGTCGTTGCTGATTCTTACCCGAAATTGAGATGAAATGACATCTCAAGCCCCGTCGCTCAATGAAACCAATAAGGTGTATGCATGAATGAACGGTCCAACTCGCACAGCTTTACCTGGGCAGGCTTAGAACCTCTGGGCGGTTTTCTGGTGCTCATGAGCAGACGATTTCGGCTCATGCTGGGGGGCATCATTAAGCCAAATGTATTTCTTCAAACCCTGATGGGGAGAGGCGTCCGGTATCAGTGTTGTAGTCCTTTTATTGTAAAGCTATGAATGTTTTTGTCATTTCTGTGTTTTAGCAGGTTTCAAAGCTCAATATTTAGATTTTACACTTGACAAAGTTTCGCGCAACGTTATTGCCGAACGACGTTTTCCAATGTATCGTTATGAAACGGAACCAAGCGAAGGTCTCGGGAGTGGTGTGTAATATTAAGAAGGCTGGGCAATAATACGTGATATCTGCATGTCTGCAGGGGACAATTTCGCATTTGAGGGTTGACGTTTTTCAAAGGGTCAATAATGGCATGGTTACTCATAGAAATTGTGATATGTGGATATTTTTTGCCAATGTGGGCTTGTTTGCTGAGTATCTGTACTTTTATGAAATGGAATACGAAACTGTCACTCCAGCTATCTGGATGCTGTGCAAGTTCAAGGTGCAGCGGTATATCTGAATTCACGACGGTAGCTTTGGCACTAAAAAGTGGCTGTTTTTCAAAGGGGATTCCTGAAAAAGTTTACTGGTTGTGGTATACTTTTTCTGTCTATTTCTTTGCATGTGAATGAGTGTACATGACATTTCAACAGGTGTCAAGTACTGGTGTTTTGGGAGTAAATTCACAGGATCTGTCAAAGTGAGGTGGGGTCATGCTTTTTTGTATGTAAAATAGTGGGTGGGGTAGGTAGAATGATGCTGCTGTCAGCCTTTGCAAGAAGAGATGTGTTTCTTTGGTATTCTGTTTTGATTTCGTGCATGTATTGACCACTTTGAAATCAGATCAGAAGTTATCGCTTTCTCCAGGAGTTGTCGATATCGATTCAAAAAGTTAGTGTGGCGCGGAAAAAAGGGCTGCGATTAGCTTCAAAAAGTTAGTGTGGCGCGGAAAAAAAGGGCTGCGATTAACTGTCCCTGATGCCCTAAGTATTTGTAGCTGTGCAATAGCATGTTTATATTGCACATTTTCATTAATAATTTGTCGATTATGTGCGAGTTTTTTTATATGGGTGAGCGAGTATTTGCATGTTACTATTGTCTTTTCATGCGTCCGTATCATTTTTCCATCCATTTCATGTTAAAATCAATGATTGTTTAATTCTTGTATTTGCTTAAATGTTTTATATTGTTATGTATGTAATCACTATATATGTTTTACGAGGACCTCAGGGAAGATTGGCTATGCCAACTGAGTAACCCTCTTTAAATTAAGTCTATTTACTTACTTACTTACTTACTTACTTTTCTTTCTTGCCCCCCCCCCCCCCTCCCCACCAACCATCAAACCCCCAACCGCCACTTTTATTCGGTACCTGTGTTTGGAAATAAAACAATTTGATACAAAAGCATCAATTAAATTGTATTACACAAGTGGAAGATGTAATGAAATTATTGTTTATTCAACACCAGTATGATAACACGTTGTCCCTCCTGTCTCTTGTTTTTGCTTCAAACATAGATAATGTATACTGGCATGAATACACAAATATCAACTTTAGTAGCAACCCGTCCTCCATAGTTTGGTTTGTTTTTCGTATAAAATAAAATGAAAATTTACTTTTTTATAAATACCAAAAAAGCATTTCAACGAGTGTGTTGAAAACATTACAGTTTTCAGGAGTGCTAATCTCGAGTGTTGAAAACATAGACTTTTCACTCGTGCTTCGTCCTCGTGAAAATTCTCTAAGGTAGTTTCACCTAAAAAAAAAAAGGTAAAGTCCTCTATGCAATTTAAATTTAACCCAGGTCGCTTCCCTATACTACTGTTACCACTACCTGAGACAAAGGTATCATGTAGCTTGTGCGTCACTGAGGCCTCCAACAAATAATTCCAGCCCAGCAGGTACATGACGTAATTGTGACGTCACATCAACATCGGTACAACGTCATGACGTTTATGCAACGTCAAATCGACGTCGTTGACGTTGCCCTGGTGACGTGTGCCTGCTAGATGGCTTACAGCTGGGCAAGGCCTGGTGTTCTTGTAACAGGTAAAGGTAGAGGGGAGTGTTGGTGTTTCTTTTGTTTCTACACTTCCATTCATTTTCCTGATTTCCCCCCCCCCCCTCACCTTCACTTTCATTCCTTCTACTGTCTCCACCATCTCTTTTTTCCCTTCTCTTGGAGACGACCTCAGTCAAAAACAATCCAAATGCTCCTCATATTGTAAAGCAATGGTGCCCTAGATTTTGATCTTTCCAGCCGGTTAATGGTCTATGCTACGTCAGCAAAATGTCAATGAATCCCTTTCGTTCTTGTTTCGTTGTGTCTCAACCTCGAAAATGATTTCTAAAGTTAAAATAAATTATTTATTTGCAGATTTTCATACAGAATGTAAAGCACTGAGAAACTTTAATTCGAGCGCCCATGTTGTTTCCTACGTCTTTGTGGCGCGGTAACGTCAGAAACTTTGCACTCGTTGACGTCACGTTATACTACGTGTGCGCGCCATGGCACTGAATGTCGTTTAACATGCCACCCTGTCTGCTGTATATTTTGCTGAAATGTGCTTACTTATTGCAAAACCTCTTGATTGTTTTGAATTGCGGTATAAACTAAATGCATGATTAGTGTCTTTAATAATAAAATATAATCGGTGAGCTTTAGACAATTTTATAGGGGCGAGCTTTATATATATACTTTATATATAGTTTATTTATACAGAAATATTGCTCCTCATATTGTCATATTGTCAAGCAATAGTGCCCTAGATTTTGATCTTTCCAGCAGGTTAATGTTCTATGCTACTCCAGCAAAATGTCAATAAATCCCTTTTGTTCTGAATGTATTCTGTTGCTTCGTTTTTGGGGGGTGGGGATTGTTGTTGTTGTTGTTGTTTTTTTTTTTTTTTTTTTTTCAAAAATTAGAGGTGTAAGCTTGGGTCTTTTTTGGAAATGGATGAGCATTTTGCAAACAGTGAACTCCTGATCAGACGCAGCTTTCTGTGGCAGCTGATCTAGACCTGCACTGTTAACCAGTGTCCATTTTTATTTTTGGGGTTTTCCGTACAGAATGGGTTGAACGTAAGATCCAAGAATAATATGTACACTTTTTTCTTGTGCCCTTTTGTCTGAGAGAGTAATGAACTTTGATGGAGAACTGGTAGACCGTCAGGGAACGCAACTACAGTAAAATTCCGCTATTAAGACCACCTAAAATTAAGACTAAATCTGCTTTTAGAAGCATATTTTGAAGGGTGCACTTAATATTTCTTTATCTTATCTGGCCACAGTGTCCTATGGTGAGGGAACACCTTTGGGACTGTTCAAAAGTGGTCTTTAAGACCACTTTTGAACAGTTCCAAAGGTGGTCTTAATAGAGGAATTTTACTGTATTTCAAGGCAGCATTACGAAAACACGCCTATACAAATGCATTGTTTGGCCACCGCCCATAGGGGCTTGAAGAAATAAATGGGTTGCATGATGCTTTCACGCAGAGCTGAATCCAACTGCACACGAGTACTGGAAACCGCTTAGAGGATCTAAGCCTGCCCAGGCAAAGCAGTGCGAATCGGACCGTCCATGCTTATAAACCCTATTGGTTTCATTGGGCGACAGGGCTTGAGATGTCGTTTCATCTCAATGTCGGGTAAAAGTCCCACAAAATTGGAAGCAACGTCTCCAAAATGACCTTTACAGTGTTGACGGTGACGTTAAACCTCAATATCATGCAAACAATCTGTCTCCACCATCTCTTTTCCCCTTTCTCCTGGAGACGACCCCAGTCAAAACAAAATCTAAATGCTCATTATATTGTCAAGCAATGTTGCCCTAGATTTTGATCATTCCAGCAGGTTAATGTTCTATGCTACGTCAGCAAACTGTAAATGAATCCCTTTCGTCCTAAATATATTCTGTTGCTTCGGGTTTTTTTTTTTTTTTTTTTTTTTCTTCAAAAATTAGAGGTGTAAGCTTGGGGTATTTTAGACATCTTTTTAGGAAATGGATGAACATTTTGCAAACAGTGAACTCCTGATCAGACGCAGCTTTCTGTGACGACTGATCTAGACCTACACTGTTTACCAGTTTCCATTTTTTATTGTTTGGTTTTCCGTATAGAATGGGTTGAACGTAAACCCAAGAATGACATGTACACTTTTTTCTTGCGCAATTTTGTCTGAAAGAGTAATGAACTTTGATGGAGAACTGGTAGACCGTCATGGAACGCAACTATTTCAAGGCATCATTATGGAAACACGCCTATACAAATGCATTGTTAACTTTACGGCCGAAAAAAGGAAAATTTTAAGATGAAAAATTGTGATTTTTTCTTATTTTTGCTCAAAATACAGATTGTGGATACTCGTTAGAACCGCCTCGGTGATGCGGTTCTAACGAGTACCCACAATCTATATTTGAGAGCAGAAATAAGAAAAATAAGGTTTACCTCTGTTAACCCCAGTTTTACTATTATTATTTTAATATATAAGTGGGGTTCAAGGCGGTCAAAAATATATAGACGTGTATTCGTTATGTTTGTTCTTGGTTCCCATGTTAAAAGGGATCTACTTATAAAGTAAAGAAATGCTGCTCGAGAGAACAGTTTTTTTCTAGGCGTTACTTATTCTAGATATACTTATTCAATTAGTTAATTAATAGAATAGTCATTAAAAGGCCTATATTTAAAATCAGTATTATATTGGACTCTTCCGGTAAAGGGTTTGTCAGGATTCCGTATTAAAAAAAATACCTGCAAGTGACATACCGTATGCGCCCTAATTACCGCACATGCTCCTGTAAGCGCACACCAAAGCTATTTTTGAAAAGGAAATGCATAAGCGCACACTTTACAGTAATCTCCCCTTGAAGCTCTCACAGTAAATCTAAAAAAACTTAACATTATTTCTTCCAACAGTAAAGGCAACGCTTAAGTATCTTTTTCCGTCCCATTAAATATCAGTATGCATCATCTTGGAAGCTGTTGTTTTCGTATCAAGTGTGCGCTAATTAGGTAGATTTTTCACCATGATTTTAAGACAAGAATTTAAAAAAACTAAGCGCACGGTGAGGTAAGTTGGGCGAATGTGGTATTTATTTTAGGTGATTGTGACCATTTCAATGCATGGCTGTTCGTAAAAGAAGTTTGTTTAGAATATTGATGTAAAATGGTGATAGGTAAAGTGATTACTTAACTTTAAGTATACCTGATACCCCGTCAAAAATATTGGTTATGTCTGAAAAAAATGGCGATCCGGCACTTTTCCGGTAAAGTGCTCGTTTGGAGGTACCTCGTAGCAAATAGTGTAGTTGGCAAACAATGTAGTGTTATGCATAAGAATTTATTTTTCTGATTCCCCCTTTCACCCCACTGTTGACCTAATAGTGCTATAAATATCTTGTTAATCTTTTTATAGAAGATTCTAGAAAACTGAGTCACAGATTAATTTCATTTTTGTAAACAACATGTTTACAAGAAAAAGTACTTCAGAACCTTCCAGAAAGTTCAGGTTTGCATTATTTTTAGCAAATTACATCATCTTATTCCACAGCCCTGTGGAACTTAGGGTCTATAAAAGAGCATGATTTTATTTCATTGAGTCATACTTTGGAGTTTGATGTTTGGGCATTTAAGAAAAGTTATTTCTAAATTCTGTGTTGGATTGTTAAAGGATATTACTTTTCATTTTGGACTGTGAATTATGTGGGATCAAGGAAAATAGATTCATTCAGGATATTTCATAACAGAGCTAAGTACATTTAATTTTCTTACTTCTACATGTTAAAGTTAACGTGTAAATAAATTTTGTTAAATTTTTCCAAAAGGCTTGTTTGCTTTTTCTTTCTGCTACGCCTGGCTCGTAACAGTAGCCCCAGATCAGAATGCGGCATATAATCAAGATTTACAATGTTTGTTTACAGCTAAAAAATTTAATTATTGACGGGAACAGTCTAAGTCCTCGTTTAGGACAGTTTTAGCTCCGTGTATGTTGGTTTGATTTGAGGAGTAACGTCACCGTCAACACTGAAGACGTTGCTTCCAATTTTGTGGACTTTTATCCGACATTGAGATGACATCTCAATCCCTGTCCATTATGATAACTCACCCATGCGACATAGTGCATTTTTTCATATCTCCAAAATGGCTACTTTTCTGATGAAATTCCGTGATAATTTTCTTAAAAAAGCTTAAAACATAGGTTGTGGGTGCTCGTTAGAACCGCCTCATTGAGGCGGTTCTAACGAGTACCCACAACCTATGTCTTGGAACAGAAACAAGAAAAATATTGTATACCCCCGTAAACCCCAGATTTCTCTATATGAAGTGGGGTTTAGGGGGCGTTCATTTCACGGACTTGTTCACGTGATGCGACCAATGAAACCAACAGGGCTTATGTGCATTGGACTCGCACCACTTTGTCTGGGCAGGCTTAGACCATTTTTGCGGTTTACTAGTACTCATGTGCGGTCGGTTGTATGTAGTACAAGAAGAGCAATTGTAGAGCTCTGGTTATGCGCATCACTGCTTATTATTATTATTATCATTATTATTATTATTATTATTATTATTATTATTATTATTATTATTATATCTGGACAGTCAAGTATCAAAGATCATTCATATTTAGAACTTTGGTGCCTGGGTAGCAAAAAAAAATTCTAGGTTAATGCTGGCGGTGAGGCAAGGGGTTAACATCTAGGACACTTTTTAATATGTCATATGCAGTTCCACTATGCTAATAGGTTATATAAATCAGCCTACTATATGACATTGGTTCTGGTGTAAAAGAGTGAAGAACATGGTGACCTGAGTTTCAGGGTGATTTTACTTTATACGTGTTTGAACTGAGGTTTTGCGTCATCATCACGGCGGTTCTAACGAGCACCCAAAACCTATGTTTGGAATATAAATAAGACAAATATTGCAAATTTTCATAAGAAAGAAATAGGTTTTGTGGGGTATGAAAGCATGCACTGTATCACACGGATGTGTTATTGTAGCGAAAACAATTTGCTGCTATATCCGAAATCCCAGGACCCTTGGTAGTCTGTGGCTCTGACCAGGCTGGTTTTGGTCTACCTGGTTCCGAGGTTTTAAAACTTGTCCATGCTCAACTCACTTGAGCATGAAATTGTCTTGCTCAAAAATTTTAAAATGCCAACCAGTGTTGACATTTTAAAATTTATAAGCATGACAAATAACATTCTTCGCTGATTTGAGAAGGAAAATTACCTCATATTTTTATATTTTAAGACTATATGTATAACAAATTTCATGCTCAGCTGAGTTGAGCATGTAAAAAGTTGTATAACCTCGGGGCAGGTCGTAAACACAAAAGATAGGTCTTCACGTGACGAAAAGTACATTAAAAGTACATGCTCAGTTGAGTCGAGCATGTTTTAAAAGTGCATCTTAAAATAATGCGATTAGGGTGATCTGCACCTTGCATGAGTGCGGATGAATTTCTGAACTCTAAATCACTTCGGTTGATAATCAGCCGCGTGGTCACGTAGTCCTGTCTCTTGACTATTGCGAAATAATGTAAACATTACTGATTGACGTCACTGCCGCGGGAATTACGTTCACCGATAACATTTTGTAAAATGCTAAAGTATGCTGCGAGAGAATAAGCGACTGTCTTTCCTCAAAACCCAATAATCGCTCAGCAAAACTCGTTCAGTAGTTGAGAAAAAAATGATGGACAACTTTACGAGAAAATGTGTCTGACGCCTTTACGAGAAAATGTGACTGCGGAATGATGGCAACCCTAAAAAAACATTCAGCTATGCCAGCCTGTGCATCTTTGCAATCTGGGGCCAGTGGTTCAAAACTAACGACATCGTTAGTTAACGTATCGTTAAAACTGCCATTTAATATGGCAATTATGCTAGTATTTTTGCTGAAAAAAATGTGAGCAGCTGTTGCACTTGCAAAAGCTGCGGACATTTTTTTCAGCAAAAATACCAAAATTTTAGATATTTAACTTGCTAGAACAGAATATATGACCACTAACGAGCTTGTTAAGCTAACGAGGCTTTGAACAACTGGCCCCTGAACTATTACCTTGTTGCCTACAGTTTCATTTTACAGTTCGACAGTAAAATGAGAAAACGTATCGACACACGATATTAACCGATTTTGTACTGAAAGGAACCTTCCTCCTTATCATATAGTACATTTTACCATTCCAAAATGGCTACTTTTCTGATGAAAATGCGTGATATTTTTCTTTTTATACTGCAAACATAGGTTGTGGGTGCCCGGGTGCTTGTTAGAACCCCTGTGGGTGCTCATTAGAACCGCCTCAATGAGGCGATTTTTAAGAGTACCCACGTCCTATGTCTTAGAGCAGAAATAAGAAAAATAATGTATACTCCCGTAAACCCCAGTTTTCTGTATATTAAGTGGGGTTGGGATGTTCATTTCACGTTCACGTGATATCTAAGGAAATCTTACTATAGCTCCCGGTAGTAATAGTTTGGATGTCTTCTTCTTCTTCTTCTTCTTCTTCTTCTTCTTCTTCTTCTTCTTCTTCTTCTTCTTCTTCTTCTTATTTTATCTTGAAAAGGCGTGCTGTCGGCCCCCGCCCATCGGGACTTGAATAGATAGGCAGCATGATGCTAATCCGACCGCACACGAGTACTGGTAAACCGCTAAGAGGATCTAATATGTTCTAGTAATGGTTATCCTTTGGAAGCAAGGATTACACCACAGAACTAGAAAATATGGAGTGTGGAACCGGGCCGGAGATCGTTTAAGTTTAGGGGGAGACGATAAGCCTATTAGGGCTTCCTTACAACTCAGAAGATTACCTGTGATTACCTGTGATTACCTGTGTACCTGTTTTCTGGGTCAGACTAGCTAGTTTCGGCCCAATTAGGCCTCACCAGTGACCTGCCAAGGCAAAGCGGTGTGAGTTGGACCGTCCATGCTTACAAACCCTATTGGTTTCATTGCGCGACAGGGCTTGAGATGTCATTTCATCTCAATGTCAGGTATAAGGCCCACAAAAGTGGAAGCGGCGCCTCCAAAATGACATGTATAGAGTTGACGGGGACGTTAAACCTCAAATCAAACAAAGGCATGCTGTGTGCACTCTTATTAGAATCGCCTCCCGTGGTTTTTTTAATACTACTTCAAAAACAGTTGGCCTACCAAAACCATTCTGACGTGGTGCTATATATAGCCTTCAGTGGCTCGGACTACCCCTGTCTCGATCGCATTTTAACCCATTGTGTGCTAGTGGACTCTTCCACTGCTATATGTTGGACATGTCAATTTGTCAAATAAGGGGTGTCAGGCCTATTTTTCGTTTCTATTCTATTTTTGATGGAAAATGCTGTTAGCAAATGGTGCAGGCTCTGATCAGACACCGCGTTCTGTGGCATCTGATCTGGGCCTGCACTGTTCGTAAATTGATTCGGAAAATGGTTGAGCTTTTTGCAATCAGTGTAGGCCCTGATCAGATGCCGCTTTCTGCGGCATCTGATCTGCGCCTGCACTGTTTGCCAATTAACCGTTTTGGGGTTAGGATGAAGTTCGACTGAACACACTTCTTACTACGTGAATACACGTTCTATCTTGAGTCCTAGCAGTGTGCACACTTTCGAAGGGACGTTGCTTTACCGTGACTTTGACTCGAGATTACGATGCTCTTTTGCGTCATATGATAGCTTGTTTCCGGCTTGTTCAAAATAATAAGTGTCAGGGTCAAAACTACGAATAGTTGAAGCATTATTAATGCTAATTACCTTTTATCAGCTTCGTTTCTCTTTATTTATTTCATTATTGGGTTTTGTTCTTGGTTAAATGTCATATGTGAATTCAAAAGACGTCAATTCATTTTTAAAATGTATTTTTCCCCCAAAGTGCAGAAAGTGTATGACGTTGTACTGTTGTACTGTAGTACATGAATTTGTTTTCTAACAGGTAACAGAAATCATATTAAAAAATCATGTTAACAAGTCCTTGTTATGAACACCCCTCTTAACCCCATTTTATACAGAAAAACTGGGGTTTATAGGGGTATACATTATTTTTCTTATTTATGCTCCCAGACGTAGGTTGTGGGTACTCACTGAGGCGGTTCTAACGAGCACCCACACTGGCGGTTCTAACGAGCACCCACAACCTATGTTTGCAGTATACAAGAAAACTATCACAAATTTTCATCAGAAAAAGTAGCTATTTTGGCGATATGGAAAATGCACTATGTCGCACGGGTGTTTAATCGTAATGGGACCATGGGATCACAATTTCCGCCTAGCCGTCAGGCAGATATCGCTTTCAGGGTCCAATGTTCCTCGCCAAGAATCAAAATAACGAATTTGTTATACTGCTAAGCTTTTTCATGACATCAATGTTTTCCAAAGAATTATTTTGTAGCGGACGTCGTGAGAAGTACATATTTACATGCGGCGTCATCGAACGCGCCTTTCTGCACTCGCTACGCAGTGGGGAAAATGTAAACGTTGTGTTAAATAGAGGATCTTACATGAGTGTTCATGTATTATTGAATTTATTAAACGGGTTGAGTAAAAGGGATAAAATGCGAGGCTTTGCCGAGTATTTTATCCCTTTTCCTCAACGAGTTTGATAAATATATACTATCTCATGTATTATTGAAATTTATTAAACACGTTGAGGAAAAGGGATTAAAGGCTAGGCTTTGCCGAGCATTTTATCTCTTTTCTTCAACGAGTTTAATAAATTCAATAATACATGAGCACGAATGCAAGATTCTATTTTTCATTTTGTTTGTTTGATTTGAAGTTTAACGTCCCCATCAACACTATAAAGGTCATTTTGGAGACACTGCTTCCAATTTTGTGGGACTTTTACCCGACAGTGAGATGAAATGACACCTCAACCCCTGTCGTCCAATAGGGTTTATAAGCATGGACGGTCCGACTCGCACCACATTGCCTGGTAAGCGGTTTACCAGTACTCGTGTGCGGTTGGTTTCAGCTCTGCGTGGAAGCATCAAGCAGCTCATCTATTTCTTCAAGCCCCGGTGGACGGGGGGCGTTTTCCTCGTCAAGAATCAAAATAACGTATTTGTTATACTGCAAAGCTTTTTCATGACATTTAGTATGTTGTTGCAATGTTTTCCAAAGAATTATTTTGTAGCGGACGTCGTGAGAAGTACATATTTACACGCGGCGCCATCTAACGCGCCTTTCTGCACGCACTACGCTGATTGCGATGTTCAGTGGGAAAATGTAAACGTTATGTTAAATAGAGGATCTTACATGAGTGTTCACGTATTATTGAATTTATTAAACGAGTCGAGGAAAAGGGATAAAATGCTCGGCAGCCGAGCATTTTATCACTTTTCCTCAATGAGTTTAATAAATTCAATTATACATGAGTACGAATGCAAGATTCTATTTATCATATGACATGTAAAGCGCATTTATTCACGATGGTCTACAAAAATGTCAATATTCCGCCGTTAGTAAACGCGACGTCCGGGACGTATCAAGCTAATTTGCATATTTAATTTACTAGTGGATTGTCGAAAATATTCGTGACGTGGCGTTATTACACTCTCAGATGCGACGCCATATGAAAAAAAAAATGTGTGTGTGTGTGTGTTTTTTTTTTTTCTTTCTTTTTTTTGTTGTTGTTGTTGTTGTTGTTGTTTTGCTTTGGTTTTTTTTTTTTGTTTTTTTTTTATAAAGTACCGAATGAATTAAAATCATCCAACAGTGTTTGTTTATTTATTTATCTATTTGCTAATTAGTTTGCTTTTATTTCTCAATAAGTATGCAGTAAATCCAAGATGGCGGACATCGCATTTCGGGGAAGGCAAACGCAAGAGGGTAATATTTTTTGCTCAGGGGCTACTATAGAGTTTATTTTTATTTTAATTACATCTTTGGTTGTTGTTGTTTTATCTTATTCAGAAGTGTTCAGTGGCTTCAGAGTAAAAAAAAACGAGTGAGCGATAGCGAAAGAGATTTTAACATGAAAACCTTAGAAGTCGAGTGAATTATTTCTCCTTGATCAATCAAAACAAAAAATAATAAACTGTTTATTAGAAATCTACATTTTTCACTTATGTTTAACCTTCGAATTGTCAAATTTAGTCGTTCTGATTTCCTACCAAAGCAGTTTCAATTTCACGAGGCATGCCTTAGTTTGAAAATCAGTCGCCATCTTGTTTCCATTTTTCAATTCAATGCAAAATTTTTTCCCAATTTACTATAAAAAGTAGTATGATGTATTTTCCGCAATATGGTGTGGACCTGCGTGCACTATATCACAGTCCATTAACTTTTGCTATTGGACGGTTCTATTGGTTTTTAATATGAGCCCCGCCAAGCGACTTTGTGTCTTCGAGCATTCCGTCATGACAAATTTTAACTGTGCATGTCCAGCCATTCAGAGGGGCCAGGGATATGGCTTTCTGTCTGAAGGTTCCTCTTGATTCACTGCTGGTATGAGCGAGCAGCGAAGGTTCTGGCGAGACTGCGCGGATGCGCATGCTCGCCTGAACCTTCGCTGTTCGCATAGGCGAAAAGTACCAAAATCGCTTGACGGGACCTATATGAAATTTTGGAATCCATATGTGAACCTTGGAATATCCAAAGCAATGTTATAAAGAACTAGAAAATATGGTTAATGTGTTCTGTATATGCGTTGTGTTTACATACTATTTAAGTCAAAAAAAAAATGATTGAAAGTGGTGTTTTTTCTGGATCTGAAAGTATCATATCTCTTTGAAAAAATGTTCATCGGTTAGTTTGATTGACATAACATATTCACACGTCACTAATACTATTGTTTAAGACTTCAACACATCAATTATTACACATTTTCTTTACACAAGTAGTTCTTGAAATGCATGAAAATTCATACATTTGTTGTTGTTGCAAGAAAATATGAGTCTTTTGAAGAAATGGATTGATAAATTTGAAGTACTGCGATGTTTAAATTGCTGTCTTAAATATATATATTATGTATAATTAATTTAAAGAAATATTAAGGTCATGTTACCAGCATCTAATTATGCGAATGAGTGCTTTGGTACTCAAAATAGTGCAAGGAAGAACGACTTATGGGAAACTTTTGTGTGATAGTAACTGTCCTTTTGGCTTTCCGCTGTTGGTGTTTCCATAAGGGTCTGTTGTTTCATGCTTGTGTTTCTTTCCCTTTGGTGTCTTTGATAGGAGCTGTGGGTTAATCGTATAGATTCCTGATCATTGTCTCCACTTCTATTATGAAATGAGATTTTTTTCATAGATTTGGTCCCATATTTTTTGTGACTCGAGCTTTTTACTACCTAACACTTTAAGGTCACTACATTTATTCAATACCTCTACACACTAATTCTAACATGAGTTGCTCACATGATATATTAATTGAACTGTGTATGTTCCTCGCAGTTCAGTAAGAGAAAAGGATTTGTATGTAACATTTATGGACAGCAATTAACAGTTTTTCCATAGACACCGTGTGAAAAAAAATAAGATTGTTTCTGATTATTTTGGATACAATATTAAAAGATAATTTGACGGATATTATGAGGGTGCGTAAGGAACATAGTGGACACGGCATCATTGGCGATTGTGTTTCAAACTTGCCAACATGTACATTGTGCTGTGCCCTGACTTTAGAGAGAAGCAATACAATATGTTAACTTAATAGTCACAAAAATAAATTTATAGCTGTCAAGAAGATATCGTTTTATTATTCTGTCTTGTAATATTTTTATTTACTTATTTGTTTCAAATGAAGTTTATAACTGAATGGGACTGAAAACAATTTGTTATTCACCCATAGTTATGCTGTGTCAATGCCATTGGTTGAAATGTAAACCTTAATATTTTTCTTGATATAAGGGTAGTACATGAGCATGTTAACGTGGTGAATATAAAATTGGATACAACAAGCCAATATGGTTTGTTTGTTTGTTTGTTTGTATTAGGTTTAACGGTCCAGTCAACACTATTTAGGTCATTTTTGAGCCGGTCAGTTTACCTATTCACACTTTTCCTGGGTAGGTTTTATACGTAAGCGGTTAACCAGTACAGTGCATATTATTTCGCCAGAAACTGACAACTGCCCTTCTTGAATCACCTGAAGGGAGAGAATGACCGTTTTCGAGCAAGTGCCCCCAGCGAAGACACAGATCAGAATGCGATTCTTCAGTATGCGATGAGCGCTGTATGGCTGGTCATTGGCACCAAACATTACGAAAACATGCCTATACAAATACATAATAGCCTTTATCGCCGAAAAAAAAAGAAAATTTGAAGTTGAAAAATTGTGATACTTTTCTTATTTCTGCTCAAAATACAGATTATTGGTACTCGTTAGAACCGCCTCGATGAGGCGGTTCTAACGAGTACCCACAATCTATATTTTGGAGCAGAAATAAGAAAAATAAGGTTTACCCCTGTAAACATCAGTTTTATCTGTATAAAAGTGGGGTTCAGGGTGGGTCAAAATAATATAGGTGTGTTTTCGTGATAAAGCACCTCTTGCTGTAAGCAATAACTCTTAATTTTTGCTAAATTTTATTCACAGTAACATTTTTAAGCTTCCGTAATGACTCGATTTTTAACAACATATGACTTTACAGTAAAACTTCATTGGCTCGTACACCTTTGGGCTCATAAAAAAATGTTCGTGACGGCGGTAGTTAGCCTACCACTGGGGGTCATATCACCAGGCCAGAAGGCATAATTGGGATAACATTTCTATCTTCTATGAAATACAGGAATGATGTGTGTCCTCATGGAGGCGATTCTAATGAGTATACACAACATACTTTTTCAAGATGAAAAAAGGCTGCATGATGCTTCCACGCAGAGCTGAATCCGGCCCGCACACTAGTACTGGTAAACCGCTTAGAGGATCAAAGCCTGTCCAGGAACCGCTAATAAACTCTATTGGTTTCATTGGGCGACAGGGCTTGAGATGTCATTTCATCTCAATGTCGGGTAAAAGTCCCACAAAATTGGAAGCAACGTCTCAAAAATGACCTTTACAATGTTGACGGGGACGTTAAACCTCAAATCAAACAAATTATCGCCGAAAAAAAAATGAAAATTTTAAGTTGAAAAATTGTGATATTTTTCTTATTTCTGCTCAAAATACAGATTGTTGGTACTCGTTAGAACCGCCTCGATGAGGCGGTTCTAACGAGTACTCACAATCTATATTTTGGAGCAGAAATAAGAAAAATAAGGTTTACCCCTGTAAACACCAGTTTTATCTATATAAAAGTGAGGTTCGGGGGGGGGGGGGGGGTCAAAATAAAATAGGTGTGTTTTCGTGATGAAGCACCTCTTGCTGTAAGCGATAACTCTTAATTTTTGCTAAATTTAATTCACAGTACATTTTAAAGCTTCCGTAATGACTCGATTTTTAACAACATATGACTTTACAGCAGAACTTCATTGGCTCGTACACCTTGGACCCATAAAAATGATCGTGACGGCGGTAGTTAGAACCACCGGGGGTCATATCACCAGGCCAGAAGGCATAATTGGCATCACGTGAACAAGTCCATGAAATGAACATCCCCGTACACCCCACTTTATATAGAGAAAACTGGGGTGTACGGGGGTATACATTATTTTTCTTATTTCTGCTCCAAAACATAGGTTGTGGGTACTCGTTAAAACCGCCTCATGTTCTAACGAGCACACACGACCTATATTTGCAGTATTAATAAGAAAAATATCACAGATTTTCATTACGAAAACACGCCTATACCAATACAATGTAACCTTTCTCGCCGAAAAAATGAAATTTTAAGAAAAAAAAATTTTTTTTTCTTATTTCTGCTCAAAATATAGAGTGTGGGTACTCGTTAGAACCGCCTCATCGAGGCGGTTCTAACGAGTACCCACACTGTATATTTGAGAGCAGAAATAAGAAAAATAAGGTTTACCCCTGTAAACCCCAGTTTCACAATATAAAAGTGGGGTTCGAGGGGGTCAAAATTATATAGACGTGTTTTCGTGATGCATCAGAAAAGTAGCCATTTTGGAGATGTGAAAATTGCACTATGTCGCACGGGTATGTTTTCGTAATGGGGATAACATTTCTATCTTCTATGAAATACAGGAATGATGTGTGTCCTCATGGAGGCGATTCTAATGAGTACACAAAGCAAACTTTTTCAAGATGAAAAAAAAAGACAAAACAATCTTAAATTTCTTTAAACAATTCTCCCTAAAGTCTCCTAAATATATAAATATCTATAATCATGAGACATTTAGTCAAGGCACTCAAAAAGGAGTTAGAATGATCGTGATGCTTATATTATTTTATTTTGGACAGCTATTGGCCATTTTGTGGGAAAGTAACTGTCCTTTTAGCTTTCCGCTGTTGATGTTTCCATTTGGTCTGTTGTTTCATGTTTGTGCTTCTTTCCCTTTGGTGTCTCTGATGGGAGCTGTGGGTCGATTGTATCGATTCCTGATCATTGTTTTCACTTCTATTAGAATGAGTCATCATAGTGCAGTTTATATTTTCTTGTCCTTTGAGATCATTGATTTCATTGTTGGATTTAGAAAATATTTGAGGGTCACTGATGAGGCCTAATTGGCCGAAATTAGCTAGTCTGGCCCAGAAAACATGTACGCTTAATATTTTCCAGTTCTGTGGTGTATTCCTTGCTTACAAAGGATAACCCTTTTATAGAACATATTTGACGTCACTACAGCTGATGTCTGGGAATGTGTGGTGGCCGTTAAACGTCTCCCTGTCCTACATCATAGTGTAGTTTATATTTTCTTGTCCTTTGGGATCATTGATTCCATTGTGGAATTTAGAAAATATTTGAGGGTCACTAATGAGGCCTAATTGGCCGAAACTAGCTAGTCTGGCCCAGAAAACATGTACGCTTAATATTTTCCAGTTCTGTGGGTATTCCTTGCTGACAAAGGATAACCCTTTCATAGAACATATTAGAATGAGTCATCGGTGTTTGAGCCACCAAAGTTTTTATTTTATCTACATTATAAAAATCTAAATGAAACAAGCTTCTGGTGAGTTTCTTAAAATCCTTAAAATATAACAAGGAATGTAAGTTTCTGCTAATCAGGGACTGCTACTTCGTACTCAAGTTCTGCAATGGAAGGTCATGTGGTTTTTCTCCGAGTACTCCGGTTTGAAATTAGGAAAATAATATTTGAAAGGGTCGTAAAACAAACGCAAAAACAAAATCATCGTTTTATTGTACCTTTTGAACAAAAAAAGCGACGTAATTAACCCAATGCTCATTCATAAATACTGTATAGAGATGACGTCGGATGCCTGACAGAATGCAGCTGAAAAGATTGATGCAAATTTTGACGTTATCCGATATGGCGTCACTTACATTCAGTCAGTCTACTTGCATAGCCATATTATTGGCTTTTCTATTCCCTAAATGGTCCCCCGTTATCAGCAGCGTGCGTGGGCGAGATAGTTGGTTATTGTTACTTCTATTTTTAGACTCTGTTAGACTGCAATGAAGCCAGGAATCAATACTGCCTTACTCTGAATGGAGCTATATTTACATTGAGAAAAAATATAGCTTTATCACTGTGGTTGATAAAGCTCACCGCAAAACTAATTTGTAATGTGGGAAAAGATTGGTTCCCGAACTTTAATGAGAATAGATATCAGGATAACACGTAAACAACAATGTTCCCAACGCTTTGACTTCCTTTGTATGTTAAAGAGAGAGAGAGAGAGAGAGAGAGAGAGAGAGAGAGAGAGAGAGAGAGAGGGAGAGAGAGAGAGAGAGAGAGAGAGAGAGAGAGAGAGAGAGAGAGAGAGAGAGAGAGAGAGAGAGAGACTTCCCTTACTCCAGGAGGACATAGATAGAATAGGGTGTTGGGCACGAAAACGGGGCATGAGATTTCAGCCCGTTAAATGCAATATTATGCAGATAACTAGGAAGAGAACAAATAAAATTGAGGCTTCATACACCTTAGAGGGAACGGTCCTCGAAAATGTGAATTTCATTAAATACCTTGGTGTGACAATCACACACGATTTGAGATGGAATACACGTATAGCAACATGTGTACAAAGGCAAGTAGAGCAGTTGTGTTCCTGAGGCGAAATCTTCACCAGTGTCCTCAGGATGTGAAGGAGGCAGCATATAAGGGACTTGTTCGCCCAATCTGGAATATGGTAGTTGCATCTGGGACTCAAGTGGAGTGGTCCTTAATGAAGAAATTGAAATAGTTCAGAATAGAGCTGCTAGATTTGTGACTTTGAAACTTGGAGCATGACTGGAAGACTAGGAAAATTAATATGGGAGTCTCTCAAGAAAAGAATAAGAGACAATAGGCTCATACTCTAATACAAAGGTCTAAAGGGTGCTGCCAGCATTCCAACAGATGACCTTGTTCCCCCAGCTTGGCACTGTAGAAGGCACCCTTCAATGTCTTTTCAGCAAGACCCTTACTGCAAAAACTGACATCTATAAAGAATCGTTCTTCCCCCGAACCATTAGAGTTTGGAATCTCTTCCCGATTAGATTATTTCGACAGCTGCAGGTGCTGATGATTTTGTAGCTAAGTTTACCTCTTTGGTTAAAGCTATGGGCTAACATCCCATATCACAGGTCCTGGTGTATGAATGTCATTTGTGTCACCTGTAACAATTCTGATTCTGACTTACATTGAGTTAGACTATGAAACAAGTTACTTCCCTTGAACTGGGGCATTTTACTTTGCTGCTATACATAGAGAGTTTCATTACAGTATCACCATTTCTGAATCTTGTGGAAGGCAGTGCTCTGCAGCGAAATTGCATTTAAATAAAAGAGTAGTTCACCGTTATTACTTTGTCCAAGGACATCAGATGCCTTCCAGACGCCTTTATTTGCTGGTTCAATGAGACGTTTGACCCAAGTGATATTAATGGAATTTATGTCATCCTTAATCCACCCTCTTCGTAAGATTTAATAAACTTTGTTCTTTTTATCTTATCCGTTTCACTATTCCAGATAAATTTAAACTTTTCTTTGTTTTTGTGGTTTTAATAAGTCTTCAGGTGAATCAGGCAGAACCGGAAAAAAAGATATATTGTTTTTGTTAGTATAACAGATTTAAATACTAAATTATTACCTATTGTTGTCAGTTTATGCCTTTTCCCAATAGCTATGTCAATGTAAAAATTGGTTATTCTTGGTTGATAATTCAAGTTTAAAATCTGCTTTATTCGGGAATGCAAGACGATGCCAAGAGCTTTGTTTCAAATGATTAGTTTCTTTTAACTGTAAATTAAATCATGTCATTTCTTAAAGTTTTTTTTTTGTTTGTTTGTTTGTTTGTTTGTTGGTTTTTTTTTTTTTTTGTTTTTTTTTTTTTGTTTTTTTAAGAATGCTGAAATTCAAATTTAAGCCTGATAATTTTCCGAATTCTTCAAATACATAGATTTCTGCGCTTGCTCCGTACCGATGAGAATAATTGTACAACGCTGCAATCATGGTATTTTTGACTGTTTTACCAAACACGTGTATATTAATACCTCATATATCTTCATTGTTTCTTATTGCAATAGAAACAATTTCGATATATTATGAAATATAAGATGGGAAATGGCTGCCTCGTCTCACTCTTCGTTGTATTGGGAAGTCCATTGTAGACGATGCAACTGGTTCCGCTAAAATAAAAAAAGGTTTATCCAAGCTTTGAAATCTTGACCGAAAATTAATAAGATCTAATTGTTTAATGTATTCATGATTAATACTGTCAAACACTTTCTCGGAATCTCTAAAAATAATATTGCTGTTACTTGTATATAAGACTGACACAATTAATCGTATAATCGATAAATCGATCGATAAATTCCACAAAAATGATTATCATTTCTGATTTGCTTTTAATCGATTAGTTGATAGGTACAATTTACTACCCAAAGTTATGCCTAAAATAGCTGGATGAGTGGCAAACAGTGCAGACCCTGATGAGACGCCGCATTCTGCGGCGTCTCATCTGGATCTACAATGTTTGCTGAGGCCTGTCTGTTCAAATAAACATATGGTAAAGTGCAACATATGGTAAGAGTCACGCTCAGATCGAAAGCCAGACAGGTAAAATTGTAACAAAACCTTAGCGAGTACTAATCGATTATCGATCGCAATGACATGACTGATAATCGATTATCTTTTCAGCTCCGATTAGCCAGCCCTTCTTGTATATCGTTTTCTTCGTTGTGTTGGTGTATACTTTCCCCGATATAACGCTTTCTCCGATACAACACAGAAAGTAAAACAAACTTTTAACAACAAAGGAGAATATGATAGACATAATAATACAGGAGCGAATAACAAATAAAGACGCGTTGACGTTAGAAGCTTCTTGTTGGTTTAGTCACTAGGCCCTTTCTTTGCAAACGGCCTGAACCCGATAAAGGATTGAAACTAGAAGTTTGTTTACTTATATGTAGAATTTCCTCATTCTAGATACAGATAATGTGTTCTATAAATGGGTTATTTTTGGAAGCAATGAATACGCCGTAGAACTGAAAAGTGTACAAGTTTTTTTCTGGGACAGCCTAAATTTTGCATTATTTAATCATCGAGAAAACTGCGCTTAACTGCAACACTGGCGTACACAATAACGCGACGTTGTCGCGCTGATCTAAAAGCGGTGGGAACCATCACGTGAAAAAACCCGTGAAATGAACACCCCCTTCACCCCACTATATGTTGCAACCCTTGTGGGTCATTTGTGTCGTCTCCCTGAGAAATGGATAAAAGTGATAGAACAGAAAGTAGAGGAGATGAAAGTTAGGGACAAATGAGAAAGAGCAAAAAATGGAAGTGCAGAAACAGAAGAAATAAGAACACTTTCCAGCCACCATTATCTGCTGCAAGGAAAGCGGGCCTTGTCCAACCGTAAGACAATATCAGTTGGACGCCCCCTCAGCAAACCACCTCTGTTCGATCTATTGAAGTTCGACTTCCATTTATATAAAGAGACCAAATAAGAAAAAAATAAAAACACGGGTGATAGCGGCTTTATCTTCAAAGATGTATTTCCGCTTATGTCATTTCTAATTTCATAAAAAAAATATTAAACAATATGTACTTATATCATACACTGGAAGCCAGACAAATGATAAGAGCTTTGCACTCCCTGAAAAATTTCAGAAGATCGGCATCTTATTATATTAAACGTACTTGACAGCCCCACCCTTTTCGCTTGGAGACAATGATCTGTCGTTGGCACGTCTCGAAAATTAGGATAGAATATAGTGATACATATTGGTTCTCACTATCTCAAGGACTAATTTTATTAGAAAAATTTGGGCGAACCGCATGACGGGCACTAATAGGTCAATGCTCTGTGACAATGCAATTGCTGCTGCTAGAATCCAGAGGATGGGTATTCATTGGTCAATGCAAGTGGACAAGGCATATGAGTTTACGGAATTCCCCAGGAGTTTCGGATTTGCTAATAAACTTAGAGAGCGATCAAAGCAACAATTTGTAATGGTGGGCCATCACGAAAACACGTCTATATAATTTTGAACCCCACGTTTATATAGTAAAATCAGGGTTTAGAGGGGTAAACCTTATTTTTCTTATTTTAGCTCTAAAGTACTTGTTATAACCGTTGAACCGCCTCGTTGAGGCGGTTATAACGAGTACCTACAATCTATATTTTGAGCAGAAATAAGAAAAATATCACACTTTTTCATCTTAAAATTTTATTTATTTTTATTTTTTGGCGGAAAAGTTAAAATGTATTTGTATAGGCGTGTTTTCGTAATGGTACCTTTAATCAGTCAAAAACCATCATCATGGATATAAGCAAGTGCGTGTAATGAATGAACCCCTATTTAAGACCCATCTTATATATTGAAACTGGGGTTTACAGGGGTAAATAAAAATCAAAAATGAGTTCCTTTAAGAGCAATGAAAACATTCATAAGAAAGAAGATGGGCCATACTACGTAGTTTCGGCTAATAAAGCCTCATCAGTGACCCTGTAATGATCCGGCAAAGAAAGCCAGAGGAAACATACTGCAATTTTGCGAATTTCGAATAGGCAGTCGATTCAAAAGACTGATATAAATCAGAATGGGGTGCAAATAAATAAAAACCTGTCTAGAATATGAGTCTAAACCAATAATTTATTTCTGATTTCTCAGAATATTCACGCTGATCTCAAAGGACCAAAAGTAAAATATAAACTGCACTATGGTTGATGTTCGGGGAGACGTTTTACGGCCGCCACACGGCACAAAACCAGCTGCAGTGAAGGCAAATAAAAATCAAAAATGAGTTCCTTTAAGAGCAATTTCCTTATTATTGCTCAAACATATAGATTGTTGGTACTCATTAGAACCGCCTCAATGAGGCGATTACAACGAGCACAAACAGTATATCGCGTTATAACAACAGTATTTGTTCCCTATTATTGTGCCGTTATAATGAATTTGCCGTTATAAAGAATCCCAGTTATGAGTATGATAGGTTATAAAAGGTCTTTTCCATATCACAGTCCGGCTCACAAGGTACTTAAAGTGTGCAAATGTTCCACAGTGACCTTTCCAGTGCTATCTTGGTTTCAGTCATTACTAACATAAACCAGATTCTCAAAACCCTGAATCTTGCAGTAAAATAAATAAACTTTCATTTGGACTGAGAGAGCTGTTTATACTTGCTTTGTGCTGAATTTACAGAGTGCATTTATTTAACTCTCATACATGTAGTTCTAACTTGCTTGTTGATGTTTTTAAGTTGCTGTTTTTGTTGTTGTTGTTTGTTTGTTTGTTGTTGTTTTTTTTTTTTTTGGGGGGGGGGGGGGTATGTTGTAAGAAGGAGTTGTTTGGTTTTAGCATTTTTGAAAAATACCTAACATCATGAAAACACGCCTATATAATAGTGACCCCCTTGAACCCCACTTTTATATAGTAAAACGGGGGTTTAAAGGGGTAAACCTTATTTTTCTTATTTCTGCTCTAAAATATAGATTGTGGGTACTCGTTAGAACCACCTCAATGAGGCGGTTCTAACGAGTACCCCACAATCTATAATTTGAGCAGAAATAAGAAAAATATTACACTTTTACCTTTTAAATGTTAATTTTTTCGGCAGTAAAGTTTACAATGCATTTCTATAGGCGTGTTCTGGTAAAGAAATGCACCCAATAAAAGACTGCATGGCTTGTAAGCATCAGTAGCCAAGGACCCTTTTATAATGTCACTCACTTATATGCTCCTGATAATGTGAGGTATTTTACAATTAATTAACCTTTTTGTACCAAATGGACAGATGGACTCTTCCTTCTTATATATAGCAGGAGTTCATTTCAAAATTTAGGGATGTCAGGTTGTGTTTTCTTAAAAAAAATATTTGGAAAATGGCTGAACTTTTTGCAGTGTAGGCCCTGATCCGACACCGCATTCTGTGGCATCTGATCTGGGCCTGCACTGTTTGCCAAATACCCGTTTTGGGGTTTCTGGTACCAAAGGGGTTAATAAACTAGAATTGCGCAGTCGATGGCACTCCATCGCATATCCCCACTCCACTACATAATCTACTCATCATGCTGTTCGCTTTGATACGTTACGCTTTGATTTTTGACCCCCGCGGGCCCCACCCTCTGGACCCACCCCTAGGGGTGTGATCAAAATTCCGAAAGAGTTATGCACTCCCAAGTCCAAAGATCTATCAGTTCCCAAAGTTTCAAGTTTCTATCTATAACCGTCTAGGAGGAATTATCTGGTATTACGGACGAACGGATGGACGTATGTACGGACGGGCAGACGGACGACGAGGAATATTACAATATCCCCACTTTTTTAGCTCACCTGAGCAAAGCTCAAGGTGAACTTTTGTGATCACCTTTTGTCCGTCGTACGTGCGCCGTGCGATGTGCGTCGTGCGTCATCAACATTTACCTTGTTAAGACTCTAGAGACCACAATTTTACTTCAATCTTCATGAAACATTACCAGAATGTTTGTCTTGATGATATCTGGGCCAAGTTTGAAAATGGGTCATGTCAGGTCAAAAAGTAGGTCAGTAGGTCAAATCATAGAAAAACTATGTTAAGACTCTAGAGGCCACAGTTTTGGTCCAATCATCCTGAAACTTGCTCAGAATGATCATTCTGACAATATCTTGGTCATGTTCGAATATGGGTCATGTCGGGTCAAAAAGTAGGTCAGCAAGTCAAATCATAGAAAAACCCTGTTAAGATTCTAGAGGCCAGAGTTTTGGTCGAATCACCCTCACGCATGCTCAGAATGATCATCCTGGCAATATCTCGTTCAAGTTCGAATATGGGTCATGTGGGATCAAAAAGTAGGTCAGAAGGTCAAATCATAGAAAAACCTTGTTAACACTCTAGAGTCCACAGTTTTGGTCCAATCATCCTCAAAGATGCTCAGAATGATCATCTTGACAATATCTCGGTGAAGTTCGATACGGGTCATGTGGGATCAAAAAGTAGTTCAGTAGTTCAAACCATAGAAAAATTTTGTTAACACCATAGAGGCTATAGTTTTGGCCCAATCATCCTCAAATTTGTTAAGAATGATCATCCTGACAATATCTCGATCAAGTTCGAATACGGGTCATGTGGGATCAAAAAGTAGGTCAGTAGTTCAAACCATATAAAAACATTGTTAACACTCCAGAGGCTATAGTTTTGACCCAATCATCCTCAAATTTGTTAAGAATGGTCATCCTGACAATATCTCGGTCAGGTTTGAATACGTGTCATGTGGGATCAAAAAGTAGGTCAGTAGCTCAAATCATAGAAAACCTTGTTAACACTCTAGAGGCCACAGATTTGGCCCAATCATCACCAAACTTGCTCAGAATGATCATCTCTACAATATCTAGGTCAAGTTTTATAATATGGGTCATGTGGGGTCAACATGTAGGTCAGTAGGTCAAATCATAAAAAAAACTTGTTTACACTCTAGAGACCGCAATTTTTAGCTCACCTGAGCAACGCTCAATTTGAGCTTTTGAGATCACCTTTTGTCTGTCGTAAGTGCGTCGTGCATCATTCATCATTCGATGTGCGTGGTCAACATTTACCTTGTTCATCCTCTAGAGACCACAATTTTGCTCCAATCTTCATGAAACTTTACCAGAATGTTTGTCTTGATGATATCTGGATCAAGTTCGAATATGGGTCATATCAGGTAAAAACTAGGTCCATCTCTTTGATATTTGGTAACAAGCTTCATCTAGTAGACCCCTACCAAGATTGTTCGAATTATAGTGCTGTGGCCAAAAATGCCCCTCCCCCTCCCCCCTCCCCACAGGGGCCCTTTGGTTTTACATAGACTTATACCAAGATTGTTCAAATTATAGCCATGTGACCAAAAATGCCCCCGCCTCTGGGCCCTTTGGTTTTACATAGACTTATATTGGGAAAATCTTTAAAAGTCTTCTTCTGTGAAACCACAAGTCCTAGGTCTTGGGTATTTCGTTTGAAATTTCATCTTGTGAAATTTCAGCTAGTGAACCTCTATCAAGATTGTTCAAATTATAGCCTTGGGGACAAAAATGCCCCCGCCTCTTGGCCCTCTGGTTTTACATAGACTTATATAGGGAAATCTTTAAAAATCTTCCTCTCCGTAACTGCAAGGCCCATGTCTTTGATATTTAGTATGGAGCTTCAGTCACTGGATCTCTACCAAGTTTGTTCAAATTATAGCCAGCCCTCGGGCCACAAATACCCCCGCCCCGGGGCCCTTTGGTTTTGCATAGACTTATATAGAGATAATCTTTGAAAATCTTCTTCTCTGAACCAGCAAGGCCCAGGTCTTTTATATTTGGTGTGAAGTGGACCACTATCAAGATTGTTTAAATTATAGCCCTAACGCCAAAAATGCCCCCGCCCCGGGGCCATTTAGTTTTACATATAGGCTTATGTAGGGAATGTCTTTAAAAAATTTCTTCTCTGATACCTCAAGGTCCAGGTCTTTGATATTTGGTGTGTAGCTACATCTAGTGTACCTTTTCCAAGATTGTTCAAATTAGCCTTTGTTGATATTTGGTATGATCATGCTTCACCTTTTTAGACCTCCCTCAACATTATGCACATTATAGCCCAGGGGTCAATAATGCCCCTCCCCGGGGCCCACTTGTTACTCTATGGATCAGGTGAGCGATCCAGGGCCATCATGGCCCTCTTGTCTTCGAAAAGCGTGGGGATAATGATCAGTATGTGCTGGCCTTTCTATTAAGAGTTTAATATAATTTGAGAGGTCATGTGGTTTTGCAGGTTTTGCAGTATTACATGCAATAGTCTCCAGCCCCAACCAATCGGGGTTTGAAGAAATAGATGGGCTGCATGATGCTTCCACGCAGAGCTGAAACTGATTGCACATGTCGTCTGCTGAGTGCAATAACGTTGTAAGTGCAAAATCGCAACTTTTCAGGAGAGACAAAACACTGTTTTATTAAAGAATGGCACAGAAAACCATACTATAAGCTGGTTTCTTAACTTCAGCAGACGATGTGTACTGGTAAACTGCTAGAGAATCCCTAAGCCTGCACAGGCAAAGCGATGTGAGTCGGACCGTCCATGCTTATAATGTTTAACCCTTTTGGTTTCATTGGGTGGCAGGGCTTGAGATGTTATTTCATCTCAATGTTAGTTAAAAATCCCACAAAATTGTAAGCAAGGTCCCCAAAATGACCTGTACATTTTATCCACATTCATGTTAACAGGCAGATTTTCATGGCAATTTCAATCAACACGGGCGACAAACAGCAAATGCAAGGATAGTAGAACTATTTGTTCAAGTGAGCTAAAAAGTCTGTCTGTCACCCTGACTTTGATCTGAAGGCACGGTAATGGAAGCGGATGCTGCTGATAATTTTGAGACAAGTATCTGTCACCTCAGCAATAATGAACTGAATCTATCATACGGTAAAGAAGAAATGAGGTCCTAAAACTTTCAACGAAAAAAGTCTTTAACATTTAAATTAAGTCTGTTACCTTGACCCCAAGGTCATGGCTATAGGTGCTGATGCTGCTGATAAAAATTTAAAGCACTATCTATCCCCATACCAAATTCATTTAAAGACAATCAAGTAATTATCTAAAATCTTTAGTGCAAAAATTACCGTGAAAGTTCTCTAAGTCTGTGACCTTGACACCAAGGTTATGGCCATGAGAGCTGATGCTGCTGCCAAAACTTTGACACCAGTATCTATTACCATGCCACGTATAACCTAAATCCATTCAAAGGTAAAGAAGTAATAATCTCCTAAAAACTTTAACACAAAATCTTTAACATAAAAAATCAAAGTCTGTGACCTTCACCCAAGGTCATAGTTAAAGGTGCTGATGTTGGTGATAAAAACTTTAAAGCAATATCTACCACCATTCCAAGTCTCAAATAAATTCATCTGAAGGCAACCAAGTAATGATCTAAAATCCTCTGTGCAAAAACATAAAAGTTCTAAGTTTGACTTGACCCCAAGGTCACATTCATGCATGATGCTGCTGATAAATGCTTTTGACTAGCACCTATCACCACACCGTGTATGAACTAAATCTTTCAAAGCGTAAAGAAGTAATGAACTCCTAAAACTGAGACCAGTATCTATTACCATACCAAGTATAAACTAAATCCATCCAAATGTAAAGGGGTAATGAGCTCCTAAAAACTTTAACACAAAAACTTTAACATAAGAATTCAAAGTCTGCGACCTTGACCTCAAGGTTATGGTCATGCGAGCTGGTGCTGCAGCTAAACATTTGAGACCAGTGTCTATTTTCACGGTCATGGGTGCTGATACTGAAGATAAAAACTTAAGCCCAGTATCAATCACAATATCAAATATGAACTCAATATATGCATATCAAGTTTCAAGGTCATTGGCCATTTGGTTCCTGAGAAGAAGATGTTTAATGCTTTTTACCATATATGAGCATGGCGGTCATACCGGTCATCTGACCCAGTCCTTTTGAACAAACTTTTGTTCCCCATTCCCATAGAGGCTCCACATGTAATTTGGTGTCAATCAACGCGGCAACTTAAGTGGATAAGAAGATAAAAAATACTGATTCTGAGCCATACATGACACAGGTCAATAAATGACCTTGGCCTTTGGAATTGATAAACTTCCATTAGGGTGATGGCAATTATCATTTCTGATGCCACAGGCTACCATGCAATAAGAAAATCCACTGTTTTGCCTTCAATTACTATACAAATGTCTAAGTGACCAAATTTGACCTTGACGAACAACATGTCAGTGTCAACCAAAGATCATCATTTGAACAAACTTGGTAGGGCCCGAGTTCCTGATGCCATATAACAAGTTTCAAGGTCATCCGCCATTTGGTTCCTGAGAAGAAGAATTTTAAAGGATTTTATTATATATTGGCATGTCAGCCATGTTGGTCATGTGACCCAGTCCTTACGAACAATCTTTGATCCGCATTCCCATAGAGGCTCCAAATGACCAAGTAGTTTCAGAGGAGCTGCCGTTTGAAAATGCTGACGCCGGCGCATATGTGGACGCCGAAGACGGACCACTGTCTATACTATAAGTTCCCTGGAGCCTTTTGGCTCTGGTGAGCTAAAAACCTGGAAATTTAAACAGACTATAAAGCATTTAAGTCAGCCTTAAAAAGCTGTACCGGCTTCCGAGGCCTAGCGGAGAAGCATGCCGACTCTTAATCATTAGGTCTCCCATCGATGTTGTTCAAGCCCAGCTAGGATCACATGTGTGACGCCAAGTTTTGCAACGGAAGATCAGGTGTTATTTCTCCGGGTACTCCAGTTTCCGCTCACCTCTGATTAACGATGGCTCAATATAAAAGAAATAATCTTGAAAAGACTGTAAAACCACAAAATATATATTCCGCTATGTAGACCACCAAAATTTAAGACAAATTCTGCTTTAAAAAGCTTATTTTGAAGGCTGCACTTAATCTTTCTTTGTGTTTTCTGCCCCCAGTGTCCTCTGGTCAGAGACTACCTTTTGGGCTTTTCAAAAGTGGTTTTTAAGACCACTTTTGAACAGTCCCAAAGGTGGTCTTAATACAGGAATTTTACTGTATGTATAAAAACTTGGAAAGCTATTACATCTACATGGAAATATGAAATTCAATGGTTGGGGATGGGGTGCAGTGGTAAGAACGCTGACTCTGAATCATTATTGTGGTTTAAGTGTAGCGCTTTGTTCATAAGTGACAATGCAAAGTTCTGTTTGGATGTGTCAGGTAGCTTTTCATCCAACTGAAAGATTGTATCCGCACAAAATGATTGGAAGAATCTTGAAAGGGCTTTAATTTCCAAAGTAAGAAGTACTTTATAGTGTTTTTATTTGACCTGAAATCAAGCAATTAGATTTTTTTTCTCTTGCATCGGCTCAAACACTAAAGGCTTTTTTTATAGAATATAGCAGTATACCAAGTATAATGACTAAAAAAGAAAATACAATTGGCTGTTACAAAAATATTTTGAATAAATTCTATGAATATCTTTACATGTTTTATTCCTGTCTTTATCACACAGTGGCGGCCCCCGCCCATAGGGGCTTAAAGAAATATATGGGCTGCATGATGCTTCCACGCAGAGCTGAATCCGGCCCGCACACTAGTACTGGTAAACCGCTTAGAGGATCTAAGCCTGTCCAGGAACCGCGGTGCGAGGCGGACCGTCCATGCTAATAAACCCTATTGGTTTCATTGGGCGACAGGGCTTGAGATGTCATTTCATCTCAATGTCGGGTAAAAGTCCCACAAAATTGGAAGCAACGTCTCCAAAATGATCTTTACAGTGTTGACGGGGACGTTAAACCTCAAATCAAACAAACAAAAATCACACAGTGGCAGTTACAATCATGCTTTGCTGCAGAGCTGATAATGATCCTCTAAGGTAGTATATGCCAATAGTTGTAGAGCATAAAATATTCCAAAGATATGAGAAAGTGAAACTATTAATGTACAGTTATAATAACACCCCTGAATGATAATGAGGTCAAATGATTTCTGGAGCTTTCTGAACCTTGTGCGCCGGACTGATCATAACTCCAAGAAACAAATGTTATAGACATTTGTATAGAATTTGTTAGAATCGCCTTGTTTATTCTAACAAATATCTGTAACATTTGTTTCTTGGCGTATTAAATTACAAGAAACGTTCATGTTTGGGAATTTCCAACCCGAGGGAATCCCACCTCGCTCGGAATCGAGGCTAAGCCTTGGGCTTAGACTTCATTCTATTGAAATTGTCGTTATAACGAGTTTTGCCGTTATAACGAATGTCGGTATGAAGAGGGTTGACTGTAATATATATATATATATATATATATATATATATATATATATATATATATATATATATATATATATATATATATATATATATACACGTGGCCTTTTTTCAGGAGAAAAATTGAGTCTTCTCCTGAAAAAGGCCACTTCTAGATATATATTTTTCTGCAAGCAAAGTAGAAAACGAACTCGGACTACACCAACAGATAGTTGTCCTACGGGCAAAAAAGAAACAAAACAAAAATGTATTTTAACAGAACTGCGCTAAATAAGTTCTTTGGAAAGGTAACTAAAGCCAGAGCAAGTCGGCCTGAAGGATATCTTATCTGCTATTATTTCTCATGAACAGGCTCATAGGAAACGTGTCTGCTGCTCGAATCCAGAGGCTGTAATTGTTTCCGAAAAAAGGCTTCAGGTTTTCATAGGTCAAATGGTTCAATCGAGCACGCTCAATCTATGTTGAGGACACGACGAATAGAGAGATTACCCTATTCGTTACTGAAAATGAAGCAGTGAATGATAACATGGTGATGTTTAGAATTTAGATTCTTGCACAGCAGATAAAGAAATCTATAGTTTTAGCTTGGGATAGAAATTCTGTTCTAACCCTGGTGTTCTTACCAAAAATCGAATGTCGAATACGACCTCAGATGCGCCGTCGTTTAGGTTGACGTCACAGCACGTTACGTGATTTCACTAAACATTCCTGTACTGTCATCCCAATAGGGCGGAAATGGAAGGTGTGCAAGAAAAAGAATCCTGTACGGGTTTGAGAGGCGGATAGAAAAATCCGTCCCTCGGGATCACTATCCGGCATCACGCGGCAAGCCTCGTGATGCCGGAGAGTGACCCCCATCCACCCCTCACACCAATGTAAGATTCTTATAGATTCTTATATTCTATCAATCAGCAGAAAAGATGACCTTTTGGCTGAAAATGGAGCAGACAAAAATAGAATCGACACTGTGTCGACAGGAAATTTGCCGCAATAAACTAGAAGCAAATGCCGGACTAATTTCAATAAAGAATGACGTCACTAGATTAATCTTATAGATTGTAACCGTTTGACATTCTACTTGTTATGTCAGCATACACCGCTGATATATATATATAGGTCAGGCTGTCTAAAGACCGGAACTTTTCCTTCAGGAAAACGCCCTTTCACTCCTCAGTGTGTATTAATTATCCTTCCGCCCTTGTGCTTTGATTTTGACTTGTAGCATTTCAACAACAACCACAATTACAAACATTACGGTGAAAAGAAACTTCTCTCGTATCGATCTACCCTATTGGCAAAACATTCTATAAAATTGTGAGTTGAAAGCTTTGTTGGAAACGTCGTTAATGAGGTGATTTAGAGAACAAAACTAAAATTTATCATATGACGTCGCTTCTGAGACTGTAATAACGCCATGTATTAAATTCGATAATCCACTAGTGGATTAAATATGCAAATGAGTTAGATACGCCCCGTTACGTTATACGTACGACGTTCTTAGCGACGTCGCATTTACTAATGACATAATATTGACATTTTTATTTAAAAAAAATCGCGAAAAATGCGTTTTTGATACCATATGATAAAAGAGTCTTGCATTCGTGTTCATGTATTATTGAATTTATAAGACTCTTTGAGGAAAAGGGAAAAAATGCTCGACGAAGCCTCGCATTTTATCCCTTTTCCTCAACTCGTTTAATTAATTCAATATTACCTCGGAGCCATCAATGGTATTGATGGGTCCGAGATATTACATGAAAACTCATGTAAGATCCTCATTGTGGATGACTGTGTCATGAACACGTCACAAAAACACGTCTATTTAAGAAATGAAATTTATTTTTCTGCAGTTCATGGAAGTATTAACGCAGCGGGTCGCGTGCAAAGTAAATGGGGGTTCATGTAAACTTTGCTAGCGACCCACTGTCGTTCATTCTTTCATGAAAAGCAGAATAATAAAGTTTATTTTTATATTTACATCATTTGCCCCTCAAAAAATGAAAAAAGGGCGAAAAAATGCTTGTAGAACAATATTTTAAAAATAAAAAACATTTACACGCTGTTTTTCTACAAAGAGCGTAGCGGCGTTGAGGTCATCAACGCCCGTAGAGAACAATGGTTTTAAAATGACATCACTTGACTTCACTAAAAATCATGTGATTCGATGCGTTCATGGAAGTATGAACGCAATTGTTTTCTATAGGTTTACATTAGACTTTACACTGGAAATGTAAATATATAATTTTGACCCACTTAGACTCCACTTTTTACAGTAAAACTGGTGTTCACAGAGATAAACCTTTTTGTTTTGTTTTTTCTTATTTCTGCTCTAAAATATATAAATTGTGGGGACTCGTTAGAACCGCCTCATCGAGGCGGTTCTAACGAGTTCCACAATCTGTATTTCATTACGAAAACACGCCTATTCAAATACTTTATAAACTTTACCGCCGAAAAAACGAAAATTTCACGATGAAAATTTGTGATATTTTTCTTATTTCTGCTCAAAAATATAGATTGTTGGTACTTGTAAGAACCGCCTCATCGAGGAGGTTCTAACGAGTACACACTATCTATATTTTAGAGCAGAATAAGAAAAAAAAGTTTACCCCAGTTTTACTATACACAAGTGGGGTTCAAGGGGTCAAAATTATATTGGCGTGTGTTCGTTATGTTGAGATATCATAAATTTTCATTTTCTTCTTTGTTTCGGCGGTAAAGTTTAAAATGCATTTGTATAGGCGTGTTTTCGTAATTACCAGTCAGAACAACAGGCTACGGACTGACTTTTTCATATATGATATTGTAACCTTGACCGAATGTTTAACCCTTTTTGTACCAAATGGAATCTTCCTCCTTATATATTGCAGGAGTCCATTTCAAAATTTAGGGTGTCGGGTTGTGTTTTCTTCAAAAACTATGTGTACATACAGCATGCATTTGCAAGATAAAAATCGTCGAAAATCTTTTTAATTATCCTGCCCTATTTCTAATGTATTTGTTGGCTTACTTTAGTTTAAACTTTTATTTCATTTGTATACTTTAAACAATACAATTCATTACAGTACATATAGAAACAGTACATACAAACGGGATCCAGCAGAAAGTCATTAGACTTTTATTGAATCTGTATCCCATACAAAAGTACATCAGTGCAACTTACTAGTGATCTGAGTCATAATCAGAATAATATGAAAAATGTATTGTGATTTGATACTATTTGTAACAACTTTAAGGTCTAAACTTAATAGCTGAAAAAAGTATGATAAAACTTATCAATATACATATACATGTATAAGTGTATCAGGCTCCACGGGGGAAGGGTGGAAATAAACTACTATACTAAATTTGATCTTGGTCTTTATCTCATACTCTTTAATGAGAAAAAAAAAAGTACGTCGTCAGTCCAACAAAAGCATTTATTGAAAACGTTTTGACTTCAGTATATAGTCATGCACAGCGAGGACGATGGTGTTGTTTTGATCGAGTGAGAGAGAAGGATCCCCATTGGCTTACTTTGAGGTTTAAAGTCCCCGTCAACACTGAATAGGTCATTTTGGAGATGTGGCTTCTATTGTGGGGGTATTTTTACCCGACACTACCTGAGATGAAATGACATATCAAGCCCTGTCGCCCAATGAAATGAATAAGGTTTACAAGCATGGACGGGCCGACTCACACCGCGTTGCCTGCGCAGGCTTAGATCCTCTAAGCGGTTTACCAGTACTCGTTTGCCGTCGGTTTCTGCTCCGAGTTGAAGCATCATGCAGTCTATCTATTTCTTCAAGACCCGATGGGCGGAGGCAGATATTTCTTATGTAGAAGAAATCCCTAGAGACTCAAGAACGGGTAACGGTTTCGACTCATCCATGGTAAACTAGCTATCGATGTTTGGGCAATTGAAACGCTAATGTAAATATAATTCCTTCTGAAAACGGTTGCTTAACTTATTATGCATAGTATATTTTCATCCATCGGGGCTTGAAGAAATAGATTGGCCGCATGATGCGTCAACGCAGAGCTGAAACCTACCCGCGCACGAGTACTGGTAACCGCTTAGAGGATCTAAGCCTGCCCAGGCAAAGCGGTGCGAGTTGGTCCGTCCATGTTTATAAACCTTATTGGTTTTATTGGGCGGCGGGGCTTGAGATGTCATTTCATCTCAATGTCGGGTAAAAGTCCCACAAAATTGGAAGCAAGTCTCCAAAATGACCTTTACAGTGTTGACGGGGACGTTAAACCTCAGATTAAACAAACATATACATAAGAAATAGTGCAGGATAATTAAGGAATTTTTCGACGTCTTTTATCTTGCAAATGCATGTTGTATGTGCCCATTAGAATCACCTCGATGAGGTGACTCTAATGAGTACTCACAAAATACATTTTATTATAATACATTGAAAAGCTGTCCTAAAATAAACACAGTCATGCCTCCAAAATGACCTTTACAGTGTTGACGGGGACGTTAAACCTCAAATCAAACAAATCAAACAGTTATTTCCTTTTCCTTGTAAAAAATGGAACATGTTCCATAAAAAGGTATAAAGAAGCCTAAAAAGGACTATTTATTGATTTGTAACGTCAAACTAAAGCCACCTCTAGTCGAAACTATAAGACGTCGCTAAAATGTTCATAATAACATGAGCCCCGTCAGCGAATTTGTGTCTTCGAGCATTCCGCCGTGCGAATTTTAACTGCGCATGCCCAGCCATTCAGAGGGGCCATGGATATGACTTTCTGTCTGAATGTTCCTCTTGATTCACTGCTTGTATGTGCGAGCAGCGAAGGTTCTGGCGAGTCTGCGCGGATGCGCAGGCTCGCCTGAACCTTCGCTGCTCGCATAGGTGATAAGTACCAAAATCGCTTGACGGGGCCCACATTATATAATACCTTCGTTAAGAGTTTTGTTCACCAGTCTTTTGAAATGTGGATGAAAATGTTTGTAAAACAGACTTTCTTGCGGAAGACTTCAGGGGCTTGACAAATGTGGACGTAGGGAGTTTTAATTATATTTTGTTTTGTTATGTTTTGTTTTATTATTATTTTCTCTTGACGTAGGCCAGACATTTACGGTTTCTCCACCAAGAATATCGTCAAAATAGTACAAATGCACAATGTTGAATCAGTGATTGATTTCTTGATTTCAACAAAAATACATTGACCCTTATCCTGGTAAATGAATTAATTTAGCCACACCAATTGTTGACTATCAACCAATCAGTCAATCAATCTATGCAGGGGTTGTCGTGTTTAGCAGGCTAAGCGTTAAGGGAGATAATTCTTTCAAAAATGCTATCCTATCCGCTTTTAAGGGGAACGGGAACACCTGGCAGATTTTTCCGCCATTTTTCAAAGGCAAACAACTTTCGGGACTTCCTGTTCGCTTTTCTATAAATCCTGTCCCACTAAAAAAGGGGTATACTCTTAAAGGAAAGAATTTTATCAAATTCTTCCCTTTAAGAGTTGACCCTATTGACATGGGAGATAAAAATATTTTTGCAGGGAGCTAAAATTGAAACTAATTCTGCTTTGAAAAACCTCAATTTTACAAGTTTCAGTTTTTGATAAGATTACCGAATTTAATACATGACGTGCACGTCGTCATATGACAAAAAGGTATATTATATGTACTCATTAGAATCGCCTCACTGAGGCGATTCTAATGAATACAAATAACAAACCTTTAAAAGATAACCTTCCTTAAAGGCATTTGTCTGATTATCGAGGACTATCATTTCATTAGGTAATATTATTTAGCCCTCAGAATTGACTGAAAGAGAAGTCCTCTGTCTTCAACAGGTAAGGGGCCTCTTTGGGGAAAATCAATAATTTACTAACTGTTGACGTGCACATTATTGATTTTCCCTTTAACGCCTCAGTCAGGGGATTCAACAAGAGCTTCTAATCACCCTATTAAGGGCCCCATTCGATCTTCTATGGACAGTATATCGCAGGGGTGGGGGCAATAAAATGATTATGAACACACGGTGTGTTCTACTGTTATAAGAATAAATGCCTTTAAATGATTTTGCATATGGTTATATGAAGCTACCTCAATGGACTCAAGGGCGATGATAAACGAGTCATCCGTAATCGAGTTATCAAAGCTTCACTGTTCATCAAGAGCAGAACAGAACAGAATTTTACTAAAACTTACTTTTTCTTAGGCGTTAGAGAGCATAAAGCAAATCCAATGGGAGATTGTGCCTATATATGCGCACAGGTTGATTGCGCAGCTATTATCACGCAAAGCTGGTTGCACATTTTCGTATGCAATGGCGAACACAATGTCAGTATCTTGCGTAAGAATAGCCTAAGTGAAAAACAATAAACCAATAGATATCTATTTTAATCTTTAGATTTCATTTTTATCCTGGATTCCATTTCGCAGACGTCTCTTAAATGGGTGTTGTAAACAACCGTGCAGACGAATAACTTAAGGGGAATGGTGACATATTCAGGGGAGGCAACTCTTGCAAAAGTATCTTTGTTGCCCATGTCACTAGAGGTCAGCTCTTAAAGGAAATTCTTTCCTTTCAGAGTAAACCGACCCAGGGCTTAGAGAAATGTGAACGGAAAGTGCCGAAAGTTGTCCCCCTTTGAAAAATGGCGGAAAATCTGCATCTGTACATTCCAAGGTTTTCAGTTCTTCCATTTACAATTTCAAATCAACAAGAATCGTCATGTCTAAAATTAAAAGCTGGAAGGGTCATTTGCAGAAACTATTAGCAGAACAGAAAAATGAAACTATTTATTTCTACGAGAACCCTCATTTCAATGGAACGAATCCTAAGCCCAAAATGAGACGGATTAATAGAGATATATTCAAGAATATTGCAATTATTTAATACTCTAAGAAAAAAATGTTATAAATTCGCCTTGATGAGGTCATTCTCCCAAATGACCACAATATTTGATTTTAGAGTATTTAAGAGAAAAGGCTTTTATTGCTATAATACTACACTTTATTGGGTTTCGATATAGCGGCAAATTCGCTACAGCGACAAATTGTTAGGGAACGAATAGGCCTACTGCCGTTATAGCGAGGTTACTCTGTGTTTTCTTTCAGATAAGACCCCGTGAAACATTCGTGACTTTCTATTCACTTTTCTACCTGTATAAGCCCTGTCCAACTGAGAAAAGGCGTATACTCTTAAAGAAAAGAATTTGCTCCTCAGTGAGGAGCAAATTCTTTCCTTTAAGAGTTGACCCCTATTGACACGGGAGACAAAAACAAAAACATTTTGGCAGGAGTTGTCTCCCCTGAAGGTATTCTCATTCCCCTTAACTTCACCACATCTGATGTTTTGGGAATGTGTGGCGGTCGTAAAAAATCTCCTTGCTCTTCATCATATATAGTGCGGGTTATACAGTGAAATTCCGCTATTAAGACCACCTAAAATTAGGACTAATTCTGTTATAAAAAGCTTATTTTGAAGGGTACACTTAATTTTTCTTTGTATTTTCTGCCTACAATGTCCTCTGGTCAGGGACCACCTTTGGGACTATTCAAAAGTGGTCTTTAAGACCACTTTTGAACAGTCCCAAAGGTGGTCTTAATATAGCAATTTTACTGTATATTACTAGCCCTTTTTGATCATCGATTCAACTGTGGATATTTACTATATATGTTGGATACTGATAAGACCTAACTAAGTAGCCGAAACTAGCTTGTCTGACCCAGAAGAAACTAGTACGCTCACCGGTTTTCAGTGCAGGGTTGTAGTCCTTCCTTCCAAAGGATTACCTTTTTATAGAGCATTTCCGCCCATAAGGGCTTGAAGAAATATATGGGCTACATGATGCACACACTAGTACTGGTAAACCGCTTAGAGGATCTAAGCCTGTCCAGGAACCGCGTTGTGAGGCGGACCTTCCATGCTAATAAACCCTATTGGTTTCATTGGGCGACAGGGCTTGAGATGTCATTTCATCTCAATGTCGGGTAAAAGTCCCACAAAATTAGAAGCAACGTCTCCAAAATGACCTTTACAGTGTTGACGGGGACGTTAACCTCAAAGCAAACAAACAAAACTTCACCACGGTTGGTATTAATGGAATGTGTGGCGACCGTAAAAAGTCTCCTACTGAACTTTATATTTACTAGACCTTTTGGATCATTAATTTTACCGCGGAATTTGAAAGTAATTCAGAGTCACTGATCAGGCCAAACTGGCCGAAACTGTACATTCCAAAGTTTTCAGTTCTGTGCTGTAGTTCTTCCAAAGAATGAACCTTTAAATTTCAAATTCACAGGAATCGTCATGTCTAAAATTTAAATCTGGAAGGGTCATTTGAAGAAACTTTTAGCAGGACAGAATAAGGCAACTATTTATTCCTACCGAACCCTCTTTTTCAATGGAACGAATCCTTAGCCTAAAAAGAAACTATTAACCATTTTTGTACCAAATGGAATCTTCCTTCTTATATATAGCAGGAGTCCATTTCAAAATTTAGGGTTGTCAGATTGTGTTTTCTTCAAAACGGATTTGGAAAATGGCTGAACTTTTTGCAAATACATTAGAACTTCGATGGCTCGGACACCGATGGCTCGTTTACCATGGATGTGTCGAACCCGTTCTTGAGCCCCTAGCGAAATCCTCTACATAAGAAATAGTGGGGGATAATTAAGGAGATTTTAGTCTTTTACCTTGCAAATGTATGCTGTGTGTACTCATTAGAATCGCCTCGATGAGGCGATTCTAATGAGTACACACAGCATACATATTCATTATAGAACACCGAAAAGATGTGTAAAAGTATCTCGTTATTCCTCCTGACAGTAACCTCAGTGGCTCGAACTACCCCTGTCTCGGAACAGATTTTCGAGGTCCCAAGGGTGTTCGAGCCATTGCAGTTCGACTGTAGTGTAAGTCCTGATTAGACGCCGCAGAACCCTGATTATACGCCGCGTTCTACGGCGTCAGATCAAGGCCTGCACTGTTTGCCAAGGATTCCGGTACCAAATGGGTTACTGGAGATATCCAAGAATATTGTAGTTATTTAAGAAATAGATCAGCTCTAACTGTGATTTGTTGTGTAATAAATCACAGTTTGTCGGTCAGTTGTAAAGTAGACAAATCACGAGCGCGTAGCGTGCGTGATTTGTCTACTTACAACTGACCGACAAACTGTGATTTATTACTCAACAAATCACTGGCTAGAGCTGATCTATTTCGATTCTAACACGCTGAAAATCGGCAATAATGTTGTTGTTTCCTTCAAAATCTCACAACTTTTCGCCATTGTTAGAAGAAATCCTGCTAAAATTATCGACTGAAACACGCGCATTCATACCCTTTGCTAACGTTTTCGATGCGAGAAAATGACCTCACACCGTCTAACGTCAAGTAAATCGACTAGTGACGTCATAAATTTGCAGTTTTTAATGACGTCACACGTCACGCTCTTCCGAGCTGTGATTTGTTGCAGAATAAACCACAGTTATTCTGCATTGCCTATATAGGCGCGCTGTGTTAGAATTAATAATCTTAACACTTAATCACTCGGTTTCTCGCCGCTATGGTTCGCGTCGCGCTCGGGCCACATGCGTGACGCCAAGTTCTGCAACGGAAGGTCAGATGGTTTTTCTCCCAGTATTCCGGTTTTCGCCAACCTCTGATTAAAGATCGGTACGAAATCGGCTTATTGTTTTGAAAGAAATATTTTAGTTGATATCAACGAACAAAGCTGGTCAATGAGTGATGTCCATGAGAGATTTTCGTCAATAAATACGGACAGAAGCTTTTGTAACATATACTTGGTTTTGCCACAATGCATCGTCATTTTATTCTGAAATAATCTTGAAAGGGCTGTAAAACCAAAAACAAAACTCAGCTCACCTAAAAATAGGCCTTTCCTTATGGAAAGAATAACTTGCACCACAATGGGAGACACGAGTTGAAGGAGATGCTTCCTCTGAAGGTACAACCCCCAGTAAAAGTTATGGTCATAAGAAATATTTGGCATTCATTTTATATATATTAATTAGAAATTCAATAAGACATATACATTTATTATACCTCATTTATTTCAGACCCCGCCCATAGCGGCTTGAAGAAATATTTGGGTTGCATGATGCTTCCTGGCAGAGCTGAATCCGGCCCGCACACTAGTACTGGTGAACCGCTTAGAGGATATTAGCCTGTCCAGGAACCGCGGTGCGAGGCGGACCGTGCATGCAATTAAACCCTATTGGTTTCATTGGGCGACATGGCTTGAGATGCCATTTGATCTCAATGTCGAGTAAAAGTCCCACACAAATGGAAGCAACGTCTCCAAAATGACCTTTACAGTGTTGACGGGGACGTTAAACCTCAAATCAAACAAACCTCATTAATATTCATGAGCTATTTAAGAAATCTAATTGGTAGAGAGCATGCCACGCGCAGGGTGACAAACCAGTCTTATTTTATTTATACAGTATTTTGAGAGGATGAGAATTTTAGCTCAGACAGCCATTTTACCAAGTGACCCTCTTCAATAAAACACGCTAACTAAACATAAAAGACAGCACTACATATAAAAAAGCATTTACAAAAGTATATACATTTTGTACAACGGTAAGAGTAAAAGGATGCAATATGGCGGAATATACTTAAAAGTTAAATAAACAAATACGATCAATTTTACTGCGTGCTTTGTCTAAAATTGAGATATATTAAAATTGCATTACATGTAGTTAAAAATTATATAATTATCAGTTACCCTCTATATTAATTGCATTGCAGCACACTGACCTGATAAACATATGCTATCTCAGGACAAGTATGCTTTATCGCGTCAACGTGATATTGCACCTTTTTAATGAAGTGGGCTATTGGAGAAAAAAAAACGCAAAAATGTTATTATTACTGGAAAAGAATGGGGAAAACATGCATAAAAAAATAATACTTTAAAAAATATCATAGGAAAAATTTCGGTCAGCTGATACTGAATATATGGACTGCCGGAATGTTGGGATGCACTGAGGACAATCGAAAACTGATCGTAAATTGCTTATTTATGTGTGTACAAGGGAATAAACTGATAAATAGAATACAGATTACTCGGCTTCGAGAACGCATGTAGAATCGCGAGGCCTAAGCCTCGGGATTCTACAAGCGTTCTCGAAGCCTTGCCTGATAAACTTGATATCAAAAGACACGAACCTGGTATTCTATATTACCAGATTCGTGTCATTTGATATCAAGTTTATCAGGCTCGGCTTCGATAACGCATGTAGAATCGGAAGGCTTAAGCCTCGCGATTCTACAAGCGTTCTCCCAGCCTTGCCTGATAAACTTGATATCAAAAGACACTCACCTGGTACTCTCTTTTTCTGAAGAGGAGAATTAATACGTGTTTAAAACAAATGATTAAAGTATCATTATAATGTATTATTGCGGATGCACGTGTAAAAGTTTTAATTTAGAAATAGAGGACATGAGTGTTCATGTATTATTGAATTTATTAAACGAGTTGAGGAAAAGGGATAAAAATGCGAGGCTGTGGTACAAAATCGGCTTATTGTTTTAGAAGAAATATTTTAGTTGATATCAACGAATATAGATGGTCAATGAGTGATGTCCATGAGAGATTTTCGTCAATAAATACACACAGAAGCTTTTGTTTAGTAACTTTCTCAATTTCATTTTCATTAATATATAGGATTAATTTACCCGTGTCATCGAGACGATGTTTTCCTCCTATTAACATATACTTAGTTATGCCACAATGCATCGTCTGTTTGCCAGATATTTTAGCTTTGCCGAGGTTGGATTGTAACTAAGAATTCACCATGTTTATATCAGGACTACTCGTATAGAGTGTCACATCATCTGCGAACAAGTCAGCAAAGCAATATTTTAGTAGGAGGGGTACGTCGTTAATAAATAATAAAAATAAGGTAGGTCTCAATATTGAGCCTTACGGGACACCAGACCGAATAGTGTAAAAGGTAGACAGCCCTGAACCGCTGTCTATAACTTTTTGGTCGATAAATACCGGAATCAGTTTAGCTACCACTTGTGTATTTGAAATGCTTTCGTGCATTTAAGCTTATCTGGAAATACTTCAGTGTGCAAGCTTTTGTTTATAAGTGTGGCAATACTTGGTGATAAAGCTTGACCGATTGATTTGATTATCCTAAACCCAAGACCATCTAATCTTGTAGCCGTGGACGAGTCAAGTGCTGCGATAAACGTTGAAACGGTAATATATGGGATTTGAAAGTATACATCGTCAGGTACTTTGTTACTAATGAAGCTTTGAAGTTCTTTGAGGTCCGAAGGTGAAACATCAGTTCCATTATCATTAAGTATATCTGAAATTGAAGTGAAATACTCATTTAATAATCTGGCTATATCTTCCCAGATGTATACTGAGGGTCATTAATAACTAAATATCTCAGGCTAGCGATTATTTGAGGTGTTAGCTTTATTTGATACTTTACGAAAATATTGCCAAATAGTACGCGTGTCTTTTGAATTTGTGAATGATTTTAAAAAGTGTTCGCGTTTTGCCTTTCTAATTAAGTACTTTGCTTTATTTCTGTATTTTTTTATATTCAGCCCTGAGGTTCCTTCGTTTACAAAGATCTTGCTGTTTGCACGATATTTCAATACCGTCGTTGTACCAATGAGGTAGTCATTTGGTCTTAACCCTATTGAATTTGATAGCGGCAAGTTGTTTCAAGACAATATTGTACCATGCGAAGATGTCATCGTTTATATTCCTGGGGCCAGTTGTTCAAAACTAACGACGTCGTTAGTTAACGTATCATCAAAACTTTGATCATTTATTATGGTAAATATGCTAATATTTTTGCTGGAAATATGTGAGCAGCTTTTGCAAAAGCTGCTCACATTTTTTCAGCAAAAATACCAAAATTTTAGATATTGACCTTGCTAGAACAGTTAACAATATGACCACTAACGAGCTCGTTAAGCTAACGATGCTTTCAACAACTGGCCCCAGGAGTTAATGGTGAAGTTATTCAAACAACTCGAGAGATTGCCTATTAATGCATCCTCGTTGAAACGTTTGAAGCAACGATATGATGTTGTGATGCGTTCAGACATCGCAATTCTATTATTATTCTTTTCTAGTGATGCACACTAAAAAGTGGTCGATGGGCCTCCGTGGCCCAGTGGCTAAGAGCGCTGACTCTTGATCATTAGGTCTCTCACCGCTGTGGTTCGAGCCTCGCTCGGGTCACATGTGAGACGCCAAGTTCTGCAGCGGAAGGTCAGGTGGTTTTTTCCGGGTACTCCGGTTTTCGCCCACCTCTGATTAACGATCGGCTCGATATGAGTGAAATAATCTTGAAAGGGCCGTAAAACCAAAACCAAAAAAAAAAGTGGTCGCTTATGGCGTAAAAAGATACAAAACATTCATTTATAATATCTGGATTGGACGTATTAAAGTGGTCAATAATAGTGGGAGTGTTCTCTATGACTCGAGTAGGTTGGCATATACATGTAAGTTGGGATAGATCAAATAATTCTATCAAGTTTTGCCACATTCTATTTGGGTTTGACTGCAAGACAATGATAAGGTCGGCCATAACGATCACTTCAAGGCCAGTAGTTTGCGCTATCCATAACTCTTCCTCGAATAAATCGATCCAATCTGATGTTAAGTTTGGAGGACGGTAGCTTCTAGAAATTATAAACGGCCAAAGCGTTTCAGTATTTGAAACTTCAATTTTCAAGTCGTCGCTTACAATTAAGGGAGGCTTTCTCCCACTACGCTCTTATCATGTACATCAGACCTATCTATTCTGGGTAAATCAAATCCGTCAAGAGCGAGCCGATCATCTGAAACTGAATCTGAAGGGAAAGTCTCACATATACCTAAAATATCTGGACATTTGTCCTGGGTCATTGTGGTCCGCAATACATATAAATTTGGGACAAAATGCCTAACATTCAAATTGCAGATATGAAGGCCCTTTGTGAAAGACTGTCCTGTTCAGTAAAGCTTGTTGATAGTAATGCTATTGTCAAGAAAATCATCTTTACTCAGAGCATATGACTCATTAACAGGAACCCCAGTCTGATCATGCCCCACAGTAAAATTACCCTCTGATATCACTGCTCAAAGGTACAAGTGCACTAGTAGTCGCGTGCATTAGTAGAATTGGGTATAATTAAGCATTTGTTGCCCTTGTGTGAGAGGAATATGACGGCAGGTAATATTGCCAGAGATGGCAAAATTGACGATGGTGGCTCTTAAGGCTGACACGATTAATCGTATAATCGATTAATCGATCGATAAATTCCACAAGAATGATTATCAGTACTGATTTGCTTGTAATCGATTATTTGATAAGTGCAATTTACTACCCAAAGTTGTGCCTAAAATAGCTGAATCAGTGGCAAACAGTGCAGACCCTGATGAGACGCCGCATTTTGCGGCGTCTCATCTGGGTCTACACTGTTTGCTCAGGCCTGCCTGTTCAAATATACATATGGTAAAGTGCAACATATGGTAAGAGTCATGCTGAGACAGAAAGCCAGATAAGTAATATTATGACAAAAACCTTAGCGATTTCTAATCGATTATCGATCGCAATAACAGGACTGATAATCGATTATCTGTTCAGCTCCGATTAGCCAGCCCTAGACTGGCTCTTCTGTTCTGTTATTCATTCAATGTGGTCCGTTTTTTCAACAACGTTTACATGTTAAGTCATATTTGTATAGAAGTTTCCCTTCGCGACAATCGTAACTACAGCAGCGCCCTTCTCTATTTAACGTCAGAGCGCTTTGGACTGGGCTCGTATACTGGGTCATTGTCAAAGAGTGTAGGTCCAGCTTAGACGCCGCAATAAGGGGTCTGCACAGTTAGCTTAAAACACAAAATTTAAGGGTTAAGCAAGACAGTTTACCCCTCAGTTCAGGAAGATTTTCCAAGCCTACACTCAGAGAAAATCGACCCACCAGAACTCTCAGTGCTTTGATTTTATTCATCACGAAAACACACCTATATAATTTTGACCCCCTCGAACCCCACTTTTATGCAGTTAAACTGGGGTTTACAGGGGTATACCTTACTGTTCTTATTTTTGAGCAGAAATAAGAAAGAATATCACATTTTGCATCTTAAAATTTTCGTGTTTTTTTTTTTTTTTTTGTCGGCGGTAAACTTTACAATGTATTAGTATAGGCGTGTTTTTAATGTACTTCACAACAGTGTAACCATAGAGAATTGTTTGCTTACCTTTCGTTGTGTTTTCTACACCCAGTATGCTCTAGTGGGAGGTCATCTTCAGCACTGTTCAAAAAGTGGTCTAAGCTCCCATCAGAGACACCAAAGGGAAAGAAACACAAACATGAAACAACAGACCCTAATGGAAACATCAATAGCGGAAAGCCAAAAGGACAGTTACTTTCTCACAAAATGTCCAATAGGCTATCCAAAATAAAATAATATAAGCAATATAAACACCCAAGGACAAACCATAACAAAAATCAAAGCACTGAGAGTAATGGTGGGTCAATCGTCTCTGACTGTAGGTTGGGAAAATAGTCCTGATCTGAGAATCGACCTGTTCGTTTACTTTTAAGCAAGCACAGTACATCTGATCAGGCATCGCGTTATGTGGCGTCTGGTTATGTAGATTATGTTTGCCAATACCCAAGTGCACGAGCACAGCCCACCCGCTCCCGCCCATCGGGGCTTGAATAAATATATGGGCTGCGTGATGCTTCCATGCAGAGCTGAACGTCCCATAACATTGAAAGTAACGTCTCCAAATGACCTATACAGTGTTGAAGGGGACGTTAAACCTTAAATCAAACAAACGAGCACAGTGCAGAATTTTCTTATTACGCTGCGCTCTGTCGTCTTAGGGTAGTAGTTGGGTTTTGTTCAAAAGAGTTGGGAGGGTGCAAACCCAGCCCCACCTATATTTTGGAAATTATCTCAGATTCCCTCTGTCAAAATACCTGAAATTTGCACCCTCAGCCCGCCCCTTTTCAGAGTCTGTGTACGGCCCTGCATCATGTTCAAAACTGTTGTTGCATACATATGGCGAACAGTGCCGACCCTGATCACGAGCAATGTACTCTATAGCCGATCTGGGTCTATGCTGTATGTCGAATAACGGTACCACCTATAAAGTCTGGACTACTCATTTTTCAGGGTTCTAAAATTAAGTTCTAAGCAGAAGTGCGAGAAGTCTATTTTTACTCGACTTGGCATACATTTGTGTAACAGTTTTATAAATGGAATGTTCCGAAAGACGTCACGTGACAGCGAGGCCTGGGTTAACTTATTGTTATCTTTCATTACGTGAGCAACCTGGCATTCTTATACCATCAAATGCCACTATTTAACCAAACAGTATAGTCCCTGTGCAACCTGCTGATCAGACGCCACATTCCGCGACGTCTGATCTGGGTATTATCCAGCACACGATTCCTGTCAAGACTCTATAGATAGCTCTTGTTGCATCGATAAAAATAGCGTAACGTTTTAAGCATAATATTGGTGATGGTCACGTGAACAGCTGCGTGAATTTCGTTTGCCATTTAGTAAATTTGGATCGATCATAAACGATCGACCCAATAAAGCGCGACAGAAGAACCGCCTTGGAACGGTCAGCGGAAACGAATTCCACTGGGGGGGGAGGGTGGGGGGGGGGGGGCTTAAATCGATTCTACGTGGCCACAATCCGAGAAACGAAGACCCCTCTAACTCCATTTTATATAATGAACAGTGCCGTTTACGAGGGTATACATTTTTTGCCTACATTAGCTCCAAAAATAGGTTGAGGCGGTTCTAACGAGCAACCACAATCTATGTTTAAAGCATAAATAAGAAAGATGTTACAATTTTTACCAAATATTTGTAATTTCTGACTCCACGTTGGACGCCATTATTTTACTTGGACATGTTTCCCTAATGCTAAGAAAATGAACTCTTGCTGAGTTTGCGACATACTGATAGGTAGTAAAAGGCTGGCTGTTTCTCAATTACAACAAGAACCACATGTTGTGGATATTTGTTAGTATCGTCACGCTACAGCATGCATTACCTGGGCTAGGAGTGGATCAAATAATCATGCCTTTTTTTTTTTTTTTTTTTTTTTTTTGTTGTTGTTGTTGTTTTTAATTAAGCAATAGATCAGGGCTAGTGGCTGTGATTTGTTGAGTAATAAATCTCAGTTTGGAGGTCAGTTGTAAAGTAGACAAATCACGAGCGCGTAGCGAGCGTGATTTTTCTACTTACAACTGACCGACAAACTGTGACTACGCGCTTGTGATTTATCTACTTTACAACTGACTTCCAAAAAGAGATTTATTACTGAACAAATCACAAACTAGAGCTGATCTATTTCGATTCTAACAGGCTGAAAATCGGCAATAATGCTGTTGTTTTATTCAAAATCTCACAATTGTTCGCCATTGTTTGAAGAAATCCCGCCAAAATTATCGACTGAAACACATGTATTTATATCTTTTTCTAACGTTTTCGATGCGTTAAAATGACGTTTCAACGTCCAACGTCAAGGAAATCAACTAGTGACGTCATATATTGGCAGTTTCGTCACGCTCTTCCTTGCCGTGATATGTTGTAGAATATAACACAGTTATTTTCCATTGCTTATATAGGCGCGCTGTGTTAGAATTTCAGTTACAGTATGCGTATTACCTGGATCTAAGGATTTGTTCCTTTCAAACTGTCGTTATAACGAGTTGTGTGGTTATAACGAATGTCGGTGTAAAAAAAAAAGGATGACTGTATTTTGAACTATGAGAAGTCATCTGCCTAAAGCAAGGGGTAATAACTGTTCAAGAATCGATGCAGTTACCTTTCGTCTTTCGTCCAAGACAACATTGGATTGAAGGATGCACCTAAAGCACAGCCTTTATAATTAAGGGGAAGAGGAACACCTGGCAGCTTTTTACGCCATTTTTCAAAGGGAGACAATTTCGGGACTTCCTGTAAGCTTGTCTGTAAGCCCTGTCCCACTGAAAGAGGGGTCTACTCTTAAAGGAAAGAATTTGCTCCCCAGGAGCAAATTCTTTCCTTTAAGAGTTGACCCCTATTGGCATGAGAGAAAAAATACTTTTGCAGGAGTTGCCTCCCCTGAAGGTGTTTCCATTCCCCTAAAAAAAAACTATAATTATGAAGAAGAAAACCGAAAGGCCAATTTCTTTCCGACGGCTATCAAAATCGAAAATATTACAAGACAAACATACTTTGACATTTGTAAACCAAAACAGAAGAACCGCCTTGAAACGGTTAGCATTTCTTCCTGGCAGGGTTGTGGCAGCGTAAAGTCGATTTAAGCCCCCCCCACATCCCCCCACCCCCACCCCACACATCCACATTCCAGTAAAAAACTTTTTACTGACCGTTCCAGGGTGGTTCTTCTGGTCGCAATTTATTATTCGTCTTTGCATGTATGCACTGCTAAACTACTGATATAATATTTTATTTTGGATCGTCGTTTGGCCATCTTGTGGGAAATTAACTGTCCTTTTGGCTTTCCGCTTATGACGTTTTCATTATAGTGAAGTTATTTTATGTTCATTTGTTTACAATCGACCCAATGTTATAAAGGACAGAAACTGAATTCGTGCTGTTGTCCACGTGACTATCGAAATCAATATAACTTATTTATAGAAAATAGCAGAGTTAGTTCAGCGTGTTGCTTATAAGGGTTATCTGTAAAATCTGGGCTGGAATCATGGTTTGGGCTTGGCAAACAGTGTAGACCCAGATTCTGCGGCGTCTGATCAGGGTCTGCACTGTTTGCTTACAGTATAGGAATTTAAGGCTGAGCCACCAAAAAACGCAGTGTCTGATCAGGATCTACATGGTTTGCTTACAGCACAGGAATTTAAGGGTTAAATGTCTAAGTGTAAGTCCTCGTTCCAAATCTACACTCGGAGACAACCGACCCACCAGTACTCTCAGTGCTTTGATTCTTTCCCTTTGTTGTCTTGGCTTCGATGTTTTATTCAATTTATTAAAAGAGTTTAGGAAAAGTGAAAGTGACCGCAACCCTCGCCTTTAAGGGGAAAGAGAACACCTGGCAGATTTATCCACCATTATTTCAATTCAAAGGGAGACAACTTTCGGAACTTCCTGTTCGCTTTTCCGAAAACTCTGTCCCACTCAAAAATGGTTCTACTCTTAAAGGACAGAATTTGCTCCTCGGGAGCATTTTCTTATATTTAAGAGTTGACCCCTATTGACATGGGAGACAAACATTTTTGTAGGAGTTGCTTCCCTGGAAGGTGTATTCATTCCCCTTAATTCTGCTGTGGTTGTTCAGTTCGCGTGAAGGCATTTTCAAGACCCAGTTTTCTGAAAGTTGGTTATGCCTCAAAGGTAGCTGCGGTTACCAACCTTCAAAGAATCTGAAAGACGTGACATCTCACTGCACTGGCATTGCGAAATTCGCCACTTTAACCCATTTCAGACTGGAAACCCCTAAACGGGTACCGTGGCAAACAGTGCAGGCCCAGATCAGACGCCGCTGAACGTGGCGTCTGATCAGGGCCTACACTGTTTGCAAATAGCAAAAAGTTCAGCCTTTTCCCTAACACATTTTGAAGAAACCACAACCAGACATCCCTAAATTTTGAAATGGACTCCAGCTATATATAAGAAGGAAGATTCCATTTGGTACAAAAAGGGTTAAATTGTCGTCTCAGAGAAGATCAAACTAACCGGGAGAAATAGGCCATGTTTCACGTGTTGCTATTCACGAAGAAAGCCTAAAATTAGAAAGTTAAGTGTAGCATCCAATTGCAAATTAACTAATCCAATACCACTGGCATTTCGATGTAATCATTCGCTGACATCATCGGGGATAAAAGTCTACCAGTAACTAACGAAAACCTTCAAATGAAACGGTGTGCCATAACAAGCAGCCATGTCTCTTCGAACATGCGCACAAGCAAAGACTCAAACCAGCCTGCGCATGCGCCTAGGCTGATCTCGATCTTTGTTGTGCACTCTGCGAATGTCATTTGGCCCAAAGTTTCTGAAAACTGTCACGCGAGGTTGTATTCTGCCTGAGGCGGTTGCGCAGGCGTATTTGAGTCTTCGCAAAGTGCGCATGTCCGACGACCCACTTTAGTATGACGTGCCCAAGTTGTCTCTTTCAATGCATATGTACGTCTTACAAAACCTTTTCTGTCTTTGATTTTTGACAGGGAAATGAATGAGAGATGGCAACACGTAGTTATAATGCTTCCAAGAGCACGTTGACACAATGTTGCTTCAAAATTAAAGCAACGTTATAAATATTGTTGTACAGTTAACCCATTCAGTACCAGAAACCTTGACCCACCCCGCCCATAGGGGCTTGAAGAAATATATGGGCTGCATGATGCTTCCACGCAGAGCTGAATCCGGCCCGCACACTAGTACTGGTAAACCGCTTAGAGGATCTAAGCCTGTCCAGGAACCGCGGTGCGAGGCGGACCGTCCATACTAATAAACCCTATTGGTTTCATTGGGCGACAGGGCTTGAGATGTCATTTCATCTCAATGTCGGGTAAAAGTTCCACAAAATTGGAAGCAACGTCTCCAAAAAGACCTTTACAGTGTTGACGGGGACGTTAAACCTCAAATCAACCAACCAACCAACCAGAAACCTTGGCAAACAGTACAGGCTCAGATCAGACGCCGCAGAACGTTTCTAGATATGACATAACATTTCCAATCGAGAAACTGCTCGCCAATATATATAAACATGAATATACATGTATATGTATGTTTAAACCTTGATGGTGTATGGTATGTGCTCATATAATCAGCATTTGTATCCATTATAGTACCCTGAGAAACACCAAAACACAATCCATTTCGAACTTACATTAACAAGTCAATCATATTTTATCTAAAAAAAAAAAAAAAAAAAAAAAGCATTTCTTGAACAAGCGATTTTGCATTTAATGTAATACTAAAGCTGAACCTTAGTATGACAGAGATTGTTTTAATGGCAAGTGAAATGGATGGTTTTGTAAACCAGACAATTTTGCTTGATTCTTTTATAAGTACAAGTATTGAATTGATGCAGTCTACTTAAAAAAAATTGAAAAAGTCTGATTGTCACACTGGAGTAACACAGCTTGCTTGAATGGCCAAGATCAATGATACATTTATTATGATTGAATCAGATATGTCATAATAACACAGGCAATATTTCTGATCTTTTGGTCGACAGTATACACAGATTACTGTTGACAAAATGGAAACACTGTTCTTTTAGCTCTTTTGTCAGTCTGGCAATACCCCTTCAAAATCTGAACTAAAGTATAATCTACTTAATCCGGCATTGGTAGCTCAGTCGGATGCGCGTCTGATTGGTGATCAGGAGGACGCGGGTTCGATACCTGTCGGGGTCAGAAACATTCTTTCGAAAAGATTGACCATGAAATCTTTTCTACGGTCATTCTGTCCCTTCCGCTGATTCAAGAAGGGATGTAAACAGTTTCTGGCGAAAGAATGTACACTGTACTGGTTAAACGCTTACGTATAAGCCTGCCCAAGGAAAGTGTGGATAGGTAAACTGACCGGCTCAAACATGACCTAAAATTATGTTGACTGTGCCGTTAAACTACAATACAAACAAACAAACAATCTACTTGAGTCGCACTAACCGTAGCCTGCTTTGCAATTCAGTTTCAGAAAGTTATATTCTTAAATATAATATAGTTATATTCTTGAATATTATCCAGAAAACAAGCAGTTATTTTTTAGAAACATAAATTGATAAAATAGAGAAGACTGTTCAGTTCAACTTTCAAACGATTTCGGAGGAAGAAAAGAGTAACCAGTACATATGCCATCAGTTTTTTTTTTTAGAAAAATGTAAAGCCAACTGCAGATTTTGGTTCAGCATATATGCTATTGGTACAGCTAACAGCTGATTCATGCCGTTTGTAAAACTGATGAATACAGAATAACAGTAAAGGCAATGATCAGGAATCGATCCAATTAACAACACACATCTCCCATCGGAGGCACCAGATGGAAAGAACCACAAGCATGAAATAACTTGACCTTAATGGAAACATCAATAGCGGACAGCCAAAAGGACAGTTACTTTCCCTAAAAAAAATGGTTATCCAAAACAAAAATATATAAGCGATACACACATTCAAAGACACACTGTACCTGTGATTGTAAAAATGCAGTGTATTGCTATCCTGCTGCTGGTCATAGAGGATCTTACACGAGTGCTCATGTATTATTGAAGTTATTAAACGAGTTGAGGAAAAAGGATAAAATGCGAGGCTTTGCCGAGCATTTTATCCCTTTTCCTCAACGAGTTTAATAAATTCAATGATACATGGGCACGAATGCAAGATTCTATTTATTATATGACATTTAAAACGCATTTTATTCACGATTGTTTACAAAAATGTCAAAATTCCGCCATTAGTAAACGCGACATCGTTAATGACGTCGTACATGTAACGTTACGGAACGTATCTACCTAATTTGCATATTTAATCCACTAGTGGATTATCGAAAATATTACATGGCCTTATTACACTCTCAGACGCGACGTCATATGATAAATATTATTAATGGCAATTTAAAAATTATTCCTGATTCTAGGATACGAAATATAATTTCTAAAGGACAGAAATATCGATTTCCTTCTAAAATTGATTTCAACAAGTGTAGAGATGAAATTGCTGCTGCCTTGAATGAATTTGGTAACCGATAATGTAAATGAGAGTGTATTGAGTATAAAGCTGCCGAAGAATGGAAACTTAGCAGTCTGAAACTAGTGAACAAATGCTCAAAATACGAACTTATTACCTCCTAAACATAAGACGTCTTTACGTCATCTTAAACTTGGTATTCAAGAATAGTATGTTTTGGCTCCAGCAGATAAGGCTGCCAACAATGTGGTCGTTGTTTGACGGCTCCAATATGTAAACACTCTTCAGCAAGAACTTGATGGTACTAAGGCCTGTGTATTGCAGCCTTTGGCTGTAGTGAGGGTTTAGTTGATAACCACATTTGTCATTCAGCCACCAAGTTTGCTGTATGTGTTACAGAAGGCCAAGACAAGCTTCCTACGTTATATTGGTTACCTAAACTTCATAAAAGACTATACAAAGCACGGTTTATTGCAAATTCAAGCTCTTGTACCACCACTGAACTCTCCAAATTATTAACTCCATGTTTTACTGCCATCAAAACATGTGATTAAATATTGCGACAAAGTGAATGAACGACCAGGGAGAAATCTGTTTTGGTCTATAAAAAATCTAATGAAGTTTTAAATAAATTGAAATCAAGAAGTGTTCGTGCTTCAAGTCTGTCTATTTATGATGTTACCAACCTTTACACTACACTTCCTCATAATCTTATAAAAGAAAAACTAATTGATTTAATTGAATGGACAGTTCATTGGGAACACTCCCTCTATCTTCCATGTAGTGTAAGAAATGCTTTCTTCACTTCTGAAGATCATAAAAATTGTACCGAATGGTCATGTCAGAAAGTGTGTGAAGCTCTCACCTTTCTACTTGACAAGATTTACAAAAGATTTGGTACTATGATATTTAGACAAGTTGTGAGTATTCCGATGGTTACAAATTGCGCACCCCTTGTGGCTGACCTGTACTTGTTTTGTTATGAAAGAAACTTCATGATGTCCCTTTCCATTGAAAACCAATCTGAAACCATTGAAGCATTTAGTTCGACTTCTAAATATTTGGATGATTTACTAAATATTGAAAATACCTATTTCGATGGTTTGATCAGTCAAATTTACACTCCTGGAAAATATAGAGTGTACATGTTTTATGGGCCAGACTAGCTAGTGTCGGCCATTTAGGCCTCATCAGTGACCCTCAGATATTTTCAAAATTCCACTATGGAATCAATGATCCCAAAGGACAAGAAAATATAAACTACACTATGATGTAAACCCACCAGTTATTTTACTGACCGTTCAAAAATAGAAGGCACGGCAATGATCAGGTATCGATACAATTAATCCACAGTTCCCATCAGAGACACCAAAGGGAAAGAAACACAAACATGAAACAACCAGACCATAATGGAAACACCAATAGTGGAAAGCCAAAATAACAGTTACTTTCCCACAAAATGGTCAATTGGCAATCCAAAACAAAAAATATAAGCGATACACACACTCAAAGACAAACCATAACAAAAATTAACGGCGACAGAAGAACCGCCTTGGAACGGTCAGTGAAACGAATTCAACTGGGGGGGGGGGGAGGGGGGGGGCTTAAATCGATTTTACGTAGGTGCTTTTGCTGTGGTTCCTTCATGTTTTGTGGGTGTTTCTGATTCTTTCCCTAATCATATATGTTCTTACGTTGATAATTCTGATTCTTCCCCTTCAGTTTGCTGTTCGTGTTAAGTTTAGTTTCGTTTGTCCTTCCAGTTTGTCATGTTGGTGTTTCTGATTCTTTCCCCCATTATGCATATTGCACCTTTTTAATTAGTTTGGATATTCTGAGTCACCACCTGTTCGGGAAAGAGCTGCTGAGTCGGTTTACCTGTTGTCCGTTTTGTTCACTGTCGTTGACTTCTTTCCCTTGTGATATTGTGTGAAGAATTTGGGATCTGATTTTCTTGCACACCAGACAAAGAAATCCGTGATTTTACCCTGGGATAGAAATTTATATTCTGACCCTGGTGTTCCGACCCAGGCAACTAACATAAATGCGCTTAAATTCTATTCAACTGCCGGAACTACTTTCGCACTACTTTTATTTTGTAAACAATATACATGTGCGAGCTGTCAGAACTAACCGGAGGTGTTGTGCAAGAAAAAGAATCAAATATGGGGTTCTGTTGTAGATGGGCGTTTCCAACCCTCGGGATGACCGTGCTGAGCGGAACCTCGGCGTAGCCTCGGTTCCGCTCAGCACGGTCATCCCTCGGGTTGGAAACGCTCATCTACAACAGAACCCCATATTTGATTCTTATAGTCTCAGTTCCTAATAGTCTCTCTTTTTAATTTATTTCAGCATTGTAATATTTGCACAAAAATCACCCAATTATGGCAGCATGAATGCAAATATCTGCCAATAAAAAGCGACTTGTGGCGTTGCATGTGGGTTCGAGAACCGGTTGAGCAGCACTCCATTTCAAATGGCATTTGAAAGGAATGGTACCTGGCCGATCTGTCATTCTTACAAGAACAACAACTTTTGTGACTCTCTGATCCTTTTCCTATACCAATTCTTACAATAACAACTTTTGTGACTCTCAGGTCATTTTCCTTTATTCATTCTTACAAGAACGACAACTTTCGTGACCCTTAGTTCATTTTCTTTACCCATTCTTACAGGAATGACAACTTTCATGACTCTCACTTCATTTTCCTATACTCATTCTAACAAGAACGACAACTTTCGTGACTCTCTGATCATTTTCCTATACCAATTCTTACAAGAACAACTTTCATGACTCTCAGTTCATTTTCCTATACTCATTCTTATAAGAACGACACCTTTTATGACCCTCAGTTCATTTTCCTATACCAATTCTAACAAGAACGACAACTTTTGTGACTCTCAGTTCATTTTCCTATACTCATTCTTATAAGAAAGACACCTTTTGTGACTCTCAGTTCGTTTCCCTATAATCATTCTTACAAGAACGACAACTTTCATGACCCTCAGTTCATTTTCCTATACCCGTTCTTACAAGAACGACAACTTTTGTGACTCTCAGTTCATTTTCCTATACTCATTCTAACATGAACGACAACTTTCGTGACTCTCAGATTATTTTCCTATACTCATTCTAACATGAACGACAACTTTCGTGACTCTCAGATTATTTTCCTATACTCATTCTAACATGAACGACAACTTTCGTGACTCTCAGTTCATTTTCCTATACTCATTCTAACATGAACGACAACTTTTGTGACTCTCAGTTCATTTTCCTATACTCATTCTTTCAAGAACGACAGCTTTCGTGACTCTTAGTTCATTTTTCTATACTCATTCTTAAAAGTACCAGAACTTTCGGGACTCTCTTTCTGTTCATTTTCCTTTTACACTTAATGTACTTTTAACCTTTACCACTCTCTAGGCTAATTCAGCAGTTTTCTTTCTTTTTTTCCAGAAAAGAGAATTTGACATTTCATGCAAATTGTCTCCAGCCGAGACGATTTTCTTGAAATGTCAAACCATGTTTTCTGGAAAAAGGAAGAAAAAAACGTTTCAAAATGACGTCTGCTGAAAACGTTAAAGGAAAAAAAATCATCCTCAAGAGCAAGTTCTTGACTTAACCCTTAAGATGTCGAGAAAAACTACATCGGAAACTGTCATCTGCTTATGTCGTCTGCTGAATTTTCTTGCAAACTTTTAAAAAATGTTTTTGCATAAAGGCAAGCAGTGAGGGCCCAGATTATACTGCTCCGAGCAGTCTGATCTGGGTCCATACTGTTTGCAAAAAATACTTTTAAGGTAACAAGCAGACTGCAAAGCAGACTACAATTGCCGTGATTGGCATTTCATGGGTTAAATAGTAGACACATACAAAAATAATGTTGAAAGTAGGTGAAGAGCTTTCCATTTCCCTCACATGTTAAAAATTAAATGCCAATCACGATAATTTTCGTCTGCTTTGTTGTCTGCTGATTACTTTAAAAGTCATTTTTGCAAACAGTGTGGATCCAGATCAGACTGCTCCTCTAAGAGCAGTCTGATCTGGGTGCACACTGTTTGCCTTTACAAAAACAAATATTTCTAAACAGGTTGCGAGAAGATTCAGCAGACGACATAAGCAGACGACATTTTCAGATGTATTTTTTCTCGGCGTCTTAAAGGTTAAAGCTACAAAAACTAATCAAGCATCATGTTAAAATGCCCATGTAATGCACGGCCTACAGGACTAATTTTCTCAAATGGGTATGTAATCGTGAAATGGAAGTGAGTGAGTGTTTGAGTTTTACGTCCCGCCAACAGCTAAGGTCATACGGAGACGGGACCTCGGTTTAAAGACTCATCCGAAAGTCTGGAGAAGCCGGGATCGATCCTGCGACCCCTGGTTTACAAGGCGAGTAGCGTAACCACTACACCACGGAGGTAAAATAGAAGTGAAGGCAATGATCAGAAACGGATAAAATTGCCCCACACTTCCCATCCAAGACACCAACTTAACCAAAATGAAAACGTCACAAGCGGACAGCCGAACGGACCGTTATTTCCCACAAAATGGCCAAACGGCTATCTAAAATTGAAAAGGTACAAGTATTAGCTTTACATATGCTTACAAGCAAAGACGAACTACCACGACAGAAGAATCAGAGATAAAACAACGACGAGGACTCGACAGCATGAAATAGCTGAAATGCCCGAGCAAAAGAAAACCAACAGTTAGACTCCGGTTGGCCCGACCAGCGACCGTGCCTGGCTGGGTCGGCTACTCTAATAGTTCTGCCAAAAATGCTAATAAATGAATAGGAGGCACCACTTTCTAAATGCATTTACTCCCATATTAATAGGTTGTACTGACACAGGAAAAATGCTTCAAAGGAGCAATTTAGCCTTAAAAACTAGGGTCTTAACTTAACACTTTTTTATAGTCTGGGCTTGATATAAAATGTGCAACCGGGCGCACCGCAATACGTGAAACAACATAAATACATCCGAATTAACATGAATTTTATACATGCAAACGGTAGGCCTATGATCAATATTTCCGAGGATATTTTTCCCCATTTCTTTTCTGTGTTTCTGAAGCAGACTCTTGCAACCCTGAATTTGGACACGTCCATTGTAGTAAAAGCAGGGGTTAATTCTAAACCCTAGACACATGTCGATACGGCAACGTCAAATCAACGTCGGTGATGTGACGTTGCATAAACGCCATTACGTTGCGCCGACGTTAATGTGACGTCACGATTGCGTTATGTGCCTGCTGGGAATCAATCATAAAGTGAGCTGTCTAGTCTCTACCAGTCTGCAGGGTTGAATGGATTAATGTTCTTAAGCCAATATCGCCTAATGCCTCAGAGAGAGTTACAGTCCATGTGCTGACATTTTCCGATATTATCTAATGACGTCACAGCAGTGTCTGAGCCGTGCGCTTCAGCAGCAATGACGTCAGCACCTTGTAAATTTCATTTCAAGTATGTATTGGTGTCAAAGATTACGTTCATATTGAGAAATCTGTAACTGATAGGCTACGTCTACCGCAGTAGACCCACAGTCCTGTGCAGTCTCTGCAAGCACCGGAAAAACACCCCCAGAAGATCTAGATGCATCCGAAATGAACGTATCCGTTTCTTCGCTTTTCAATGAATAATCGCCATGCTACTCGAAAACTGAATTGTCTACGGAATGAAGATCCGGGACTTCATTTTTATGTTCTGCATGTACCATGCCATTTTATAAGGTTTGCGTAGAAATGGCTTGTCTTACTATTTTTAGAATCGATAAACTAGTTCTTGTTTGTGAGAAATACGCCATGTAATGCTATTTTTACTTGGAAGACCAATATTGTGGCAAACGAATGAAAGAAAAGTCCATTACGCAAACACGCCTATACAAATGCATTGCCACCTTTATCCCCGAAAAAAATGAAAATTTTCAGATGAAAAATTGGGATATTTTTCTTATTTCTGCTCCAAATATAGATTTTGGGCACTCGTTAGAACCGCCTCATCGAGGCGGTTTTAACGAGTACCCACAATCTATATTTTAGAGCAGAAATAAGAAAAATAAGGTATACCCCCGGGAACCCCAGTTTTACTATAAAAAAATGGGATTCAAGGGGGTCAAAATTATATAGGCGTGTTTTCGTGATGCTATTCTAACACAGCTCGCCTATATAGGCAATGTGAAGGAACTGTGTTTTATGATGCAAAAAATCAAGGGGCGGAAGAGCATGCCGAGTGACATTATTAAAACCTGTCAATTTATTACGTCACTTGTAGATTCCTTGACGTTAGACGGTGCAACGTCACTTTCTTGCATCGAAAACGTTACCAAAGGGCATAAATACAAACATTAATTTTTGCGGGATTTCTTCTCACAAAGGCGAAATGTTGTAGGAATTTGAAGGAAACAACAACATTAATATATTGCCATAAATGCCCCCGCGCCTGGGCCCACAAGTTTTACATGGACTTATTTAAGGAAAAATCTTTAAAAATCTTCTTCTCTGAAACCACAAGGCCTAGGTCTTTGATACTTGGTATGAAGCTTCATCTAGTGGACCTCTACCAAGATTATTCAAATTATAGTGCTGGGGCCAAAAATGTCCCCACACTAGACCCCTTTGGTTTTACATATGTTTATTTTCTTGTCCTTTGGGATCATTGATTCCAATGTGTAATTTGAAAATATTTGAGGGTCACTGATGAGGCCTAATTGGCCGAAACTAGCTATTCTGGCCCAGTAAACATGTACACGTCATATTTCCAGTTCTGTTGTGTATTCCTTGCTTCCAAAGGATAACCCTTTTATAGAACATATTTAACGTCACTACAGCTGGTGTCTGGGAATGTGTGGTGGCGGTAAAACATCTCCCTGTCCTACATCATAGTGTAGTTTATATTTTCTTGTCCTGTGGGATCATTGATTCCAATGTGTAATTTGAAAATATTTGAGGGTCACTGATGAGGCCTTATTGGCCTACAAGCTAGTCTGGCCCAGAAAACATGTAAACATCATATTTTCCAGTTCTGTTGTGTATTCCTTGCTTCCAAAGGATAACCCTTTTATAGAACATATTTATATAGGGAAAATCTCTAAAAATCTTCTTCTCTGAAACCGCAAGGCCCAGGTCTTTGATATTTGGTATGAAGCTTCATCTAGTGGACCCCTACCAAGATTCTTTAAAAATCTTCTTCTCTAAAAGCACAAGGCCTATGTCTTTGATATTTGGTATGAAGCTTCATCTAGTGGACCTCTACCAAGATTGTTCAAATTATAGCCCTGAGACCAAAAATGCCCCCGCTCCAGGACCCTTTGGTTTTACATAGACTTAGAAGCCTCCGTGGTCGAGTGGTTACGCTATTCGCCTTGAAAACCAGGGGTCACAGGATCGATCCCGGGCGTCTCCAGACTTTCGAATGAGTCTTTAAACCGAGGTCCCGTCTCCGTATGACCTTAGCTGTTGGTGGGACGTAAAACTGAAACACTCACGCACTCACTTTACGTAGACTTAATCGAGAAAATGAGTAAAAATCTTTTCTGCTGTGAAACCACAAGGCCTAGGTCTTTGATGTTTGGTGTGAAATTTTCATCTAGTGGACCTTTATCAAGATTGTGCAAATTGTAGCCCTGGGGCCAAAAATGACCCGGCCCCAAGACCCTTTGGTTTTACATATACGTATATAGGGAAATCTTTAAAAAATCTTCTTCTCTGAAACTGCAAGGTCCAGGTCTTTGATATTTGGTATGGCGCTTCATCTAGTGGACCACTACCAAGATTGTTCAAATTATAGCCCTCGGGCCACAAATGCCCCGCCCTGGGGCCCTTTGGATTTACATAGACTTATATAGAGATAATTTTGAAAAATATTCTTCTCTGAAACAGCAAAGTCCAGGTCTTTGATATTTGGTGTGAAGCTTCATCTAGTGGACCTCTATCAAGATTGTTTAAATTATAGCCCTTTGGCCAAAAATGCCTCGCTCAGGGGCCATTTGGTTTTCCATAGGCTTATGTAGGGATTATCTTTTAAAAAAATCTTCTTCTCTGAATCCGCAAGGCCCAGGTCTTTGATATTTTGTGTGTAGCTTCATCTAGTGGACCTTTGTCAAGACGTTGAAGCTTCACCTTTTTAGGTCCCCTCAACATTATAACCCTGGGACCAACAATGGCCCTCCCCTAGGCCCATTTGTTACTCTATTGATCAGGTGAGCGATCCAGGGCCATCATGGCCCTCTTGTTTTTTGTTTGTTTGTTTGTTTGTTTTCAGATCCAGATTTATTTACAAGAAGAATGACCCTTCGGGCGTAACTAACTACAGGCCTATTTCTCTCTTGAGCACAATCGGAAAAGTCTTAGAAAAAATCATACACAAACATGTCTTCAATTTCTTTCGCTATCATCACATTATTACAGCAATGCACGCCGGTACTATTCTAGGTGATTCAACAGTGAATCAATTAATAGTTGCACGACCCGCAGAAAAAGCAACCGACTGAAGTCGGTTTTTTCTAAGAGTGCCCTAAAATCACCGTGTCATTCTGTCAGTCTGTCAGTCTGTCATTCTGTCATTCTGTCTGTCCGTCCGTAACCCGTTTGTGAAAATTGGTGATAGTGACTTAACCGCTTGGAATATTTAAACAATTTTTGGCATACTGATAGATATCAATGAGATCTAACCAATGAACTTACGAAATATTACATTCCATTTAGTATAGCCTCGCCGAGGCGAAAAATGTGAAAATTTTCGAACATTTTTGAACTGCATCTCCTCGGAAACCGTTGGGCCGATTGAAGTCAAATTTCATATGGAGCCTCTATGGGATGGGGGAAACCAAAATTTGCTCATGGGGTCAAGGTCACATGACCAAAATTGCTATCAAGCCATATATGGTTTGTCTGTCTGTCCGTCCGTAACCCGTAAGTGAAAATTGGTGATAGTGACTTAACCGCTTGGAATATTTAAACAATTTTTGGCATACTGATAGATATCAATGAGATCTAACCAATGAACTTGCGAAATATTACATTCCATTTAGTATAGCCTCGCCGAGGCGAAAAATGTGAAAATTTTCGAACATTTTTGAACTGCATCTCCTCGGAAACCGTTGGGCCGATTGAAGTCAAATTTCATATGGAGCCTCTATGGGATAGGGAAACCAAAATTTGCTCATGGGGTCCAGGTCACATGACCAAAATGGCCGCCAAGCCATATATGGTAAAAACCCTTCAAAAATAGTCTTCTCCAGAACCACTGGGCAGATTTCCACGAAACTTGATAAATAGCATCTGGGATGTAGGCCTATCATAAATTGCTAAAATGGTGACCCTGGGTTGACCTTGACCTTCTTTGGGTCCGTCCGTAACCCGTTTGTGAAAATTTGTGACAGTGACTTAACCGCTTGGAATATTTAAACAATTTTTGGCATACTGATAGATATCAATGAGATCTAACCAATGAACTTACGAAATATTACATTCCATTTAGTATAGCCTCGCCGAGGCGAAAAATGTGAAAATTTTCGAACATTTTTGAACTGCTTCTCCTCGGAAACCGTTGGGCCGATTGAAGTCAAATTTCATATGGAGCCTCTATGGGATGGGGGAAACCAAAATTTGCTCATGGGGTCAAGGTCACATGACCAAAATGGCCGCCAAGCCATATATGGTTTGTCTGTCTGTCCGTCCGTAACCCGTTTGTGAAAATTGGTGATAGTGACTTAACCGCTTGGAATATTTAAACAATTTTTGGCATACTGATAGATATCAATGAGATCTAACCAATGAACTTGCGAAATATTACATTCCATTTAGTATAGCTTCGCCGAGGCGAAAAATGTGAAATTTTCGAACTGCTTCTCCTCGGAAACCGTTGGGCCGATTGAAATCAAATTTCATATGGAGCCTCTATGGGATGGGGGAAAACATAAATTGCTCGTGGGGTCCAGGACACATGACCAAAATGGCCGCCAAGCCATATATGGTCTGTCTATCTGTCCGTCCGTAACCCGTTTGTGAAAATTGGTGATAGTGACTTAACCACTTGGAATATTTAAACAATTTTTGGCATACTGATAAATATCAATGAGATCTTATCAATGAATTTGCGAAATATTACATTCCATTTAGTACAGCCTCGCCGAGGCGAAAAATGTGAAAATTTTCGAACTGCTTCTCCATGAAAATCGTTGGGCCGATTGAAGTCAAATTTCATATGGAGCCTCTATGGGATGGGGGAAACCAAAATTTCCTCATGGGGTCCAGGTCACATGACCAAAATGGCCGCCAAGCAATATTTGGTAAAAACCCTTCAAAAATAGTCTTCTCCAGAGCCACTGTGCAGATTTCCACGAAACTTGATAAATAGCATCTGGAACGTAGGCCCATCATAAATTGCTAAAATGGTGACCCTGGGTTGACCTTGACCTTCTTTGTGCCTAGGTCAAACTTTGACACATATGCTTTTGTGTTGGATTTTATCCTGCAAACGATTCAGAATACAGTACTAAAGTATAAGATATATTTTTGCTCCTTACGATAAGGCGCATTTATTGGGGGAACCGTTTTATGTCCAGGTCACATGACCAAAATGGCCGCCAAACCCATATATGGTAACACTCATAAAGCTAAAAGCATCCGGCGGGTCGTGCACTTCAGCTGAAGCACTGGTTATTTATAATACTTTTTGTTAAGCACTCGATGAAGGAAAGGAATTCCGAGCCATATTCTGTAATATAGGCAAAGCCTTTGACAGGGTATGGCATAAAGGAATGCTTTTTGTCGCGCCTGCTATTAGCATGGCGCGATATAGGCGCCCGGTTTTCCGTTCGTTCGTCCGTCCGTTTGTCGAGGCGTCAACATTTGCGACCACCCTAGCGTTCACCCTAATAGTCAAGTTTATTTCTCAAGAACTGTAAGAGCTTCATTAATGATACTTGGTACAAACTTGTATCTGGGGATGGCAACTTAACATGCAAGCATCCCTATTTTACCTTGACCTATATTTTACGGTTCACTGACTTTGTAAAATATTGCGACCACCCTAGCGTTAACCCTAATGGTCAAGATTATTTCTCAAGAACTATAAGAGCTTCATTAATGATATTTGGTACAAACTTGAATCTGGGGATGGCAACTTAACATGCAAGCATCCATATATGACCTTGACCTAACTATCATGGTTCACTGACTTTGAAAAATATTGCGACACCCTAGCGTTCACCCTAATGGTCTAGTTTACTTCTCAAGAACTATAAGAGCTTCATTAATGATACTTGGTACAAACTTCTATCTCGGAATGGCAACTTAAATGCAAGCATCCATATTTGACCTTGACCTATATTTTATGGTTCACCGACTTAGTAAAATATTGCGACCACCCTAGCGTTCACCCAAATGGTCAAGTTAATTTCTCAAGAACTATTAGATCATCATTAATGATACTATGTACAAACTTGTATCTGGAGATGGATACTTAAATGCAAGCATCCAAATTTGACCTTGGCCTACATTTTATGGTTTACTGACTTTGTAAAATACTGCAACTACCCTAGTGTTCAACCTAATGGTAAAGTTCATTTCTCAAGAATTATAAGAGCTTCATTAATGATATTTGGTACAAACTTGAATCTGGGGATGGCAACTTAACATGCAAGCATCTGTGTTTGACCTTGGCGTAGATGGCATGGTTCGTTAACTTTGCGCCCCCACAGGCGCGACATAGCCCCTTCGGCGGAATTCTAGTTAAGCTTGAAAGAGTTGGTATTACTGGATCTCTCTTACAGTGGTTCACAAACTACCTAGACAACAGAAAACAGAGAGTTGTTTTGCCGGGAGTCAGTTCTAAAAGGGCATCTATTAAAGCCGGAGTTCCACAAGGCTCTATTGTTGGTCCTCTCCTTTTTCTTTTATACATTAATGATATCGTTGAGGATATAAATTCATCTATTAGGTTCTTTGCAGAGGATACTAGTATTTACGTAATAGTAGAAAAGCCAGACCAAACTGCTCACCAGCTGAATTCCGACCTTCTCAAAGTGCATCAATGGGCAACAAAATGGTTAGTCACATTTAACCCAGCAAAGTCAGAGTCCATTACTTTTTCACGAAAGCGCCATAAACCTCATCACCCACCCCCCCCCCCCTCAGTTCTTATGAATCAAACACAAATTAACGAAGCCCATAGGGCTTGAAGAAATATATGGGCTGCATGATGATTCCACGCAGAGCTGAATCCGGCCCGCACACTAGTACTGGTAAACCGCTTAGAGGATCGAAGCCTGTCCAGGAACCGCGGTGCGAGGTGGACCGTCCACGCTAATAAACCCTATTGGTTTCATTAGGCGACATGGCTTGAGATGTCATTTCATCTCAATGTCGGGTAAAATGCCCACTAAATTAGAAGCAACGTCTCCAAAATAACCGTTACAGTGTTGACGGGGACGTTAAACCTCAAATCAAACAAAACAAAACAAATTAACGAAGTAACTTCACACAAACATCTTGGGTTAATCTTTACAAACGATTGTACATGGCACGAGCACTTGGAATATATCAAATCAAAGGCGTGGATTCGTATTACTGTAATGCCGAAACACAAGTTTACTCTTGATAGGAAATCGCTACAGACAATCTATATCTCCTTTATAAGACTTCTCTTGGAATATGCAGCCATTGTCTAGGATAATTGCACCCAGTATGAAGTTAACGAGCTTGAAAAAATCCAAAACGAAGCTGCACGGATTGTCACGGGAGCAACTAAACTTGTCTCTATCGATGCTCTACGCACTGAAACTGGGGTGGAAACACTATCGTCCGGAAGGAAAAAGGATAAACTTCAGATGTTTTTCAAAATGAAAAATGGCCTAGCTCCTGAGTACCTCTCCTCTTTGGTACCGCCTTCAGTTGGTAATACCTCAGCCTATCAACTGCGTAATGCATCAAATATTAGTGCTATACACGCCAACTCACAACAATATTATGATTCCTTTCTAGCATCTGTTATTAGAGATTGGAACGACCTCCCAAGCGAAGTAAGTGATTCTCCTTCTGGCGATTCCTTCAAACGGAAGCTAAATGTAAATCTAGAAATTCCTCAAAAGTATTACCATTGTGGAAAAAGACTTGGACAAATTTATCATACAAGACAAATTGTAGCTCGTTAAACCAGTATCTCTTCTCTAAAAGTATTATTGATAACCCTCTGTGTGTTTGTGGCTCAATAGAAGATACATACCACTTTATGTTATTTACATCAACCAAAGACAAGATTTACTCGATACGGTATCGGAGATTTGGCGCCCCACTCTTAATCTGCTGCTCTTTGGCAGTTCAGAGCTTTCTTTACACCAGAATAGACAGGTTTTCCTTGCAGTGCAGGAATTTCTGTTAAAGACAAAACGCTTCAAATAAACAGACGAATTTAGTTTTTGTAGTATATTACATCCAATTAGATAGGCACATAAGATGGATCTCTTGTTCTGTTCTACTCGTGTTTTACACTTATCAAACGTGTTTGATAGATACTAATGCTACAATGCAAATGTTCTAGAGGCTTAAAACTGGCAAAGCACGTTTTGTCTTTGCTTACATGTGCAAGGTCGTGAGTTTGTAAAAATGTAGCGTTGGAATTAGAACTTATCCCCTCCCCGTGGAGCCTGCAGCAGATTATGTAATTTCTAAGGAATGTTGACACACAAATCCATGAAATAAAGTACTTAGGGTCTTGTTTACAAGCTAAATCACGTATAACTTTTGCCTTCACTATAAGCAAGATGGGATACATATTTTTCTAAAGTAGAACGACTTTCTCCTGAATCCCATTTGTGTAACATTGTAACTTTGTAGCTTTTATATATTGAGTTTATATGTATTAGTTATACAAATAAAATAACGTTTAAACTAATTTTCCAGAGAAGTCAGAGCATGCCCAGGAAACAAATTTATTGTTTAAGTATCTAGTTTAAAAAAAAGTTGCCATACAAAGCAAAAGCAATTGTCTTTTCCTTTTCGCACTGTCTGACTAGAAATTGTATTTCTGAAAAATTCAAACGCTAGGGTAAGGACATATATTATTAATTGATTATCCTATATTATAAAAGGTCAACCAATATTCATAAATCATGTTTTTAATTGTGTCAATTAATAAAATTGTCATTAATCAAGTAATTTCATATTGGCCCAGTTATAGGTCCACGGCCAGCTGTATTTGCCTCGGCCTTCGGCCTCGTGCCAATACAGCAGACCTCGGACCTGTAACTGGGCCAATACGAAAAAATTTGATTAATAACATTATATAATTGCTTGATTTGGCAAATACAGAAGTTTCTTTTTGCATTTTGTCAGCCAAGGCAACAACAGTTGTATTTTCCTATCCCCATTGTCTGACGAGAATATAAGAATCTTATATGGGTGTGAGGGGTGGATTGAAAAATCCGTCCCGAGGGACACTGTCCGGCATCACGAGGCTTGCCGAGTGATGCCGGACAGTGTGTGAGGGGTGGATTGAAAAATCCGTCCCGAGGGACGGATTTTTCTATCCACCCCTCACACCCGTTTTGGATTCTTTTTCTTGCATACCTTCCATTTCTATTGCGAATTTTTAATGCTGCTGTCACTTCGGTTACCGACGTCCGCCATTTTGTGATGACACAACAGGAATGTTTAGTGACGTCACGCATGACGCCGCCGCACATGAGGTTGTAATCAACCAGTGCATTTATCAAACACGCGATTATATTCGATTTGGGGTCGGAACACCAGGGTCAGAACATAAATTTCTATCCCAGGGTAAAATCACGGATTTCCTTGTCTGGTGTGCAAGAAATATCCGGAAACGCTAGGATATAGAAGATGTTGTTTACTTTTAGGTGAATGCCAAAATATTTCTTCGAGTGTCTTGAAAACATCTGACATTTTACGCCTTCGCACGAGTGAAAATTCTGATGTCTTCAATACATAAGATGAAATATTTTTTTATATTTATCGAAATAAGTAAATTTTCTTTTTCATTTTATATATGACTTTGGCGATTTGCTGTGTGTAACATGCTTCGCACTCGTGAAAACTCTGGTGTTTTCAGCACATTCGTTGAAATAACACCATTGCTTTCCAGTAGTTAACCACTGAGAGTGTAAATATTGAAGTCTTTGCTCCGATCAAAAACGGACACTACTGCCAAAATGTATACAAAATAACAGCATTATTTTATTGCCGAAAGCAGAGCACTGTGGCTAGAGCACTGGTTATGGACGTTTATTGCTTAATAAACATTTATATCTACGTTAAGAAACGGAATATGTATACATTCGTTTGCGGACTTCTCCCCGTACTTCATCATAGTGCAGATTATATTTTTATTTTCTTTTGATGCATCGAGTCCATTGCGAGTAATTTGAAAATCGAGTACTGCTGAAATCGATGCTAGGGGGGGGGGGGGGGGGGGGGGGGCGTATTCAGCCTTGCAGACAACAGTGCTGTTTATGACGAAACTCAATCAAACCGAGTTTCCGATTTTCATTCCAATATGTATTCTTTGCTTCCAAAGTTAACCTTTTTTTATTTATTTCACGTGTCCTCTACAGACTGACCGCATCTGAAAGCTCACGACGTCCAGGAAAAAACAGCTTAGCCGAAAACCTGTGTCCAAAAACTGTTCAGTGGCTTTCAATGTGGAGTGTGTTGGACTTTACAATCTACAATATTAATACAGTAGACTCGTTGTCTCAAACTATGATATCTCAAAGGATGGCTTAAGTCAAACTTAACACGTGTTAGTTATGTTATATGTTACTTAGATTTCAACTCCTTTATCTCAAATCTACTGTTATCTCAAACCATATATTCCAGTCATTTGGGGTTTGAGATAATGAGTCGAATGTACATTGCTTAACGAGTCGACTGTACATTACTTATTAATCGGTAAAGGAACTTGAATTTCGTGTTGACAGTTCCAAGTGTTCGCTAGAACTGATGAAACATCTTTCATTCCCCTCAATCGTTCACGAGTCTAATCGTTTCATTGGCCGTTACTATCCATCACGTTATAAACAAGACATACCGTTTAAACTATACTCAAAGACAGGACCTTTCCGCTAAACTTCGTCTTACCCCTTATCTTGCTGTTCACGACAACCCCTATCTTTGCAAACAGTGTAGATCCAGATCAGGGGTTGGTAACTCGAAGCCATCGTAAATATAGCAACTTAAGATGTACTTAAGACATACTTAAGGTGACCACCGTAAAATTTATGGTCTCGTTATGCCGGTAACTGAAAACCTGTCGTATCGTTTCCATAAAGATACGACCATTTTACCACTTACGATTTACCTGTGTAATCTTTAATCTCGTGCAAAGCGCTTCGGAAACTTTTGTAAGCCAGGGCATAGCAAAATAAAATAACGCTTAACATCTTACTATAAATGATAATACCGGGGTTTGGCAGCCTTGTTGGAGCCTTTTCTGCCAAAAAATGCTTGGGTAGCGTTATCATAATAGGCAAGGTTCTAAATAAACTCATCGCTTGGCACTAAGATTTACGGGGTAGAGCTAGGACTGGTCGACCCAGTGTCAGGATAATGTGGCTGGGTGTGGTATCATGTAATGTGTCTGGGACATGATACTTCAGTGAGGCAGCACCATAAAAGTGAGCATTTAGCTCCCTGTCGCAACCAGACACCGTCGTGATATGACTGAAAAATTGTTGAAAGCGACGTTAAACCCGAATTCACACACACACACAATCGCCATGCCTGAGCAAGTTGATGGGGCATATTGGTTCTGTCTTGTCCGTCTGTATGTCTGTCCGTCTGTCCGTTACGCTTTTACCCTGAAGGAAACTCAAGAATGGTTTGAGCTAGGATCTCGAAATGTCATATATGGAATGTGTATGAAAAATAAGCGGACACGTATTTTATTTTTTATTTTTTTCGCCGGACTTGTCTTTGCAGAGTATCGCCCCTTTTCGGACTTATGCATTGCGGCTATGGGGAAAGCTTGTGAACAAAATATCTGGAGAACCGCTTGAACTAGGCTCATGATATTTAGTAGACGATTTGGGTCTAAGGTGTAGATGACCCGATTAATTTTTGACGAAATTCCGAAAATGTTTAACGGAGTTATGCCCCTATTCGGGCTTATGCATTGTGGCTATGGGGAAACCTTGTGTTTTAATTATGTTGTTTTTTTTATTTCAATTATGTGTCTATAAGTGGCAAGCATATGGTTGGGGGCATAGTGTTTCACAAACACATTTTCTATATCATTACTAAAAGAAATCCTGTGTGCCGAGAAAAAAGTAGTGTCTGTCTCTTTCGCAATAGTTAAGATAAGGTTACGGAATGCCTGAGTTGTCCGTAACTTTACGATATGGTTAAGTTGTCTCCATAAATTACGATACTTTCGAGTTACTCACACTAATCGCTACGAGGTGACTAAGGTATACTTAAGGTCGTCGTAAGCCTTAAGAGAGCTTCGAGTTACCAACCCCAGATGGCTAAGCCATCTGATCAGGATCTACACTGTTTGGCATTCAGTTTATGAATTTGTAGCAATAAATTACATCAAGTAATTTGATTGGTTGATAGACAGAAATGGGTGTGGCTTAAATGAATATTCAGCAGGACAAGGGTTAAGTATGAACAGCATTTTGTCCATATAGATAAGTGTAAACGCACTGACAATGTACGAGTAGCTATTGTTCTCATGTCGCACATGAAAAGTTTAAGAGCTTGTGAAGACCATGATATGATTCAACAGTTCTGCATGCTGCTTTGTACAACTGGATATTCAGTAATTAGCCCTTTTTGTATCAAATGGAATCATATAACAGGAGTCCATTTAAAAATGTAAGGTTGTCAGGTTGTGTTTTCTTTAAAACAGATTTGGAAAATGGCTGGTGATTCTTTTTATTCCCCCGTAGGAGGGCATATAGTTTTTGCACTGTCCGTTTTTTGGGTTTATGGGTTAGTCCGCACTTTTTATGGGATGCTAACTTCTTTCACATTTCTTCACCGATTGAGCTGAAACTTTGCACATGCATTCCTTGTGAGGTGCAGGGGTGCCTAACACAATTTTCACGTTGGTCCTCAAATTGGCTCCCACGGGGGCATTGCTCACTTATAGTGACAGCTCTTGTTCTTTTCTTTTTTTCTGCAAAAAGTGTAGGCCCTGATCAGGGCCTGAATAGTGTAGGCCCTGATCAGACGCCGCGTTCTGCGGCGTCTGATCTGGGCCTGCACTGTTCGCCAAACTACCCGTTTTAGGGTTTCCGGTATAAAATGGGTTAAGCCATTATTATTAGGCCTGGTGAACTCTACCATTGTTATATGTGGGTCAAGTCCATTTGTCATTTACGCGATGCCAGAGTCTATTTTTGCGTTTTAACTCCATTTGTACGGCTGATCCTGTTTATATCCATGACCGAGATCTAGTAAACATAGTAAATCACACGCCTTTGGAAGTTCCTTTAAAAAACTGTACTAATTGCAATTAGTAGGGATTATTCGTCTATTATGGCTGCAATACTGGAATTAGGTCAAATATATACACCTTTAGGGGAGGCAAATCTTGCAAAAGTATTTTTGTCTCCCATGTCAGTACAAATATGTTCTATAAAAGGGTTATCCTTTGGAAGCAAAGAATACACCACAGATCTGAAAATATGGAGTGTATATGTTTTCTGGGCCAGACTAGCTAGTTTCGGCCAATTAGGCCTCATCAGTGACCCTCAGATATTTTCAAAACTCCACAATGGAATCAATGATCCCAAAGGACAAGAAAATATAATCTACACTATGATGTAGGGCAGGGAGACGTTTTACCGCCGCCACACATTCCCACACACCAGCAGCCCCGTTTGCAGACGCAAGCAAACTTATTCAAATTCTGCATAAGTGGGAAAAAAGTATGTTTTGCTTAGCGTTCACGTGGACTTAAAGAGTCTAACCACCCTGTACACATGCACTCATTGTATACGTAAGCCCACATGAAATTATAGCTGACCATTAAAACGAAATGGAGCCAAGTCGATAATGGGGAATCAGAGTGAGTTACCTCCCGCTGTGGATCGCTATAGAGCACTCAGAGGACCCTCGTTATAACGACAGTATTTGTTCCCTATTATTGTGTCCTTATAAAGAATTTACCGTTATAAAGAATCCCAGTTAGGAGTATGATAGGTAATAAAAGGCCTTTTTCCCATTATTACTCCAAGAGTCTAACAAATATCTATAATAATAATAACAAAATATATACATAGCAACAAAGATAATTATACATGAAAATTCTATCTTTCGCGCAACTTACGTCCCCACAAACCCCACCCCATATACAGAAAACTGGGGCTATAATATTTGTTTCTTGGATTAATAGAGTACAAAACCTGTTCATGACTATGGACTCGGATTTGTGTAGTTCCAAGCCGAGGGAAGCCCACGCCGATCGGAACCGAGGCTAAGTCTTTAGCTAAGTAGTCCTTCAACTCAAATTGCCGTTATGACGAGTTTGGCCGTTAAAACGAATGTCGGTGTGAAGACTGTTGACTGTACTCGAGACAATGGTCCTTAAATGTACCAATATTACCTTTTAGTTTTAGTGTCCAGTGTTTATTATTCGACCCAAAGTTACAAAGCATAGACAATTTGGCTTCAGTGCTAAAACGTGACCATCACTGAGTTGTAAGACATCCGGGTAACGGCTATTTATATATTCTTGCACACCAGACAAGGAAATCCGTGATTTTACCCTGGGATAGAAATTTATGTTCTGACCCTAGTGTTCCGACCCCAAATCGAATATAATCGCGTGTTTGATAAATGCACTGGTTGATTACAACCTCATGCACGGCGTCGTCATGCGTGACGTCACTAAACATTCCTTTTGTGTCATCACAAAATGGCGGACGTCGGTAACCGAAGTGACAGCAGCATTAAAAATTCGCAATAGAAATGGAAGGTATGCAAGAAAAAGAATCCAATATGGGTGTGAGGGGTGGATAGAAAATTCCGTCCCTCGGGATCACTGTCCGGCATCACTCGGCAAGCCTCGTGATGCCGGATAGTGTCCCTCGGGACGGATTTTTCAATCCACCCCTCACACCCATATAAGATTCTTATATTCCTGTCGATACGTACCAGGGTTATCTGTAGAAGCTGGACTGGAATCACGGATTGGGCTTGGCAAGCGGTGTAGCCCCAGATCAGAAGCCGTGTTTTGTGGCGTCTAATTAGGATTTACACTTCTCTGCCTGAAAACTTGAAGTTAATTTGAAGCTCTGTATCTCCCAAATCGACAGATGGATCCCAAACTTGCATGGCCTCATCACTATATAGGATGAGGTAAACAGTAGCAACGTTTTGAATGGCAGTGATCTTTTTCTTTAAGGTCATATCCATCTATCGAAGCCAAAATATTCTTTACAAAGGGACCTAAATATGGATTATATTCGAATATGGATTTTTCTAAATGTAGACAAGTTCGCGCAGATTTCTTAAGGGGAATGGGAACACCTGGCAGATTTTCCCGCCATTTTTCAAATGGAGACAACTTTCGGGACTTCCTGTTCGCTTTTCTATGAGCTATGTCCCACTGAAAAAAGGTATACTCTTAAAGGAAAGAGTTTGCTCCTCAGGAGCAAATTCTTTCCTTTAAGAGTTGACCCCTATTGACATGGGAGATAAAATACTTTTACAGGAGTTGCTTCCCCTGAAGGTGTTCCCATTCCCCTTAGATACACTCTGTAAGCGCTAGTGTAAGAAGAAGAATGTCGAGTCTGCTTCTTTGAATAACTGGAATTTTGCATCTTTAAAATTGTTGACAGACGTATATCGTTTGAGGCAAAATAACCCTTTTTTGTACCAAATGGAATCTTCCTCCTTATATATAGCAGGAGTTCATTACACAATTTAGGGGTGTCAGGTTGTGTTTTCATCAAAATTTATTTGGAAAATGACTGAACTTTTAGCAATCAGTGCAGGCCCTGATCAGACGCCGCGTTTTGCGGCGTCTGATCTGGGCCTGCACTGTTTGCTAGTGTACCCGTTTTAGGGGTTTCTGGTACTAAATAGGATAATGATATGCATATTTTGCCTCCTAAACCAAAAGTTACATTTGGGTACCTCAAGCGAGGTACAATAGGTATGGTTTGGTTCCAGCTGACAAGGCTGCAAACAATGTAATTGTTGTTTGTCGGCTGCACTACGAATTATACTTTATGGTCATGTCAGAAAGTGTGTGAAGCTCTCACCTTTGTACTTGACAATACTCACATAAAATTCGGTATTAAGTTATTTAGACAAGTTGTGGGTATTCCGATTGGTACTAATTGCGCGCAACGTGTGGCTCTGTTTTTGTTTTGTTATGAGAGAGACTTCATGGTGTCCCTTTCTGCTGAAAACCAGTCTGAAATCATTGAAGCTTTTAGCTCCAATTCTAGATATTTTGATGGTTTATTAAATATTGATAATACCTATTGCGATGGTTTGATCAGTCAAACTTACCCCCCCCCCCCCCCCCCACACACACACACCCGAACTTCAGTTTAATAAAGCATATTCTTCTGATACCGAGGCCCTGTTTGTGGATTTACATCTATCTATTGTAGATGGTTTGTTTCGTGCAAAATTTATGATAAACGCGATGATTTTGATTTTGAGATTGTTAATTTTCCTTTTTTGGATGGTGATGTTCCTCGTGCGCCAACCTATGACGTTTATATTTCGAAATTAATTCGATTTGCCAGAGTGTGAAGTCATGTAACTGGCTTCAACACTCGTAATAAATTGTTAACGGCTAAACTTCTTAACCAGGGTGATCGGTACGATAAACTACGCAAAGCCTTTTCAAAATTTTATAGACGTCATTTGGTTTAATTTCAAAATAAATCTTTTCTGCAACAAAGTCTATCGGGACCCGAGTTTTATGGTGACTTTGTATATAAATTCAGAAAAATATATAACCGCAATGACTTCAGCACCCAATTTCGTAAAATCGTTCTTCGATATAAAAAGATTGGGTACAACCTAAATGTTATACGACAAACTGCATGCATGGTAGTTAACCCAATCACGGTTGGCAACTTTGCTTTCCTCTTTAATTGCACGCCGGTTGGTCAGGCCTCAGATTCTATGACGGTTCCAGTGTAAAGGCTTATTGAGAATTAGAGAGATCTAATTCAAGGTAATGGTTGGTGCCTGATGCCCTGTCTCTGGTCGGGCCCATCGGAGTCTAACTGTTACTTTCTTTTGCTCCAGCATTTCAGTGGTTTCTTGCTGTCGGGTCATCGCCGTTGTTTCATCTCTATGATGTTTGATTATTTGTGTTCACGGAGATGTTGCACTGATGAGTTAGGAGGCCTTCATGCGGCGATTCTACTCATTAGTACCGCCTCAGTGGGGGTGATTCTAATAAGTAAACACAATATACCTTAATATTATTTCGTATATTTATCCTTTATTGATCCTCATTATGCTTAGTGACCTGTAGCTATTATCAAACATCAATACTTCGAACTACTCCTATCTCGATAAAAAAATACGACTCAAAGTTATCGAGTCATTGAAATTCGACTGTATTTAGAAAATTTCACTTTTTCTCTTTCTTGTATTTTCTGCCCCCCCCCCCCCCCCCTCCCCCCGCCCTTTTCCACTCCCCCCCCCCCCCCCCCCCCCCCAATGTCCTACAGTAATTCACTTCTGAACAGTTCCAATTGTGATCTTTTAATCAGTTTTGAAAGGCGCCAATGGTGGTCTCCCGATTTAGTTTCAAAAGTCACTTTTAAACAGTTCCAATGGTGGTCTTATGTTCAGTTTTGAGTCTTCCGTAGACGTCATTCCTATCTAGTTTCAAAATTTAATGTTGGTTTTAAATGTCTTCTGCAACAGAGTCTATCGAAACCCACTTAGTATATAAATTCAAAAACAATATATACTTGCAATGACTTCCGTACCCTATTTCGTAAAATTATTAAGATTGGTTATACGACAGACATCATGCAGTCACATTTGATAACTATGTTTCCCTCTTAAACTGCACGTCGGTAGACCAGGCCTCCGACTGTTTGACGGTTCCAGCGTAAAGGTCGTAAAAGTAGTTAGAATTAATATTTAATTTTATGTAATGTTAGTTGGTACCAGATTGTCTGTCTCTGGTCCGATTTTCTTTTGCTCCAGCATTTCAGTTATTACTTGCTGTCGATTCCTCACCGTTGTTTCATCTCTGTGGTTGTTTGATTTTTGTGTTCTCGGAGATGTTGCACTGATGAGTTAGGAAGCCTTCATCCGGACTGAACAAATTATTTGTCTAAATCGCGACGTAAGTAAGGCCGGGGATTGTGGCCACGTAACATCGATTTAAGCCCCCAGTGGAATTCGTTTCCGCTGACCGTTCCCAGGCAGTTCTTAAGTCGCGGTTTATTTATGTTATGGTTTGTCTTTGTGTCGCTTATATTATTTTATTTTGAATAGCCAATTGGCCATTTTTCGGGAAAGTAACTGTCCTTTTGGCTTTCCGCTGTTGATGTTGCTATTAGGGTCTGTTGTTTCACGTTTGTGTTTCTTTCCGCTTGGTGTCTCTGTTGGGAGCCGTGGGTTGATTGTATCGATTCCTGATCATTGCCTCCACTTCTATTTTCACAATACATGTAGAAAGAAATGCTTTTATCAACTATTCTCAAAATGCTTAGTTTCCATTTTAATGTGTTTTATTTACAACTTATTACATCACCAGATTCTTTCATTCTTTACTACACTTATTAAAAACAAGATAAGAAGGGTCGAGGTTTTGGTCCTTTAGAAATTACAGTTCGAATTCTAGAGTTAAGATTTTTTTTAATTTCCTTGTGATTATAGTTGGCCTTCTGCTGGAAAGCAATACACCGAGTCTTTATCATCATAGTGAAGTTTATATTTTCTTGTGGAAATATTTGAGGGTCACTGATGATGCCTAATTGGCCGAAACTAGCTAGTCTGGTCCAGAAAACATGCACACTCCAAATTCTTCAGTTCTGTGGTGTATTCCTTGCTTCCAAAGGATAACCCTTTTATAGAACATATTTAAAGTAGAAGTAAAACAAAGATCAGGAATCCATCCAATAAACTAACCCCGTCCACCAAAGACATCAAAGGGAAAGAAACACAAACATGAAGCGACCAGACCATAATGGAAACCTAAACAAAGTAAGGCCATAAGGACAGTTACTTTCCCACAAAATGGCCATCCAAAATAAAAAGACACAAGTGATACACACAGTAAGTAACAAACAACAACATAAATAAACCGCCACAGAAGAACCGCCTTGGAACGGTCAGTGGAAAGAATTCCACTGGGGGATTAAATCGATTTTACATGGCATTTATCCTCGCCCTTACCTCTGTCGCGGTATACACTAATTTGTTTAGTCCGCATGAAGGCTTCCTAACTCACCAGTGTAACATCTCCGATTAAAGTCTCAGTTCTCGGAAATATTTGTATCACTATCAAGATCAGAAAAAAAAATTTATTAAAATTTAAAATTATAGATCGAACATGTTTGCTATATTTAAAGCAAATTATGACTGTTTCAGTGAAAGTAAGCAGGAATGGATGAAATCACCGAATTGTTCTATAAGATGCGATGCAAACCAATAAAAAATATTCCCTTTATTTTTAAAAGGGATTCTGATTTAATAAACGAAAAGGGATAAAATGTTCGGATTTAATGACGATTATTATCATTTATACCGCAATCAGGCATTCCAGTAACCTAATAAAGGGGGTCGAATAACTGCACGCTATAATCGCTAGTGACCTATAATACCTTCTACTGACCTATAATACGTCTAGTGACCGTTTAAAGACCGGAGCTACTTTTCAGGTCACTAATTTACAACTGTAAACAATAACGTGCAACCTTTCATACATGGGAAAACAACGAAACTGCAAGTTAAAATCTTTTCAACATTTATTTGAACAGATTTTCAGAAATTTCAGCTAATTTCTTACCTTCTCAGCCTTTCCTGGTTTGAACAGCCCGTTGGAATAACTGCGCACTGCTACTGCGGTTGCATCTCAACCTCGAAAATAATTTCTAAAGCTAAAATAAACTATTTATTTGCAGATTTTCATACAGAATGTAAAGCGCTGAGAAACTTTTATTCGAGCGTCCGTGTTGTTTCCTGCGTCTTGTGGCGCGATGACGTCAGAAACTTTGCACTAGTTGACGTCACGTTATACTACGTGTGCGCGCCATGGCACCGAATGTCGTTCAACATGCCTCACTGTCTGCTGTCTTTTTGCTTAAATTTGCTAAATTTTTGCAAACCCCTTGGTTGTTTTGAATTGCGGTATAAACTAAATACATGATTAGTGTCTTTAATAATAAAATATAATCGGTTCGCCGCGACAATTTTATAGGGGCTCGCTAAAGCTCGCCCCTATAAAACTGTCTAAGGCTCACCGATTATATTTTATTATTAAAGACACTAACCATGTATTTACTATATGACGTCGCGTCTGAGAATGTAATAACGCCATGCAATATAGTGAAAATATGGTTTGTGTCTTTAATAATAAAATATGATCGGTGAGCCTTAGACAATTTTATAGAATATAAAATTGTCGCGTATAGAATAGCTCGTCCAGGTGAGCTAAAAAGGAAATTTGATATACGTATGTTAACCCTTTTAGTACCAAATGTTAAGGATGATTAAGGACTTCCATTCTTCATATTTGTTCTCATTTTTTTTTCTTTTTCGTACTGAAGACACCAAAGACACGTCATAATAAATTTTGTTTATTATAAGATTTAATAAATGGCAAATCAGAACTAGGTTATATCTATAATATTTCTATAAAAATAGATATAGGTTTGCTCATACTCGTGAATCGCAATAATTCAGTACACTTATACCATTCATACGCCGGCCTCGGGGGCTCAGTCGGATGCTCGTCTGACTGGTGATCAGGAGTACGCGGGTTCGACTCCCGCCGGGGTCGGCAACATTCTTTCGTGGAGATTGATCATGAAAACTTTTCTACGGTCATTCTCTCCCTTCCGCTGATTCAAGAAGGGCAGTTGTCAGTTTCTGGCGAAAGAATGTGCACTGTACTGGTTAACCGCTTACGTATAAGCTTGCCCAGGAAAGTGTTGACAGGTAAACTGACCGGCTCAAAAATGACCTAAATAGTGTTGACTGAGCCGTTAAACTCCAATACAAAACAATACCACATCATACGGAACCCTGGAAGGGGTATGCAATTTATATTAATATGTTGTGCCAACAAGATAATATCTTGTGCGCACAAGATAATATCTTGTTCGTACAACTTAATATCTTGTGCGCACAAGATACTATCTTGTTGGCACAACATATATCTTGGGCGGACAACATAATATCTTGTGCGCACATATTCCCAAGATCTAGGTTGTGCAAACAAGATGATATGTTTTGCGAATAAGATAACATCTTGTGCGCACAAGATATTAAGTTGTGCGAACAAGATATTATCTTGTGCTCACAAGATAATATATTGTGCGCACAAAATAATATGTTGTCCGCACAAGATAGATTATGTTGTGTGCACAAGATAATATCTTGTGCACACAAGATATTATCTTGTGCACACAAGATAATATCTTGTTTGCACGACTTAATATCTTGTTCGCAAAACATATTAAAAACAAAATTGAATGTCCCTTCCCGGATTCCGTAACATCAATGCATAGAGACATTTTTTTTTTCGGAGAAACTTAAAGATTTTATTACAAAAAACACATTTGGGATCTTTTTTTTTTTTTTTTTGTTGTTGTTTTTTTTATTTTTGTTTGTTTGTTGTTGTTTTTTCTCGAAAAAGGAGAAGGTCGAGCCACTGAATGTTTCTCTTGGTACCAGTCCAGGAGCCATAACGTGATATTAGTCGTATAGCTTTTTGATATTCTATGTATTAAAGTATATTGTGTGTACTCATTAGAATCGCCTCCTCGAGGCGATTCTAATGAGTACGCACAATATAAAATTTCAATATGAAAAAAATGGTCTAAAATCAGTGCTGACCATATTCTGATTGCTCAAATTTTAAATTTATAACTGTCAGTTTAGTACAACAGTAGTTGTTCATGGCACTAAAAGCAATAGGGCACAATCAAAGTTTATGGACTGGCCTCGGGCAGTCCACGATAAGACATCCGTTCGACATTGTGCATTTTTCACACCTTCAAAATGGCTACTTTTCTGATGACATTCTATGTTATTCTTCTTATTGATAAAGCAAACATAGGTTGTGGGTACTCGTTAGAACCGCCTCATTAAACATAGTTTGTGAGTGCTCGTTCTATGAGGCGGTTCATTGGGGCGGTTCTAACGAGTACCCACAACCTATGTTTTGGAGAATAAATAAGAAAAATAATGTATACCCCCGTATACCCCAGATTTCTCTATTTGTTTGATTTGATGTTTAACGTCCCTGTCAACACTATAGGTCATTTTGGAGACGTTGCTTCAAATTTTGTGGGATTTTTACCCGACATTAAGATGAAATGACATCTCAAGCCCTGTCCCCCAATGAAACCAATACAGTTTATAAGAATAAACGGTCCGACTCGCACCGCTTCTCCTGGGCAGGCTTAGATCCTCTAAGCTCGTGTGCGGTCGGATTCAGCTCTGCGTGGAAGCATCATGCAGCCCATTTTTTTCTTCAAGCCCCAATGGGCGGGGGCCGAAAATTGGATTTAGTCGGCAGACAGTGTGTATTTAGAACGACGTGACATGTCAGCAATGGTTTATTAATTACGAATATATGTTAAAGCCGTGACGTCAATTCGGTAATTTGATATGGTATATTTAGAATGATGTGATATGCCAGCACCAATCATAAGCCAGAAAATGGTAATTAATATTTATTTTGTCATGCCGAATAGAGATGCTGTTCGTTTTGTGGCGTGATAGTTCGTGCTCATATAAAGAAAAATTGCTATAAATGATCATTTCCATGACTAATATATTAACCCTTCTCTTGCTGAATATTCATTTAAGCCACACCCATTTCTGTGTATCAGCCAATCAAATTACTTAATGTAATTTATTGCTGCAAATTCATAAACTAAATGCCAAACAGTGTATATCCTGATCAGATGGCTTCAAAAGCCATCTGATCTGGATCTACACTGTTTGCAAATATAGGGGTTGTCGTGAACAGCAAAATAAGGGTTAAATATCGACTGTTGTGTGAAAATGGAACTTATTTAGAACTTATAAAACATTTTTCATGCTCAACTAACTTGAGCTTGCAATTTTGAAATGCTCATTATTATTAAAGGGGGAGTTCCAAATCTGCCCACACATAGATTTTCTTGAAACTTCAGTTGTTGTTTAGTTTAGGTCTATCAACTATATATATAACTTTGTTTTATTTGATTAATTACTATAGTTCTCAGGAGAGCTCCCTGAGGTAATCCCCTGTAGAGGTCATACACACCTGTGAACCTTTCATTCTTAAATCAACAAGATCGATTGTTTTCAAATTGTGTTGCTTTGATTGGCAACAGAACTCTATAAGGATTCATATGATATCAAAAATATAAATGTATCTAGGGCTTGTAATTTTTCTGATGAATTTATTTACAAAATTTCTTAAAGGGGGTCTTTCAAGGTATAGGAAATTTGCATTGGTTTCTGCCCACGCTTGGATTTTGATGAAATTATGCACAAAATTTGCCTTGGGTATAACCATTATAATGACGATGCCTTCACTTTTAAATTTTATTTCCGTAGTAAATTTATTGCATATTTTATGAAGTCTCTATCACAACAGAGAGTACTCTCATATAAACTTGTCTACAGTGTTCAGAGTTTCATGTATCTAATGCTGCTATGTTTTATTAATTAAAGCTATAATTGGTGAGATAGTTGATATAATGAATGACCTCATATGTCTAGTAATAGTGGCTGGGCATTCAGTTTTCTTTGATGGTGTCCCCATATTTCAGCTCCTATTTTTGTATTCATTAAAATTTTATATGCATTTTTACCATGTTTCAATTTTTGTCAAGACACCATTTTAGCATAAAAATTACCCACATATCTTTGGAACATGTTGATGAAATTTGATGGAAATTGAGGACCGGTAACATTGTGTTTTAACAGACTGAATACGGATAGTCCTGATTCAGCAAAATGTGAAATTATATGATTATCATGTTTTGGTCATGCTGTTTATTAATACTTTACTATTGCTTTCAATTTGGATGGCTATAGTATAGTATGGTTTGTGTAAGTAGTTCATAGCATAATTATAAGTATTATTTCAAAACATCCATTTCGGTAAATTTGCCCCCTATGGAACAAACTATTTTGTCTACAGAACTATACCGCAAAGGTTTTGATGACACACGTCATCAAACGCACCCCTGTACTCATGTGCACAGTTTTCTTTCTGCCTTTCTTGTCTAATTTGGTAATGGTGCTAAGGTGATGTTTAGATTTAACATTCAAATCAACAACATACCAGTCACTTTAGATGTTGCTTCAGATTTTGTGACATTTGTTATCCGACTCGAGATAAATGACTCTCAAGTCAAACTGTTGTTTGTTTATTTAACCCTAACTGTCCATTTAAAAAGAATGGTTTACTCTAGGGAAAATCAGTAACACTTGACATTACTTTTCCTGCACATTAAGTTTCCAGAATTTGTATCTGCATAGGCACTAGCCAATCTATCTTTTTTGTATAGCCCTTATAAACGAAAACAAACGGCTTCCTCATTACGATAACACACCAGTGTAATATAGTGCATTTTTTACATCTCCAAAATGGCTACTTTTCTGACGAAAATATGTGATATTTTTCTTATTTATACTGCAAACATAGGTTGTGGGTACTCGTTAGAACCGCCTCATTGAGGCGGTTCTAACGAGTACCCACAACCTATGTCTTGGAGCAGAAATAAGAAAAATATTGTTTACCCCCGTAAACCCCCGTTTTCTTTATATAAAGTGGGGTGTAAGGGGGTGTTCATTTCACGGACTTGTTCACGTGATGTGAAGCTGTATTCCAAAGCCATTTGAATTTGCTTTTAGAATTCACATGGTCGTACATTTGTCAGTGTTCCAAAACTTATGTGATCATGATTGTGTTGTCTATATATTTGTATAGGTCTTTCATTTCATTTACCTATCTCAGCAGTTGTTGCAGTAATTACAAAGCACATTATGTAAGATATCAAGAAGTATTTAAACTGTTGATCGATAATAACTATTCAATCTGTGAGTAGTTATCGCATTACTCATAGGATTTTAAATTATTTTCAGTAAATACATTGTGATGCTTTTTCTGTCCAAACAGGGCAATGCTCTTTCTAAGCTGAGAGATACATTGCTGTGCTAGTAATTATTAATAAACAAAAAGCAAGCAAGAACATAGCTTAAAAAAAAAAAAAAAAAAAAAAAGAACAGTGAACTTGCATTCAGCAGAAACATTCAAGAAGTGGTTGAAAGTTTTACAACCAGAAAAAAATACTAAAAGCTCGCTTCCGATAAATTTACAGCTATATTGACAAAGTAGATAGAAAAAATAAGACACTAAAGAAACGTTAACAATTACAATACCAATGCACAAAAGAAACATATTTATGCATGTGTACTATAAGGAAGGGAACTATTTCTCTCCCTGTCAAAATTTTTCTAGGTCATGGAACAGCTTTGTTTACACCAAATATTCTGCGCCTCATCCATCAATGATATCTTTTGCAACAGAAACTCAATATCAGTGACATTTCGATTTTTGGAAATGCTAACCAATAATTAATGCAACTTTTTTGTTGGGATAATAATCCAGCGTTCATAAAGACAGAGCATATCTAAGGCATAATCTGGCCATGGATTTATCAACAGAACTATTTTTACTAGTAACAACAAACCACTGACCATTGCGTCCTTGCATACCGGCTTGGTATGGAAATGAAAATAATGGATCTCCTTGCCTTACACCTATTTCAGTAGCATGACTTACGCAAAGTCATTAAATAAAGTTGCACATGTTCACAATAATTTTGCTGCTAATAAAAAAGCAATATATGTTGTGAAGCCTAATTTGTTGATTAGAATACCTTTTGATTTAGTGTTTTACTATCTACTATTTTGGATAGATCATAGTGTATAAATGAAAGGAAAATATCAGCAATTCATGATATTTTAATAGTTTCTAATCTAAATCAGCTCAATATGTATTCATTTTGATTCGTATAATCTCATTTTTATCACGTAAGTGTTACGAATTACCTTTTTGTATGGTTCTTGGATGATTTCAATAAAATAGTAAATTTTGCAGAAACAACTTACATCCATAAAAGGTGTAAAACTACAGTGTTACCGGTTTCGGATTTTCATGAAATTTGGCATAGCTGAAGAAGATACATATGGCAAGTTTTCCTAACAAAATGAAATCTTGACAAAGACTTGAAGATATTTATCTAAGGGATTGAATATTGATAATTTTTTAAAATTTTAATTAAAAAATGAGATTTTTGATAATTATTTTATCAGAAAATGTAAACTTTAATTAATTCAAAAGTTTTTTTAGTATCAAAGGAATGCCTATGGAGTTCTGCATTCAATCCAGTTCACAGATCTTGAAACTAAATAAAACATAAGATTTAAGGCGCACTTATTTAGAGACAGACACCAGCTCATGGAGGGAGTCAGTTAGAGTGGCCTCCCGAGTCCTACTTTGATTTATATAATTTGTTAAATACATTTTTATAGGTTGTATATGCTGAGTTATTAATATACAAAGTTTAAAGAAAAAACATGCATGGGCACAGATGAAAGACCCCCTTTCTCATGAAAATTTATAAAAAGTAAAATGTTTATCCCGAGTGTTAGATGTGTTACTGATCTTGTCACCCCAAAATATTACACATAAAATTGGCCACATATATCCTCTATATAGCAAACAAATTTTAAAACAAGAGGACCAAGCTAGCTAGTTTTCGAACTCATCCGAGATTTTATCCCCAGCCACCTTACATATAAGTTTCAGAAAGATCCGATCAAAACTGAAGGGGCTACGGTGATGACAAGGTCGAAAATCGGCATTTTCAGCAATCAAAGGGACGTAACTCTATGATAAATCGGCGGACTTGGCAGGTTTTCGAACTCATCCGAGGTTTTATCCCCAGCCACCTGAGCTAACAGATTCAAAGTTTAAGGAAGTGCCAACCTTTACTGAAGGCTTTATAGGAGGACATGGTGATGACAGGGTAAGCATTTTCTGAAAATCAAGTAGAATGTAACTCTATGATAAACAGGCTGACCTCACCGGTTTTCAAACTCATTCAAGCTTTTATTCCTGACTTGCTAAGAAGATCCGATCTAAACGCAAGTGGCTATGGTGATGACAAGTTCAAAAACAAGTTTTCAAACTCCTCCAAGCTTTCTGCCTGACTTCCTTGTTTGTAAGTTTCATCAAGATCCGTTCAAAACTAAAGGGGCAGCAGTGATGACAATGTCGAAAATAGGCATTTTCAGCAATCAAAGGCACGTCACTCTATGATAAATGAGCCGACTTGGCCGGTATTCGAACTCACCTGAGGTTTTATTCCCAGCCACCTTACATGTAAGTTTCAGAAAGATCCGATCAGACTTGGCCAGTATTCAAACTCATCCAAGATTTTATTCCCAGCCACCTCACATATAAGTTTCAGAAAAATCCGATCAAAACTGAAGGGGCTACGGTGATGACAAGGTCAAAATTGGGCATTTTTAGCAATCAAAGGGATGTTACTCTAAAATAAATGAGCCGACCTGGCCAGTTTTCGAACTCATCCGAGGTTTCATCCCCAGCCACCTTACATATAAGTTTCAGAAAAATCTGATCAAAACTGAAGGGGCTACGGTAATGACAAGGTCAAAAATCAACATTTTCAGCCATCAAAGGGACATAACTCTACGATAAATGGGCTGACTTGGCCTGTTTTCAAACTCATCCAAGTTTTTATCACCAGCCACCTTACATATAAGTTTCAGAAAGATCCGATCAAAACTGAATGGGCTACCGTGATGACAAGGTCAAAAATCGGCATTTTCAGCAATCAAAGGGACGTAACTCTATGATAAATGGGCCAACTTGGCCGGTATTCCAACTCATTCTAGGTTTTATCTCCATTCACCTTACATATAGGTTTCAGAAAGATTAGATCAAAACTGCAGGGGCTACGGTGATGACAAGGTAAAAAATCGACATTTTCAGCCATCAAAGGGACATAACTATATAGTAAATGGGGCAACTTGGCCGGTTTTCCAACTCATCCGAGGTTTTATCCCCAGCCACCTTACATATAAGTATCAGAAAGATCCGATCAAAACTGAAGGGGCTACAGCGATGACAAGGTCAAAAATCAACATTTTCAGCAATCAAAGGGACCTTACTCTATGATAAATAGGCCACCTTTGCTGGTATGCGAACTCATCCGAGGTTTTATCCCCAGCCACCTTGCATATAAGTTTCAGAAAGATCCGATCAAAACTGAAAGGGCTACGGCGATGACAAGGTCAAAAATTGGCATTTTCAGCAATCAAAGGGACGTTACTCTGTGATAAATGGATCAACTTTGCTGGTTTTCAAACTCATCCAAGATTTTATCCTCAGCCACTTTAAATATAAGTTTCAGAAAGATTCGATCAAAACTGAAAGGGCTACAGTGATGACAAGGTCAAAAATCAGCATTTTCAGCAATCAAAGGGACGTTACTCTACTATAAATGGGCCGACTTGGTCAGTTTTCGAACTCATCCGAGATTTTATCCCCAGCCACCTTACATATAAGTTTCAGAAAGATCCGATCAAAACTGAAGGGGCTACGGTGATGACAAGGTCGAAAATCGGCATTTTCAGCAATCAAAGGGACGTAACTCTATGATAAATCGGCGGACTTGGCCGGTTTTCGAACTCATCCGAGGTTTTATCCCCAGCCACATTACATATAAGTTTCAAAAAGATCCGATCAAAACTAAAGGGGCTACGGTGATGACAAGGTCGAAAATTGGTATTTTCAGCAATCAAAGGGACGTAACTCTATGATAATTGGGCCGACTTGGCCGGTTTTCGAACTCATCCGAGTTTTTATCCCCAGTCACCTAACATATAAGTTTCAGAAAGATCCGATCAAAACTGAAGGCGCTACGGTGATGACAAGCATTTTCCCATAGTAAGTCTATGGGACCTTGTGGTTACCATAGGAACCAAAGTTTTAGAGCGATTTCGAAAAAAAGTTTTTATGTCATCAATGCCCCACCAGAGGCATGCTACAGATGAGAAATGATTGAGATCAGCCTGCAGGATATAGAGATATAGCTGCTCAAAAGTGTGGACGGACGACGTACGGACGACGGACGGACGACGGACGACCCACTATACTATAAGCTCCCCTGGAGCCTTCGGCCCAGGTGAGCTAAAAATCAGAAACCGGTAACATTGTTTTTGATTGCCAGATTCGGTTTAGGTATATTTTTGTGATGGAGTCATTTGCAATATCAGGGAACCAGATTTTCTTTAAGTATACTTTTATTGTATTTGTATGACCATAAAGTGTTACCTTATCATGCAAAGCTTAGCATATGCATTTACGTTATTCCACCCCTGCACCCCCCCCCCCCCCCCCCCCCCCCCCCACACACACACACACACAAACAAAAATACACTGTTTGACAGAGAATGATTTTTAGTTTGGGTTTTAAATAGTAGATGAGAACATACATTAGCAGAGAGAAAAATATAATGCACTCATGCAGTGATCACGATGAGTGTTAGTTTTTACAGCATTGCAAAAGCGGTTATGCTGAAAAAATATATTATGACACAATAGGAATAAGACAAGGTGGATATTTTTTACCCTATTTTATTTGGTCTTTTTTTAAACCCGCAATACAAAGATATTAATGTCAGTAATACACAATGGTGTATTGAGTTTGCTTAATAAATTACTTTCATAATCCTGTTGTTTCCTTAATTGTTTTTATTGTTGACATTTCCCTCTCTAAAATAAAACAGCAGTCAATAATTTGCCATCTGTGAAAGGACAGGCTGATTTTCTGATTTGTTCTTATTATTGATCACTCCATGTTTGGTATTTTTCTTACATCACTTGGTCAAAGAGACTCACACGCCGCTCCCCCCCCCCCACTCCCCCACCCCCACCCCCAACACACACACATCAAAGGTTTTGTGAGACCATTAAAAGCATTTTCTGCATTTTTTCTAGGTTCATTATAACACAGGCAAAAGTGTTTGCTGCAATGTTTTAGTCTTCAAAATAAATGCATAACTAGTCACAATGAAACTATTTGCACATTTATCATCATGCATACACTTTCCGAAATGATATAGATGGAAGGCAAGTTGCTGTAAAACATTTATTTGATAGCTGATATTGTATTTAGATGCTGAAATACCATTTGCATATGTAGTCTTATGTATGCAATACTTGTCATCTATGTTAAGTTTTCTGGCTCTGTATTCATCGATTTTACAAATGGTTTGTCTGTTTGATTGTATTGGGGTTTAACATCTCCGTTAAAACTATTTAGGTTATTTTGGAGATGCTGTTTCCAATTTTCAATTTCCCGACAATGAGATGATAAGAAATCTCAAGCCCTGCCACCCTATGAAACTACAAGGCTTATATACATTGGACGGCCTGACTCACACCACTTTGCCTTGGCAAGCTTAGTCCTTCTAAGCGGTTTACCAGTACTCGTGTTTGGTCAGTTTTAGCTCTGTGTGGAAGCAACATGCAGCCAAATCAATTTCTTCCAGCCCCAATGGACGGGGGGGGGGGGGGGGGGGGGGGGGGGGGCGAAGATTTACAAATGGCATGAATCACTTGTTTGATGTACCACTAGCACATTGGTTGAATCAAAATCAGTGCAGCTGGCTTCACATTTTTCTAAAGTACTGCTAGCACATGTACTGTTTGCTATTTTAAATTGTGAAAGTGTTTGAAAGTTGAATTAAGTCTTCTCTATTATATGAATTAATGCTTTCCAAAAATAACTGCTTGTTTTCTGGATCATATTTTAGAACAGAGATGATCATATTTAAGAATATACCTTTCTTCAAAGGTGACAGTCAGTGCGATTGAAGTAGACTGAAGGGGCATTGTAGGAGTGAGCCAAAAACAACAGTACCATTTTGTCTACAGTAATCTGTGTATACAGTGGGCCAAAAGATCAGAAAATATTGTCTGTGGTATTATGACCTACCTGGCTGAAACATAATACAAACATCATTATTCTTGGCCATTCAAGCAACCTGTATCATTCCAGTATGACAATAAGACTTTTAAACTTTTTAAGATCACTGCATCAGTTAAATACATACTTATTAGAATCAAGTAAAATTGTCTGGTTTACAGAACCATCCAGTTTACTTGCCATTTCAACAATCTTTGTCATACTAAGCTTCAGCATTGCCTCCACATCTATTTAGAATTACATTAATGCAAAAACGCTTGTTCTAAAATGAAGTATTTTTTAATTAAGATCTGATTGAATTGTTAACGAAAGCTCGAAATGAATTGTGTTTTTGGTGTTCATCAGGGCATCATAATTGATACAAATGCTGATTATATATGAGCTATATATGATAAAATGTTCTACATATATATGGTCAATTTTCATATTAAAATGATGGGGTGACAAGAACTGCAACAGCGTGAAATCAAATGTCAAACATACTCCAAAAGATTTTATGGTTGTGAATTCTGGGGTCTGCTCCATATGAAATTGAGCATGGTGTATCGAATTTTGCCTAAACAATGCTACATGTGATACAAAGATAATCACAGATTACTACAGTGATACCTGAGAACAAAATGACTCCAAAACATCAAAAGGTGGAATGTATATATACACTAGTTTGGGGGTACCCCTACTTTCATATGTGGACATAAACAAAACATTGTAGATTTATAACGAAAACAGATATAAGAGTGAAATAGCTAAATGGTGAATAGTCATTTACCAAGCAGTAATTACGCACAATATCATGAAAATCTGTGCGTGGGCAGAACCCTATGGAAATTTACTATAGACTGGAACTCCCCCTTTCAAACAAAAGAGGCCAAATGTCTGCTCAGATCAACAAAGAATGTTGTTTGTCATGCGTATAAATATCAGATGGCAACAATGATTTGCATTTCAAAATTTATGAGCAGGACAAATTTCATCCTAAAGTGAGTTGAGCATGAAAACGGTTTTACAACCTTGGACTCTGGCTGTTCAGTGGTGTTCTATATAGTGTCGCGTGAAAGAAGGTCTCCAGTTACAGGTTGAAATTTAATATCAACACAACCCGAACACAAATGAGCAAGGGCAGCGCAGTTCCTACAATTTGCATCCGCGCTCAGTGAAGAATCCGATGAGCCTGTGCATCCATATAGTCTAACCAGGGACGTCTCTTGCTGCATGAGGGAGCATTGCGTCCTTTGCTATCCTTAGAGCGCACAACGAAGACTCTGGTCAGACTCTAAGACTAACATTTTTTCAGATGAAAATGTTAGATATTTTTCTTACATCTTGTCCAAATAAAGAATGTGGGTGCTCGTCAGAACCGCCTCATTGAGGTGGTCACACAGTCTAACAAGTACACATAGTCCATGTTTTTTAGCAAATATAAGGAAATATTGAATACCCCCCGTAAACCCCCTTTTTCTGTATATAAAGTAGGGTTTATGGGGCTTCGTTTCACGGACTTGTTAAACTGATGGTAGGGGTAGTTCAAGCAATTAACGGACCTCCGTGGCATGTGGATAAAAGTGCTGTTTCTCAATCATTATGGCTCTCACTGCTGTGGTTCGAGCTGGGCTCGGGTCACATGTGAGACGCCAAGTTCTGCAACGGAATGCCAGGTGATTTTCTCCGGGTACACCGGTTTTCGCCTACCTCTGATTAACGATCGGCTCGTTATCAGTAAAATGATCTTGAAAGGGCCATTATTCTGATGAGTGCATACAACATACCTTTATTTCTTGGAGAAATAGATTGTTCTTCATGATGTTTCAGCGCAGAGCTGAAACGGACCGCACATGAGTACTGGAAACCCGCTTAGAATAGTATAAACATATTTTATTGCATCACTAAATATAGCAATGGGGTTGGGTCACAAGTTCTACCGACATTAGTTACGGCCCTTCCCCTACATAAGTTTACAGCAATGTAATGACACATGGTAATGGCAGATTGGCAACCGCTGTCCCGCTGAATAAATCATAATGCTTGACCTATAAACATGGTATATTCAAGTTTTTATGTAAACAGTGTGACTAACCGAGAAGGTCCTGATCACATGGTCTACTCAGAACTTATCCGTCTAGATATTTACTCAGAGTAAAGGTAGAGGTTGTCATATTCAGCGGGACAACGGCTGAGCAATTGATGATACAGCTTAGACTTTTTTGTAACAAACATAGTCTTGAAACGTACAGTGACTATGAGAGCTAATGACAAGCGTGAAAGTAATAAGTAAAATATGGTAAATAAGTAATATAAAACAACAGAGTAATAATAATATGTCATGCTGACCTACCGGAGCGTCGGGCTAGTTGGTGAATCTTTTGGTGTCTTTAATAAATCTTTGCGCCGCTGTAAAAATAATGGTGTTTTCTGCGACTGACAGATTTTCGTTTCCAAACAAATAAGTATGAATATTTACAGGATGGAAATTCCTGGTAGTTTGAATAAGAGTCAATCTTTCAGCGGTGAATTTTGAACATCTGAAAAAGTAGTGTTCTGCATTTTCAGTTTCTTCTGAGCAACTGCACATAGGATTAGGTGGTATATGATTACGATATAAATCTGAAAGCAAATTGCTATAAATGTTTCTAATCCTTGCATGTAATACTGAGAGATATCTGTTGCCCGAGTTGTAGTATATTGGTACTTTAGAATTATTTTGTTGGGTTTTCAGTTGATATTTAAAACTTCGAAGTGACGCAAAATTTCGAATTTCAGTGTCAAGAGAGTTCCATGCTAAAATAGAGGAGGGAATACAGGATCTTCTAGAAGTCTCTGTCCTGCAGCAGGGAACGGTGATATCATGCTCATTTCTTAAAGCATAAGAACTTGTTTCTTTAACAAGAGGCGGTATCAAGTCCGATATGTATTCAGGGTCTAAACCATTGACTGATTTGTACATAAACACAAGTTTTTGCTGTCTACGTCTTTCTTCCAGTGACACCCAACCACATTCTGTGTAGAGGTGTTCTAATGAAACGGATCTGGTCAATCCAGTTACTATGCGGGCGGCTTCGTTTTGTATTTTTTGAAGTGAATTTATATCCCGAGCTGTACAGCCATCCCAAACAACACATGAATATTCAATGATAGGTAACAAATAGGAAAGATAAATTTGAGTCTGTGCAACACGACTAAAAGTAAATTTGAGTTTTCGCATTATTCCTATGATTTTGGATGCACTTTTAATAATGTTTTCTATATGACTATGCCACTGACCATTTTTACTGAAAGTAAGACCTAAATGATTGTGATCAGTTACAAATTTTATGGGTGTACTATCAAATATGAGTTTAGGTAGAGATTCAGCCCGTTTTAAGGTAAAGAGGATCGCTTCAGTTTTTAAGGCATTAAAGTCAATGAGCCACTATGTTGCCCAGTGTACTAAAATATGAAGGTCATGGTTGATAATGCCTTCAATGTCGTTAATAGTGGAAGCAGAATAGAATAATGAGCTATCATCTGCAAATAACCTTGTTAAGCTTAATAGTGATTGAGATATGTCGTTAATGTAAAATAAGAAGAGAAGAGGTCCAAGGACAGACCCTTGGGGCACTCCAGCATGAACACTCGTTAAACTTGATGAACAATTTCTGAAGACAATTTTTTTGTTTCCTGTCTTTTAAATAATCATTTATCCATTCAAGTAATTTGCCATCCATCCCAAACTGCTTTAACTTAAAAATGAGCCCTTTATGCCATACTCTATCAAAAGCTTTGGAGACGTCTAAAAAGACCATACATGTATACTGACTATTATCAAAACTTTGACAAATATGATGATATATGTCAATCAGTGGGAAAGTAGTAGAGTGGTTTTGCAGAAATCCAGACTTGTATTTGTATAGCAACTCATTTTCGTGTAAAAAGTTAAACATATGCTTGAAGGCTATTCGTGCTTGTAGTTTTCCAACATTACATTAAGTGAAATTGGACGGAAATTTAGAAGGGCTAAGTCTGTCCAGACAGAAGTGGTGCGAGTCGGACCGCCCTTGCATATAAACCCTATTGATTTAATTTGACGGTAGGGCTTGATGTGTTGGGTGCAGGTCCCAAAGAACTGGAAGCAACATCTCAAAAATGACCTAAATAGTGTTGACGGGGACTTAAAACGTCAATACATTTATTCTAACCCTTAAGTGGAATGGGAACACCTTCAGGGGATCCAACTCCTGCAAAAGTATTTTTGTCTCTCATGTCAATAGGGGTCAACAAATTTGCTCCTAAGGAGCAAATTCTTTCCTTTAATTAAGAGTAGATCCCTTTTCCAGTGGCACAGGGCTTATAGAAAAGCGAACAGGAAGTTCCAAAAGTTGTCTCCCTTTGAAAAATGACGGAAAAATCTGCCAGGTGTTCCCGTTCTCCTTAATTTGGTTCATTTTGTATTTTTTCTGTTTAAGCACCTTTTAATTAGACAGTTAGTTATCTATCACATGAACCAGTCAAACAATGAGTATTTTGGTTTGATTTAGGGTTTTAACGTCCCCGTCAACAGTGTAAAACAAACAATGGGGTAAGAATAGACAGCACACTTCATTTTCAAAGGCATCACTTGCCAGACTGATGATCGGTGCTAATGCAATCAGATCAGGGTCTACGCTGCAAAACGGTTTGCATTGCCTGGTTTTTGCTTGCCATTAGTCCTTCTTAAATGAGGATTCCATTGTGGAGTTTTTTTAAATATTTGGGGATCAATGATGAAGCCTATTTGGCCGAAACTAGCTAGTCTGGTCCATAAATACTTCTACAATCCATACTTTTCAGTTCTTCTGTGTATTTTTACCGTCCATAGGATAACCATTTTATAGAACATTTATTAAAGTCACTACAATTGGTGTTAAGGGAATGTGTGGCGGTCGTAAAAAGTCTCCCTGTCCTTCCTCATAGTGTAGTTTGTAGTTTCTTGTCCATCGGGACCATTGATTCCATTGTGGAGTTTTGAAAATATTAGAGGGTCACTGATGAGGCCTAATTGGTCGAAACTAGCTTGTCAGGCCCAGAAATACTTGTACACTCCATACTTTTGTTGTTGTTGTTGTTGTTGTTTTGTGTGTATTCTTTGGCGCCAAATGATAACCCTTTTATATAACATTTATTTATCGTTCCGAAAGTTAAGTCTTTCATTCTTGAGAAAGACAATGCTCCGGCTGATTAGAGTGATAAATGTTTTATTAGAGGGTAGTCTCCTTCCAAATGCGCATCTCTAAACCTATATATGTCGATGTTGCAGTATGAATGACCCACTTTAACCTAAGACAAAACGCTGGTTAATGTTGGTTTCCCGACTGTGTTCTCCGGTCATTAAAGAATTCAGTTCCTGTCTGAAAAACCAGCTTCTGAGAAGCAGGTCAGGTGAGCAGATTAGGCTTTGGCGAGACTGCGCATGGGCAGTCTCGCCAAAGCCTTCGCTCACAAGCACGTAGCATAGAAATTGGGGTTGCTTCTTGTCAAAGATCGAACATCCAGCTACATTATTTGGGATACTTGTGTTTGGTGAACGGCGAATTGAGAATGCTTAGGGTCCTTTTCTTATGTGAAGGCGCTTCAACCATCTAATTGGATATTTCTTATTTTCGAGAAGAATGAATGTGTTATATAAAACGCAAGTTCATATCTGGCTCGGAGCAGTTTTTCTCCAGACCGCAGACCACAAATGCAGGAAGCTGTTTGTGGAAATCTTGGTTCCATTAACTTTCTAAGCAATCTAGCATACATAACATGCACAGACTAGCAAAGACAACAGTTTATTGCCGTTGTTGTTATTTTGCTGCTCGCCTAGATACACTGTATTTTAAGGGAGTCTGTTACGAGGGTCGTTCAATATTTAACTCGCCTTAACCTGTTGCTGACCCGTGGCAAGTGCACGCTTTTCACATATCATACATCAATGCCTTATACCTGGTCACACAAACTTTTATCGGTCAGTCTAGTATTTGTAGTCCGTGCGAGGGAAAAAATACATGCCAGAGGTCAGTATTGTCGATTTTTCTCCAGAAATTGGGTACAGAGCAGTGATTAGATACCTGGGCCCAGTTGTTCAAAGCATCGTTAGCTTAACGAGCTCGTTAGTGGTCAAATTGTTAACTGTTCTAGCAAGTACAATATCGAAAATTTTGGTATTTGTGCTGAAAAAATGTGAGCAGCTTTTGCATTCGCAAAAGCTGTTCACATTTTTTTCAGCAAAAACTTCAGCATATTTGCCATATTTAATGATGACAGTTTTAACGATACGTTAACTAACGACGTCGTTAGTTTTGAACAACTGGCCCCTGTTGTTTAAAAAGTAGACGAACCCGGAAGTTTATGACGAATTGTGTGAAGTTTACGAAAAGACTTCATATTCAACTGTAACAAAAAAATGCATGACTGATTTTAGATGTGGTCGAGTAACGTTGGAAGACGAGATCCGTAGAGGAAGACATGTGAACGCTACTGATGACGTCACTGGAACTAGCAAATCAGGACAGGCGAATGAGTTTCAGAAATGGCACGAAGATTGGAGATTTATGGGCGTAACGTTTTTATCATTTTACATGAACGGCTGGGCATGAGGATGGGTGCCAAAATGCCTTAGTAAAGAAAAACGAGCTGCTCAAGTGTCCATCTCTGAGTCTCTTTCGGAAAGATGTGATTCTGATCTGGAAGACTTTCTTGAAAGAATTGTTATCGGGGATAAACGTGGATCCATCACTATGATCCTGAGACTAAACAGCAGAATAAACAATGGGCTGGTCACGGTTCACCGCATCCAAAGAAATTCAAGACTCGGCCTTCAGCTGTGGCAATTGTGTTTTGGGATAGCAATTGGGTTCTGTTGGTGGACTATAGACACATCCAAGCATTACGTTATCACCCAGTTACACTATTCGCCGGGGCTTACCGGTGGTTGGCAAAAAAAAACATCTTTCGCCATATATCGCTATTGTACACACCACCTTATATTCTGTAAGCATGTCTTTTATTTGGATTTGAAACGATGATCTTGACCTTTAAATAATTAAAATAGACACGTCTTAGCTTGTAATTAATGATTTCTAGAAGAATCGGGACTGTTTTGACGATATTTACTAGTTAAATTTACGGAGCCTAACAAGGCGGGATGGCCTTAGTTCTGTTTAAATAAAAATGTGTATAGCTAATGAATGCATGGCTTAATACTACACCCGTGGACACAAAAGCGTTCAAACTTTGATGAGCTTCATTTCATTTTGACTTGAAACATTAATCAATATATCCTAACATCCTATCGAAAGAAATAAATTCAAAACACAAGGTGGTGTACATTTCTTTGCTGTCTCCTGCACTGTCAAATCAAAATACATCTCAAATGTCAATCAGAAAGTGTTTGCCAAAATGAGACCAATCATTTGCTTGATTTAGTTTTAGAATTATTTGATGAATGACATTTGCTTGTCAAACTAACTTGATGCAAAGAGATTCATTGAAAGTTATTTCACTGGAGTTTGAACGCTTTTGTGTGTGTGTGTGTGTGAATTCGGGTTTAACGTCGCTTTCAACAATTTTTCAGTCATATCACGACGGTGTCTGGTTGCGACAGGGAGCTCAATGCTCACGTTTATAGTGCTGCCTCACTGAAGTATCATGTCCCAGACATATTACATGATACCACACCCAGTCACATTATCCTGACACTGGATCGACCAGTCCTAGCTCTTCCCCGTAAACCTGAGTGCCAAGCGAGGAGCAGCTAGTACCATTTTTAACGACTTTGGTATGTCGCGGCCCGGGATCGAACCCCAGACCTCCCGTTCCCCGGAGCGGACACTCTACCAACTGAGCTATCGGGGCCGGTTTGAACGCTTTTGTGTCCACAGGTGTAGATACATTTAAGGTGTAGATACATTTAGTACCCATTTATAGTGCAATTCGACAGATTATCTGTGATAGTCAACTGAAATAAACGCGAAACATTTCAAGAGGAAGTAATTCGCGCTTGCGCAATGTAACGAAAACAAACGCGCACGTATACATGTGTCAAAGCATTGGATCCGTCTATTTAGCTAATGCTTATACTCGTATTTTGGATCAATTACGTGCAGCTATAGTATAGAAAAGGCATGGAAAATGCAAACAACAGTCAATATGTGCAAAGTAACCGTGGGCGCCATGATGCAGAACGGTTTCAAACCCTTATCCCATCTACCATATTCTCCAAATCTGGCACCCAGTGAATACCTTTTGTTTTCGAATTTGAAGAAAAAAAATGCGTGGACGTCACTTCCCTACTGACTCGTTTGCTGTGTCTCCCTTTCATGTTCAGCGGTTTACGATCGAGACACACACACGCACGCACGCACGCACGCACGCGCGCGCACACGCACACACACACACACGCACACACACAATAAAAATTACCTTTCATTTCCAACATGGCTGCAAAATATATGGATCCGATACCCATGCTTATGTATCCAATATCCGTTCTACGACACAGGTTGTTACCCCCTGTTTAAAAAAAATCTGAGCAGCAATATTATTGCTCATTTGAGTTGAGCATGTTACATAATACAGTAAAATTCCTAAATAAAGACCACCTTTGTGACTGTTCAAACGTGGTCTTAAAGAACACTTTTGAAATTCCTAAATAAATACCACCTTTGGGACTGCTCAAAAGTGGTCTTAAAGAGCACTTTTGAACAGTCCAAAAGGTGGTCTCTGTCCAGAGGACGCTGTATGCAGAAAACACAAAGAAAGAATAACTGCAACATACTAAATAAGCTTCTCGGCCCCCGTCCATCGGGGCTTGAAGAAATAGATGGGCTGCATGATGTTTCCACGCAGAGCTGAAACCGACAGCACACGAGTTCTGGTAAACCGCTTAGAGGATCTAAGTCTGCCCAGGCAAAGCGATGCGAGTTTGACTGGCCATGCTTATAAACCCTGTTGGTTTCATTGGGCGGCAGGCTTGAGATGCCATTTCATCTTAATGTCGGGTAAATGTCCCACAAAATTAGAAGCCTACAAAATGACCTATACAGTGTTGACGGGGACGTTAAACATATATCAAACAAATAAACTAAATAAGCTTTAAAGGGGAATGTATATACCTTCAGGCGAGGCAACGCCTTCAAATGTATTTTGTCTCCCATGTTAATAGGGAATATAATTTGCTCCTGTTAAGCAAATTCTTTCCTTTAAGAGTAGACCTCTTTGTAAGTGGGACATGACTTATAGAAAAGCGAACAGGAAGTTCCGAAAGTTGTCTCCCTTTGAAAATGGAGGTAGCATGTGCTAGGTGTTCCCATTCCCCTTAAAAGGAGAATTAGTCTTAATTTAGGGGTTTCACTGTATTAACCTTATGCCGAGTTCTATTCATTATCTGTATTTAGCATAAAACGTCGCGTCTGAGAGTGTAATAACGCCATGCAATAAATTTGATAATCCACTAGTGGATTAAATATGCAAATTAGTTCGATACGCCCCGTAACGTTACATGTGCGGCGTCCTTAACGACGTCGCGTTTACTAATGGTGGAATATTGACATTTTTGTTAAACAATCGTGAATGAAATGCTTTTAAATGTCATACGATAAAAAGAATCTTGCATTCGTGCCCATGTATTATTGAATTTATTAAACTCGTTGAGGAAAAGGAATAAAATGCGAGGCTTCGAATTTATTAAACTCGTTGAGGAAAAGGGGTATCCCTTTTCTTCAACGAGTTTAATAAATTTCGAATTCATTAAACTCGTTGAGGAAAAGGGGTAAAATGCGAGGCTTCGAATTTATTAAACTCGTTTAATCTATTAAACTCATTTTCCTCAACTCGTTTAATAAATTTCGAATTCATTAAACTCGTTGAGGAAAAGGGATAAAATGCGAAGCGAAGCCTCGCATTTTATCCCTTTTCCTCAACGAGTTTAATAAATTTAATAATACATTAGCACGCACTCATGCAAGATTTATATATCTCGTTTCAGAAGATGGAGAAGGGGAAGGAGAAATAACCGAAGATAAAGAAAAGAAAGTAGAGGGAGCAGAGGGTGGCGGTAAGACTCAAAAGAAGCCCCACAAAGCAGATACATGTACAGTGAAATTCCGCTATTAAGACCATCTGAAATTAAGACTAAATCTGCTTTAAAAAGTTTATTTGGAGGCTGCAGTTATTGTTTCTTTGTGTTTTCTGCATACAGTGTCCTCTGGTCAGAGACCAGCTTTGGAACTGTTCAAAAGTGGTCCTCTTTAAGACCACTTTTGAACAGTCCCAAAGCTGGTCTTTATATAGGAATTCTACTGTACATGTTCAGTAAAATTCAAATATTAAGACAACCTTTGGGACTGCAAGTGGTCTTTAATATCATTTTTGAACAGTTCCAAAGGTGGTCTCTGACAAGAGGACCGTTGTACTCGTGCATAGAAAACACAAAGAATGGCTAACTTCAATCACTAAATAAGGCTTTTGAAGCAGAATTAGTCTTAATTTTAGGTGGTCTTAATTGGTTGTTTGTTTGATTTTAGGTTTAACGTCCCCGTCAACACAGTATAGGTCATTTTGGAGACGTTGCTTCCACTTTTGTGGGACTTTTACCCGACATTGAGATGAAATGACATCTCAAGCCCTGACGTCCAATGAAACCGATAGGGTTTATAAGCATGGATGGGCCGCCTCACACCGCGGATTCTGACTGAGATCCTCTAAGCGGTTTAGCAGTACTAGTGTGCGGGCGGATATCAGATTTGCGTGGAAGCATCATGCAACCCATCGATTTCTTCAAGCCCCGATGGGCGGGGGCGGAGGTGGTCTTAATATAGCGGAATTTCACTGTATATACCATGTCGAGGATTGGCTGTAACTGAAATACCTGTACAGTAAAATGAGCTAAAATTAAGATGTATTCTTCTCTTAAAATCATATTGAGAAGCATCACGAAAACACGCCTATACAAATACATTGTAACCTTTATCGCAAAAAAAAAATGAAAATTTTAAGATGAAAAATTGTTACAGTTTTCTTATTTCTGCACAAAATATAGATTGTGGGTACTCGTTAGAACCATCTCATCGAGGCGGTTCTAACGAGTACCCACAATCTATATTTTAGAGCAGAAATAAGAAAAAAAAGGTTTACCCCAGTTTTACTATATAAAGGTGGGGTTCTAGGGGGTCAAAATTTTCGTGATGGCTTTAGTTATTCTTTCACAAAGTGTCCGCTAGTAAGAGCACACCTTTGGGACTGTTCAAAAGTGGTCTTTAAGATTTATTCTTTAAGACCACTTTTGAACAGTTCCGAAGGTGGTCTTACGATATGGGAATTTTACTGTATTTCAGCCCTAGATAAGTTCTTAACCCTTAAATCGCATGAGATAATTTTAATAGCAGACGACATTTTTATTTTAAATATTAGATTATATGCATGATATCAAGTTTAGAAGCACTTGGCGGACATTTAAAAATGCATATTAAGGGTGGACTTCACCCTAATATCAAAATTGTCTGCATTTTTCACAAATTACATTTTCTAAATCCTTTTTATATTTCACATCTTATGTCGGCTCCCGCCCGTCGGGGCTTGAAGAAATTGATGGACTGCATGATGCTTCCACGCAGACCTAAAACTGACCGCACACGATTACCGGTAAACAGCTTAGAGGATCTAAGCCTGCCCAGGCAAAGCGGTCACAGTGCGAGTTGGACCGTCCATTCTTATAAACCCTATTGGTTTCATTGGGCGACATGGCTTGAGATGTCATTTCATCTTAATGTCGGGTAAATGTCCCACAAAATTGGAAGCAGCGTCTCCAAAATGACCTATACAGAGTTGAAGGGAACGTTAAACCTCAAATCAAACAAGCAAAAACATTTTATGTTGAAAGCCTGGCTTTTTGTCTTTTTATTAAGCTTGCAATTAAAAGAAAGGAAAAATTGTTGTTGTATTTTTTTTCAATAAGCACTTGGACCATTTGGGCCCCGTCAAGCGATTTTGGTACTTATCGTCTATGCGAGCAGCGAAGGTTCAGGCGAGCCTGCGCATTCGCGCAGTCTCGCCAGAACCTTCGCTGCTCGCTCATACAAGCAGTGAATCAAGAGGAACCTTCAGACAGAAAGACATATCCCTGGCCCCTCTGAATGGCTGTGCATGCGCAGTTAAAATTTGTCATGACGGAATGCTCGAAGACACAAATTCGCTAGGCGGGGCTCATTTTATGGTGTGGAACAAATTATATATTGGTTAATCAGAGACAAGACACAGCTTTGGTTAATGGTCAAAAACTTCCGTGTTTTATCAATAAATTTTTAAGTCTGTAACTGTGTGTGAAGTGAAAGAGACTGGGCACTTTAGCATCGGTCAATCGTCTACCTGTCAGCAATTGATGTACATGTATGCCTATTTGTAGAATATGTAAATTTTCGAAAATAAGCATATGTAATGAATGAAAATACAATCAGTATAATACTGGTGATTTTTTTTTTTTTTTTTTTTTTTTTTTTTTTCATTTATAAACACTGATTGTAAGTGGAGCAAAGGGCTGATTTATCAGCCCAGACAATCTTATTTGAAGTAGTTTTAATGGATAGCAGACGTTTTTCATCTTTCCTGAAATGAATACCATCACGAAAACACGCCTACATAATTTTCACCCCCTTGTCCCCCCGCATTTATATAGTAAAACTGGGGTTTACAGGGCTAAACCTTATTTTTCTTATTTCTGCTCTATGTTTGTTTGTTTGATTTGAGGTTTAACGTCCCCGTCAACACTGTAAAGGTCATTTTGGAGATGTTGCGTCCAATTTTGTGGGGCTTTTACCCGACATTGAGATAAAATGACATCTCATGCCCTGTCGCCCAATGAAACCAATAGGGTTTATTAACATGGACGGTCCGCCTCGCACCGCGGTTCCTGGACAGGCTTAGATCCTCTTAGCGGTTTACCAATACTTATGTGCGGGCCGGATTCAGCTCTGCGTGGAAGCATCAGGCAGCCCATATATTTCTTCAAGCCCCTATGGGCGGGGCCGTATTTCTGCTCTAAAACATAGATTGTGGATACTCGTTAGAACCGCCTCGATGAGGTGGTTCTAATAAGTGCCCACAATATATGTTTTGAGCAGAAATATGAAAAATATTGCAATTTTTCATCTTATTATTATTTTTTTTTTTTCGATAAAATTTACAGTATTTGCATGGGCGTGTTTTCGTAATGCATCTTCAAAGTGATTCATTTTTCTTAAATAAGTGCCTAAATTGCATAATGTTTGGCACATTTTTTTAGTCAAAACTTAATAAATGTATCTCAGAATTTTGATATCTTACGTTTAAAAGAAACTTTTGTTCAGTATGACCGATTAATTTGGTTCCAGAAAATAGAAATGGCTATTTCTTTCTTTTTAAAATGGTTAGAAAAAAAAAAGAAAAAAAAATGGGATGTATTATTGTAAAGCATGTACTTGTTACACCTAGGGCCTTTTTAAGCAAATGGTAAAAAAAAAATCCAAAAATGTCAAAAATCCATTTTTTTTTTTTTTTGTTTGTTTGTTTACTTTTTCTGTAATAACATCAACACAACTTTATTTACAGTATATAAGATAACTAACAATAAACTTAAGTTTCTTTGCTTTAATTTTATATAAAAGGATTGCTTCATGTAAACGTTGAGTGAAAATCTTTAAAAAAAAAAAACGACCACTGTCCCAAGATCTTGGCTGTCCTTAAACACGGGCGTTAGTATTTTTACTTTTTACTCAGTCTTCTTCTCTTTTTTTCTTTGGCTTGTCAAATAGTTATCAAGAGTTTCTAAATGGTTTCTTACCGCCATGAGGCCCCCGCCTTGAGAAATACATGGGCTGCACGATGCTTCAACGCAGAGCACATGAGTACTGGTAAACCGCTCAGAGGATCTAAGCCTGTCCAGGCAAAGCGGTGGAGTTAGTCCGTCCATGCTTATAAACCCTATTGGGTTCATTGGGCGACAGGGCTTGAGATGTCATTTCATCTCAATGTCGGGTAAAAGTCCCACAGAATTGAAAGCAACGTCTCCAAAATGACCTTTACAGTGTTCACGGGGACGTTAAACCTCAAATCAACCAAAACCGCCATGAACACCAAAATTAGTTTCAATTGTTAGTATACCACCTTAATACATGCAGCTGCAGATTTTTTTTTTAAATTCAGCGGTTTTTTTTTGTTGTTGTTGTTTAGTTTTTATTATTAATATTATTATTGTTATTATTATTGTTGTTGTTTTTGTTTTCCATATCAAAAGTGTTGCGTGAAAAAAATCGTTATTCAGATCTACTGATGTCGTTTATTATCTAAATGTTAAAACTTCGATTAGTATGGCAAATATGCTTTTTTGTTTGTTTGTTTGATTTGAGGTTTAACGTCCCCGTCAACACTGTAAAGGTCATTTTGGAGACGTTGCTTCCAATTTTGTGGGACTTTTACCCGACACTGAGATGAAATGACATCTCAAGCCCTGTCGCCCAATGAAAGCGCACCACAGTTCCTGGACAGGCTTAGATCCTCTAAGCGGTTTACCAGTACTAGTGTGCAGGCCGGATTCAGCTCTGCATGGAAGCAACATGCAGCCCATATATTTCTTCAAGCCCCAATGGGCGGGGGCGTTTGGCAAATATGCTACCATTTTTGCTGAAAAAAAATGTAAGTAGCTTTTGTTTTGGCATTTGTCAGCAACAATACCCGAGTGTGCTATAATAGTGAACATATTATTTGACCATTAACCCAAATATGCCGAGCAGCCCATTTTTCGGACATTGGCAAACAGTGTAGACCCAGATCAGACGCCGCGTTCTGCGGCGTCTGATCTGGGTCTACACTGTTTGCTTAAAGTCCTAACATTTTTGAAAAACTTACCACAAACAAAACTAACCTGACACCCCTATAATTGGAAATGGAACACTCCAAACTCATTAGGTGGAATATTCAATTGTTATATACGGGTTAATGAGCTGGGTCCGAATGTTTATTTATAAATACTCGTATTTCATTTCCAGTGTATTTTGTTTGATTTGAGGTTTAACGTCCCCGTCAACACTGTAAAGGTCATTTTGGAGACGCTGCTTCTAATTTTACCCGACTTTGAGATGAAATAACTTCTCAAGCCCTGTCGCCCAATGAAACCAATAGCGTTTATTAGCATGGACGGTCCGCCTCGCATCGCGGTTCCTGGACAGGCTTAGATCCTCTTAGCGGTTTACCAGTACTAGTGTGCAGGCCGGATTCAGCTCTGCAAGGAAGCATCATGCAGCCCATATATTTCTTCAAGCCCCTATGGGCGGGGGCTATCATTTCCACTGTAAAGTCTAATTTAAACCTATAGAAAACAATGTAGTACATACTTCCATGAACGCATCGAGACACATGATTTTCAGTGACGTCAAGTGACGTGGTTCTCTACGGGCGTTGGTGACGTCAACGCTGTTCCGCTCTTTGTAAAAAAAAAAACAGCGTGTAAATGTTTTTCAGCTTTAAAAGTTAAAAACATTTTCGCCCAGTGATCACCGTGTAGCATCGACTCCGGAACTTGTTACTGAAAAGTACCAGCGAAATCAATATTTATCGCAAGCATGGCACACAGTAAGGTAGGTAAAACGCTATTTACAGGTTTCTACAGGATTCTGCCATTTAAAGCAAAATGGATATGTGTCGGAGAGATATTTATCTCCTGCCTGCTTTCATGAGTCTGATAACAACTCACTGGAAATCGCTAAACAAACTGAAACATTGACAGCTGGTACCAAGAACAAATAATCTTTTTCGTGGAAAGTACTGGTTTTTGTTTTGATTCAAGACCACTGGCCTTCTTTTTTTCCATGCCCTAACATTCAGAAGGTTAGAAAAGTTGTTGTGTATAAGTTCAAATTGAAAGGTTCGCTTTATACTGCAGTTTTCTTTCAGAAAACACAAAACAAAGGAGTACGGCAACTTGGATTTTTAAGTACGGCAACTTGGGAAAAATGCTGAATTAACAGTACGGCAACTTGTATCACAAAATTGCCACTTTGGAAATTACTGACAGCATTTTAACATCGTTCTGAACGAACAAACATGATTATTATCATGTTTGGTTTCATCAGTCAGCCAGGGGTTGTTTCTAATGCTAGTACCGACCGTAAACCAATCTATTTGTGTATGTAACAGCTTGATTTGTGAAATATACGCCAGGGCCATATTTCTTCTTGAGAATTATTTGTCATTGCTTTCGCTTAGTTTTATTACAGTAAATACTTAGGAAATATTGTAGAAACAAAGTCTGCCCCCTTTAAACGGAACTTTACTTTCGTGAAATGAAGTTTATTATTTTGTTCTACGAAAAAATAAAAAAAAATTAATGAGCTCAAATAGTTATAGTTTACTACGTCGTTCTTGTGATAATTATTTTATGTTTTTAGATGTATTTATTCCATTTGCGAATGAGACTTTATTCTAACGAAGATCCTGGTGTATGCATGCTATACATGTACTCCAGTTATTTTAAATCACGACTGCAGCTATTATTTGTTCGCTTGTTTGCATTCCAAAAACATGCCTATTCAAATATATTGAAAAAATTTCCACCAAAAACTAAAAATTTTCAGATCAATAATCTAATATTTTACATTTTGCAGTTCAGAACATATACGGTGGGCACTGTTTTTGGACAGAAAGGCGAAAAGTAATGTACACCCCTAAAAACCCCAGTTTTAAGTAATCAATAAAATTGGGGTTTAAGGCGGTCAACGTTGTATAGGCATGTTTTCATGCTGGTCTTCTATAAGTCTTTTGAAATCGCATTCTATGTCATGGATAATGGTTTTATAATTATTACTTTCGAAATCGACGGGCACGAAAGTGCCTGCATGTTGCATACTTCATCTTGAATATTCTATCTATTTCACATTTGTACAGTTAAGCAACGACACAGACAACAAAATAGAAGTGGAGGCAATGATCAGGAATCAATACAATTAACCCACAACCCCCAGCAGTGACACCAAAGGGAAAGAAAGAAACATAAACATGAAGAAACTGGACTCTGATGGAAACATCAATATCGGAAAGCTAAAATGACAGTTACTTTTCACAAAATGGCCAACTGGCTACTTATCAAAAAGTGTTCAACTCCTTAAAGAAGTTGATTTAATATGTCCTGACAAAAAAGGCCTTTAATAAATTTCTTTTCCGTTCACAAAAGGAGGTTACTTTCGCTTTTGTATAAAGGACAGCTAAATTAACTTTCCTCCTAGTTGTAATCGATTATCTCTGAGATAGTCCTGACATGTGACTTAAACTGTTAGTTTAACCCTTAAGTTCCAGCATTTTAAACAAGCAGTGTCATTCGGCGCGTTATGTGGCGTCTGATTAGGTATCCACTGTTTGCCAATGTCACAGCACACGAGCCAAGTCTATATTTTACTTTTTGCACAGAGATCGCACGTCACAGGGCGAATAAAAATCTAAAAGGTGGACTAGCGATGCTATAAATTACCGGTACCTCGATTTTATACAAGGTCAGCGACAGTCAAATGGACAATAGCAAGCGGGAAGCTTCTGTAATTAGTAACTTTTGCTTGAATGTGTGCAGGATGACTGCGCGTTGTTAGTGTTAAATGAATATGAATGGCGAGACTAAAACGTATGAAAGTGAAATGAAGAAAGGTGATGGTGTTAACTGTTAACAATAGATTAGGTAAAAGCAGGTTAAAACAGGTATGCTGTGTTCATGTCAACTTCTGACCAAGAGGCCTGACTCCCACGCTGAACTTTGTTAATGCAGGCATCAAAATAATATTGGGAGTAAATCTGTTCCATTGCCAAGGGGAAGAACGAATACATGTAACAATTGACGTAATGCGAGTGGGTGGCTCCTGTTGTGACGCGTGTTTCGATTGGTTGCTAGAAATAAGAGGAGGGAGATACAGCAACTATGCCATGAATAATTTTATATAAATAAATGAGGCAGGCAAGTGACCTTCTCTGCTGCAAGGATCACTAGCCAAGATAAGGCTGCATTTCGTAGGTTAAATAATTGTTTAGAGTCAAGTGGATGGCTTAACGCTACACCATTTCAAGTTAACGGGCATAGGACTGTGTGCATAGTCTCCATACTACGGAGACGTATTCAAGTGTTGACGGACTATTGTCTTGTATGCTGCTTCCCGAACGCAGTTTTATTTTGTTCTGATATTAGATAAATAAAACAAAGGACTTATTAGCAGTTTAAGAGATTCTATCGATATGTATGTTGACGTTCATGTTGGTGGATAGATCGAATCCTAAGTACCTTGCAGATGAAACAATTTCGAGTGCATGACTTGAACTTTCTATGTTTGAATTCCATGTCCCAGTGAGATTCTAATGATTGGACGGTCTAAGTCCCTCTAGAGGGGGTGGGGCGGGGGGGGGGGCTGTGTAATTGGACAGGTCGTTTAGGTGTTTAGATATAATAACAATAACAAGGTGCCTAGAACTGATCCTTGCGGTACACTTGAAGTAACTGGAACCTCATCGGAGGACTCACCTTCAAGTTCAACTGCCTGACCTCTCCCAATCAGAAAAGACACTCCCAACTCTCCCAACCCACGGGATAGTCAATCCATGTACCTGTAGCTTGCAAAAGAACTTCAGATGATTCACCTAGCCGAAAGCCTTGTTAAACCCAAGATAAGAACTATTTGTTGACCATTTAATCATGATCTGGCAAGGTCATAAAGAAGCTTAATCACATGGGTGTCACTAGATCTGCACTCCCAGGCAGTGGAGTATTTCGCGATCATATGGTATGTCCAAATCAAATCAAATCGAATTTATTCCTCTCCGGTTATACAATATGATAACATGAGAAACAAAACGTTGTACAAACATACGGTTTCATGGCGGCACAATGTCATGAAGAAAAGATGTAGGACATAAACTTTAATCCTTCTAAATGCCAGGTCCTTCATGTTACCCGACGTAAGACCCCCATCCCAACTGTGTACCTATTGCATGGCACCAGAAACAGCTAAGTACCTTGGGGTCACTATCTCTGATGATCTAAACAGGAGCCCCCGCATTGCCAACATAACTACAAAAGCAAATCAGACCCTTGAATTCTTAAAAAGAAACAGTCGGGTCCATAATAAGGACCTGAAATCAGTTGCATATAAGACTCTTGTCAGGCCGCAACTAGAGTATGCGTTCACTGTATGGTATCCCCACACCGCCACTGACATATACAAAGTGAAAGCAGTGCAACGAACGGCTGCCAAGTGGGCAACACATGGCTTTAGCTACACTTTAAGTTTCACAGCTATGCTGACGGACCAAAATTGGCGCCCCCCTTGAACAACGCCGCATCAATAACCATCTCGCCATGATGTATAAGATCACTTATGATCTCATCCTCAATACTAGACCACCAGCCCACAATCACCCCCTTGCATACAGACAGATTTACACCCTCAAAGACTACTACAAGTATACCTTCTTTTCCCAGGACTATTTTACACTGGAATGCTCTACCTGCCTATGTTGTAGGCGCAGTTTAGCAGTGCTGTTAGCCTGGTGGCTCATGCTTCTCCTTAAGGAGGAGGCTATTGTACAAATTGGATCATTATGGTATAAGAGGATCCACACTTAAGTGGATTACCTCATGGTTCTCTGGACGCACACAACAAGTTGTACTTGATTATCAAGCGTCGGATCCAGACCCTGTTTTGTCTGGTGTCCCACAAGGATCGGTACTTGGACCGGTCCTTTTCTTGATATTTATTAATGATCTTCCTGATAATATCAGGTCATCTGTTCGCTTGTTTGCTGATGATTGTGTTTTGTATAGGAATATATATACTTCTTCTGACTGCCTTATCTTCAAGATGGCCTGGATAGCCTAGCACGTTGGGAGGCCGATTGGCAAATGAAGTTCAATGTGGCCAAATGTCATTCAATGAGGGTGTCACGGCACTCTCCATACAAGCAGATTAAATTCAACTACTTACTACATCAGCATACATTGGAACATGTCCAATCCGCAAAATAGCTTGGTATCACCATCACTGATAATCTTGATTGGGGTCAACATATTTATGTCATTACATCTAAGGCAACTAGGACATTAAGGTTTCTATGACGCAATTTGGCTTTTGCTCCTAGGCAGACAAAGGATGCTGCATACAAAACCTTGGTTCGACCTCAACTCACTACGCATCACCCGTTTGGCATCCCCATGTTAAAACTCAGGATCAACAGGTTGAGAAGGTTTAGAGGACGGCTGCCCGATGGACCTGCGGGCGATGGCGGAACAGAAGTAGTGTTGGTGAAATGCTCGATGAGCTGGAGTGGCCATCGTTGGAGGCCCGTCGCGAGCAGTCCTCTTTAACCTTCTTTTATAAGATACACTCTGTCACAGTGTCTCTTAATAAAGATAAATACTTGACCCCTGTGACTACTTCAACTCAAACAAGAGCATCATAATTAAACAACAGTCAATATCGTAGGTACCAGGCCTATAGTGATGCCCTGAAGAATTCTTTCTTCCCTAGAACTATTCCTATGTGGAATAGTCTTCCCTCTCCTGTGGTAAATGCCAAAACTGCAGAGGAGTTCAAAGCCCGCATGGTATAGATTAGGACCCAGGGGTGTGCGTTTCAGTACACCTCTGAAAGCAGATTGTAAATAGCTTTAAGAACTCATCCAGTGAGTTTTTTTTCTAAATTCTAAATTTAGCGCACCGCCCAACTGAGGTAATGGCCAAGTATGACCGACTCAGTATATGAAGATATGAAGATAGATAAAAGACCCATTTCTGTTTTATCTTTTAACTGAACCAACACTCTCTTTTCCCACTGTACAAACTCATTTCACCAACTTTCCTTTCCATTTCTTTCAGCTAACACCCTTCAACACTTGGTTCTCCGGAACCCGTCTTATGCCGGGGGGGGGGGGGGGGGGGGGGGGTTAAGACGTACTTGAAGAAAGAAAGAAAATCGATAAAAGTAAAAAAACAAAATAACAACTAGACAACAACAGGCCAATCTGTTACTAATTTCTTATATTCCAACCCTTCTGTCCCTTTAAAATTACTGATAAAAAGGAGAACGACAATGCAAGTAACGACGAACCCAACAAACCTTTGTTTATATTAAGATTGACAGTTGTGAAACTAGTTAGAACACTTCTCCGCCATAGCACTTTATGTACAATTGTCGAAAGCAAATCGCCGTACTGTTCCCAGCAAACTGCCGTCCAGTATTTTTCGTAGTGACGCAAATTTCCGTACTCTGACCGTCGGGCGTTTCGGCTTGTTTATTCAGTCACAATATTCTTTGGGGGAAAAACAACTAAAACATTACAAGCAGCGAAGGATTCGGCTTCTATTGATGCCACTGAATTAAAGATTGTCAAAGCCGTTTCCTTAATAAATTCACAGATTGGTGAAGCTGTCATGAATTTTCGCGGTACCAGCCGACTCATTTGTGTGTTTAAACAAGTATAGCTTTTACAAAAAGCTAGGTCTACGCTTAGCACATACTAAATGTGAATGTCTAGAGTTATATCTCAGAAATGCGTTTAATACAATTAACTGTCTTTCGCAATATTCTAATTGCCTGTCTGCACCCAGGATCCTACCGACTAAAGTAAACTGTCTGAATTGTCAAAGTTGCAAATGCTGTAATTTTGTCGGTAAGTACTTTTTTATCTTTAAAGAGGCACACATGCACCTTTAATATGCTTGTAACACATTACCAAGCCCATTAAACGCTTAAAAACTGTTTGAGAAATTAAGTAGACAATACAGAAGATTAATTGAAGATTAACCCAAACATGTTGCCTACGTGAGCTTGTAGGATAGGCAGTGGTCCATAGTGGTCGAGAGTTGTAGATGTATAGTTTGTATTAGCCTGTACAAATATGACAGAAAATATGAAATAGCATTCCTGTGTCAGAGCTCTCTGCCAAAGCTCTGCCCCTGTGCCTCTTTTTGGTGTGAAAGCTTATACTTGTTTTGGGCCGCCTTTATCTTCTTATGAAAGCTCATACTTGTTGTTGTATTAAATATAAAGGTCAACATGCATTGTGGGTAACTAATGGCTGTGCTTCCGTGTTAAACGCAATGTCTATAATGTCTATAATGTCTACGCCCATGGGCGTAGACAATGACAGCTGACAAAGCTTTCCAAAATTTCTTTTTAAGAATTTCAGAGAAAAATAAGTTGAGTAAATATTGGAAGTGGGTTTAAGTTCTGACACTACGTAATAACGCCAACTTAAGCGATTACCTACCGTCAGTATAATCATTTTCCCCATTTATCTGGTACTTTTTAGTAACAAGTTCCGGAGTCAGGGTGTGATGAGGGGCAAAGAATGTAAATATTAAAAATAAACTCAGTTTTTTCTGCTTTTCATGAAAATATGAACGACAGCGGGTCGCTAGCAAAGTTTACCGTAAACTTTGCTAGCGACCCGCTGTCGTTCATATTTTCATGAAAAGCAGAAAAAACTGAGTTTAAAAAGAGCAAGTAGCTCTACAGTGCTTAAGTCCACGTGATTATCATTGATTTGTCGGAAATTCGGGGAACTTGTATACAGAAACAGCAGCGTTTATTTTTATCGAAGAGAGGTCAGCGTGCTGCGTAATACGGCAATCCATAGGTCATGGATTGGGCTTTTCAAACAGTGTATGTCCAGATCTAATGCCGCAAAACGCAGCGTCTAATCAGGGTCTACACTGTTTGCTCACATTACATGAATTGAAGGGCCAAACGCGGCGTCTAATCAGGGTCTACACTGTTTGCTCAAATTACATGAATTGAAGGGCCAAACGCAGCGTCTTATCAGGGTTTTTACTTTTTGCTTTAAATTGTAATTTAAGGGTTAAAGGACGCAGTTTAAATCCATAAATAAGCATCCAGCCGACAGACTTTCTTAAAAAAGTAAATCTTTAGGCCGGAGCAGTCACAGAGTTATGAAAGGGCCGTAAAGCAAAAACATTTTTTTTTCTACCTTATCTTATTATATTGAAGAATGATTTCACGAAATGGGGTTCAGAAATCATTGCAAGCAAGTATTTTTCTGAATTTATATTCTAAGTCAATATGAAATTCAGATTCTGATATGCTATGTTGCAGAAGACAGTCTGGTTAGCAAAAAAATTATGATGCAAGGACAGAGATTGAAAATAGATCTGAGATTAAGAAAAGTCTTGCATTTTTTTTTCTTCTTTGATCCTACAAAGGCTAGAATTAGCTTATATGTTTACTGTTTAATGAGCAAATGCTTCTCTTATCGGAAACGAAGACTCGGATCAGCCAGTGCAGGCGTGATTAATGGACCTTTTGCTGAAGTTTTGTAGGAGCTGCAGGTTTTCGATTCAAATATTTAAATAGAGAGAATCACGAAAACATGCCTATATAATTATGACCCCCTTAAATTCAACTTTTATATAGTAAAACTGAGCTTTAAAGGGATATACGTTGTTTTCCTTATTTCTTCTCAGAAACACAGATTGTGGATACGCGCTAAACCCCCCTGGTCCGGGCGGTTGTAACAAGTTCCCACACACTATGTCTTGAGTAGAAATATTAAAACTATCAGAATGTTTTATCTGAAAGCTTTTTAGCTTTTTAGTGGTATTTTAATAGGCGTGTTTTCGTAATGCGTCTTTACATCTCTGTAACCTACGAAGCCACGTGCTTTGTAAAAGAAAAACTTGACAGAAATTTATACAGTGCAAATATTATTTGGTTTAATACTTAACAGATTTGACGAGGACTTGCCGAGTTTATGAAAGGCGGTGTAAATAATTGCAGTTTGACAGATTTTGTGCATTCGAATCAAAATGTTGTACATGTATTTGCATAGCTGGGACTAAAAGGGTTTTTGGGTATAAATGATACAGAATGTCTTTAGCATCACCAACTAACGCTGGTTGACTGATTCCTCGACATGAATTTAATATCATTCGCTATTATTCTACATAAAACAGGGCTTTCAAATTTTGTTCGCAGCCTCTGCGTTGTAATAGGTAACGAAGCTATGCGCGTTGTATCGAAATATCAAGGTTTTTATTTTTCGCAAAAGATATTACGAAAGTTGCATATTAGCTTTTCGATTTCATTATCGTTATTCACAATTTATCGGCCAGAACACCAGCCAAAAACGTGCAGTTACATAGGGCGACCGGACCAAAGTGAAAATACAGGTGAATCTGTGTTGACTGACAAAATTCTTTTGGGGTCTATTTTTCTATATTCCGTTTTTCAAACTTTTTCTTGCAACAGACGAAACTGCACATTAATAAAGTGGTCCGTAAGGCAGATGTCAGTATCGGGCAATGCAACACAACATTTAGATTAACGTAAAAACAGTTTCTTACCTGCATTGACGAACTGTCATCCGCCATTTTTCATCGAAGCCTATGCGTCCAAAATACGAAGCCTATGCGACCGCTACGCAGCCTGTACGTATGTATTGACCAGTGTGAGCTCAATTACTTTGCACGCGACCCACTGCGTTCATACTTTCATGAACAGCAGAAAAAGAAAATTCATTTCTTAATTACCACAGCCCTGTCACCTACAAGGAGACTCCGTGGTGTATTATTAAAGTAACTCGTCCACGGGTCGTAGGTTCGATTCTGGGCTTCTACAGACTTTTTACCGTCTCCATATAACCTTAGATGTTGGTGGGACGTTAAATTAAAATAAACAAACAAAACTACTCACAAGTCTTACTAAACATCAGCAAATAAAAGTATTTCGAAGGACATGGAAGTTCTAGATCGCACATAAATAGTCAATGTAAATTGGATCGGTAGCTGAACGAACGAACGCACGCACGGACGAATGGACGGACAAAGACTAGATGTCTACATCACGCCTAGAAAAAACAACCTAACATCTAAACGTCAGCTTCTCTAGCAAATAAAATCATAGACAAGGGGAGACCAAAGAAATATCGGAATTATTGCAATGACATCGTTTCTTGCACACCATGGCAGCACTATTTTGCTCATAATCTCTGCTTGTACTTAAAGAAAAACTGTTGAGTAATATATCACTGTTTGGGGGTTAGTTGTAATGAAGATCAAATCACGAACGCGTAGCGCGAATGATTTATCTACTTACAACTGAAGGGCAAACTGTGATATATTACTGAACAAATCACATCTATTTCGATTCTGAATACACTGAAAGTCGACTAAATGCTGTAGTTTCCTTCATATTCTCTCATTTTTTAGTTTGATTTGAGGTTTAACGTCCCCGTCAACACTGTAAACGTCATTTTGGAGACATTGCTTCCAATTTTTTGGGACATTTACTCGACACTGAGATGAAATGACATCTCAAGCCCTGACGCCCAATGAAACCAATAGGGTTTATAAGCAAGGACGGGCCGACTCGCACCGCTTTGCCTGGGCAGGCTTAGATCCTCTAAGCGGTTTCCCAGTACTCGTGTGCGGGTCGGTTTCAGCTCTGCGTGGAAGCATCACGCAGCCCATCTATTTCTTCAAGCCCCGATGGGCGGGGCATATTCTCACAACATTCCTCCATTGTTTGAAGAAATCTTGCCAACATGTTTGACTGTAACACTCAGTTACCTGTTTATGTAACGAACTTGATGAAACGTTATAAACCGGCGGCTCTTCGCGACACGCTTTTTCAACTAGTGATTTGTCATTCATTATAACTGGATTTGAGCCCCGCCAAGCGAATTTGTGTCTTCGAGCATTTCGTCATGACAAAATTTAAATGCGCATGCCCAGCCATTCAGAGGGGCCAGGAATATGGCTTTCTGTCTGAAGGTTCCTCTTGATGCACTGCTCGTATGAGCGAGCAGCGAAGGTTCTGGCGAGACTGCGTGGATGGCTGGATGCGCAGGTTTGAACCTTCGCTGCTCGCATAGGCGATAAGTACCAAAATCGCTTGACGGGGCCCATTTAACCACTGGTTACATGGGCAACCAGTATTAGACTTGCCTATGACGTTACAAACTCGTTTTGGTCATGTGGCGGATTTTTTGCACCTGAAAAGTCACATATTTACAGTCAAACTCTGATGGCTCGAACACCTTTTTGTTCGAGACAGAGGTAGTTCGAACTACTGAGAGTTAATCATTGAACAAGGTCAGGAGACATTATACGGATATCTTTTAGCATTTCTTTAAAATAAATGTATGGCATGTGTACTCATTAGACGCGGTTCTAATGCGTACACACACATACATTTCCAAGGTAGATGAATAAAGAACACCAGGTCTGTGTCTTTTGATATCAAGTTTATCAGGCAAGGCTTCGAGAACGCTTGTAGAATCACGAGGCTTGCCCGTTGGTTTTTGCATCCTCGAAGGTACATGCATTCTCGAAGCCGAGGCTGATAAAGTTGATATCAAATGACAGGAATCTGGTATTCTATTTATCAGTTTATCCCCTTGTACACTCTTAAATTTCTATTTACGATCAGTTGTCAATGTTCCTCAGTGCGTCCTAACATTCGGCGCGCATAAATCGGTCGATATATTTAGTATCAGCTGACCGTGTTTTTTCTTATGATATTTTTTAAGATTTTTTTTTTCATTTTTCCAGTAATAATAACATTTTTGCCATTTTTTTTCAATTGTCCGGCTCATTCTTAAAAGTGTTATATCATGTTGACCTGATAAAGCTCACTTGTTCTGAGATAGCATATCTTTATCAGGTCAAGTGCTACATTGCAATTAATAGTGGGGTTTAGGTCAAAGGGCTTCAATGCAATTAATATGGGGATTGACTGATAAAATAAGAATATTCTCCCCTAACTATCTAAAGTTATGAAAAAATCAAGGGACTCAAAAGCATGTTCAAAACAACAGTGGTAACCAGCCATCGCTGTTTGAGCTATCGAAGCTTTAATGTAAGTGCTATAATTCACGGGCCTCTCAGGTTCAATCAGAGCACATACAATACTTTAAAAGTCACCCACATACCCAAAATGCCTATCAGCGAGCGTAGCTCGCCATATGCACAAGTAGGGCATTTAGTCCTCTTGATCAGCCGATTTATTGCATTGATGTACACATAACGTCAGACGCCCGTGTATAAATTCAAGGCACCTTAAGAAGAGACCTCTCTCTCAAAGGTATTTTTGGAATGCGTTTTAACAATCGACACAAAGTTATTGAATAATCTAGAAGTTTGTCTGCGATTGTTCACCTGACCAATAAAGTTCAACCGCGCGCATATTGCGTTCGTATGAAAAATAGAAGTGAAGGCAGTTATCAGGAACCGATACAATTAACCCACAGCTCCCATCAGAGACATCAAAGGGAAAGAAACACAAATGTGAAACAACTAGATCCTAATGGAAAATCAATGGCGGAAAGCCAATCAATGGCGGAAAGCCAAAAGGACAGCTACTTTCCCACAAAATGATCAGTTGGCTATCCAAAACAATGCGATTTAGACAAATAATTAGTTCAGGCCGCAGGAAGGCCTCCTAACTCATCAGTGCAATCCGTGAACACAAAAATCAAACAACCACAGAGATGAAACCACGGTGAGGACAGCAAGAAACCACTGAAATGCTGGAGCAAAAGAAAAACAACAAACTCCGATGGGCCCGACCAGAGACATAGCATCAGACACCAACCAACATTCCATAAAGTTTGATTCTCTCTAATCCTCGGTAAGCCTTTACGCTGGAACCGTCATAGAATCTGAGGCCTGACCCACTGGCGTGTAATTAAAGAGGGAAGCAAAATTGTAAACCGTGACTGGGTTAACTACCATGCATGCAGTCTGTCGTATAACATTAATGTTGTACGCGTACCCAGTGTTTTTATATCGAAGAATGATTTTACGAAATTGGGTGCTGAAGTCATTGCAATGATATATTTTTCTGAATTTATGTACTAAATCACCATAAATTTCGGGTTCCGATAGACCTTGTTGCAGAAGAGATTTAAGTCCAACATTGAATTTTGAAATTAAATCGGAATGACGTCTATAAAATTTTGAAAAGGCGTTGCGTAGTTTATTATACCGATAACCCTGATTAAGAAGTTTAGCAGCTACCAATTTATTACGAGTGTTGAAGTTAGTTACGTGACTAGAAACTCTGGCAAATCGAGTTGATTGCGAAATATAAACGCCATAGGATGCCGCACGAGGAACATCACCATCCAAGATTGGAAAAATTACAATATCAAAATCAAACTCATCGCCTTTATCATACATTTTGCAAGAAACAAATCCATCTACAATAGATAGATGTAAATCCAAAAACGGGGTCTCGGTATCAGAAGAATTTGCTTTATTTAACTGGAGTTCTGTGTGTGTGTGGGGGGGGGGGGGGTACATTTGACTGATCAAACCATCGAAATATGTATTGTCAATATTTAATTATTTAATAAATCATCCAAATACCTTGAAGTCGAGCTTAAGGTTTCAATGGTTTCAGATTGGTTTTCAAGGAAAGGGACATCATGGAGTCTCTTTCATAACAAAACAAAGACAGATCAGCCACAAAGGGTGCGCAATTTGTACCCATCGGAATACCCAGAACTTGTTTTAATAACGTATGTCTTGTGTAAATACTGTCAAGTAGACAGGTGAGAGCTTCACACACTTTCTGACACGCCCATAAAGTATAATTGTAATGCTCTTCAGAAGTGAAAAAGGCATTTCTTACATTACATGCAAGATAGAGGGAGTCTTCCCTATGAAATACCCATTCAATTAAATCATCAAGTTGTCTTTTATAAGATTATGCGGAAGTGTAGTGTAAAGGATGGAAAAATCATAAGACAGATCTGAAGCACGAAAGCGTCTGGATTTCAATTTATTTAAAACTTCGTTAGAATTTTTTATAGACCAAATCAGATTTCTCCCTGATCTTTCAAAGACTTTGTCGCAATATTTAATCACATGTTTGATGGCAGTAAAACATGGAGTTAACTATTTGGAGAGTTCAGTGGTGGTACAAGAGCTTGAATTTGCAATAATATGCTTTGCATTGTCTTTTATAAAGTTGGTAACGTAGTATAATAATTAATTTACATTTCCAGTGTAAAGCCTAATGTAAACCTATAGAAAACAATGTAGTTCATATTTTCATGAACGCATCGTGTCACCTGACCTCAAGTGACGGCATTCTAAACAACTGTTCTCTACGGGCGTTGAGGACGTCAACGCTGCTCCGCTCTTTGTAGAAAAGCAGCGTGTAAATGTTTTTCAGCTTTAAAGGTTTGGCATATTAGCATTTTTTTCACCCATTGATGAGGGGTTCATTTACTTTGCACGCGACCCACTGCGTTCATACTTGCATGAACCGCAGAAAAATCAATCCATTTCTTAAATAACGTAGGAAGCTTGTCTTAGCCTTCTGTAACACATGACAAATGTGTTCAACCACTTAAGCCCTCTCTACAACCAAAAGCCTTAGTACCACCAAATTCTAACCAGATATCCGCGCTGTTCTTGTCACCGTCACGTCAGAGCGCTAAGTATAGAAAAATATCTGTAAAAATGGTCTGGTCTCATATGCTTGTACATTGGAAAACCCAGAACGTGGCGTCTGGTCTGGGTCTGCACTGTTTTCCTAAAAAAAACCGGGAATTTAAGGAGTAAAAGAAACTGGTTATGTCTCATTATGCTAAAAAGAAAATCGACCCACCAGTACTGTGTAAACCTTATAAGTATGAATTGAGGTTTAATGTCCCTCTCAACACTATATAAGTCATTTTGGAGACGTCGCTTCCATTTTTGAGGGACTTTACCCGACACTGAGATGAAATATCATCTTAATCCCTGCAGCTCAAAGAAACCAATAGAATTATATGCATGGACGGACCGTCTCGCACCGCTTTGCCTGGGCAGGAAGCGACCTTCTAAGCAGTTTACCATTAGTCATCTGCGGTCGGTTGCAGCTCTGCCTGGAAGCATCATACAGCGCAATCTATTTCTCCGAGCCCCGATGGGCGGGGGCATTAGAAAGGGTCTACTCTTCAGGAGAGTACCATTTTCTCATTCACCTTATTTGCATTTGCTGGATCCCAGCTTGCACATTGTCAATATTTGAAAAAACAGGAAACCAGATTCGCCTGACCTTTCAAGGTCAGGCGAATCTGGTTATCTGTTTTCCAACACTGATAACCTTCACACTAGGAACCAGCAGATAATGCAAATAAGGTGAATAGGGAACAATATGCGTTACCAAGAAATTTCCGACACTTACTTACGGATTTACCCGAGCAGTTACCTGGACCAATCCGACTCAGCGCTACATAGAGATAGGAAAAGAAAAGAGAAATTAATAAAGCATGATTTTTTTATTTAAAGATAACTTTTTTATAAGTTTTTTTTTTTTCCAAATCTACATGTATTGCACTTTAACCAGGTATGAACATTTTAAAAATAACTTCATGTCTTAGTTTTTCCATTTATATTTACATTTCCAGTGTAAAGTCTAATGTAAACCTATAGAAAACAATTGCGTTCATACTTCCATGAACGCACCGAATCACATGATTTTCAGCGACGTTAAGTGACGTCATTCTAAACCATTGTTCTCTACGTGCGCTGATAACGTCAACGCTGCTCCGCTCTTTGTAGAAAAACAGCGTGTAAATGTTTTCCAGCTTTAAAAGTTTGCCCTACAAGCATTTTTCTCGCTCAGTGATGAGGGGCAAGTAATGTAAATATAAACTTAATTTTTCTGCTTTCCATGAAAGTATGAACGACAGTGGGTCACTAGCAAAGTTTACATGAACCCCTTCGGGGTTCATTTACTTTGCACGCGACCCACTGCGTTCATACTTCTATGAACTACAGAAAAATAAATTTCATTTCTTAAATGTTTGAAATTAAGACTATATGCGCCTATATACATGTATTATCTTTAAGTTTTGTCAAAACTAATCGAACCCCTTATATGAGCCTCATGTTTTTGACAATTGCTTTTTCTAGCAAAGTTTTATAAGTTATCACCGCAAAGGGATTTTTCTACAGTTTGCATTGATATAAAACATTGAAGAATAAGTATTTCCTTCATTCTTCCATTTTGCTCTGAACTTCTGGTATTAAGCTTTCTCAGACTTCTGAAATTAAAGGCATTTATTTTTTATTATTGAGGACTATCATTTCATTACATAATATTATGTAGCCCTCAGTGCTCACTGAAGAGAAGTCCTCTGTCTGGGGAAAATCAATAAATTACTTACTGTTGACTGGTGTACATTATTGATTTTCCCCTTAAGTGTCTCAATCAGGGGATTCAACAAGAGCTACTAATCACCCTATTAAGGGCTGCCTTTGATCTGCTATAGTCAGTATATCACAGGGAGCAATAAAACAATTATGAACACACGGTGTGTTCTACTGTTACAGAATAAATGCCTCTAAGTCACAAACAATACTGTTCCAACGTCCAAATTATTTATACTAAGGAAAATGACTGTCCGATGGTATTCGGTTACAACAGGTAACGGGTATATGTTATATGAGCCAGCGCACGACAAAACCAACAATAAGACATGTGCGCCCAGCGAAGTCTGGGATCAGCCTTCGCATCCATATAGTCTAACCAGAGGCTTCTCTTGCTGCACGAAGGAACATTCAGCCCTACACCTGTGGACACAAAAGCGTTCAAACTCCGATGAAGTACCTTCCAATGAATCTCTTTGCATCAAGTTAGTTTGACAGGCAAATGTCACTCATCAAAGTAGTCTAAAACTGGATCACGCAATATACATTGATTGGTCTTATTGTGGCAAGCATTTTTTTTCCATTTCTAGATCTGATTGACATTCGAGATGTATTCTGATTGGACAGTGCATGGTCTACAATGAAATGTACAACAATTTGTGTTTTGAATTTATTCCCGTCTTGCAGTTGACTGACAGGATGTAAGGAAATATTGAATGAAACATCAGATCAAAATGAAATGACGTTCATCAAAGTTTGAACGGATTTGTGTCCACAGGTGTAAGCTATCCTTAATGCGCACAACGAAGACTCTGATCAGACTGCGCGGATGCGCAGGCTGATCTGAGTCTTCGTTGGGCGCACGTGTCTTATTGTAGGTTTTGTCATGCGCTGACTCATATTTCTTTGTGAGTCGAGATGGTCCTTCAGCGATACTTTTTTCAGTATAAAAGTGTAGTACGTGTGACCAATTTGCCATCAATATCTGGGTGAACGGAAATTGCCATGTTCTTTTTTTCTAGCACAAGATAAATTACATAAGTTGTACTGAATGTATCTCGGTCACAGAAATGTCTCCGATTCGGAACAATCCGTCCACTAAGAAGTGCACAGGCACCTGATGTATTTCAGAGATCGGTGATATAGAGGATCTAACATGAGTGCTCATGTATTATTGAATTTATTAAACGAGTTGAGGTAAAAGGATAAAATGCGAGGATGTGCCGAGCATCCTCAATGAGTTAAATAAATGCAATAATACATGAGTAAGAATGCAGGATTCTATTTATCATATGACATTTAAAACGCTTTTTATTCACGTTTATTTTACAAAAATGTCAATATTCCGCCATAAGTAAACTCGGCGTCGTTAAGGACGTCGTATATGCAACGTAACGGGGCGTATCTAATTAATGAGCATATTTAATCCACTAGTGGATTATCGAATTTATTACATGGCTTTAATGCACTCTCAGACGCGACGTCATATGATAAAACAAGAAAAAAGATGATTGTGACTCGGTGGACTTGCAGATGTTGGCGTACGGGGGATGCCAATTTAAAACAAGAATTCCACCGAATGCTACATCGCGCCTGTGACGTCACTGAACCGTGAAATCTATTTCAAGGTCAAACACCGATGGTTATCATTCCTAGATGCAAGCTTGTACAAAGTGTCATTAATGAAGCTTTTATAGTTCTTGAGAAATGAACTTAAACATTACGGTGAACGCTAGAGTTCATGCAATAGTTCACTAAGTCAGTGAAACATGACATATTAGTCAAATATGGGTGCTTACATGATAGTTGTCATTTCCAGACGCAAGTATGTAGGTAGCATTGCACTAAATACTGGGAGGTGCCGGGTTTTATCACTTTTTGACCGAGCTTTTAGTTGCGTTCTAAATACCAGACTTGCTTCCATTGGATATATATCCCATGTTTTATTTCAATGTGAGAAAATAATAGGTATAAGGGGCCAAAATGGTGCATGTTTTATAAATATATCTGCAAAGCTCAAAGAATTTTTTGCTGATTTCATATGGCCACCCTCCTTTAAAATGTTGGTTTGAATGTACCCCGTTCTAGTAGGTAAACAAACATGGCTAACTGTAACTTGAAAAGGAGCAGGTCAACATGTGAACTTTTTCCTCATTAACTTGTTGGACTAGAATGGCTCTATAAACAAGAATGGTTTGAAAAGTTTTTGTATGTGTAGTTTTTGTGGGAGCAGGTGATATCGGTTACTATTGTCACCTATGGAAAACATTTAGTGAAAAGCTCCCTGTACCAGTTTTCATTAAACAAGCTCTTATAGTTTTTATACCCGCATTTTCGAAGAAAAATCGGATATATTGTTTTCGTACCAGAGTTGAGTGGGCGTCAGTCCGTATGTCCGTTTGTCTGTCCGTCCGTCCGTCACGTTTCTTCCACGCAGAGCTGAATCCGGCCCACACACTAGTACTGATAAGCCGCTTAGAGGATCTAAGCCTGTCCAGGAATCGCGGTGCGAGGCGGACCGTCCATGCTAATAAACCCTATTGGTTTCATTGGGCGACAGGGCTTGAGATGTCATTTCATCTCAGTGTCGGGTAAAAGTCCCACAAAATTGGAAGCAACTATCCACATGCAAAGTTTCAAAAGTGTAACTTCAGTGGTTGCAGAGGAGATCCATTTACAAGAAACTTTGGTTGGTTGATTTGAGGTTTAACGTCCCCGTCAACACTGTAAAGGTCATTTTGGAATATTTACATTTCCATTGTAAAGTCTAATGTAAACCTATAGAAAACAATTGCGTTCATACTTCCATGAACGCATCGAATCACATGATTTTAAGTGACGCTAAGTGACGTCATTCTAAACCATTGTTCTCTACGGGCGTTGATGACGTCAACGCTGCTCCGCCCTTTGTAGAAAAACAGCGTGTAAATGTTTTTCAGCTTTAAAAGTTTGCTCTACAAGCATTTTTTCACCCAGTGATGAGGGGCAAATAATGTAAATATAAAAAATAAACTTAAGTTTTCTGCTTTTGATGGAAGTATGAACGACAGTGGGTCGCTAGCAAAGTTTGCATGAACCCCGAACCATGAACCCCTTCGGGGTTCATTTACTTTGCACGCGACCCACTGCGTTCATACTTCCATGAACTGCAGAAAAATAAATTTCATTTCTTAAATAACTAATTAATGCCAAAGTGAAATGGCCCAGAAATTAGAAGATAAACATATCATGCTATGTTACATCATGATATGTTACATCCCCGGACAAAAGAAAATTAAAAATCCCCTTGCGAATTAAACCGGATAAAAGAACTTTATGAAAATATCTGGAGACTAGAAGCATGTCATTTGAAAACTACTTTATGAAAATATCTGGAGACTAGAAGCATGTCATTTGAAAACTATTCTATGAAAATATCTGGAGACTAGAAGCATATCATTTTCATTTGAAAACTACTTTATGAAAATATCTGGAGACTAGAAGCGTGTCATTTGAAAACTGTTATGACATAAAAAAAAATCAAAACAATTGTCACTCAGCAAAACTTTTGCAAAGATAAAACATGAACAAACAATTATTTTACTAAGACAATGCATTTCATGAAAATGTAATATTCAGCTCATAAATGTCTTTGCAACATCAAAATGGTACAGAAAAATACACAAACATAGATTATCTTCCATAATAAATTCATATGCGTAATATGGAAAATTGAAATACACGCACATGAAAGCATACAAAAATTTTTCAAAAAATGATCATGACAATATACCAAAGCGCACACAAAACTGATTTTATTTTTATATGACTTGTGTTTGTGATTTAAGGTATAAACAATATTCTAACACAGCGTGCCTATATAGGCAATAGAAATAAACTGTGTTTCATTCTACAACAAATCACGGCAAGGAAGAGCGTGACGAGTGACGTCATTAAAAACTGCAAATTTATGACGTCACTTGTCGATTTCCTCGACGTTAGACGGTGTAACGTCATTTTCTCGCATCGAAAACGTTAGAATAGGATATAAATGCATGTGTTTCAGTCGATAATTTTAGCGGGATTTCTTCTAACAATGGCGAAACGTTGTGAGATTTTGAAGGAAACAACAGCATTATTGCCGATTTTCGGCCAGTTAGAATCGAAATAGATCAGCTCTAGTTTGTGATTTGTGGAGTAATAAATCACAGTTTGTCGGTCAGTTGTAAGTAGACAAATCACGCGCGCTATGCGCTCGTGATTTGTCTACTTTACAACTGGCCTCCAAATTGTGATTTATTACTCAACAAATCACAGCTAGAGCTGCTCTATTTCTTAAATAAAGCAACTCATTACTCATATCCTGCTGTTCACGACAACCCCTTTCTTTACAAACAGTGTAGATCCAGATCAGAAGAAGCCATCTGATCAGGATCTTCACTGTTTGACATTCAATTTATGAATTTGTAGGAATAAATTACATCAAGTAATCTGATTGGTTCAAAGTCAGAAATGGGTGTGGCTAAACTGAATATTCAGCAAGAGAAGGGTTAAATGACTTTTGGAAAAATATTGATGTATTGATTATCTAGTAGTACCCAAGGGTGTCAACTGTAAATAGCAGAGAATTTAATGACTTATCTGCAGTCAGGTCTGTGCCGTCTGTCTGGTCATTGATAAATAGCCATTAGTCTGAGAAGCTCCACAAACCCCACAGGTTTCTTGAAAGAATGTTCATCAATTTGTTTAGAAGCCTCCGTGGTGCAGTGGTTACGCTACTCGCCTTGTAAACCAGGGATCGCAGGATCGACCCCGGCTTCTCCAGACTTTCGGATGAGTCTTTAAACCGAGGTCCCGTCTCCGTATGACCTTAGCTGTTGGTGGGACGTAAAACTAAAACTCACTCACTCATCAATTTGTTTGCATAACATTTCATGCTTCCTCTAATGATCTCGTGAAACCATTCACCATATTTGCATTATTTGCTGGCTCCCAGCTTGCACATTGTCAATATTGGAAAAACAGGTAACCAGACCCCCCTGACCTTTCAAGGTCGGGGGGGGGGGGGTCTGGTTACCTGTTTTTCCAATACTGATAACATTCAGACTAGGAACCAGCAGATAATGCAAATAAGGTGAATTGTCAAAGAATTACATATTTTCTTTAGAATTCATTTCATGAACAAAGAAATATAAATTGTAGAAAAGTACCCAAATATTCCAAATATGTGCAAATAATGTAAAATAATACATTACTCATGGTGTGCCAAAATATATTGTCAAAACATATTATATAACATACATGACATTTGAATGATACATCAGAAAATTGTTAACATAACATAATCTGCAAATTTTTATGCCAAAACTGCATGTTTCAGCCATTAGACATAATGAACAAATGCGTATTTCAATACAATATAAAGTAAGCTTCTTGGTAATGTATATGTAATAAAATAGTGGAAATACCAAGTAATCAGCGGGTCAGCCTTTGAACCTTAAAACATGAAAAATGTTTATTTATTTTAGGATTTTTCTGATTAATATGTTGATAGGTTATTGTCTATAGGCTATGTCACAATACCATTATGATCTGTGTCCCGCATCAGTCAGTCACACAGTCATAAATTTTCAAATTCAACCTTATCTACTCCATCTGAACTATGAATGGCGGTTGATTTTCTTTAACTTTAATCTTTAACTTTTCATTCAGATTTTTAAATGGTAACCAAAGTGAATTGTCAGCGGATTCACCAGCAAACTGAATCAAATACTGTTTGGTGCCATTTAAAAAATCTCTGACCAAGAACACGTTTTATTTTGTGGAACTTGTTTCGGTCAGTAAAGACACCCTCATCGGAAGTTACATCATCGGCATTGATGTAAACTCCGAATCTGTCTGGCGGTTTACGCGTTCTGTTTGACCTGCGCACTGCTTGGTCATTGTCTATGTTGTCATGGTAAGGGACTGACAACTCCCCTTCGTTGTGTCCATCTCTACTTATCTCAGCAGTCACATTGCGAGGTAAATATGTTCTATAAAAGGGTTATCCTTTGGAAGCAAGGAATTCACCACAGAAGTGAAAAATATGGAGTATAATTTTTCTGGACCAGACTAGCTAGTTTCGGCCAATTAGGCCTCATCAGTGACCCTAAGATATTTTCAAAATTCCACAATGAAATCAATGATCCCAAAGGACAAGAAAATATAATCTACACTGTGATGTAGGGCAGGGAGACGTTTTACCGCCGCCACATATTCCCACACACCAGCCTCTGTGACATATTCTTGTTGGACAGTCTCACCTGTTACAACTTTACTAAGAAAATAGGGCGAAGGTTCAGTTGCACGAATGTATGCCATTTTCAAGCGGTCGAGGTGGACTGCAGACTTAAGAATTTCACCATTCTCGAGGTTACGTAACAAAACCATGTGGGGGCTTACACACTGATGGACCACAAAGGGTCCTGTGTATATATTCTGAAATTTCTGACCGGCACCTGTTCTTTCCTTCTGCAAGTAAACATAGTCACCTTCCGTCAAAGGCAAAGGATTAGAATTCTTATTCGCGCGTTCGAGCATGTTCTGCTGATAAGAAAGAATATTGTTTTCAACTTCGGCGCGAATGGTATTTAACTTTTCAGCATGTTTGCGGACATATGTTCTCATATTAGGCGGAATCATGTCAAAATCCGGCGGCGTCGGCGGCGATGTCCATTGGGAACTTGGGCCGTTGTCCAAATATGATTTCATGCGGCGAGTACTTGCTGCCTGAATGAACAGACTGATTGATAGAAAATGTGATGCATGGGAGAATATCTATCCAGTTCCTCAGTCTGTTATCCATGTAGGGAGTAAGTCGCTCGGCCATTGTGCGTTGTACACGTTCTACGGCACCTAAGCATTTGTGAACAAACGCTGGACTAAATTCCTGCGGAATACAAAGTTGTCGACACACCCCTCCCATGCATTTTGAGATGTTCTCCACACCGCTGTCGCTCAGTAAAGTATCACAAATACCGTATTTGGTAAACAGCTGCGTGAGGCCGGGTGCTACAGAAGGTGTGTCCTTATTCGCCAGCGGTATAGTAACAAGGTACTTACTGAACAAGTCTGTCGCTGTTAAAATGTATGTCTACCCTTGTGGAGTTATAGGCAAATTCCCATACGTGTAGGTCTATTTGCCATACCTGAAACGGGGCACTTGGGGTTCTGTAAGGAGTTACCACAGACTTTGTGTGTACTTTTGTCACTTTCCGCTTCTGACAGTCCGGACAAGAACGGACATAATCTGTGACAAGTTGACTCATACGATCAAAGAAGTAATATTCTTTCACTCTATCAAGTGTGTCCTGAATACCAGAGTGTCCACCCATGGGTGAATCATGGTAAAACTGAAGAACAGTCTTAATCATAATTTCAGGTACAACCAATTGATAGTGATTCATATTGCTGCCTCTCTTTGATTTCGATATGCGCGAGTGAAACAAGACCCCATCTATAATACAATAATCACCCGATTGTAAAAGTAACCTCCGCGTCCTCTTTTGACTTCTCGGAAGCTCATTACTTTCTAAATATTGTATAAGATGGCAAGTTCGCTATCTTCACGCTGTAAATCGCGGACTTTTTCTGGGCTGAAATCAAACGATTTGAACAATTCGACATTTTCCAGCGACATGTTTTTGGGCATATTTTCTTCCTGTGATGACTGACTGTCAGCAAACCAAGCAGTGGTATTTGTCAACTCCGACTCCAATACTGCTTCTCTTCCTGTCAGGACATCACTTTCAGGACGGTGTGAGGAAAGTCGCGCTATGTCGGATTGTTCATTTTGCACAGAAAAAAAATCGCTATGCGCATCTTTCACAACTGAACTGTGTTGTGAAATAAAATTCTGTTCATCTGAAACTACACTGTCTTCCAACGAATGGGGCTTTGTTAGCTAGTCTAGATGTTTTCATTTTACTATTGGGCCTGGGAAATTTCCCACGATGGGAAGCTTTACCTTTGATGTTACTATGTTTGACCTTTGGAAGGTCAGTATCCCCATCATATGCAGGGTCAATATCTGGCTACATGTGTAATGACATTTCTGGGGCAATTAAAGCATAATTAATGCTTTTGTGCTGATTATGTTGCTCAGAACAGATAACATCTTGTAAACTTGACCCATTAGGAAGGCTAATTTGATTGACTGGTTCCTGAACGTAAGGGAAATAAGGGTCGTTTTCATCAGGACTGGACTCAGCAGAGTCCGATGAATGTACAGGCTTAGCCCTAGATAAGCTATCACAAACAACCATAGATTCGGTAGGTTTATATGAAATGTCGAAATTGAATTCCTGCAAAATTGCAAACCATCTTTCATATATCGCCCCTTTTAGACTTTTCTGAAACAAAGCCTTCAAGGCTTGATGGTCACATTCAACAAAGAACTTAGGGCCTTTTAAATAGGAAGCGCAATCTAGGACACTTGTAACTACCCCTAGAAGCTCAAGTTTAGTCGGCCCATATGATGTTTGATAATGTGAAAGGGACTTTGATCCAAAGCAAACCACTCGAATAGTTTCACTGCCATTTCCATCAGCGTGCTTTTGGTATAACATGTACCCACTACCTTTACTAGATGTGTCAACCCCAAGGTAGAAAGGGAGATCATACCTGGGAAATGCCAACGCCTCAGAGCTGAGAAGAGACTGTTTTAACTCATCAAATGCATTCTGGTGTTCTTTATTCAAAGCAAATTTAACACCTTTCCGTAGAAGCTGATACAAACAATGGGCTTTTGCACTATAATTTTGTATGTACTTTTTAAACCAATTCATAAGCCCAAGATATCGCTTAAGCTGTTTGTGGTTCTAGGAACAGGATACTCAGAGACTGCCTTCAAACGGTCTGAGGGTTTGGCTGATGCCTTCTTTGGAAATTTCATGTCCAAGAAAAACACATCGGTTCTGTGCAAACCTACATTTTGTGGGAGAAAGTTTCAAGCCCGCTGCACGGAATCGATCAAATAATCCTTGCAAATCAGACAAGTGCTGTTCAAAAGTTTCTGAGAATATTAACACATCATCGAGATAGCACAAAGTAGAACGGAAAGACAACCCTGTTAGAATTTTGTCCATTAACCGCTGGAAACTATTTGGACTTGTTTTGAGACCTTAGGGTAGCCTTAGAAATTTGTATGTACCGAAACATGTATTGAACGCTGTATACTTGGTCGCGTCATAAGAAATTTTCATTTGAAAAAAAAAAAAAAAACCCAGAACTTTGGTCAATAGATGTTATAAAATTGAGTGTTCTATGTGTGAATGACTCAGTTAATTCTCGTATGTCAGGTATAGTGTATCGAAAATCCTGACATTGCGAATTCAAGTATCGAAAATCAACACAGAAGCGGTACAATGATAAACTAGCTTCTTTGGATCCCGGTTCGACTCCCGTTTTTGGCTTACTGCGCTTGGAAACTAAAACAATAGGGCTGGAGATAAGAATATCTTCCTTCTCACTTACAGGTGATATAATAACCTGGCGCAACAAGTCATCAAGCTGATGCCGTAAAACTTCCCGTGTAAGGCCTAAATTTGATGTTTAGATTCAGCATTAGGGTTTAAATGAATCTGGTGTTCGACCACTGAAGTCAGACCCAGGGATGGATTTTTCTCAGTAACAAATAAATCGTTGTTACTAACTAAACAGTCATCCAGCCTTCTCTTCTCATCAGAAGACAACGGCAACGCAGTTGTACTGTAATGAAAATAAGATAAAAATCTCACCCTGTTTATATGCTGCTATCAGCGGTTTCATGAACATTTTCAGATGAGCTCTGTGATTTAACATTTACATGAAAACAAGAGTGCTTGTTTGCTAGTCTATTGAAATTACAGGTTCTATTTCCATGCTGTTCTATTGAGATACCTTGCCCTAACTGGTCAGCTGATGTTACATGGAATGTATCATCCATGACTTGAAAAGACCCCATGAATAGTCACAGTCTCACTGGTGGGATTTAAGATTCTTAATGGAACCATATTATCTGATGAAATAACATATACTGATCTGGCTACAAACAAACTCTTTTTTGGAAACAAGAGCACTGCCAGTACAGATACCTTGAAGACCAGGATGTAAAACCCCAAATTAGCATTTCAGAATTCGGCTGCGCAGTGACCTTTTTCTTTGACTTGACAACCGAACTGCTGGAATGCACAGACATATTATCAAACTTCAAGGTAACGCCATGCGAGCGCAAGTACTCTGTTCCCAAAATAAGAGGATGTGAAGTATCCTTCAAAGCATAGACATTGAACGATTGCTGCTGACCGCTGATTACTGCTGAAACAGTTGCAAAACAATTAATGCTAATTTCTTGATTATTTGCCAATATAATACATTCATTACACTGTTTGACATGTAGTTTATGTTTACATGGAATGGTATCAAATAACTGCTGAGACATTAAATTAATAGAACTACCAGTGTCAAGCAATGCAGAAACATATGAAGATGAAAAGTTTACCTGTAAATACATGAAACCTGAATCATCATAATTTTTATCACAGGCATTGTCTCTAACATGTACATGTCTCTCAACTGTTTTTCTGTCAGGTGCTCTAGATCTGGCGCGATTAGTGTCTACTGGTTTCCATCCAAGGGGCCGCGCCCTGTGTTCCTTGGGATATTCTCGTTTCCCGAATGTGGATTGTTAAGAAACAGTCTGCACTGGTTAGCCCCATGTCCGCGTTGAGAGCAGAACTGGCAACTTGCATTCGGATCAAGCGACCCGGATGCAGGATTACAGCTTCGCTTTATGTGTCCAGGGGCAGAACAAGAAAACACACATGCGAACTGTTCCTTTGAGCACTTTCAGAAGCGTTACTGTCCCTACTTTGACTTGAATCGCTTATTTCCCTGTCCAACTTTGTGGATAAATCCATCACAGTGTTCTCTAACGCACGCAATTTATCCTCACCAATCTGCGTCTCACGAGAACGAGCAGCTGCCACTGTCCCAGAGTTGGTTAGGTCCCCGCCGTGACGATAGCCATACGCCTCGCCCACCTTTGCTGACGTCAGCGCTGCATGTATATCAGGTGGATTTCCAGCTCGAACAAAAAATGCGAGCTGAGCTGGAAGTCCCTGTATGAATTTGAGAAGGGTTTCCTGTGCTGGTTTTGAAAGCTTTCGATCCTTCTCGATCACTTTGCTGAAATACTCCTCTATCTGCTGACCAGGTAGTAAACACAAATTTTGGAAGCGTTCTGTTTTCACCAGAAGCACTGGTCTGTTGTCTGTTGGTGAGAATTTCTGTTAGAAGGCACCATAGAGTGCCTCCCATCATCCTCCAGGCAGCAGAACTAGGTCAGCGCCGGTCCATCTAAGTGTAGCTGGAATGCGGCAACCTTTCTATTGTCTATGACGGAAATCCTATTTAAAACACAATATGCCCAAAGTCCGACATAAACCTTTCCGGATCCTCTGTTGGGTGGCCATGAAATTTCCGCAGATTAATTTTAGCGTGCATGTTTGGTGTTTGTTGATGTTCAAATAAATGTCCGGTTGCCTGATCAGGGTTAATCATTTTGGCAAAACTGGCCTCCTGCTCACTGGAAAAAGGTAAATTCCTCGAAAATGACCATTTTTAGCTCACCTGAGTCAAAGGCTCAGGGTGAGCTATTGTCATCACCCTGTGTCCGGAGTCCGGCGTCGTCCGCCGTTCGTCGTCAACACTCTAGAGGTCACAGTTTTGACCCAATCTTAATGAAACTTGCTCAGAATGTTTGCCTCTATCAAATCTAGGTCAAGTTCGATATTGGGTCATGTCGGGTCAAAAAGTAGGTCACCAGGTCAAATCAAAGGAAAACCTTGTTGACACTCTGGAGGCCACAATTTTGGTCCAATCATCCTCAAACTTGCTCAGGGTGATCATCTGGATAATATCTTAGTCGAGTTCGAATATGAGTCATGTCGGGTCAAAAAGTAGGTCAGTAGGTCAAACCACAGAAAACCCTTGTTAGCACTCTAGAGGTCACAGTTTTGGTCAAATCATCATCAAACTTGCTCAGAATGATCATCTCTACAATATCTAGGTCAGATTCGAATATGGGTCATGTGGGGTCAAAAGTAGGTCAAATCATAGAAAAACCTTCTTTACACTAGAGACTGCAATTTTAGTCTAATTATCATCAAACGTGCTCAGAATGACCATCTTGACAATATCTAGGTCAAATTCGAACATGGGCAATGTGGGATCAAAATGTAGGTCAGCAGGTCAAATCATAGAAAAACCTTGTTAACACTCTCGAGGCCACAGTTTTGGTCAAATCATCATCAAACTTGCTCAGAATGATCATCTGTACAATATCTAGGTCAAATTCGAATATGGGTCATGTGGGGTCAAACAGTAGGTCAGTAGGTTAAATCATAGAAAAATCTTGTTAACAATCTAAAGGCCACAGTTTTTAGTCCATACAACATCTAGGTCAAATTCGAATATGGCTCATGTGGGGTCAAAAAGTAGGTCAGTAGGTTAAATCATAGAAAAACCTTGTTAACACTCTAGAGGCCACAGTTTTTAGTCCAAACATCATCAAACTTGCTCAGAATTGTCCTCTTTTGTTAATACCTTGGTCAGGAGGGGTATTTTATTTGACAGAAAATTCTGTTAGCAAACAGTGCAGACCCTGATCAGATGCCACGTTCTGTGACGTCTGATCTGGGCCTATGCTGTTTGCCAGGCTACCCCTTCAGAGCTTTCCAGCCTTTTAGGGGTTATTATAACTTTAAACAAATATTCTGTATGATAATACAGTATCTCAAGCAATTCAGACTTTCAGGGTGTTTGTATCATGGTCAAAGTTCTTTTGGCTATTTTCATAACTTTTGAACCATTTGAGGTAGAGCCTTCATGTTTGGCATGTATGTTCCTTGTGGCAACGACTTTCACCCGCACCATTTGACCTGTGACTTAACATCTGACCTTCTTTCTCATAACTTTTGAACCATTTAAGATAGAGCCTTCATATTTAGCATGTATTGTCCTTGAGACAAGGGCTTCCCAACCATGCAACATTTTGGCCAATGACCTTGACCTTTGATCATTTTTGTCATAACTTTTGAACCATTTTAGGTAGAGCCTTCATATTTGTCATGTATGTTACTTGTGTCAAGGTCTTTCCCAACATGCAAAAAATGACCTGTGGCCTTGACCTGTGACCTACTTAATCGTAACTTTGGAACCATTTGAGATAGAGCCTTCATATTTGACATGTCTATTCCTTGTGACAATGGCTTCACATCCATACAAAAGTTTGACCTGTGACCTTGAACTTTGACCTACTTTATCATAACTTTTGAGATAGAGCCTTCATATTTGGCATGTATTTTCCTTCTGACGAGGCACCTTACTGTATTACCTACCATTTCATTGCTTGCAGTGTGGATCAGGTGAGCGATCCAGGGCCATCATGGCCCTCTTGTTATACTAGTTATCACACTGTCATGTTTGTTGAAAATATAAATTTAGATTCTCCACCATGTGATAGTTTAGGGTTCTTTTCTGTAACCATACGTACGTCAACGTCTTTTCTACGTCTGTTCTTCTTTTTGGGGGAATTAACTCAAGGAAGAACAAATATCACTTTTAGTTTCTTTTATTGCATATTGTTCATTTTCTTATATCAGTTTCAACATTATAAATTTTATTAATCTTCATTCAGTTCCCAACACTAAACTTAAATAATTTCTATATTAAAACTTTTAAATATAATTTAGGATGGTAAAGGCCAAAACTTTTGTCCCCGCCCATGATAGGGGCTTGAAGAAATATATTGGCTGCATGATGCTTCCACGTAGAGCTGAATCCGGCCCTCACACTAGTACTGGTAAACCGCTTAGAGGATCTAAGCCTGTCCAGGAACCGCGGTGCGAGGCGGACCGTCCATGTTAATAAACCCTATTGGTTTCAATGGGCATCAGGACTTGAGATATAATTTCATCTCAATGTCGGGTAACAGTCCCACAAAATTGGAAGCAACGTCTCCAAAATGACCTTTACAGTGTTGACGGGGACGTTAAACCTCAAATCAAACAAACAAAAAGCCAAAACTTGTTAACTGTCGAAATGTAGAATTTTGCATGCCAAATCTTGAATGCCTCTCATAAAGAAGCCCTCCCTTTATATATGGTGTCATGCTTCCAGCTGGGCAAATATTTCAACTTCATTAAGACTCAAAGAGGTGATTAGGGACTGACCACACAGAGAGTCAGGTGAAGCTGGCGTTAAGAATAACTATTAATGCCCAAGTGAAATGGCCCAGAAAGTAGAAGATAAACATATCATGCTACCATATATGTATGTTACATCATGATGTGTTACAATACAACAAATATTAGCTACCCAGCACGCACACGTCGCTAGGGCAACGACAACTCAACGTCGGTGCAACGTCACCGACGTTGATGTGACGTTGCATAAAGGTCATGATGTTGTACAGACGTTAGTGTGACGTCAAAATTACGTCATGTACCTATTTTCCGACACAACATACGCCGAAAAAAAATGTGTAAAACAGCTGAAAAAAGAAACCGGTTAATAGGCCTACATAAGATCTTTAGAAATCTATATATAAAATATATTGAAAAAGTAAATACTCGCATCACTTTGCCTGGACAGGCTCAGACCTCTAAGAGGTTTACCAGAACTCATGTTAGCTCTACACGGATGCTCAATCTAAGCCCAATTGGGCGGGGCAACAGTTCAGTGACAGTTGTGAGCGCTGTCCCTTTAATATTTTACCACGTGGTGTGCTAATTTTGGTTCGGGACTACAATTAAGATTGTGCCACCAATGCAAAAGGTGCAAAGTATCTTCAATTTATTTTGTATCTGCAATGAAAAAACAGTATATGGTCTTTAAAAATCTATTTATTCGATATAATTGTTTCCTTGAAATTTTAAATAATTTTATAAGGTATTATCGCTACAGGAAAAAAAAAAAATTCACATTACACACACAGAATCCCTTCTGCAATGAATGGATGATTCCAATATGTATTACTACGCGGAAGATAACTAACTTTGCAGCTCTTCGACTTATGATGAAATATAGTGCCTCATTTTTTGTATTTTAAAGAGTAACTTTTAATACTTTTCACAACTTTTTAACCAGTAAACTTTATCCATGTCTTCCACAGGACAAGAAACATTGTTCAGAGTGTATGTCGGTAACTTGAAACCAAATGTTGAGGAGGGGACGCTGCGGAATGTGTTTGAAGAGCACGGCATCGTGGTTGGGAACGTTATCGTGAAACGGAGCTTTGCGTTCGTCGACTGTCCAGACCAAATCAACGTCGATAAAGCAATTGACAGGTTAAACGGTGTGTAATTAACACACTTTCTTATATTTTCATTGTTTGCAATTGTTTCTTAGCGTAGCTATTGTATATTATCTGTGTAATTTGCTAACCATGCCGGCACGACCATTCAACATGGCGGAACAGGCGTTTGACCACGTGGTTTGACATTTGATGTTGTCTGAAAAATTAGCTATCATAGTAATACGAATACTTACGTGTTTTCATAACCGTAGAAAGTAAGTATGCTTTATTGCATGTATCATTTTAGCACTTGCTACTTGTAGGTTCGTTAGTGATTGGAAGAACCACGTGGTTTCATGTTCTAACTGGAATAACTGTCGACAAAATCTAATTAACATAAGCCCAGTAAAGTAGCTCAGTTTCAAGTGCATCTGCGTCTGAAGCTGGCACTTCAAAGTTCAATCTCCATAAATCTGATGCCCCAGTTCGATCCCCAGCGGCGGTGATTATTTAGGTGTCTGAGCATGCTCCTTTGACTGATTGATATCATTTGCAGGAATGAATGTCAAAAAGCGCACGATGTTTCGGATCGGGACAGTAACTTTAAGCCTCCTTTGCAGGTAGTCATCTTTGCAGGTAACTATTTACAATCTGAATAACAGAGGTAACCTAAAAAGCATACTTCTGTTCCGAGGATTATATACAGTTTTGCTAGTCCTGTACAACAAGACCCTACTGACGTTCAGTCACTCCGTAGGGTCTTGTGTCCTTCCATACAAAAACTGGAAATTCTGAAAATCACACCAATATTCAATATTGGTGGCATGTTCAATAAAAAGGATATGATCATATGACGAATAACATACAAATCTTACGTTTGGCAAAGCAGCTTCCTTGTTTTTAACCTGTAAGTGCATGTAAACGTTAACTTTTCACAAAACGCGACTCTGTACAGGGTCGCCGATGGAAACAATATGGCTGTTCATTTCCGTAATTTGTCCGGTGAATCCCGGTGATGATCGTAAAGGCAAAGATAAAACCCAGTACTTGATTCTCCGTACAGCGTATGAGAATAGAATAGAATTGTTTATTTCACCAATTGTGGACCCTCGCGGGTACAAAACTACATGCAATAGGGTTCGCCGGTCATCCGGGTACTTTCGTTTGTCACGTGATAGCAACGAGCACGCGGGTGAATACAAACACCATTTTGAATAAGCAAATAGTGTAAATAAAACCCAAGTCACTAGCACATTTCTTACAATTTTGATAAAACATGCCAAAAATCTGTAGTGCAGGTGGTTGTACAAATCATCATTTACAACTGGATAAAAAGCTATCATTCTATCAATTCCCAAATGGAGAAAAACATCCAGAGAGACGGTCTCGGTGGATAAGGGCCTGCAGTCGCCAGAACGCTGATGGTTCAGACTGGATTCCTACATCAAAATATGTTTACATGTGCAGTGAACATTTTATAACAGGTAATTGATTCACAAAACATTATTCTTTGGGCCATGCTTTGTTGATAATGAACTGAAATTGTCCTTTCTATTGGTAAAATTGTCTGTTGATTTCTCTCTAGTGCTCGTATTTCTCCCTTTCAACAACATTTCTGCACTTACAGAGGCGATCCCTTGGAACATCACCACAGGTGTTGGATGGGTGACTAAATTTAGAAATTGATTGTAATTAACTTTAAAGTGTAGAAAAAAAACAACTCCTTACTGGATGTGCTAAAGAAGATGAACAGGGGTCCTAAAATGAATGCCTCTGATCTAAAGATCAAAACAACAACAAGGTCTTTAGAATGTGTGCCTTGTAAATGAACTAGCCTGTCCCCCTAGCCTTGGCATAACCTCGGATCTGGGTTCACACTATTTGCAGAAATGACATATGACATGCAAACAGTATGGACCCAGATCAGATGAGCAGTCTGATCTGGGTCCACACTGTTTGCAGAAATGACTTAAAGCTACCGGCAGTCAACGATTTTTTTACAGGCAAACAGTGTGGACTCAGATCAGACAGCTCCTCTTAGCAATCTGATCTGTGTTATTTTGACAATAAACAGAATGTCAAACCTACCTTGACACTTGGATAGAGTATATTTCCCGAGTCCATGACACCTCCGAATACACAACACTTGACACTAGTCCGTAGACATCGGTTATCAGGCAGCTGTTATTTCACTAAATGGAAATTTCCCGCCTCGTTATTCTTTACTTTTAATCATTTTTACTTACAGTAACATGCATTTTCAGGTTAAAAAACGATTTTATTCAATGTAATTGATAGCGATCTAAAGGGTAATTGCCGGTCGCTCTGTTATTGTTTTCACCTCAAAAATGGCGGCCTATCGGTTGCTACGGGCAGTGACGTCACGCCGGCGAACCCTATGAGAATTTACTGTCTGTCTGCTTGGAATACTTGGAGGGGGCAATAATAAATGTGTATGACCTTGTTGCTGCGAATCTGCAGTTTCTAGAACTGAAAATGGAGTAATTTACTGATATGAACTTAGGCACTGCCTTAATGCTGTAGTGGTAGGATAGGTAAGGGTAGGATAGGAGTAAGAGTAAGAGTAAGGTAGCAGTAGGGGCAGGGGTGGGGTAGAGGTAGGATAGGGTATTGTAGGGGTGGGTGTAGGGTACAGATTACTGTTAGGGTAAGGTAGGGGGTAGGGTGGGTTAGGATAGGGGTATGGGGTAGGTAGGGGTATGGTAGCGGAAGAGGTAGGTGTGAGGAAAAGGGGATGGGAATGGATAGGGTTGGGGTAGGGGTATGATAGGGGAAGGGGGTAGGGTTAAGGGCTGTGGTATGGTAAGGGGTAGGGTTTATATGCATGGACAGTCCGACTCGCACAACTTTGCCTGGACTGGCTTAGATTTCTAAGAGGTTTACCAGTACTCGTGTGCAGTCAGCATGGAAGCATCCTGCAGCCCATCTATTTCTTCAAGCCCCGATGGGCGGGGGCCGGGCTTGGGTATTGGATTGGGTAGGGTAGGGGTCGGTTGGGTAAATGTAGGGGTATGGGGCGTGGTAGGGTATGGTTAGCCGAAGGGGTAGGGGTAAGAGGTAGGGGCTGGGTATGGGGTGTGGGTAGGTTAGGGGTTGGGTAGGGTAAGTGTAGGGGTAGGGGGCGTGGTAGGGTATGGGTAGCGGAAAGGGTAGGGGTAAGAGGTAGGTGCTGTGGTATGAGATGGGGGTAGGGTAGGGGTATGGGGCATGGTAGGGGAAGTGATAGGGTATGGGTAAGAGGTAGTGGCTATGGTATGGATATTGGTATGGTAGCGGGTGGGTAGGTACGGGTAAGGGGTATGGTTGGGGTATGGTAGCGGAAGGGGTAGGTGCGAGGGAAAGGGGATGGTTATGGGGTAGGGTATGGGAATGGATAGGGTTGGGGTAGGGTATGATAGGGGAAGGGGGTAGGGGTAAGGGCTGGGGTATGGTAAGGGGTAGGGGTGAGGTAGGTGTAGGGTTAGTGGGATGGTGTATGGTAGGGGAAAGGGGTAGGGGTATTGTAGGGGAAGGGGGTTGGGGATAGCATAGGGAAGGAGTAAGGGTATGATAGGGGTGGGTAGAGGCTAGGGGTCGGTATGAGGAGGGTGTGTATAGGGTAGGGTAAAATTGGATAGGGTGTACCCTTGCATGATTCTTTCCTTTAAGAAATTGCCTTTCCTTTTACAACTACGCAGACAAAGCAAAACCATGTGATATAGTCGAAACCACTACAGCTTCTAATTTCAAATGAGTGACAGAATGCTTAAAACCTCTGTTTCTCTTTAAAAAAAAATCCCTGGCAACACGGCTATGTTTGATGTTGTTCTATTCAGATCAGTTTTTCCGCGAATAGTGACGTCACTGGTTTCGGCAGGAATCGAAACATCCCGAAGTGAAATCCAATATGGTGGACGGATAAAAAACAGTACCTAACGCTTCGTGGACATTTTTAGGATAATATTGAATATTTTTGGGCTTATTTTGAACAGAGAACAATACAGTTCAGTGACTTATATCGGATGACATTATAAAACCAGTGATTTTCCTGTTTCTTAACGGAATTTCCAGTTTTTCGCGGTTGGGACTCATGACCTTACAGGAAAGCAGCGTAGCGTAATGTATGGAAGGTCATGAGTTCAGGACTACAGGTTTGCAGGATGAAAGCCTACACAGTGATTGTGTAATTTCGGTAGGGATCTTTTTCCTGCACAGGGAATGGTTCTCCCTGCACAGGGGGCCAAGTTAACGCCCTGATCTGAAGGTCGGTGCACTTTGTGGCATTCTTAAATCTTACACTATAAATCTTATCCTGCACGTAATCCTCGCGAGGGGGTGTTGCAGTACAACTAGATAGATAGATAAAGGTCTTGTTCGCCCAATCTTGGAATATATCTCTGACATTTATAAAGAGTCGTTCTTTCCCAGAACCATTAGAGATTGGAATGCCCTTCCCGATTCGATTATTTCGACAGCTGAAGGTGCTGATGATTGTGCAGCTAAATTTACCTCTTTGGTTAGAGCTAGGGACTAACTTCCCACATCACAGGTCCTGGTGTATGAATGTCATTTGACGTGTCACCAGTAACAATTCTGATTCAATGCTGATGGTAGTTGTATCTGGGACCCCAGTGCATTGGTCCTTAATGATGAAATTGAGAAAGTTCAGAATAGAGCTGCTAGATTTGTAACAGGCAATTACTGCTTTGAAACTGGGAGCATGACTTGAATACTTGGAAAATTAAAATGGGAGTCTCTCAAGAAAAGGAGAAAAGTCAGTAGGCTAATCCTTTTATACAAAGGTCTAAAGGGTGCTGCCAGCATTCCAACAGATGACCTTGTTCCCCCAGCTAGACACTGTAGAAATCACCATTTGTTGGCGTTTCAGACCCTTAGCGCAAGAACTGACATTTATAAAGAGTCGTTCTTCCCCAGAACCATGAGAGATTGGATTGCCCTTCCCGATTCGATTATTTCGACAGCTGAAGGTGCTGATGATTGTGCAGCTAAATTTACCTCTTTGGTTAGAGCTAGGGACTAACTTCCCACATCACAGGTCCTGGTGTATGAATGTCATTTGAAGTGTCACCAGTAACAATTCTGATTCTTTGAACTCCTCTGTGGTCTTGGCAGAAGAGGGAAGACTATTCCATTGAGGAATACAGGGCTTCCATTAGAAGTCCCAGACTTCCTACCCTTGAAATCTGGAAGTCCCACTGGAAAATTCAGGAAGTCCCAATTTTGAAGCAATGTGTTTGCAGATCGTAAAATTGTTCTGATGAAGAAATAGATTATTTAATCTAGGAATCTCTTGTTTGCTTTTTTATTCACCTGTGTATTCTTTTAGATTGGTAGTAAAGTGTGGATAGGTAAACTGGCTCAAAAATGACTTAGTGTTGACTGGGCCGTTTTAACTCTTAAACAAACAAGTTCTGTTTTCAGCAAGTATAAACTGCACATAACTATGGTGAGTACACTGCAGAAGAGTGCATGCGAGAAAGAAAAATATTTTTGCTTGGCCTGTATAAATATTTATACTTCCCAGGTTCCGCCCCGGCCCATAGGGGCTTGAAGAAATATATGGGCTGCATAGTGTTTCCACGCAGAGCTGAATCCGGCCCTCACACTTGTACTGGTAAACCGCTTAGGCGGTGCGAGGCGGACCGTCCATGCTTATAAACCCTATTGGTTTCATTGGGCGACAGGGCTTGAGCTGTCATTTCATCTCAATGTCGGGTAAAAGTCCCACAAAATTGGAAGCAACGTCTCCAAAATGAGCTTTACAGTGTTGAAGGGGACGTTAAACCTCAAATCAGACAAAACTTCCCAGGTACCCCCCCCCCCCCCCCACACACACACAAATAAATCCTCGGATTACTGTATTCCGGTGTGTATAACTGGCATTTACATAATATCAGATTATTGCACATACCTAGATTTGGAGCTATAAGGGCAGAAAGAAAAAAGAAATTCTAGAATATTATTCGCAGGGATGATTTTCTGAATTGTTTGTTGCATCCGAGTGAAAAAAATACGAAATTACATGTTTGCAAAGAAAAAACGTAACTTAAGATTGTACGAAAAAAGGCTGGAGAAACCACGTGGTTGCTAAAATCCTAATACACCATACATGTACGTTGAAGATTTTGCTGAATCATTGTGTCTTGAGAGCGAAAAACCCATGAAATCAAACGTTTTTGTGAAGAAGAAATGTGTGTGTGTGTGTGTGTATTCGGGTTTAACGTCGCTTTCAACAATTTTTCAGTCATATCACGACGGTGTCTGGTTGCGACAGGGAGCTCAATGCTCACTTTTATAGTGCTGCCTCACAGAAGTATCATGTCACAGACACATTACATGATACCACACCCAGTCACATCCTGACACTGGGTCGACCAGTCCTAGCTCTATCCCATAAATCTGAGTGCCAAGCGAGGAGCAGCTAGTACCATTTTTAATGACTTCGGTATGTCACAGCCGGGATCAAACCTGTAACCTCCTTCCCCGGAGCGGACACTCTACCAACTGAGCTATCGGGGCCGGTGAAGAAAAAATGTCTAAAATGAAACAATACCACCCCAATCCCCAACCCCAAGAGATGCTTTGGCAAAGAAATTGTCACTTGAGACAAATGTCGTCTTTAGCAGTGTTTGCGTTAGCGCAGACAAGATTTCACTTGGAAGCAAAAAAATTACCCACAAAGTCGGTAGGAATGCAAAGTACCTTTTATGATGCGCTGCCAGTTGTGCTGATGTTAAAGTTCAAAGAAAGCTGACACATGCTCAATAGGGTGCATTCTTTTCGGCTTCCTGAGATAATAGCGGTAACTAAGCATGCACCGCAAAATGAGTAATAACAATTTAATTCCTGCTAATTGGGACTCAAAAGAACAGAAGAAAACAAATTTAATATTGCGTAAAGTCTTGATTTGCTAGTCAAAACATGACAAAAAAAGATTTAATCGTAAGCGCATGTTGTGCACTGATCAGTCTGCACAGGGAATGGTTCTATCGACTACGATGTCCGGAGAACGATTAAAAGTTTGATACTTATGATGCAACAGTCAGTTGTTAATTATCACTGGTGCGATTTTCGGGCGCAGATACACACAGGTAAAAAAGCTTGTGTAGATAAGGAACCAGAGGCGACATTCTTTTTTCCAGCATCCAATTTTCACGAAATGACTCAAGGACAGGAAATGAGTCAATGACCAGTGTTTCAGATTGGCGTCGGCCATTGGTCATTGGCCGAAAAAATTTCCTGGTGTCCAAAAAAATCATGCAAAGAGGTCGAAATGACCGAGAATTAAAATAAAAGCGGCCACGATGGCGACTGTAAGTTCGGCACGTCGGTCCAGGCTTTTATTCGTCAATAGTTGCTGCATCGCTTAGCCAATGAAAAAATCGATAACCTCTACTACGCGGGTTGGTACCCTCATCGCCTGTTTTTATTGAATGCGACCTAATGATAAATTGGAAGCCATTAAATTTGCACACGTCGCACTAGTATGGCGACCTCCAGGAAAAGGAAAGTAACTTCCGAAACGGGACCAAAAACTCTGTTTTAATGCGAATTTCGGACAAATATATCTACCAAATCGGTCGACGATTCGTCTAGCAAGTCGGACGATCACGTCCACAAAGACCAGACGCCTCAAAACACAGTATGATTTCAAGCAAGTTTCAATTCGAAATAAAACCTGAAAGTGTATCCATTCCCCTTAATGAGACTCAATATGGGAAATGGATACACTTTCTGGTTTTATTTACCCCTTAATGAGCTTCACTTGTGTTATATTTTTAGAAGTTTGGATCTGAGATAAAAGTTGAATTTTTGCTAAGTTCAGATATAAAAAATGGTGTTTTTTCAAATCAAATTTACCCCCCCCCCCCCCCCCCCCCCCGGAAATGCTCAGAATGGAGGAAATGGCACCATCTACCCCTTCGCTCGCTAGTTGCAAAAGTTTTGTTCAAAAGGCCAAAACTTTTTTGCCTTCTTTGGTCATCTGTCCTTAAGACCATTTTTTCTGGCAGAAACACTGAACGATGCGAATTTTCTTGCCTTAGTCTTGTTTTTGTTCTGAACAATGCAAAGCTTATGGAGCTAACGGTAAAATAGCGCAAATAGTCAGCTACGTCACTGCCAGCTATTTGTTGGCGAACTATACTTTGGCAATGCATTTTGCGTTCCATCTATTTACCGGTAATAACACTTATCGCTTTTCACAGTTGATGGTCTTTCACAGACTTTGCACAGCTAATTAGTTCTGATCGATAGGTGACCAGGTGATTTGCAGTAATTGCCCAGATGTAACAGATAAGTTTATCTGATATAAGACACCTTCAGTAGTTCTAATCCTTTGTTTGGTCTAAGTGTCAAATGCCTGGGGGCAATCACGAGACTTTCGAGAAGTTTCACAAAGAGAAGTGTCTTTTGTACCGGTACAGACAAAATCCAACCACGGTTCGATATTTATTTTTGGCGAACCACAGTTTACTGGTATATCGCTGCACCCATAGTGGGGACTATATTGGATTTGCCTTGTCCTGTGATTTTGTAATTCCATTATTCATGATAACTCGAAAATGTTTGAGGTATTTTCATGGAACTTCACACAATTGTAAAGCACTAAGACAAGATGTGCAGAGCGCATGAACCATAGCTTTGGATTGCCCTTTGAACATTGTAAAATGGCAATTTTAACCTTGTCTGCTCCATAACTCAGTAAACGTTTGAGGTATTTTGATGAAACTTCACACAAATGTAAAGCACTATAAGGCGATGTGCAGAGCGTGTGAATCATAACTCTGGATTGCCTACTTTTGGAGTTATTGTCCTTTGAACATTGAAAAATGGCACTTGGAATAAACTCAGTACAGCAATAATTTGTGTCGTTCCATAGGCTGAAAGCTGAAAACATTTTTTTCTTGTATTTTTCTTTTCTAATAGCGCTATAGCGGGCGATAGTCAGATCCTCTGAGTTCTAGTTCGGTCTGGTATTTAGTGTAAGCCACCCGGCCTACACAAGTCACAATGTGGATAAAGTCTCTTGCTCAAGGCAACAACACTTATGTTAGTGGGGATTGAACCCGGTCCCTCACAATCTCTAATCCGATGCTTTGCCACAGTAATGTGAACTGGGCTACCACACACTGCATTCTCGCTATATTGTTGCATAATTTTGATTCTGTGAATAGCGGTTCCTACTATCTAATATAGGGATAGCCTAATATAGGGATACAGACTGGCGGTCACCTGAGGTGAGCAAAAAAACCCAGTTCATCAAAGTACTTCGTCTCCCAGCTGGTGACAACTAATTTAGTCCCTAGTATGGGCATCAATCATAAGGTAAGCCCTGCATATGTATAGTCAATATGATTTCTGTTTTCATTTCCAGGTTCTCAGTTTTCTGGATCAGAGAAAATGCAGGTTGAACCATCAGTCGGACGTAGAAGGTAACTAGTTTTGGAAGTTGTAACAGTTTATTGACAAATTCCAGTTTTGGCATAACCCAGTACCCACAGTGCATTTAAATCTATTGAACAAGTTTGCTTGGCTATAAGTTGTTTTACAAATCAATGCAACCAACTGCGTACCTGTAACATATTTAAAACCTACAGGCAACCAACTAACTTAACTGTAACTGATATTGGATGTTTCCATAATGTGTAAAACGTGTTAGGAGTGTACTGAATTTACAGATAGTGTAGCCACCTGACCAGCATTTTGGATATTGGTGACAATCCCTTGGGTAGTTGCCTTACTGCAACATCTTGGGGTCGGTCTGAAACATATGTGTGACAGCGCCTTTGACAGGAATGATTTGTTTGTTGAATTTGAGGTTTAATGTTCCCAACACTTTTTAGGTAATTTTGGAGACTTGCTTCCAGTTATTGTGGGACTTAACCCGTCATTTAGATGAAATCACATCATAATCCCTGTCGCCTAATGAAACCAAAAGGGTTTATATGCTTGGACAGTCAGACTTGCGGCCCTTAGGAAAAACCTTTAAACAGCATCTCCTAGGCTAATTGTCAATTTTCAAAATAATTTAACAGACATCTTCCTTTCTTAACCCATTTTGTACCAGACACCCCAAAACGGGTAATTGGCAAACAGTGCAGGACTGCAGGCCCAGAGCAGATGCCGCAGAATATGGCGTTTGATCAGGGCCTACACTGTTTGTCAATAGTTAGCCATTTTCCGAATAAATTTTGAATAAAACACAACCTGCTATATATAAGAAGGAAGATTCCATTTGGTACCAAAAGGGTTAATGGTGTGATTTCAAAATAATTTCACAGAAATAATCCTTGTGTGTCGCGCCACCAAATATGCTAAAATTGTTTTGCTCTGATGAATGAAATGGCTGTCAGAGCTAAAAAAAACCTCTAATTGACGCATCCTCCCATGTGGTTTGCCAAATTTCAAACCCATTACACAGAAATTAAATACTCTTATACATGTACTTCTTTACCAAAATTGATGAAATGGTTTGGCTCAGCTTAGGTCTGCACCATTGAAATTTTCCATGTATGGCCAGCATTTACCCCCCTCCCCTTCCCCATCCCACTGGGATGGGAAAAAAATTTTTTAACACTGAAATTGTGGTATATAAGGGAGAGTACATAGTAGAACGGTTGATCTCAGTTGTTACTTGTTTTTTATAAGCCCGTTTGAAAAAAGGTCATATTGTTATGCCCCCCCGGGCGTCTGTCCATCTGTAAACTTTTCGTTTCCGGATAACTCCTCCTACAGTTTACATCCGAACAAGCTGAAACTTCATACATAGACCATGATGTGGGGCAGCGTATATTGTTCGAGGTTGCGGTCCACCAAATATTAAGTTATGCCCCTTTGAAATTTTTTTTTGGAATTTTTCGTTTCCAGATAACTCCTCCTACAGTTTACATCCAATCAAGCTGAAACAAGGGTGACAACCTATGTCATAGCAGAGATGTCGTACCCATTTCAGTAGCAGCCATATTGGTGTAAATAGCGTAGATAAAAATACTTCAAACTAGATATGTACATTAAGAGTCTTCAGAAAACACACTTCAGCTGGTAACGAACAATATTTGCATCCCATCGGTGAGCTAAGTTTGTCTAGAAACATTGAAAAGGCTTTGATAGCTTCACCACAAGATTTGTTTCGGCGCTGTAAACAATGGTAGTTCCGACATCATAGCAAAATCAGCTTGTGTCGAATTATTTAAAGGAGCCAGATTTCAGTATGTTTGATTCTTTTATGACCAAATGCACTGACTGCGCCTACTTGTTGTAGTAAAGGCTGACAAACCTACTAATGGTTACAACATCACTGCTCTGATGTAAGTTGTTCATCCTGAGTTAGACCATGATGTTGGGCAGTGCATATTGTTTCGAGGTTAGGGTCCACTGAATAATAAGAGTTATGCCCCTTTGAAATTTTTTTGTAAACTTTTCGTTTCCCTAGGACTCCTACATTTTACATCAGATTTAGCTGAAACTCCATATATAATTAGACCATGATATGGGGTAGCGCATATTGTTTTGAGGTTATGGTCCACCAAATAATAATAATAATAGAGTTATGCCCCTTTGAAAAATTCTGTAAATATTTTGTTTCTGGATAACTCCTGCATTTTAGATCTGATGATATTGAAACTTTACATACAGTAAGACCATGATATGGAACAGTGCATATTATTTTGAGGTTATGGTCTGCCAGATATTACCAGCAAAACTCCTTTCACAGATTTATATTAGGCCAATATAAAATATATGTGTGGTTCCGGTTACCCGACCGTGCCTAGCTTTTACCCGCCGACCCTAATTATTTTTTTCTATCATGAACATTCCAAACATTTTATGTGCAAAAACGGTCTTTCAATTTTTCATGGTTAAAGTATTTAAGTACATATTCATTAAAAAGCGCTTTCATTGAAGGACAATCTGGTCGTATTTACGCATGAAAATGGTGTGCGTCTGCAAAAAAAAAAACAAAAAAAAAACAAAACATCAAACACATCCGTGTTTGTCTCTAAATAACTGTGAGCCTAGAATAAAAATGCATATCGTAAGCATCGCTATTTAAAAGCTGTTTTTTTTTATCAATTACCGTGAGCTGTCAGTTAACGGTAAGTGGCCTGTGAAAATCAATAACAATTAGCCAGTTACAGTTCAAATGGGTCAGGGATATGGCACGTGGCTACTTCTGAAGAAGCCGACGCTATGAAGTAACCCATAATTATATTCCAAAATCTCCAGTACTTAACACATTCAAGATCGTTCATGCAAGCCAACAGAACCACCACCGGAAACAAAATAAATAAGAAAAAACTACTACCAGAGGGTAAAACGTCTGTTGTCTCCTTTGATCAACAGGTATTTTCCATGTACCGGTAAGAGAGGCAAAATTAGGAAGCGGTCGGAACCCACAAATTTTGAATGCAATTTGTTTTCGGAAGCGCAAGCTGCATAAAATCCATGTCTCGGACGCATAAAAAAGGACAATGGCGCACATTTCTTGCGGTATGCAGACCGTGACGGTATGACCCCTCTCAATAATCAGATTACTTTTGTGACAATAAAAATTATCCAAATCATGTTTTACATCCTGTAGCGATAATCAGACAAGTGTGCACGCTTCAACAAACATCAATAATGCAGACAGCTTGTGTAAATCTCTCAAGTATTTTCACTATCTCCATGAACAGAAAGCTAAGCCTCCACAGATGCGCAGGATGATCGTAGTCTTCGCTTGTCACACATATATAGTTTTTGTCATGCCGCACTTGATTTCCCGCCGTCATTTTGAACGTGCATTTGTTGCAGTCTGAAATTTTCCCACGTTTTTCAATAACACGTCATCGATAGTTTGCACACACGGTCTTCGCATCCAATTTTTGGAAAACATGACAGTAAAACTGTGCGACAGGTGAAGTCACAGATCAGCCTGCGCAGTCTTATCAGTCTTTGCTCTTTGTTCAAACCTGTTGTAGTATGGCTTCTGGGATATGCAGTGAGCAGCAAACGAAGAGCTCGCTGTACAGGCTGATCTTACGTTAAAAGAAAAATTTTTTCGTGAGTGCAGGAAGCAGTTTAACCTGTTGTAATATATATGTCCAACAAAGACGGTAGTTAATGAGCTAGGATGTCATATGGTGGTGACATCAGAAATGCTTTCCGAGAAAAGCACTGAATGCGTATGGGCGCACAGAAAAGACTCAGATCAGCTTGAAGTTCTGCACAGTCTGATCTGAGTTTATTGTTCACAAGGTTTCATTTCTCGGAAAGTTTAGACACTCGCTGATCAGACTGGCCGCATATCCACATGATAACACTGATCAGGTAAACTTTCACACCTAATGGTTTAATTGGTATCACTTACATGTACACTGGTCATCAAATCTTAAAGTGAGATAATTTGGAACAATAAACAGCGGGATTAGCGGTAAACCTTCAAACAGGCAACAATCTATTGCTAAAAAAGTGTCTAAAATATCCATTCTTTAAACAGGTATGACGTTGTTATATTTTGGTCAACGTTGAGGTTTAACGTTCCCGTCAACACTGTAAAGGTCATTTTGGAGACGTTGCTTCCAATGCTGTAGGACTTTTACCCGACCTTGAGATGAACAGACTCAATAAAACCGAGTCTGCTATTTTCGTTTATTTGGTGTATTCTTTGCTTCCAGAGGATCTAACTATTCAGAACTTATCCCTGCTCACCCTTGCATGCCCCTAGTTAAAGGGGAAAGCAGACTTAACTGGGGATATATTTTTTTCCCATTCTCTGCTCCAGAACATACATGTACATTGTGGTTTCTTATTACAACCACCTCAATGGCATGGTTCTATTGAGTTTCCACACTGTGCAAGTTTGGATTGAAGTCATGAAAGAGGCAGTTAGGGAAACATGCAACTATGATGTAGTGCACACGTGTGTAGAAATGTTGTTTATGTTTTTTGTGCAATCAAGATCAGGAACTTAACTTTTCAAAATGAAGGATTTTGGACTCCTGTTTTCAGAATCATCTATCTATCTATCTATCTATCTATCTATCTATCTATCTATCTATCTATCTATCTATCTATCTATCTATCTATCTATCTATCTGTCATGTTCAGCTTTAAGACCAAGTAAGACAGATACAAATGGCACAAGGACTACGATTTGAAAAGACTATATAAAATAGTTTCTGCTGGTGCTAATTGCTGGATGTTTAATTTGCAGCATTAAGCCGTTAAAAGAAACTTTCTGATGAGGCCTAATTGGCCGAAACTAGCTAGTCTGGCCCAGAAAACATGTACACTCCATATTTTTCAGTTCTTTGGTGTATTCCTTGCTTCCAAAGTATAACCCTTTTATAGAACATACTTAACTTCACTACAGCTGGTGTGTGAGACTGTGTGGCGGCGGTAAAACGTCTTCCTGCCCTACATCATGGTGTAGATTATAATTTCTTGTCCTTTGGGATCATTGATTCCATTGTGGAATTTTGAAAATATCTGAGGGTCACTGATGAGGCTAATTGGCCGAAACTAGCTAGTCTGGCCCAAAAAAACATATACACTCCATATTTTTCAGTTCTGTGGTGTATTCCTTGCTTCCAAAGGATAACCGTTTTATAGAACATATTTCTGATATCCGTTTCATCTTGATCTTTTACATTTATCTTCAATGTATATATGGTACAATAACAGTTACAACATTATTCAAGATAAAGCAACCTTCACTAGTACTGCAAGTCCCAAAGGCTGACCTTTTGTAAAAGGCAAACACATACATAGGATGTCCAATCCAAATACTTTGTTCTGACTGAAGAACACCCTTACTTTTGTAACAATTAGGACAATATGGATGAAAACTAAGCATTATTAATTATACTTTTATTTGTTTACAATGTTTTCAAGTACAATTATACAACAAAAGCAAAACAATATAACAAAAATAAGTGCAGTGTGTAGCATAGTATAGAAGGTGAGAAAAAAAATAAAAATAAAAAATAAAATAATTTTCCTACCTACCTACCCTATTTTTGAAAACCATGTAATAGGAACCACACATATAGTTTGTTTTGGCCTTACCAGTAATACTCCTTTCACAGATAACACCTCTTACATTTTACATCTGATGAAGCTGAAACTTTTCATATAGTAAGACCATGATGTGGAACAGTGCATATTATTCTGAGGTTACAATTCGCCAAACACTACCAGAGTTATTCACCTTTCACATCTTTCTCTAAACATTTTGTTTCCGGATAATGCCTCCCACATTTTACATCTGGTGAAGCTGAAACTTTACGTATAGTTTGGCTATGATGTGGAGCAGCTCATTATTTCAAGGTTACAGTCCACCACTTATTGCCGGAGTAATATTATTTTAAGGTTATAATCCACCAACTATTACCAACCATTAAAATTTGTTGGGAGACATGTTGTTTGAGCCATTGAGGGTTATTAATAGTGCCAGGCAAGAATATATGGAGCTTGTTCCTTGGTTACATTACACAAACCCTATATATGCTCCATCTTATTTATTGCCACGGGCGTATAATGCCCCGCTTGCGGAGCTCTTGTTTACTGTATTACTTCAATTTCTTGTGTACTGTATCCCTTCATTTTACAAACTGCATGATAGTGTAGATCCAGGTCAGATGGCTTTTGAAGGCTTCTACAGATATCTACATTGCAAAGGTAGAGATTGTCATGTTGTTAGGATATAGGTTAAACCCAAACGCAATCTGTCAATAATTGTGACTTAAAATTAGAAGGGGTCTGCTTTTCTTTGAGCAGATAGGCTGGTGGGTGTGTGTGGGTCGTGATTTTATATATTGTTATTAGACTTTAATTCCCTTTGTTCTGTTCTGTATAAGACTACAAAAATGGCCCTGGACATGCCACAGATGCGATGTTTGAATTAAGTGTAATTTTTGTCTTTCAGGCGTTCAAACAAAATTCAGATCCGAAACTTCCCATCTCATGTAGGAGTTAATGAGATACAGGAGCTTGTTCGGACATTCGGTCCTGTGCAAAAATGTGATCTAGGTAAGGAAATTGTGCAGTAACCTAAGCTTCTCAAGTTGACAATTACATCCTTTTTTTCCTAACTGCTTACCAGAAGACGCAAGATTTCAATTCAAATGTTGAATAGTGCCAGTTGAATACATAACTGTTACACTTAAATGTAAAATACCCCTTTTGACAATGTAGGCAGAGAAACTGATAGAGGTTATACTAATGTGGTGAAGTAGCTCAGTAGTGAGATGGCTGTGATGTACAAAGACAAAGAAAATACAACTGGAAATGTTGTAATATTCAGGGAATTTTAGCCCAAAAAGATGTTACTGTGACCATAATTAATTTCCTCCGGAGTAATTCTTAAAGAAATCACTCCTAAGGAAGTGAGTACCGGAAGCCACAGTTACATGTAAGGTACTGCAGGCCAAGTTGTTCAAAGCATCGTTAATGGGTAAGAGCACTGACTCTTACCGCTGTGGTCCATGCCCCACTCGGACCACAAGACACGCCAAAATCTGCAACGGAATGTCTGGTGGTTTTTCTCCAGGTACTTTGGTTTTTGCCCACCTCTGATTAATGATGGGCTCAAAATGATCTTGACAGGGTCATAAAACGAAAACCAAATCAAAGCATCTTTAAGAATAATGAGCTTGTTAGTGGTCAACATTTACTTCATGTAACGGTTTCATTATAGTTAAGCAACTGTGCCATAGGGCCAGTTGTTCAAAAGTAGGTTCATTAGTTAATAACTGAATGTATGATCATGTTGATCAGTTGATATGGCAAAATATACACCAGTATTTTTTGCAGAAAATGTGTGTACATGAACAGCTCTTGCAGTTGCAAAACACCACTTCTCTAGTTACAGCAGTTTATTTACTATTATTAATCAACCATAGTAGTATAGCATTTATATAACCTAAACTGCTTGCGCTTAACCGATGACCAACAGGGTCCATACAGAAAACACAGGGCCAATACGACTTTTCAATAAAATTCTCATTAAGCAAGTTATTTCATATTGACCATCTTAAAGGTCCAATTGGCCTCGGTCCAATACAGCAGACTGGTCAAGGAACTGTTATAGGGCCAATACGAAATTACTTGGTTAATAACATAATAGAGGTTACATTCTGACCACTAATGAGCTCTTACACCATTACCACTCTTGGGCGAATTCAGCAGACAACAAATTGTTGATATTTTTCTTATTTTTTTCTCCAGGAAACAGGATTTGACATCATGCAAATTGGCTCCATCTCATAGGAGAGTTTGCATTAGATGTCAAATCCTGTTTTATGGGGAAAAAAAATAGAAAAATATTTCAAAATGTTGTCTGCTGCGAAAAATAGCCAGTGTGCAGCGTTAAGCTTACCCTTCTTTAAACAACTGGGCATTGATGTTTACTTTTGCAGTTGGTGCTGAAGGTTTAGTCTATGTTACATTTGACAATCCTGACGCAGCCCAGGAGTAAGTATAGATGCATGTTCTTTCTTGCTTCACACGTCTTTTTGTAATGCCAGGGAAACATACGTAACTGATTTTACATGTAGGTTGCACCTTTTAGCTGTTACTTGCACAATTTCTTTACCAAGATGACATTTTATAACTGCAGTGATTTTATTGGATGGGATTTTCAAGCAGCGGACCTTAAAGAGCTATATTAGGGTGGGCGTTTTCCAGCAGATATTCGTTTTGGTTAACCATCTTTGATGAAGCGTTTGGAATTCCCATCCATGTCGTCTTAAAATAAACCAGCTGTCCGGCCATAATGCCGTCAGCCATTTCTTTTGTTTGGTTTATTTTACAGCCAAAATTGCCTTTATATGTTTGGATTTATTCTCAAACTCCACAGGCTGGGTTGGTTTCAAAAGAGGCGGTGTAAACGCAATTGGTTCTTTGAGAAAAAAAAGGATTTCCAGACAGTACCCAAAGGTTGAAAGTTTAAGTGGTTTTAAAGACCATTTTTGAAAAGTCCTGTAGGTGATCATCTAGGGCACTGAGTGTAGCAAAGAAGTAATAAATGAAGCCTTTTAAATATTCTTTAGTTACACTTATTTTTCTAGATATGTACCTTATTCACGTGTATTAAAGTTTGCAGATTTAAGACTGTCTCTTAATATTTGTCATTTACAAAATTCTTATAAATGAATGTTCCGTAATGATCCTAAAAATTGGGACAGACAGGCCTAAGCAAACAGTGTAGACCCAGATCAGCATCTAACTTGTTCTGCCAATCCATTTGCATCTTTTGGATTCCTGTGGATAGTCAAACAAATTTTTAAAAGTTTTAGTCGAGTTACAACATCTAATTTTTAGGATTTTTGCAGAATTAATGTTTATTACGGAAATTTGCTTTGGCTGGATATTTAAAGCAATGTTAGCTTTTAAAACATTGTTAACTATCCTAGCCAGTGCAATATGTAATGCACTGGTAATTTTGCTTGAAAAAAAATGAGCTTTTGCATTTGCTATTCAAATTTTTTTTAGCAAAATATTAGTTTATATGCCATATTTAGTGATCAAAGTTTTAACAATATGTTAAATGTGGTAAAAATCTTTAGAATTCGGACACCTTAAGGACTTGCTGCAAAGTCTTAAAATTTTGACAAAATTTGTTAGGGTCACAATTTGACAAACAAGGAAACCAAGTGGTGCAGATGGAATGGCAAACGTTGTAGACCCTGTTCAGACTGTTCCTTCAGGAGCAGAGTCTGATCTGGGTCTGCACAGTTTACTTAGGCCACTCTCAAAGGATGATAGGATCATTATGCTAACAATGTTATAAGCTTAAAACAACTGGCCCCTGGTTGCAAAATTCACTAACATTTAATGAATGCACTGATGCAAACAAGTATTCACAATTGTCCCATTATTATCCTCAGTGCTGCTTGTCCGAAGCTGTGAAGTTTCAGGACAGATCAAGGTCTGTACTGTTTGCCAGTCTTAAAGAACTGTTTTGTATCATAATGCCAGATAGAACAGATTACAGTAAACAAAGCAGGTAAAGGTGTTCATTGAAGTACTAGTAGATTTGATGCAGGTTCAAGTATTAACCCATTTGGTACCGGAAGCCCCAAAACGGGTACCCTGGCTAACAGTGCAGGCTCAGATCAGACGCGGCGTCTGATCAGGCCCTCCACTGTTTGAGAAAAGTTGAGCCATTTTCCAAATAAATTTTCATGAAAACACAACCTGACACCCCTAAATTCTGAAATGAGCTCAAGCTTGTTATGAGGAAGATTCCATTTGGTACAAAAAGGGTTAAGAGTTGAGGAATTTAGAGATGATAACCTACAGTACATAGAGGGTATTAGTCTGATGTTAATCTTAGGTTCATTTTATTGCAGGGCTGTGCAGAGGTTAAATGATGTTGAATTCCAAGGCTCGGGTCTCAAGGTAATATATGATCTTAAGAATTCCATCTTTATCAGTAGTAGTAAAACGCATTGATTGATAGAAAGGTACACTCCACATACACATTCCATGATTTATATGGGAGAATGTTGTACACGGTCAAGAGAAGTATCGGCTGGATGTGGATGGAGTGAGTTTGCCACATGATCAGTATCATCTACCACCAGGCTAAGATACACGTTGATTAAAGCACTGACATCACGCTTGACTCAGCAGAATGTAGACAGGAAGGTGGTCGTGACCGATTTGTCTGATCGGTTTTAATAGTCCAGACAGACATTGCAGTACTTGTGTGTTTGCATAACATGTTCCAGAATGAGATATTTGAAAACAGTGAAGACTGGTGTTTACCCTCAAGGTAGGGCTTACAGTACTAGGGGCAAGTTAATACAGTGTGTGCAAGAAAAGTGAAGTGCCTTTTAGAGGGGCCTTTATTTTACCTAAAGGGTCTTAGTACTTCGTTTTCAGTCCCCGGTTAATGGTCGTTATTAAAAAAAAAAAAAAAAAGATCAAGGGTTTGAGGTAAATGATGAACATATTTCCAATCATTCGCAGTTTCCACTAGAGGGCAGCTCAGCCCTGAGATGGCTAATATCTTCCTTGGATGTCTGATACCTCAACTTCCTCAAGAACTGAATTCTGCTTTTAATAAAAGTGGTTTAATGATTAAATGTTTAAAAGCAAATGAGTACATAATCTATCGTTTTCTGTGAGTCGGCCAAAATTTTGTTTCTCTTTACCCATGTTCATAAGTTCTGCATTCTGATACAACCATTGTTAGGATCCAAAAGCATTTTGTGTTTGTTACACTTCCTATGACAGCTAGTGTATAAATTGTAGAGAACCCAAAACCTGTGAACGAGAAAATGCTGTAAGCTGGCATTGTGAGACATTTTCTCATTGCTCTAGGATCAACTCGTTATTTTCAACTCCAGCGCCCCAGCCCATCAGGGGAGAAATAGATTTGGCTGCATGATGCTTCCACGCAGAGCTGAAACCCACCAAACTTGATACTGGTAAATTGTTTGGAAGGTCTAAGCCTACCCAGTAAAAGTGATTGGAGTTGAACCACTCCTTATACCCCAGTGTTTTTTTGGGGCATTAGGGTTTGAAATTCATCTCAAATGAGGGTAAGTCCCATAAAATTGGAAGCAGTCTGCAAAATGACCTAAGTGTTGAGGGGGGTGTCAAACCTCAGCTTGTAACAAATCCAACAAGTTTTCATTTCCATACTAACTTGAGAATCCAACTAACCTTGCATGAAACACAGTAGGCTGTAGAATTTGATTTTAAAAGCATAGTTTGAAAACACATACTTGATCAGTTTCATAGGTGATGGCCCCCGCCCATCGGGTTTGAAGAAATAGATGGGCTCCTCGAGAGCTGAAACCGACCGCACACGAGTACTGGTAAACCGCTTAGAGGATCAAAGCCTGCCTGGGCAAAGCAGTGCGAGTCGGTCCGTCCGTGCTTATAAACCCTATTTGTTTTATTGGGCGACAGGGCTTGAGATGTCATTTCATCTCAATGTTGGGTAAAGTCCCACAAAATTGGAAGCAACTTCTCCAAAATGACCTATACAGTGTTGATGGGGATGTTAAACCTCAAATCAAACAAACAAAACAAAGGTGCAACATGTACATGGTTTTAACTAAACAGTGTGTGATAACCATGGGTCATTAACATGCCTCCGTGGCCTAGTGGATAAGAGTGCTTCTTAGTCATTAGGTCTCTCACCGCCGTAGGTTCTAGCCGCCGTAGGTTCTAGCCTCGCTCGGGCCACTTGTGAGACGCCAAGTTCTGCAACGGAAGGTCAGGTGGTTTTTCTCTGGGTACTCCGGTTTTCACCCACCTGATTAACGATCGGCTCGATATGAGTGAAATAATCTTGAAAGGGCCGTAAAACCCAAACCAAAAAAAAAAAAAAAATAACCATGGGTCAATCACAGGGAAGCTTATCACAGTTTTATTGATTTAATGTCAGTTGATAAACAATGCCAGTTCAACCATCTCTTCTACAATTTTAGGTTGATTATGCCAATAACAGAATTCGGAGGCCTAGGATGACAAACAACAATGCTGCACAATCCATGAACAAGCCGGAATTACCATTAAAGTTTGTTGAAACTTTTCTACTTTTCGTTTCCAAGTATATTTCCCATTGAAGCAGGATCCATTTTGTTCAAGTTAAAAAAACCCACATTTGAAATCTTTAAAACATTGATATACCATATTTACCCAGATTTTTCGGACAAAAAATAATCTGAGCAAATGGTGTAGTTCCAGATCAGACTGGTCCTGATCAGGGTCTACACTTTTCGCCACTGAACAAAAGCCAGAATATATAATATAATGTTATTAATCAATTCATTTCGTATTGGCCCAGGTACAGGTCCGATGTCTGGTGCATTGGCCCGAGGCCGAAGGCTTCGGGCCAATGCAGCTGACCGAGGAGCTTTAACTGGGTCAATGCGAAATGACTTGATTAATGACAATTTTAATGACACAATTAAAAAAATATCTATTTTTTGACCTCAGTTAATATTGGTTAACCTGGTGTTAATACGGATGACCTCCGATCAATACAGGATAGTCAATTAATAATGATTGATACTGGCTGTAATGCTCATTCAAATTTGTTGTCCGAATATTTAGCATAAATTTACAGTAACTTTGTGTACCATGCACACCAGATTCAGTTGGGCACATGCCAAATGACATTTAAGCTCGGATTAGAAAATTTAAAACAAAGTTTGAATACATTTTTATGAAAGAAATTTCATTGGCCAAGTGCATGAGAAACCTGTCTCAGTGAGATTTAGGTACAGTTCTTTTCCAAACTAACTTTCACCAGAGATTTTGTTTTCCCCCCATTTGACAGATTTTTTGGTGTCTGAGATTTATAGCCAAAATAGTCATTTGTATATGGTGCTCCTACCAAAGAGTACTCCAAAAGAATTTTGGACACCTTGAAGTTCTAAAAGTTTTAACGAATTTATTTGACGTCACAGCAAGATGTCCAAAAGGTGCAAATGGAATTGCAAACAGTGTAGACCCTGAAGGAGCAGTCTGATCGTTTCCATAGGCCTATCTGGCTCAATACTTAAGACTTAAGTTATTTTTACAGAAAAATAATAAAAATTGAAATGGTGACAATATTGATTTCACTATTTCATTAAAAAGCATGTAAGAAACTGGTTTTCTTCAAAACAGTATGTTGATTTATTTTGTGTTGGTCTTCATTTTAGTGATTGCAACACTAAGATGGCCTTTTCCTGTTTCTGAAAATAGTCTTATCCAGTCTGAACCTTAATATGGGGATAATTGATCAATTCTTGTCTTACAGAATTTTAGTTGGCAGTGAATTTGTTGGTGCTATCATTGGTCGCCAAGGGCAGACAATCCATAACATCACACAACAAAGTAAAGCAAGGTTAGTTATCAACACGTGTTAACCCATTGTATGCGGGAAACTCCTAAAGGGGGGTACCTTGGCAAACAGTCTAGGCCCAGATCACGCTGCTGATCAGGGCCTGCACTATTTGCAAACAGAATTTTCTGTCAAAAAATAGAATAAAAAACAAAAAATGGGCCTGACACCCCTTATATGACAAATGGACATCAGTATACAGCAATGGAAGAGTCCACTAGCATACAATGGGTTCAAGAATAAAGCTTTTATACAGATAATGCTGAAGAATAATATTTAGGGATAACTACATAAAATTGTCATTTGCAGAGTAAGTCCTAGGTATTACAGTTTGAAATTCCATTCTATGGCCACACATGAGCAGGGCCATAAAAAGCAATTTGCAGTTGTAAAACCTCACAAAATGACGATTTTTAGTGCAGTTATCTCCTTTTTAATGCACTTATTAGATTTTGTTAAAATTGCACTATATTGCACAAAGGGGAAAGCTCTGTGAGCTCTGTAAAACCAAATGCCAGCCAACGAAAAGCGACGTTACGTGTCGATGTGAAGTTTCCGACAGTTTATCGCAAAATATACTGTCACAAACTTTTTACATCTGTTCAGATGTCGTGTTGAACAAGTGCATTAGAATAACCCTTTTTGTAGAGGAAACCCCCAAAATGGGTCACTGGCAGATAGTGCAGGCCCAGATCAGATGCCACAGAACATGGCATCTGATCAGGACCTTCACTGTTTGCAAAAAATATTTTCCAAATGAATTTACCATATAACAACCTGATGGCCCCAAATTTTGAAGTGGACTCTGCCTTCTGCCTTGTGTGAGGCAGAAGAACCTATTCAGTGCAAAAAGGGTTAATAAAATGAAGTCATTTTCATACCACATTCTTTGAGGCCAATAATACCAATTACTAGGGCTGGCTAATCGGAGCTGAAAAGACAAAAGATTATCAGTCCTTACACTGTGATCGATAATCGATTAGTAATCACTGAAGAGTTGACCATAATTTTACCTGTCTGGCTTTGTCTGAGCCCGACTCTCAGCATATGTGTATCTTACCATAAGTATATTTGAACGGACAGGCCTGAGCAAACAGCGTAGACACAGATGAGACGCCACAAATCAGGGTCTGCACTGTTTGCCACTGAGCCAGCCATTTTATGCACAACTTTGAGTAGCAAATCGTACTTATCAAATAATCGATTACAAGCAAATCAGTACTGATAATCATTTTTGTCGAATTTATCGATCGATTAATTAATTATCCGGTTAATCGTTCCAGCCTTATCAATTACACACTTGTCTGACTGCATGTTAGGGATACGAGATCAAATCGCGTAACAGTTAATACTGGTTAGTGCGAGAAAGTCCAGGTCTTCTCTGGAAGGTCAATATTCTACCACTTGAAAGAAAGATCAACAGGGTAGTGAAATATTCATGGGGGAGGGGGGGGGGGATCTTGTTTCTGAGAATGTCTTTGAAAAAAAAAATAGAAAAAAAGGTCTGGAGGTAGACAATCTACTTTGTTTTTAGCTCAACTGTCATGTGACAAGGTGAGCTTTTGTGATCACATTTTGTCCATTGTACATGCGTTTGTGCATCCCTATACAATTTCAAATAAGTATATCTCTAATACTCCATGGCCAATCTTGATCAAATTTCATGAGAAGCATCATCAGGTAGGGGGAAAGGCTCCATCAGGTTTTTGGGCTGATCAGATTGGAATTCTGGTTGCCATGGAAACAAAATGGTTCCATAGACTTATAAAGGGGAAAACGACGTTTCCACTTTTTCTCGGCCATTTCTGATCTGATCTTCATCAAACTTACAGATAACCAGGAGGGGCTTAGTCTACGTCGAGTTTGAATTTGGGCCACGCAGGTCCAATGACTTCTGAGTTACCTGCCCTTGAGCATAAGTATTAGCGAAAATTGTGTATCCAGCTTTCCGCAACCATTTTTGATCTGATCTTTTTGTTTCTTTTGGTAAACGAGGAAAAGCATAAAATCTCCGAGTTCGATTTTGGCTTGAATCTGACCACCGGATTTCCAGTAACATCCCCTTAAGGGTGAAAAATTTTCTCATAGACTTACAATGGGAAAACGATGTCCCCAACTTTGCTTGGCTATTTTATTGATTTGAGGTTTAACGTCCCCGTCAACACAGTGAAGGCCATTTTGGAGACATTGCTTCCAGTTTGGTGGGACTTTTACCTGACATTGAGTTGTAAAGACATATTAAGCCCTGCTGCCCAATGAAACCAATAGGGTTTATATGCATGAACGGTCCAACTGGCAGCAGGCTTAGAACCCCTAAGCTGTTTACCAGTACTCGTGTGCGGTTGGTTCCAGCTCTGCATGGAAGCACCATGTAGCCCAGTCTATTTCTTCAAGCCCCGATGGGCATTTTAAACCTCACAAATGATTTTCTGGTACACAGGTGAGCGATATAGGGCCATTTGGCCCTCTTGTTTACTCATTTGATACCCTAAAAATAGATGAGAATTTCTCGGATGTCTTAAAAATGTTTAAGCCCAAAAATAGTAGGGTTGGTAGGGTTTCTTGAAAAGACATTTTTTCCTCAAATGGAAAGGGTAAGAAAAAATCCAATAAACCAAAAAAAGACTATCAAATATATTGGCCATGGCCGTCAAGTAAGTTGGACCTGGAGAAACCTGTGTTAAAAAGTCTGTAAAGTTTTATTCAAAAGCTCAACTTGACTTTCTGCATGAAGTATTTCAAAATCATCTAATACAGGACTTTATATGTGTTGGTGCCTTCTTGAAGTGTTCTTAACCCATTTAGTACCAGAAACCCCAAAACGAGTAGTCTGGCAAACAGTGCAGGCCCAGATCAGGGCCTCTGATGTTTGCAAAAAGGGTCAGCCATTTTCTAAATAAATTTAGAAGAAAAACACAACGTAACACTACTAAATTTTGAAATGGACTTGTGCTATATGTAAGGAGGAAGATTCCATTTGGTACAAAAAGGGTTAAAATTGTGAATATAATTTCAGGGTGGATGTTCATCGAACAGAACATTTATCAGCTCCAGAAACGGTAAGTTTTTTACTTTATAGCCTAAAGGAGGGACTGGGCACACTGAGTTTGTCTACCTCTCTGATTAGTCTGCAGTAATAGTCTCCTACTCTGTGTGTTAACCTGCTCTCACTGTTCCTGGACAGGTTTTGCTCCACTAGCACTGTTCCTACCCTTGCTCTTTAAGGCGATTCTAATGAGTACACACAGCATACGTCTGCAAGATAAAAGTCAAGTCTCCTTAACCATTTAGTACCAGAAACCTCAAAACAGGTATTTGGCAAACAGTGCAGGTCCAGATCAGATGCTGCAGAACGCGACATCTGATCAGGGTCTACACTGTTTGCAAAAAAGTTCTGCCATTTTCCTAGTAAATTTTGAAGAAAACACAACCTGACACCCCAAAATTTTTAAATGAACTCCTGCTATATATGAGGAAGATTCCATTTGGTACAAAAAAGGGTCAATTATCCAACACCACTTATGTAGGGCTGGAAACCTGTTTGACTGAGCCATGTTAAAAGCCCCTGCCCATCGTGGCTTGAAGCAATAGATGGGCTGCATGATGCTTCCATGCAGAGCTGAAACCGACCTGCACACGAGTACTGGTAAACCGATTAGAGGATCTAAGCCTGCCCAGGCAAAGCAGTGCGAGTGGCCGTCCATGCTTATAAACCCTACTGGTTTCATTGGGCTACAGGGCTCGAGATATCATTTCATCTCGGTGTCTGGTAAAAATCCCACAAAATTGGAAGCAGCGTCTCCAAAATGACCGTTAGTGTTGACGGGGATGTTAAACCTCAAATTAAACAAACAAATCTACTGTACACCACCAGTAAGCAACAGCTTCCCTACCGGAGTTTGCAGAAAAAGAACTGCTGACTAGTCTACACAAGATACTTGACAGATTTGAACTGCTGGCCATGTAATTTTAAGTTTTGAAAACTTAAAAATTTGCAAAAACATGAACTGTTCAGATGGAAGTGTATGTGGACCCACCAGGGATGAGGAGGTGCATACTGGTTGATACCTCTGGACCAGGTGAACAGTTCAGAAATCTAGACAAGTTTTGGGTATGACTTTGAACTTAAGTTTACTTGTAAGATATTATAAAAACCCTGGTTAGGCTCCAGAAATACAATGAAATGCTGCTATTAAGATGACCTAAATTTAAAACATTTGAAAGATAGGTCTGGGTAATCACTAAATCAGAGCTTAAAAGATTGTTGATTATCAGTCCTGCCATTGTGATAGATAATCGATAAGTAATCATTGAAGATTTGGTCATAATTTTACCGGCCCCGATAGCTCAGTTGGTAGAGTGTCCGCTCCGGGGAACGGGAGGTCACGGGTTCGATCCTGGGCCACTACATACCAAAGTTGTTAAAAATGGAACTAGCTGCTCCTCGCTTGGCACTCAGATTTACGGGGTAGAGCTAGGACTGGTTGACCCAGTGTCAGGATAATGACATTGAGCTCCCTGTCGCAACGAGACACCGTCGTGATATGACTGAAAAATTGTTGAAAGCGACATTAAACCCGAATTCACACACACATTGGTCATAATTTTACCTGTCTTGTACTATACCATATGTATTTGGACAGGCCTGAGCAAACATTGTAGACCCAGATGAGATGCTGCAACAAACAGTGTAGACCCAGGTGAGATGTTGCAGAATGTGGCATCTCATCGGGGTCTGCACTGTTTGCCACTCATCCAGCTATTTTGGACACAACTTTTGGTAGTAAATTGTACTTACCAAATAAACGATTACAAGCAGATAAGTAATGATAATCATTTTTGTGGAATTTATTGAGTGATTAATCGATTATCTGATATATCGTGCCAGCCTTAATGAAAGGTTTCATTTTTTCTTTAATAATGTTTCCTACACCCAAGGTCTTCTAGGAAGAGACCTCATTCGGGACTTTTCAAAGGTTGATAGAATATAGGAATTTTACTGTAGTATCCAAACCTTTCACATGGTTATTTTTAATCCTTACCATGCTGAACCTGGAAATATCCTTTTTTGAAAACGGTATAGATACAGATCACCTTTCACATGGTTATTTTTAATCCCTACCATGCTGAACCCGGAAATATCCTTTTTTGAAAACGGTATAGATACAGATCACCTGACTTCACAGAGTGAGTGAGTGAGTTTTAGTTTTACGTCCCACCAACAGCTAAGGTCATACGGAGACTCATCCGAAAGTCTGGAGAAGCCCGGGATCGATCCTGCGATCCCTGGTTTACAAGGCGAGTAGCGTAACCACTGCACCACGGAGGCTTCTCTGGCTTCACAGAAGTCAGCTGATAAGGATCTATTATGTTTTCCATCCTGCTTCTGAATTAATGGTTAACCCTTATCTTGCTGTTCACGACAACCCCTGTCTTTGCAAACAGTGTAGATCCAGATCAGATGGCTTCTGAAGAAGCCATCTGATCAGGATCTACACTGTTTGGCATTTAGTTTTTGAATTAATAGCAATACATTACATCGTCATTTGATTGGTTGATAGACAGAAATGGGTGTGGCTTAAACGAATATTCAGCAAGATAAGTGTTAAAATTGAAATCATGCAACACTAATGGCTGAAAATTGGGGAGGAGTGTAATGCATTGAAATATTCAACATGGTTATTTTTAAGATTTTTATTGATTCTTCCACAGGTCATTTCCATCAAAGGCAGTGCTGAAAGCTGTACACAAGCCTGTTTAGAAATCATGAAAATAGTCCAGGCAGAGGCCCAGTCATTAATTAAAGGGTAAGTTACTTTCATATTACTGCATGAAGTTCAGTTAAAAGTTGAGACGACCATGCTTGTTGTTTAGTTTGCAAATTTAAATGAATACATTGTTTGAAATAATTTGATTGGTTGAGTCTGAGAATATATTTATTCAGCAGGACAACGTTTAAGGGTAAATTTAGAAACTTGTGGGTGTTTATTAGAGTTGCGAAGCGATCTACAGCATAGCTCCAAATTAGGCGCTTTTTTCATCCGACAGCTGATATTTTTCTTTTTTTTTCTGCATGAAAACCTGTTGTGGGTATTTTTCTGCATGAAAACCTGTTGTGGGTATTCTTTACATGTTTTTGTGCAGGCTGAGGCACTCCTAATGAATACCCACAATTTTTTTATTTGTGCAGAATAAAGGAAAGTATGTGGATACCTCTTATCTTTGGATATATAACAGGTACCCACAATTTGTTTTCATTGACAGATAAGAAAAACTTATCCTCCTTAAGCCTCCTGGAGTTATGGCTGTACAGAGGCCTATGTTCTGAATAATAAGTTCCATTCTAACACAGCATGCCTATACAGGAAATGAAAAAGAACTGATTTACTGTATTTACTCTAAATAATCGGACAAGTGAACTCCTTACTGCACTTATTCTGCGACATCTCACCTGTGTTTGCTTGGTTTGCTTAGCCCATTGTATGCTGATGGACTCATCCATCACTATATGTTGGACAAGTCCATTTGTCATATTAAGGGTGTCGGGCCTACTTTCATATATTTTTTTTCTACTTTGGACGGAAATTTCTGTTAGCAAATAGTGCAGGCCCTGATCAGACGCCGTGTTCTTTAAAGCGGCATCTTATCTGGGCCTGCACTTTTGCCAAGGTACCCCTTTAAGGGTTTCCGGTATGCAATGTATTAGGCCTGTCTGTCCGAAAACGGGGTAAATACGGTATATCTATAGCATATCCGTGAAAGCATGTAGTGCAAAAAGACAAAATTTTAAGATGTTACTCATAGATTCTTTGACATTAGTTGGTGAAACGTTCTTATTTCATCGAAAACGTTACAAAAGGACTTGAATGCACTGTCCCTTATTATAAGCAGTGATGTTGGCGAGATTTCTTCCAACAATGGCGAAAGATGGTGAGAATTTGAAGGAAACAAAAGCTTTATTGCCGATTTCAGCTCTAGTGTGTGAATTGAGATGGTCTTGAGATGTTGTGAGTAGACAAATCACTTGCCCTGTGAATTGATCTTATTTACAACTGACCTCCGAACTTTGATTTATTGCTATGACAACAATTCACTTCTGGAGCTGATCTATCGATGCTTTTGTACCAAATGGAATCTTCCTCCTAATTTATAACAGAGGAGTCCATTTCAAAATTTAGCGGTTTCAGGTTGTTTTCTGCAAAAATTATTTTGAAAAGTTGCTGAACATTTGCAAACAGTTTAGGCCCTGATCAGACGCCACATTCTGCGGCATCTGATCTGGGCCTGCACTGTTTGCCTGGGTACCCGTTTTTGGGTTTCTGGTACAACGTGGGTTTAAGTTTTGACTAACGTTTTCATGTTTTATTGCTTATTCCTTGTAAAAGCCTTGTTTGTGGCTTATTTTCAGAGGTTTCATTGAGAGGTGGGGCCATGGATATTTCCCTTTCTATTAACTCTTATCCTGCTGTTCATGACAACCCCTATCTTCGAAAATGGTGTAGCTCCAGATCAGATGGCTTCTGAAGAAGCCATCTGATCGGGATCTACACTGTTTGATATATATAAAGTATTACATCAAGTATTCTGATTGGTTCAAAGTCAGAACTGGGTGTGGCTAAACTGAATAATCAGCAGGATAAGGGCTAATATAGCAACAGATAAGGTTCGTATTTTGTGATAATTAAAAGGATAATTTTTGTCAATTTTCCATAAAACCTATGTTTTGGGTATTCATTAGAACCGCCTCGGCGAGGTGGTTCTAATGAATACCTACAACATAGGTTTGTATGAAGAAAAAAGGAAAACTATCCTTCAATTATCACAAAATACCGACCTTATCTGATGCTATGTACTAAGGCATTTTTGATCAGTTTCTGTGGGGATAATGGAGAAAACAGAAAATCCTCTGCCCCTTCCAAATGTTTCTTGAATCCTGGATGCCAAAAATATCAATGAATAGGGCTGGCTAATCGGAGCTGAAAAGATCGATTATCAGTCCTGTCATTACGATCGATAATAGATTAGTAATCGCTAAGGTTTTTGTCATAATTTTACCTGTCTTGCTTTCTGTCAAAGCACGACTTACCATATGTTGCACTTTACCATATGTATATTTGAACAGACAGGCCTGAGCAAACAGTGTAGACCCAGATGAGAATCTGCATAATGTGGCGTCTCATCAGGGTCTGCACTGTTTGCCACTCATCCAGCTATTTTAGGCATAACTTTGGGTAGTAATTGTACCTATCAAGTAATTGATTAAAAGCAAATCAGAAATGATAATCATTTTTGTGGAATTTATCGATCGATTAAATGAATTATCAATGAAACCCCTGCATTTTGGGTTAGCTTTGCTTCTTTAATAAAAATATTTTGTTAGGCCGCCTAAATAAATTACATAGTAATAATGCATTCCAATTCATCAATGGATCTCTATAGCCAAGTGGGTATGTGAGATGATAGATATTGGTTCAGTTTTATATAGTACAGACTTGGAATTTGTATCTGCAAAGTTTAACGCCAAAGATTTTCCACTGTGACCAGGCAGATTCCTTGCAAAAAATTTAAGCATGATCATAAATATGATCATAAATATGGTGTGGTGCTTAAACAAGTCTGAAAGTAACTTCGGACTTTACACATTTATACCCTGTCTTTGTGAAGCTTGCCAGTTCAGAATAAGAAAGCTATTGCGCAACCTTCAAACAAGGGGTAATTGCAGTGGGGCTACCCTTTCCTGTAAGTTTTTACTAAAGCAAATACAGGTTTTGGCAAGATAGAATAGTGAAAACCTATGTATGTTTTGTTTAGGCCTTTGTTTTTAATTTTTGTGTTGCATCAGCAAGGATTTGGGTCATCGCTGGTGTCTGATCCATACGAATTTTTTATTTTGCATGATTTGACTGTTTATTTGCTTCTAATGTTGTTTGTTTTGGTTTTGCTTGACTTTCAGCAGGGCCCCACATGAAGACTTGAAAGACAGGTAGGTTTCCTGTTGTATTAACATTTAACCCGTTTATACTGATGGACTCTTTCATTGCTATATGTTGGACAAGTTCATTGGTCATTTAAGGGTTTCAGGCCTATTTTTTCGTTGTCTTTCCATTTTTGACGGAAGATCCTGTTAGCAAACAGTGGCTGAGTGCAGACCCTGATCAGTTGCCACATTCTGAAAGCTGCTCACATTCTGTGGCGTCTGATCTGGGCCTGCGCTGTTTGCCAGGCTGCCCTTTTAGGGGTGTCCCGCCTACATTGGGTTTAGTCTTCACAGTAAAATATCACATGGTTGAAATATTTAATACCGGAATTCAGATGTACATGCCACACAAAATCTAGACTAAACACCTGTACATAATTCCAATCTTCATTGCCTGGGATTGCAAGCCTGGACATGACAATACACTAGGGGCAAGTTTTTACAGGGTGTGTAAGAAAGGTGATGTACCGTTGATGGGGTTTTAGGCATTAATTTTATTATATGGGCCCCGTCAAGCGATTTTGGTACTTATCTATCGCCTATGCGAGCAGCGAAGGTTCAGGCGAGCCTGCGCATTCGCGCAGTCTCGCCAGAACCATTGCTGCTCGCTCATACAAGCAGTGAATCAAGAGGAACCTTCAGACAGAAAGACATATCCCTGGCCCCTCTGAATGGCTGGGCATGCGCAGTTAAAATTTGTCATGGCGGAATGCTCGAAGACACAAATTCGCTTGGCGGGGCTCATATGGTCTTGGTACTTCTTGTTATTCAAAAAAAAAAAAGATCAAGGGCTTGAGGTAAATGATGATCATATTTCCAATCATTCGCAGTTTCCACCAGAGGGCAGGTCAGCCCGGAGATGGCTCTACCTTCCTTGGATGTCTGATACCTCAAGAACTGAATTCTGCTCTTAATAATAGCGGGTTTAATGATTAGTGGTTTTAAATCCTGTTTAACCCTTATCTTGCTGAATATTCATTTAAGCCACACCCATTTCTGTCTATCAACTAATCAAATTACTTGATGTAATTTATTGCTACAAATTTATAAGCTGAATGCCAAACAGTGTAGATTCTGATCAGATGGCTTCTGATCTGGATCTCCACTGTTTGTAAAGATAGGGGTTGTCATGAACATCTGATCTGCATCTACACTGTTTGCAAAGATAGGGGTTGTCGTGAACAGCAAGATAAGGGTTGAAGGCAAACTGGTACATAATCTATCATAGTTTTCTGTGAGTCAGTCAAAAGCTTCTCTTTACATTACAAGTTCTTGTTAGGATCCAAAGACTTTTTGTGTTTATTACACCACCTGTAATAGCATGTTTGAAATGTATATCATTGTTCTACAAAATCTATAATTTTCCAAGTAGACTTGCACCTAGGGGTTGTCGTGAACAACCCTTATCTTGCTGTTCAAGAGTGAGTGTTTTAGTTTTACGTCCCACCAACAGCTAAGGTCATACGGAGACGGGACCTCGGTTTAAAGACTCATCCGAAAGTCTGGAGAAGCCCGGGATCGATCCTGCGATCCCTGGTTCACAAGGCGAGTAGCGTAACCACTGCACCATGGAGGCTTCTTTGCTGTTCAAGACAACCCCTATCTTTGCTAACAGTTGAGATCTAGATCAGAAGCCATCTGATCAGGATCTACACTGTTTGGCATTCATTTTATGAAGTTATAGCAAAAAAATTACATCAAGTAATTTGATTGGTTGATAGACAGAAATGGGTGTGGCTAATCTGAATATTCAGCAAGAGAAGTGTTAACTTTTGACCCCCGCCTATCAGGGCTTGAAGAAATATATGGGCTGCACGATGCTTCCACGCAGGGCTAAATCCGACCCGCACACGAGTACTGGTAAACCGCCTAGAGGATCTAAGCCTGCCCAGGCAAAGTGGTGCGAGTCGGACCGTCCATGCATATAAACCCTATTGGTTTCATTGGGCGGCAGGGCTTGAGATGTCATTTCATCTCAATGTTGGGTTAAAGTCCCACAAAGTTGGAAGCAACCTCTCCAAAATGGCCTTTACAGTGTTGACGAGGACATTAAACCTCAAATCAAACAAAAACCAAATCTATACATTTTCCAAGTGGACCTGCACTTAACTTTATTTAATCCAAAAACCATAGAACAAGAAAGTGGTGTTTTTATTCCCCTGGCCTGAATCTTCGGAAAACAGAATAGATCCAAGAAGCCAGCTGATCTGGATCAATACTGTATTCAAAAAGATGTATCCAGCCTCAGCATAAATAGGGTTAATGCATTTATCCCATACACAATGACAGAGGTTCCTTAGCAGCAAGCTGATCATAAGCTCATAGCAGAGTATATAAAATATGACATGCCAGGGAGCTGAGCAAAACAAGCCATTTTTTGACACACATGCCATGCTGACAAAATCGCAGGTAGCAGACATTTTGTTAAATTTTAGGTTAATGTAAATAATAATAATAATACATAACAACCTCTTAACCTTTAAGCTGCCAAGCCAACTGCAACTTAAAATTTGAGTTTTTGTCGTCACAAACTTGTTAAAAAACATTTTTTGCATACAGGCAATCAGTGTGGACCCAGAGCTTATAGTCCCTAGAGGAGCAGTCTGATCTTGGTCCACTATGTTTGCAACAATGACTTACAAAGTAACCGGTAGGGGACAAAGGAAACAACAGTTGTGACTGGCATTTTATGGGTTAATATTACTACTTCGGATGTCCACGTTAGATAACTGTGTTATCATACCAAAAAATAGAACAGTCTTCTCTGGTGATCTGATAAAGTTTTGATCCAAGGCTGTATATTTAGCACACAGCAAGCACTGATTGGATTGCACTGGGCCAAGTTTTCAAGGCATATTTAGCTTAATGGGCTTGTCAACCCTTTTTGTACCAAACAGAATGTTCCTCCTTATATATAGCAGGAGTCCCATTCCAAAATTCGAGGTGACAGGTTGTGTTTTTTCTTCAAACCAGTGTGTCCAAAATGACCTAAATAGTGTTGAAGGGGACATTCAACCTCAAATATCTGAAGTGAAGTGAGGTAAATGATGATCATATTTCCAATCATTCGCAGTTTCCACCAGAGGGCAGCTCAGCCCTGAGATGGCTTATACCTTCCTTGGATGTCTGATGCCTCATTTCCTCATAACAGATTTTAAAAATGCTTCGGAGAACTTTGGTTTTGGCTCTGCATTGCTTGCCAGCATAATGCTGTTTTTATACCCCAGCACTCTTAACAGTTGTATGGATATATTATGATAAACCTTCAACAGCAATTTGTCTGTCCATTATCTGTCTGCATCATTTTTATCTCGGCTGGTTTCGAAGAAAACTACGAGGTATTGTCATAGCTCTGGCAGCGTTGTCTGCGGCGTCGTCATGCAAAAACTTGGACATTTTGTAATAATATCTCTGTCATTACTGAACATATTTACATGAAACTCGGACTAGTTGTTCATTATGAAAAGGGGGACTCATACCAATAGGTGAGGTAACCCTAAAATATTTTTGGCACAGTTATGCCCTTTTTTCGACTTAGAATTTTTGCAGCCGAGAGTGGCACCCGTATGCGGTGCTCTTGTTAATCTTTTACTTTGGATCTCTTTCTTGACACTATAAGTGGGGTCTAAAGCAGAATGTGCTATTTATAAAACTGTTTTGTGCTTCAAAAATATATTCTTGGGGTCAATTTGATCCAATCTTTACATCATTGGGCAAGTTCTGCAATGGAAGTTCAGGGTTTTTTTTCTCCAGGTACTCTGGTTTTTGCTCACCTCTGGTTAACGATTGGCTCAAAATGAGCGAAATAAGCTTGCAAGGGTCGTAAAAAAATGGGAACCATCTTTAAACCATCTGAAAAGTGTTATGAATGTTGCTACAAAAGCATTTGCATCAAAGTGAAGTGTGAGGTAAATGATGAACATATTTCCAATCATTCGCAGTTTCCACCAGAGGGCAGCTCGGCCCTGAGATGGCTAATACCTTCTTTGGATGTCTGATACCTCATTTCCTAATCACATTGAAACACTTCCATGCAATAATGATACAGTGTAGACCAAGATGAGACTTCTTGAGTCTGCATTGGTTGCCATATATGCATAATGCTGTTTTTACACATTTTGAAACTGTTATTGAAATGGTTCAAGATGTCCACCTTACCTTGGTGCACACAACCTTGTTGGGGTCTAAAACAGTAACCAAACAACCCTGTTATATCCAACGAAAATATATGCGTTAATGATCTTAAAGTATTGGGTCAGACAGGCCTAAGCAAACAGTGCAGACCCAGAAGGAGCAGTCTGATCAGGGTCTATACCGTTTGCCATTCCATCTGAACTTTTTGGACTCCTTTCTGGATCGTGAAAGAAATTTATTAAAATTTTACGAGAATTACAGCAAGACCTTGATGTCTGAATTTTTTAAGATTTTTACGGCATAACAAGGGTCGTCCATATTTGTTTTTCAGAGATGTTCCCCTGAAACTCTTGTGTCCAAACAACATTTGTGGAAGACTGATTGGTAAAGGTGGTTCAGTGATAAAAGGCTACATGTCGGAGTCTGGCACACACATTGTAGTTTCAAGGTAGGTGTTAAGCATACAGTGGATGTTTTCTCTTGGTACTTCCTTAGCTCCAGAAAATGTGTATTGTTTATACTCATTAGAATCACCTCGAGGAGATTCTTATGAGTACACACAACATAACCACTTGCAAGATAAGTTAAAAAAAAAAAAAAAACACAATTATCCCTTAAAAAAACAACAACACAATTATCCCTCACTATTTTGGGGAATGCCCTAGGAACCGGTTCGACTCTGACATGTTGTAGACGAACCATCGGTGTTCAAGCTATCGAGTTAGATTGTATTTGAGAGATATGATTAAAATCAATTTCACTCGCCGTGATGATGGGATGTCTGCATCCCCCTGAAATCAATGAAATTTATGATCTCTCTTACACAAATATACAACAATTCTCACCAAGGATCACTCGCCTACTATCCCAAAGGGGTTGGTGTGTGGCTAGGTTTTTAGCTCACCTGAGCATGAAGTGCTCAAGGTGAGCTATTGTGATCGCTTTGTGTCCGTCGTCCCTCTGTCCGTCCGTCAACAATTTCTTTAAATGACATCTCCTAGGCAAATGGCCGAATTTCAAAATCATTTCACAGAAATGTTCCTCTGGTGACCCTCTACCAAAATTGCTAAAATGGTTCTGCTCTGCTGAACAAAATGGCTGCCAGAGCTAAAAATAGAAAAACCTTAAAACGATATCTCCTCCCAGGCCAATGTCCCGATTTCAAAATAATTTTACAGAAATGTTCCTTGGGTGACACTCTACCAAAATTGCTAAAATGGTTCCGCTCTGCTGAACAAAATGGCCGCCACATCTAAAAATAGAAAAACCTTAAAACGATATCTCCTCCCAGGGCCTGACAAATCAAAAAATTTTCCACTTGCCCACCGGACAAGTAAAATATTTTTGCACTTGCCCAGCTCAAAATCCTACTTGCCCAGGATTTTGGAACTCAAAAGTGGAGTTGGATGCGGGTGGGGGGATGACAATGATGACGACCGACATTTATAAATATAATCCAAGGTTTCTGTCATGTTTCAAGCACAGCCACTTTCCATTAGGATCTAGTTATTTCATGTTTGTGTTTCTTTCTCTTTGGTGTCTCTGATCGGAGCTCAGGATTAATTGTATCGATTCCTGATCATTGCATTCACTTCTATTTATTTCCCTCTGTTCGGTAATACAGTAGAAAATACTGTTGATGTCACGGTCAATAACGGTACTTTTTCAAGTTAATTGACATAATACCTTTACAGATTAGCAATTTAAGATAGTTATATAAACTCATTTAGCTTGACACGCATGATAAACAAGAGCTGCAGCCGATATAGATCTACTCAAAAGATCAGAAGTGTCAGGGCAGCGAGATAAAAGATTAAAGAATGCAATTTATTTAGCTTGAACCACAAGACAAGGACCCCTCGATCCAAAACGAACCCAAACTTTCACACCCGCCCTACAAGCAAGTTCAATGCGATCATCGTTTCCGCCATCCAAACCGTCGTCCCTAAACCACCACTCCCATTTTTCTGCACGCGATCGGTAAATGACGTCATCCGACCCCAGCAACCCTACACGTGTTTAACGTCATTGTTTTATTTTAAAAAAATGTTTGGAACCGGAAAAAAAAAATTTCTCGCTAGTTAAACGGTTGTGGATAGAGGCGCGAATAATCCGCGGTTATCAACATTAAAACATTCGACTTTTCTCGCCAGCGTCTGCTATTTGGCGCCAAAACATAACCATTCACGAGATAGTAGAATAGTCCGTTTTTACTACCGTAAGATGTAGCAAATCGCCTTAGGAGCTATTTAATCATTTTCACATTGATTGTGGATTAAATTTTATGGCAGGGATAAACGCAAATTAGAGACATAACTTAATCTTATTTTCACACCTCGTCACGCTTATCGATAGCGCTGGTGGTACACACTGCACCAGAAATGAAAGACACGCACCGACGAGCAATCGTGTTTAATTGGTAATTATATGACAGGGATTAACAATAGTGTCATAATTGAACCGTTATAAAAACATAGATTGTTTTATCTCTGAATTGCCGACAAAGCGGATATCATTGTGATTTACTTACTAGTCTAGTTTTATCGTCCAAGGCTGACAGTTGTAGACGATTTTTTGCACTTGCCCGACCGGGCGTCGAAAGGGTCAAGGTGCACCTGCCCGGCGCGATTTGGCACTTGTCCCGGGCGGCCGGGCAATGGATTTGTCAGCGCCTGTCCTCCTAAGCCAATGGCCGAATTTCAAAATCATTTCACAAAAATGTTCCTCGGGTGACCCACCACCAAAATTGCTAAAATGGTTCTGCAAGGCTGAGCTTAAAACAGAAAAACCTTTAAATCACATCTCCTAGGCCAATGGCCCAACTTCAAAATAATTTCCAAAGAGAGGGTCCTTGTCCCAAAATTGCTAAAACGGTTTCGCTTTGCTGAACAAAATGGCCACCAGAGCTAAAAATAGAAAAACTTTTAAACGACATCTCCTCCTTGGCCAGTATCCCGATTTCAAAATAATTTCACAGTAATGTTCCTTGGGTGACCCTCTACCAAAATTGTTAAAATGTTTTTGCTCTGCTGAACAAAATGGCCACCAGATATAAAAATAGAAGAACCTTTAAAGGATATCTGCTCCTAAGCCAATGGCCCGATTTCAAAATCATTTTACAGAAATGTTCCTCGGATGACTCTCTACCAAAATTGCTAAAATGGTTCTACTCCGCTGAACAAAATGGCCACCAGAGCTAAAAATAGAAAAACCTTCAAACGACATCTCCTAGGCCAATGGCCTGATTTCGAAATAATTTCAGAGACAGTCCTTGGCTGACCCTCTACCAAAATTGCTAAAACGGTTCTGCTTTGCTGAACAAAATGGCTGCCATACTTTTGCAGAAATGTTCCTAGGGTGACCCTCATCCAAACTTGCGAAAATGGTTTTATTCCAATGAACAAAATGGCCACCAGAGTTAAAAATAGAAAAGACCTTTAGATGACAGCTTCTAGGCCAGTGGCTAGATTTCAAAATAATTTTACTGAAATGTTCCTTGGGTGATCTTTTACCAAAGCTGCTAAAATGGTTTCCCTTGCTGAACACAATGGCTGTTGGATACAGAGTAATTGATAAGGGTCGTATCGTCGTAAATACGACTCTAAAATCGAGCAAATACGCCTAGAACTGAAGAAAAAGTCATACCAAATACGACCGTCAAATTGGCGATACGCCAAGGTTATGCCATTGCAGTCGTATCGGCAATGGAAAAAAAAAAAAAGTGACGCCTGACAAAAAGCAATCGAAAATGCGGTAATTTTCGTTGCATCATAGTCTTAACAAAAACTGTTCCAGTCTTCAAGAAAGAGTCGAAATTCATCCATTCATGAATGATGGCATTTGTTTTAATTACGCTGACACACTTCAACCTTACCTTTTGACGATCATATATTGAGCTTATATTTAATCAGCCTCAAGCAGCTGGCCTCAAGTTATGACAACTATCAACATGATTAGGAAACTCCTTTGCTTGGGCAGGCTTAGATCCTCTAAGCAGTTTACCAGTACTCGTGTGCGGGTCAGATTTAGCTCTGCGTGGAAGCATCATGCAGCCCATATATTTCTTCAAGCCCCGATGGGCGCGGACCAGTACGGTATTCTTGAAAGTGCCATTAGAGCTATATTGTACATCATTGGAAGGATGATGAGTGAGTGAGATATGATTATAATAAATTTCACTCGCCGTGATGATGGGATGTGTGTGTCTCGTTGAAATCAAAGAAATTTTATGATCTCTCCACTTAGATGTAGCCATTTTTTACATAGAACTGTATCCATGTTCTGCAACGGAAGGTCAGGTGGTTTTTCTCCGGGTACTCCAGTTTTCGCCCACCTCTGATTAACGATCGGCTCTGAGTGAAATAATCTTGAAAGGGCCGTAAAACCCAAACCAAAAAAAAAAAAAAATCATCAGTCTTTCCTATGGTCATCCTCACACTGATTCAATTAACCCTTTTTGTACCAAATGGAATCTTCCTCCTTATATATAGCAGGAGTCCATTTCAAAATTTAGGGGTGTCGGGTTTTGTTTTCTTCAAAACTGATTTGGAAAGTGGCTGAACTTTCAGCAAACAGTGGAGGCCCTGATCAGACGCCGCGTTCTGCGGCGTCTGATCTTGGCCTGCACTGTTTGCCAACTACCCGTTTTGGGGTTTCTGGTACAAAATGGGTTAAAACAGATGTCATGCATGTACACTGAACTGCTTAATGTAGTCATCTGGAACTAACCTTTATCCTGCTGTTCAGAGAACCCCTACTTTTGCAAATGCTGTACATCCCGGTCAGGAAGCAATCTGATCTGGATCTACACTGCTTGTCATGCAGAAATTTTGTGAATTGAACATTAATTTGATTGGTTGATAGTTAACAGTTGGTGTGGCTAAATTAATATATTCAGCAGGATAAGAGTTAAACATAGTCAAACTTCAGTGAGCAGTGACTAATTTCCCACGTGGCTCTTTAGGGGAATGGGAACACCTGGCAGATTTTTCCACCATTTTTCAAAGGGAGACAACTTTCAGAACTTCCTTTTCACTTTTCTACAAGCCCAGTTCCACTCAAAAAAAGAGGTCTACCCTTAAAGGAAAAATTTGCACCACAGAAAATTCTTTCCTTTAAGAGTTGACCCGATTGACATGGGAGACAAAAATACTTCTGCAGGAGTTGCCTCCCCTGAAGGTGTTCCCATTCCCCTCAAGTCTCTAGAACTCTTTCCATAGCTCAATGATCCTATGATAGCTCAAATGATCCTAAGCCCATAGCTCAAATGATCCTAAGTATTGGGACATACAGGCCTAAGCAAACTACAGATACAGATCAGTCTGAAGGAGCATAAGCTGTTTGCTATACCATCTTGGGACATACAGGCCTAAGCAAACTACAGATACAGATCAGTCTGAAGGAGCATAAGCTGTTTGCTATACCATCTTGGGACATATAGGCCTAAGCAAATAGTGCAGATCCAGATCAGACAGCTCCTGAATGAGCAGTCTGATCAGGGTCTACACTGTGTCATTCCATCTGCACTTTTTGGACTTCTTGCTGGATCGTGAAACAGATTTGATAAAATTTTAGGAAAATTACTGTACAGTAACTCCTCAAGGTGTCCAAATTTTAGAATTTTTACGGTAGTGAGGGATAAATGAGGGAGAACTTTTGTCTTCAAAATGTATATGAGGCGATTTCATCAGTACACTCAACCTACCAATCAAAGATACACACGAATTATTGTGACTTAGGCCCCTTCTTGCACTAACCCCTTCAATTATTGCTATTGTGCCTAGTGGCCGGGGAGTATGACTGACCCTCAGTAGCTGAAACTACCTCTGCCATAAACAAATTTTCATGGTCTGAAAGTTGTTCAGTCCATTGACATACCGTCAGAGAAATGTATATGAGAGATATGATTAAAACAAATTTCACTCGCCGTGATGATGGGATCTTGGGATCTCATTGAAATCAACGAAATTTAATGATCTCTCCACATCGATTCGTAGCTTAACCGATTTTGTACCAGAGACCCCAAAACGGGTAGTTGGCAAACATTGCAGGCCCAGATCAGACGCCGCAGATTGCTACACTATTTGCAGAAGTTCAACCATTTCAAAGTAGTTTTGAAGAAATCACAACCTGGCACCCCTAAATTTTGAAATGGACTCCTGCTATATATAAGTTGTACAAAAAGGGTTAATATAAGGCTGCATAACATTGGAGGATAATTTTGTGGTAATTTTTTTTATTTCTCCATAAAACATTAGTTATTTGTACCCACCCACACTAACAAGGAATAAAGGAAATAATCCCTTAATCCGAATGATACTGGCTGACACTTGGACAAGGCCTACTATCTTTGCAGCAGGTAAGGCAGAGGGTGACTTTTATTTCTGTTCATTTTCCAATTTCTCTCGTCCTTTCATTTCCTCTACTATCTTTTCCTCCACACAAAAATGACCCAGAAAGCCCAACACGATCAAAATCACTTCATGTACACTACTGGTTAACCATATACAGTCAAGAGAAACTGATTTTATACTCATTAGAGAGATATGATTAAAACAAATTTCACTCGCCGTGATGATGGGATCTTCAGATCTCGTTGAAATCCATGAAATTTAATGATCTCTCCACAATGGATTCATAGCTTTTATTTTTCCTTAAAAACATTCGTTGTTTGTACCCACACTGTAGGTTTCTATCAAGAAGTAAAGAAAATAATCCCTTAACCCTTGTCCTGCTGAGCCTTGATATGCCTTATCTTTGAAACAATGTAGATCCAGATCAGATGGCCTCTGAAGAAGCCATCTGATCAGGATCTTCATTGTTTGCCATCCAGTTTATGCATTTGTTGCAATAATTTGCATCAAGTAATCTGATTGGCTGATAATCAGTAGGTGGTGTGGCATATATGAATATTCAGCAGGACAAGGGTTAATTATCACTTGTTACCCCTCCTTGTATGGTGCTATGTGGATTTCTCCATTCTCTTGAATCATATTTTATGATCAGTATGTTCTGTGGTCATCCTCTCACTGTTTGATTTAAAGAAAACAGTCAACTCTCAGTGGGGAGGCTCAGATGACGGTGTCCTGTATCCTCACCAGGGCGTCCAAATGATACTGGCTGACATTTGGGCAAGTCCTGCTATCTTTGCAATGCTCAGGTAATGCAGAGGGTGACTGTTTTATTATTCTGTTTCTTCACTTCATTCATTTTCCAATTTCTCTCCTGTCACTTTAATTTCCTCTAGTATCCTGTCACTTTCATTTCCTCTACTATCCTGTCACTTTCATTTCCTCTACTATCCTGTCACTTTAATTTCCTCTACTATCCTGTCACTTTCATTTCCTCTACTATCCTGTCACTTTAATTTCCTCTACTATCCTGTCACTTTAATTTCCTCTACTATCCTGTCACTTTCATTTCCTCTACTATCCTGTCACTTTAATTTCCTCTACTATCCTGTCACTTTAATTTCCTCTACTATCCTGTCACTTTCATTTCCTCTACTATCCTGTCACTTTCATTTCCTCTACTATCCTGTCACTTTAATTTCCTCTACTATCCTGTCACTTTAATTTCCTCTACTATCCTGTCACTTTAATTTCCTCTACTATCCTGTCACTTTAATTTCCTCTACTATCCTGTCACTTTCATTTCCTCTACTATCCTGTCACTTTCATTTCCTCTACTATCCTGTCACTTTAATTTCCTCTACTATCCTGTCACTTTAATTTCCTCTACTATCCTGTCACTTTAATTTCCTCTACTATCCTGTCACTTTAATTTCCTCTACTATCCTGTCACTTTCATTTCCTCTACTATCCTGTCACTTTAATTTCCTCTACTATCCTGTCACTTTAATTTCCTCTACTATCCTGTCACTTTCATTTCCTCTACTATCCTGTCACTTTAATTTCCTCTACTATCCTGTCACTTTCATTTCCTCTACTATCCTGTCACTTTAATTTCCTCTACTATCCTGTCACTTTAATTTCCTCTACTATCCTGTCACTTTCATTTCCTCTACTATCCTGTCACTTTAATTTCCTCTACTATCCTGTCACTTTCATTTCCTCTACTATCCTGTCACTTTCATTTCCTCTACTATCCTGTCACTTTCATTTCCTCTACTATCCTGTCACTTTCATTTCCTCTACTATCCTGTCACTTTAATTTCCTCTACTATCCTGTCACTTTAATTTCCTCTACTATCCTGTCACTTTCATTTCCTCTACTATCCTGTCACTTTCATTTCCTCTACTATCCTGTCACTTTAATTTCCTCTACTATCCTGTCACTTTAATTTCCTCTACTATCCTGTCACTTTAATTTCCTCTACTATCCTGTCACTTTAATTTCCTCTACTATCCTGTCACTTTAATTTCCTCTACTATCCTGTCACTTTAATTTCCTCTACTATCCTGTCACTTTAATTTCCTCTACTATCCTGTCACTTTAATTTCCTCTACTATCCTGTCACTTTAATTTCCTCTACTATCCTGTCACTTTAATTTCCTCTACTATCCTGTCACTTTCATTTCCTCTACTATCCTGTCACTTTAATTTCCTCTACTATCCTGTCACTTTAATTTCCTCTACTATCCTGTCACTTTCATTTCCTCTACTATCCTGTCACTTTAATTTCCTCTACTATCCTGTCACTTTAATTTCCTCTACTATCTCTTTCTCCACACAAAGTTAAACCTCAACACAATCAAAATCACTTACATGTACACTGCTGGTTAACCATATACAGTCAAGAGAAACTGATTTGATACTTTAATATATTAGAGAGATATGATTAAAACAAATTTCACTCGCCGTGATGACGAGATCTTTGGATCTCTTTGAAATCAATGAAATTTAATGATCTCTCTACTCATCAGATTTATCATTCCCTCTAGTAAGACTATATAAATTCAGTATGACAATATCAGGATCTTCACTGATTGTCATTCAGCTTGTGGCTTTGTAGGAAGGATCTGCAAGCTATTTGATTAGTTGAGTCACTCGCTGTCAGAAATGGTTGTGGCAAACCAAATTTATTTAATAGCAGAATAAGGGTAATTAAGCGTTTGTTTCAGTCATGTTGGTATTAGTTTTCCTCTATTTTCCAGTGCTGCAGATGCAATGAATTACTATGTGGACAGAGTCATCACAATTACTGGGCCGGTGGAAAACGCCTCAAAAGCTGAGGGCCTCATCAGTGACAAAATGAGAAAATGCTTTGAACGGGATATGCAGAACTATGTAAGTGTAGATGTAAAAGTATAGGTATTGCACGCCCCACAATAATTGGGGACCGCATTATAATCCAAGCTGACCTAGTTTACAGGCCTCATATTTTTCAGGCCTTTGCAGGATTTCAGGCTTTTAGAGCTTGATTTTTTTTCTTGATCTCTGGATTTTTTTTTCCTATATTTCTGTTTAAAAATTTTTTACCCTTATCCTGCTGAAAAAATATTTAGTCACACCCATTTCTGACTATTCACCAATCAAATTACCTGATATAATGCATTTGTTCAATTCACAAACTGCATTGCAAACAGTGTAAATCTTGATCAGATGGCTTCTTCAGAAGCCATCTGATCTGGATCTACACTGTTTGCAAAGGTAGTGGTTGTCGTGTTCAGCAAGATGAGGGTTAAGGCTGCAGAATCGGGCCTTTCAGGCATGGAAAAGCTTGGTCAGTATGAGGCCTGAGTTTAGTGCAAAAGCAGATTATGATATGACTGCTGCTTACTACATGAACCAGTCAATAATTTAGCAATACTCCTGTTCTACAGTTATTGAGATTATGCAGACTCCTTTAAGAACTGCAGAACCACAGGACAAAACCGGGGAATTTACAAAATGCCTTGCACTCTGTGGCAATTTGCAGTCCTGCTATATTTGAAATCTTTTGTCATACAAATTCCTATTCCTACAGATCCCCCCCCCCCCCCCCCCCCCCATTGGGGCTTGAAGAAATAAATGGGCTGCATGATGCTTCCACGCAGAGCTGAAACACGAGTACTGGTAAACCGCTCAGAGGATCTAAGCCTGCCCAGGCAAAGCGGTGCGAGTTTAACTGTCCATGCTTATAAACCCTATTGGTTTCATTGGGCGACAGGGCTTGAGATGTCATTTAATCTCTATGTCGGGTTAAAGTCCCACAAAATTGGAAGCAACGTCTCCAAAATGACCTATACAATGTTGACGGGGACCTTTTCCTCGACATACCCTTTCATTATTTTCTCAAAATGGAGATTCAGAAGTTGCATTTCAGCTCTGTGAAAGTGTATCCTGCTGAATAACTAAATTAGCCACACCCATTCCTGACCATCAGCCCATCAGATAATGTTCAAATTCACAAAATCATTAAATGAACTATAAACAGTGTAGATCCTGATCAGATAACCATCTGATCTGGATCTGCACTGTTTGCAAACTGCAAAGGTAGGGGTTGTCATTAACAGCAGGATAAGAGTTAACTGGTTTGATTTAGCGATCATTTACTGGTCCAGCTATGCCCTGAAATGACAATACGAGTGAATTTTTATTTTGCACTTGTCCTTGGATAAGCTTGAAGTTTTGTTACGTCCACAGGCTTGCTTATGCGACTCAGAATGGTTCACTCATACTGGAACCAGATTTGCACATTAACCCATTCAGTACCAGAAACCCCAAAACGGGTACCCTGGCAAACAGTGCAGGCCCAGATCAGATGCCGCAGAACGCGGCGTCTGATCAGGACCTCTACTGTTTGCTAAAAGTTCAGCTATTTTCCGAATAGTTTTTTGAAGGAAACACAAGATGACACCCCTGACTATTTGGTACAAAAAGGGTTACTGGGAGCCTACTCAAGCTGCAGCATTGGCTGTTTATCTGTTATATAATATTATTCAAGGGGGTGCTGTTGGACTCCGTGAAATACCATTCTATGTCATAGTTGTTAAGAGTGCTGCTGACTCTAAACATTAGGTTTCTTACCACTGTGAGACTGAGTCTCGCTCGGGTTACATGTGAGATGCCAAATTCTGCAATGGAGGGTGAGGTGTTTTTTCTTGTGATACGTGTGTTTTCTTCCACCTGATTTAATATCAATAGTGGGAGTTATAACATAGATACAGTAGAACTTCGATGGCTCGAACACGATGGCCCGTTTACCATGGCTGGGTCGAACTCATACTTGAGCCCCTAGGAAAATCCTCAAGATAAGAAATGGTGGGGGATGATTAGGAGATTTTAGTCTTTTATCTTGCAAATGTATGCTGTGTGGCCTCGGTGAGGCGATTCTAATGAGTACACACAGCAAACATTTTCATTATACAACATCGAAAGATGTTCAAAAGTATCTTGTTATGCCTCTAGGCAGTAACCTAGAGTGGCTCGAACTACCGCTGTCTCGAATAAATTTTCATGGTCCCAAAGGGGTTCGAGCCATCGAGGTTCGACTGTATCTAACTTTCAGGAGCATCCAGTGGAGTCTCATTAATATCTGATAACAAATTTTTTATTGGTATTTCCGGAATGTAAAATTTCACTTTTGCCCATTTTGTATTAGACTGTCTATATTTCAGAATCCCAACTACGGTTTCCAGGGTGGTCAAGGTATGGGCCCAATGGGTCCTGGTTTCTTCCAAGGTGGTAGAGGAGGTGGTCCTTATCAGTCCCAACAGTATATGGTAAGTATTCATAAAATATTTCCTCAAGTGACAAATTATTTAAAAGCAGTTGTAATACCTTCCAATGGTTATAAATCAGTCTGGTCCGGTGACTCGATCTCACTGGTGACAAGTGCCTGTTAGCCAAGCAATATTCTTTAACCCATTTTATACGGAAACCCCCAAGACCGATATCCTGGCAAACAGTGCAGGCTGAGCCCAGATCAGACGTAGAAAGTTGCATCTGATCAGGGCCTATACTATTTGAAAATCCAAATAAATTTTAGAGATAACACAACCTGTCACCCCTAAATTTTGAAATAGACTCCTGCTATAACAAAGAAACATCATCATCATCTTGATATCAACAGATTTTTGATTGACATGAGCAATGTCCACAGCATAAACAGCATAACAAAAGCTCCCGTCTTTATAACCAGAACTAAGAAAAGAGAAAAAAAAAAAGGTCCAGTTCTATAGAAGTATTTTTCTATGGTCATTCTAGTCTGGCAGCAACCCCCCTCCCCCCCCCACAAAAAAAAAATCGTTGATTAGAGTGATTCTTCAGGTGAACATCTAAAGCTTTTTGGAAATGATATTTATGCTGATTTGTGAGCCTGTGACAAGGCAAGTCTAGGATGTACACTCGGCAGGTGTTTATGAAGTAATAAGTAAAATTATCCTTGCTTTATTTGGATCCATCTTCAACCCTTTTTGTTCCAAATGGAATCTTCCTCCTGATATAAAGCAGGAGTTCATGTCAAAATTTAGGGGTGTCATATTGTGTTTTCTTCAAAATTGATTTGGAAAATGACTGAACTTTTAGCAAACAGTGGAGGCCCTGATCGGACGCCGCGTTCTGCGGCGTCTGATCTGGGCCTGCACTGTTTGCCCTGGTACCCGTTTTGGGGTTTCCGGTACTAAATGGGCTAAACGACGTTTAAACTTTCATAGAAAGCAGTGTTGTTAAGAATGCTGTAACTAAAGGGTTTTATACCGTATTAAGTGAAGACTCCAAGAGTGAGGTAAATGATGAACATATTTCCAATCATTCGCAGTTTCCACCAGAGGGCAGCTCAGCCCTGAGATGGCTAATACCTTCCTTGGATGTCTGATACCTCATTTCCCAATAACATATTTAAATGCTTCCGAAACGTCTTCGGTTTTGGGTCTGCATTGTTTGCCTTGCCAGTATAATGCTGTTTTTATACCCCGGCACACAAATGTTGGGGTGTATTATGATATACTAACAACGGTAATATGGCCATCCATTAAAATGTCTGCAACATGTTTGATCTTTCTATAATCTTTACATTATTGGGCAAGTTCTGCAACACGGAAGGTCAGGTGGTTTTTCTCCAGGTACACTGGATTTCGCCCACCTCTGGTTAACAATCGGCTAAAAATGACTGATTTAATCTAGAAAGGGTTGTAAAACCCCAAAAAAAGGGAACCAACTTTAAACCATCATAAAAGCAGGGTTATAATGAAAGATGCTATAAAACCATTTACACCTGAATTAAAGTGTGAGGTACATGATGAACATATAACCAATCATTCGCAGTTTCCACCAGAGGGCAGCTCAGCCCTGAGATGGCTAATACCTTCCTTGGATGTCTGATACCTCATTACATATTGAAACGCCTCCTAGCAGTACAAACAATGTAGCCCCAGATACGACTAATTTGGTTTTGGGTCTGCATTTTTTGCCTTCCCCCACCCACCTGCTGATTCAAGAAAGGCAGTTGTCAGTTTCTGGCGAAAGAATGTGCACTACTGGTTAACTGCTTACATATAAGCCTGCCCAGGAAAAGTATGGCTAGGCAAACTCACCAGCTCAAAAATGACCTAAATAGTGTTGACTGGGCCGTTAAACTCCAATACAAACAAACGTCTTATAAAGAGGTTGTGGTGTATAAAAAAATTTCATGTGCAACAAAAACATATATTTAGGGCCCCGCAAGATTTTTGTGGGTGATATATAGTAATCACCCTATCCGTCTGTCTCTACGTCTTCGTTTTCATATTTCTAAACTGGCAAACCGTCACACATCAGCTTCAAACTTAAACATTAGGTCACAAGAACAATACACAATTTCATGGCAAGTTATATAACTTTACCTGCAATATTGTCAGAGTTATTGCCCTTTGAAAAATTAAAACATGTAGCATTTTTTTCAGGTTTTCTCTTTCTCAGGGTCATACACTCATGCATGCATACACACACACATGCATGCAGACTTATGATGCATGTATGCATGCACTCATTATTTGGTTCCAGCTTTAAGCAATGTTGTTATTATGAATGCTGATACAAAAGCATTGACATCCGAAGTGAAGTGTGAGGTAAATGATGAACATATTACCAATCATTCGCAGTTTCCACCAGAGGGCAGCTCAGCCCTGAGATGGCTAATACCTTCCTTGGATGTCTGATACCTCATTTCCTAATATAAACAGATTGAAACACTTTCATCCCTTAAATGTAACTTCAGATGAGACTTCTTGGGAAACGTGAATTTTAGGTCTACGTGCTTTGCTTTAGCAGCACTGTTTTTGCACGTTTCCGAGACATCATATAGAGGATATTTGATTTTTTCAGTGTAAGATCGAATTTTATTTCATCGAATGAACACCAAAACTGTTATTTTCACGAGTGGCGTAGCCACGAGTGAAAATAGCAGTTTTGGTGTTCATGAGTGAAATAAAATTTGATCTTGCACTGAAAAAATCAAATTTTCTGTTTCTTACATGCTTCAAAAGGCAATATTTAGCGTCTTTAATGGTGTCGCTCACATTCGGAGAAAATTATCTTTGTTCCTGTTCGTTTCGCGTCAATTTAGTGGTGTCCATCGTGTTTAGTGGGTATACTATTGGGTGTAAATTGAAAGTTTGCACCTGAGAAATGGCCTGGGATGGTATTATTATGAATGATTAATGAAATAATTGAGAGTAGTTTTCCAAAGAAGTTGCTGGCAAGTCTAACGTCGCGCGACAAAAGACGCGACGTCAGCGTCATAAATGACGTCAGTAAGGTCCCCGTCACACATGAACGGGCTATGAGTCAATTAGAACACATTGCAGTATTGTTCAGTTATCTGACAAAGATAAAATTGAAATTAGAGTTAGATTTGAAGAAAAAAGTAGTCCCAAACAGTGAAAAATAAAAAATCGTATTTTCACTGTTTGAAACAGTGAAAATATCGATTTATATTTCACTGATAAATCTCTATCATTCATTGAAAAGCATGTAAGAAATTGAAATTATAATTGTGCCGGGGCACTGCATTTCCTACAATTTTCATTGCTTAGCAAAGACTAAGATCAGCCTGTGCATCAACGCAGTCTGGTCAGTCTTGGTTGTGCACTCTAAGGGTAGCTAAGGGCCCAAAGCTCCTTCATGCACCAAGGTTGGACTATATGGATGAGCAGGCTGATCTGATTTTTCGCTAGGCACACATGTAAATTTTAGGAAATGCTGTGACCCGGCCCTTCATTGAAAATGGTGTAAGAGTAACTTCATTGCACTTTTGTTGGGGTCTAAAGCAGAAACTTTGTTGCTGGGAGCCAGCCTGAAGGTACATTTTGCTTGTTGTAGCTCAAATTATGCTACACAGTTGAAATATACCCAGTGAGCATGTAAGGCACATTAACCCATTTTGTACCGGAAACCCCTAAAGAGGTAACTGGCAAACAGTGCAGGCCCAGATCAGATGCCGCAGAAAGTGGCATCTGATCAGAGCCTCCACTGTTTGCTAAAAGTTCAGTCATTTTCCAAATCAATTTTGAAGAAAACACAGGCTGACATCCCTAAATTTTGAAATGGACTCCTGCTATATATAAGGAGGAAGATTCCATTTGGTACAAAAAGGGGTAAATGACCAGTGGTGTTGTTTGTGATTTCAGGGTCAAGGTCAGTACTACCCAGCAGGCCCAGAGATGATGCCTCCCCCACCCCAAGAGGAGACAGAGACGGCATTCTTATATATCCCAGAAACAGCTGTGGGGGCCGTGATTGGCAGCAAAGGAACCAATATTAAGAACATAATGAGATTGTCAAGTTCAAGAATAAAGGTAAACAATATAACAGGCAAATTATGGAGGAAAATTATGGTCAGGTAAATTGACTGGCTCGACATGACAAATAATATTGACTGGGCTGTAAACTCTGAACCAAACAAAATCTTGAAATCCCAGCCTTGAAATGATGACATTCTGGTAGCCGTACTGAAGTGTTTTGTTGAATACCAACACAGTTTTGATCAAGGCTTTCAAAGATGCCAATGAGACCAAAATTTATTTTGGACAGCCTGTTGTGAAAAAAAAAAAAAAATTGCCACAAAAAAGTTTTGCAGGAAAAAAAAAAAAAATGAAGATGCTGGTTCTGCATTTAAAGAAATTTTATTCTATCCTTTCAATGGGTTGATTGCCTTGACCCTTAAGACGCTGAGAAAAACTACATCTGAAAATGTTGTATTCTTATGTCGTCTGCTGAAGCTTTTTGCAAACTTTTTAGAACTATTTTTGTATGAAGGCAAACAATGTGAGCCCAGATCAGACTGCTCCTGTAGGAGCAGTCTGATCTGGGTCCACACTGTTTGCAAAAATTACTTTTAAAGTAACTGGCAGACGGCAAAGCAGACGACAATTGTCGTGATTAGCATTATACAAAAAATTGAGATATGGGTAAACTACGTTCAGAAAATCTGAATCATCGATTTTTTCGTTTCTTCCTTTTAATACTCATTTTAGCCCATACATCACTATGGGAAAGTTTTAGACCTGACCCTCCGCTGACTTCTCCAACAGGTCATATGCCTCTGCGACAGTCAGGGAAGGCTGTGATTATTTGGAGAAAATTGCAAACCAAAGAAATGAGACCACAGACTAAGTCCATTTGACGATGATTGTCAGGTAAAATAATAAATATTCAAAGCCATGTGATGCACTTTATAAATAGATATGCAGTTTCGACACACCTTACATTCGAATGGCTAGATAGAGGCTCACTAGGAACGGGGAGCCATTAGCGCGATGTGCTGTCAACAGTTGTCAAAAAGAAGTATACCGATATCGGATGTGGTGTCACAGCTAATGATTTTCCATGAAGTGACCGTGCAAATAAAACATAGACGCCCTTGTAATTTAAAAGAGCAGTAACCATTTCTATATATGGTTTAAAAGGGTGTGTCGAACCTGTCAGAATGTCTTAGTTTGTGGAAGAAAATTTAGATTTTGCACTTTTCTCCAAATAATCAGACTTTCCTGGCTATCGCAGAGGCATACGACTTGCTGGATAAATCGGGGGAGGGTGAGGTCTAAAACTTTCCCATAGTGATGTATGAGCTAAAATGAGTATTAAACGCGAGAATCGAAAAAATCGATGATTCAGATTTTCTGAACGGAGTTTAGTTAGAGCCACTAAAGGTTAATCATAGCTGAGTTAGGAGACATAATGGTGATGACTTTAGGATATCTTTTCAATCCTTTGTAAAATAAAGGTATGTTATGTGTGCTCAAATTGCCTCATTGAGGCAATTCTAATAAGTGGACCAGGAACACAGAGTACACACAACATACCTTTTGTAGGAAAAAAAATAGAAAACAGATCCCTAAATTATTTTTCAAGCCTTACCCTGCTGAACACAACAACCAAAATCCTTGCAAATAGTGTAGATCTGCCGTCTGATCAGGATCTACACCGTTCATCTGTCAGTTTTCGTAAATCATGTTAAGTAGTAAGTATAGTAGTTGCAGATAAAATTGACTAGGCGGAGCTATTCAGGTGTTGTCAATATATGTCAAATTCACCGAGTCCACCAGAAGATTCGGTAGTGCTTTTCGCACGCTTTCTACAAGCGTACGATATGACCATACACGCCACAGCTATGCTTGTGTTACAGTTGAATTCACACAATCGGGTGACTTGGTTTACCTTTTTGTTAATGGAATATTCCTAAGGCAGGTACAAACGATAGCGCCGCCTAGTCAATCTTATCTGCGACTACTATACTCTGATTGGTTTATAGTCCGAACTGGGTGTGACTAAATTTATTTAACAGGATAAGGTTTAATATATGTATATATAGAATATAGAAAGAATTCTATAGTTTAAGAACGAGTTCAAGTTAGCCATGGTAAAAGGGTCATCAGGGTTCAAGTCATTGAAGTTTTACTGTTCCTGTGTTTCAAAACCCAAAAACACGGGCCTCCGTGGCCTAGTGGTTAAGAGCACTGACTCTGGATCATTAGGTCTCTCACCGCTGTGGTTCGAGCCTCGCTTGGGTCACATGTGAGACGCCAAGTTCTGCAACGGAAGGTCAGGTGGTTTTTCTCCGGGTACTCCGGTTTTTGCCCACCTTTGATTAACGATCAGCTCGATATGAGTGAAATAATCTTGAAAGGGCAGTAAAACCAAAACTCCAAATAAGGAGCATAACAAGGATAATTAAGGGGAATTGGGAACACCTGGCAGATTTTTCTGCTAGTTTTCAAAGGGAGACAATTTTTGGGACTTCCTGTTTGCTTTTCTGTAAGCCCTGTCCCACTGAAAAAGGGGTCAACTCTAAAAGGAAAGAATTTGCTCCTGAGGAGCAAATTCTTTCCTTTAAGAGTTGACCCCTATTGACATGGGCGACAAATGCTTTTGCAGGAGTTGCCTCCCCTGAAGGTATTCCCATTCCCCTTAAGGGATAATTTCTTATTTCTCAAAAAAAAAAAAATGTTTTTCCATCACTAAACTCGTTGCCAGGTCGTGAAATGGCATTAATTGTAGGACAGATCTGGTCACATTCTTCAAGTATAGGACAATCACAGGGATAATACACAATTGTTTAAGGTCCAAGTTAACACCTAAAGTAAAACAAAGAAATTATAAAAAGGCTTCTGTGGCCTAGTGATTTGATAGCACTGTCCCCAGTTTACAATGCTGTCTCTTAAAGAAATATTAGATCTCTGATTGCTCTGGGCTCAAGCCTTGCTCGGGTAACCGTAACATGTTAGATGCCAACTTCTGCAGTGGAAGGTCAAGAATGTAAATTTTACATGAATAGCTATTTTCTCACAGAAACATTTGAACCTATTGTGAACTTAAGGGTCCCTATTGGCAGAGTGTTCAGTTGTGTGTACATGTTTTAAAATATACAACAATACAATGTAGAAAGACTTGAACTAGCCTTGAAATGATGACATTCTGGTAGCCGTACTGAAGTGTTTTGTTGAATACCGATAAGGTGCTGATCAAGGCTTTCAAAGATGCAAATGATTAACAGAAAATTTCTACAGAAAACAGAATTAAGAAACTTGGTTCTGCAGTTTAACAAATTCTGTTGTATAAGTTGTCACTGAGATTGAAAACACTTGCAGAAGAGGCAGCTCTTTCTAGAAAAGTTGTAAATTGGACAATTCATACAAGTACCCACAAGCCCTCATAAGGCAATAAATACTCTCCAGAACTTATCCTTATTTGGAGCTTAACCCTTGTTCTGCTGAGCCCGGATATGCCTTATCTTTGAAACAATGTAGATCCAGATCAGATGGGTTCTGAAGAAGCCATCTGATCAGGATCTTCATTGTTTGCCATCCAGTCTATGAATTTGTTACAATAATTTGCATCAAGTAATCTGATTGGCTGATAATCAGTAGTGGGTGTGACATATTTAAATATTCAGCAGGACAGTTAATGAGGATAATTAAGGGATAATTTTTTCATTTCTTGTTAGAAAATTTGATTATCGATCACAACAGCAGCACTGATAATAACCTTATAACACAGGCCTCATATTTTTCAGACATTTGCAGGATTTCAGGCTTTTAGAGCTTGATTTTTTCCTTCTATTTAAAAAAGTTTACCCTTAACCTGCTGAAAAAAAAAATTTAGCCAGGCCCATTTCTGACTATTCATCAATCAAATTACTTGATATAATGTATTTGTTGAATTCACAAACTGCATTACAAACAGTGTAGATCCTGATCAGATGGTTTTTTCAGAAGCCATCTGATCTGGATCTATACTGTTTGCAAAGGTAATTGCAGGATAAGGGCCTTTCAGGATTGGAAAAGCTTGGTCAATATGAGGCCTGATAACAGTTTTTTAGACGTATCCTTGGTACATTTCAGATTTTACCTCAAAAAGAGAATGAAGAAGCAGAGGGTGATAGGAAAATGCCAGCTGGTAGAATGGAGGAGAGAAAAGTTATAATAACAGGCACTCCTGAAGCCCAGTGGAAGGTAAGATTTTCACTAGCTAGTGTATGTCTTGGTTTATGTTCCACCAACAGAAGCCTCCGTGGTGTAGTGGTTATGCTACTCGCCTTGTAAACCAGGGGTCGCAGGATCCATCCCGGGCTTCTCCAGACTTTCAGATGAGTCGTTAAACCGAGGTCCCGTCTCCGTATGACCTTCGCTGTTGATGAGATGTAAAACTCAACACTTACTCCACCAACAACCGAGGTCATATGGAGGCAGGACCTTGGTTTGAAGAATCATCCAAAAGTCTGGAGAAGCCCGGAATCAAACCATGACCCATTGTTTGAGGAAAGTAGTTTAACCAATGCACATTAGAGAAGGCTTTGTGTATAGTGAGACTAAATAAAAATGTTTATCATATGACGTCGCGTCTGAGAGTGTAATAACGCCATGTAATATTTTCGATAATCCACTAGTGGATTAAATATGCAAATTAGTTAGATACGTCCCGTAACGTTACATGTACGACGTCCTTAACGACGTCGCGTTTACTAATGGCGGAATATTGACATTTTTTGTAAACAATCGTGAATAAAATGCGTTTAAAATGTCATATGATAAATAGAATCTTGCATTCGTGCACATGCATTATTGAATTTATTAAACTCGTTGAGGAAAAGGGATAAAATGCTCGGCAAAGCCTCGCATTTTATCCCTTTTCCTCAACTCGTTTAATAAATTCAATAATACATGAACACTCATGTAAGATCCTCTATATGTTTAGGGTTTCTAGTCAAGGAGGAACAAGGAAACTAGTTTACCCTCCTTATCTGATACTAACAACTTCATGGATGATATTGTTAGTAGCTTGTTATATCATAAGGGCTGTGACAAGCAAAATTAGATCTTTGAGCATGTACACTAGTAAAGACTCCACTTAGACTGCAACCTTCCCTGTAGAAATGAAGGAGGGGTTACAGAGGATCCATTGCGTGCACAGGAAAGACTGACACATTTAGCCTAAATATTCGGACGCCTCGAATGGCTGGATGGGTGGACACAGTTCATTCCTTTGGCTGTATTTTGAGTATTGCCTAAATGTTGCCATTAAGTTCTATACTATGTCTTGATGGTGTCAATGTAGGCATACAGTAACAGCTGTCTCCACAGGTAGAAGATACTGTATATTTTCTGCTCACTACAAAACAGCAGACATTACTTGGCAGATCTAAACGTTCGTCGTTGATCAAATTGTTAACTGTTAACCCTTTTTGTCGCGCCTGCTATTAGCATGGCGCGATATAGGCGCCCGGTTTTCCGTCCGTTCGTCAAGGCGTCAACATTTGCGACCACCCTAGCATTCACCCTAATGGTCAAGTTTATTTCTCAAGAACTATAAGAGCTTCATTAATGATACTTGGTACAAACTTGTATCTGGGGATGACAACTTACATGGAAGCATCCATATTTGACCTTGACCTATATTTCATGGTTCACTGACTTTGTAATATATTGCGACCACCCTAGCACTCACCCTAATGGTCAAGTTTATTTCTCAAGAACTATAAGAGCTTTATTAATTATATTTGGTGCAAACTTGAATCTGGGGATGGCAACTTAAATGCAAGCATCCATATTTGACCTTGACCTAAATTTCATCGTTCACTGACTTGGTAAAATATTGCGACCACCCTAGCGTTCCCCCTAATGGTTAAGTTCATTTCTCAAGAATTATTAGAGCTTCATTAATGATACTTAGTACAAGCTTGCATTTGAGAATGGAATCTTTTGTGCAAGCATCTATGGTTGACCTTGACCTACATGTCGTGCTTCGATGACTTTGCGCCCCCACAGGCGCGACATAGCCCTCGGCGGAATTCTTGTTGTACTAAATGGAATCTTCCTCCTTATATATAGCAGGTGTCCATTTCAAAATTTAGGTGTGTCCGGTTGAGTTTTCTTCAAAATTATTTGGAAAAAGGTAGAACTTTTTGCAAATAGTGGAGGCCCTGATCAGACGCCGCGTTCTCTGATCTGGGCCTGCACTGTTTTCCAGGGTACCAGTTTTGGGGTATCTGGTACAAAATGGGATAAGTACAAAATCTAATACTCTAGTATCTTTGCTGGAAAAATGTGAATAGCTTTTTTTGGGCTCAGTCTTCTATGATCCTGTATAACATATTAACATAGACTGATAAAACTTTTGTAACGTGTACATGCTAATCTTAGTTTTCTGTTCTCTTATCTCATTGATTTTGCAATTCCCTGGTACCTGTAATCTGTTGTTCAGGGTAAGAAGCCAGTCAATTCCAGGTCCTTTTCATGGAAATAGATGAAATATTTTGCTTGTTTATTCACTCTCTTCCAACCATTCAGGAGGGGAAGTTGACTTTTTTTCTGGTGAAATAATTTGCACTTTATTGGTTAACAGCTAGGGTATACAGTTGCCCAGGAAAAGTGTGGTTAGGTAAACTGACCTTCTTGACATAACCTTCATGGTGTTGACTGGGCCGATAAACAAAAAAAAAAAACTAGCCAGTAACAGATCACGCCCTAGGCTAATAGCCTTTTTGTGAGTATTGCCTAAATGTTGCCATTAAGTTGTATACTATGTCTTGATGGTGTCAATGTAGGCATACAGTAATAGCTGTCTCCACAGGTAGAAGATACTGTATATTTTCTGCTCACTACAAAACAGCAGACATTACTTGGCAGATCTAAACATTTGAAGTATTGTTGTTAGTGGTCAAATTACAAAAATCCAATACATGTGCAGTAGAATTTTTGCTGGAAAAATGTGAATAGCTTTTTATTTGCTCAGTCTTCTTCTAAGATCCTTTATAACATCTTAACAAAGACTGATAAAACTTTCTAACATGTACATGCAAGCTTGCAAGCTAATATGAGTTTTCTGTTCTCTTATCACATTGATTTTTCAATCCCCTGGTACCTGTAATCTGTTTAATTTCAGGGTAAGAAGTCTGTCAATTCCATGTCCTTTTCTTAAATTTCTTCGTGGAAATTGATAATGAAATATTTTCTTTATTCATTTTCTCTCTTCCAAGCATTCAAGAGGGGAAGTTGACATTTTCTGGTGAAATAATGTTCACTGTATTGGTTAACAGCTAGTGTATACACTTGCCCAGGAAAAGTGTGGTTAGGAAAACTGAGCAGCTTGGCATTACCCATGGTGTTGACTGGGCCGATAAACAAAAAAAATAGCCAGTGACAGATCACGCCTAAGGCTAATAGCCTTTTTGTGAGTATTGCCTAAATGTTGCCATTAAGTTGTATACTATGTCTTGATGGTGTCAATGTAGGCATACAGTAACAGCTGTCTCCACAGGTAGAAGATACTGTATATTTTCTACTCACTACAAAACAGCAGACATTACTTGGCAGATTTAAACACTTGGTCCAGTTGTTCAAAGCATCTTTAGTTAACAATGTTCTTAGTGTTGACAACTGGACTTCGATGTGAGAAACTGATATACAGAAAATTTGAAGATTTTGTGAAAATTTTAAAATTTTGTTGGTTACAAAGTTTGGTAACGTTGTTTATTGTCTATTTCAGGCACAATTTTATATCATAGAAAAGATCAAGACAGAAGTAGGTTTTATAAGAATTGCAGATGTTCATCTTCGATCCGAGATAGCAGTGCCTAAACCTTTAATAGGTCGCATCATTGGAAAGGGTGGACAGCATGTAAGTATATGTACTGAAAGGAACTCCATTTCATCATTTCTTTCAAATAGTCTGTGTCATTAAGAAAAGTCTGCATTTTACAAAAATTAAAAATTACAAAAATCTAATTCCTTAAATTAATAAATCACGATCGTGTGCTAAAATAATTTCCCGATTCAAAGGCCAGTGTTGACATTGTACTTCACAGATTCAACAAAATCAACAAATTATCACCGCTTATGCAATAATCAAGTTAACTCATATTCCCACTAATCAGAGTCTTCCTTTAGCCTTCCATGATTGGGCGAACGAAACTCTCCGTGTCTGATTCCATTACTTTCCTCCCCTTCTGTAAAACCGCTGTCTGGCTGGTCGCCCTCTTCGCCCCATTCTTCGCCGCTCTCTGTGTGGCTTGTATAATCCCACCAATCATGTTGGTCTTCCCTCTGGGTTTGAATTCTAGATTTGTTCTTAGGTCTTCCCATTGTATGGGCATGTTCATCACTTTCCTGCACGTTTTCTGCAATCCTTGTATCGACATTACATAGTCCTGCGTGCTGTAGTGTTCATGTGGTGTATGAGCATTGCTATTTTCCTTTCTAGTTTCGTCTCAAGTTCTTTTGTCTGTTGCTGAAGCTCAAATTTGAGCTGAGAAACTTCCTCTTCGCGTTATTTCATCGGGTGCGAAATAAGTCCATGGTCATTCTGAAGATTTATCTCTGAATTTGGTCCAGGCACAATTCTTAACCTGTTTCTTTTATGATTATTCTGGCACAAATTTACAGCACTAGCCTTTCTTTCTTCTGACCCAGGCACTGTTTGTAACGTTTTTATCCTCATATGTGCTATTGACTTTGACATAGTCATCGTCGGAATTCTCCGAACTATCAGACTCGTGCGTGTTTTTTATTCTGCCGACTTCTTCAATGTTCCAGATTCTTTTCTTGTGTTTAGAAGCCGGATCCTTATATCTGCCTGTCCCACAGACGGATGCGAAATGGTTGGGTTTCTGGCATCTGTGGCATTTCTGTCCATACGCTGGGCAGTCCTCGATCTGCTTATGGATTTTATCATATCCACAGTATCTACATAATCGTGATCTGTCTTCGTCATCGGTTATGCATGTGTTTCGATAGGTTCTCTGTTTCTTACGCATGCCTACCCTTGCAACGTAGCTGTCTTCTAGCGGTTCTTTCATGTCGTGCACTTGTATAGCTATGTCCTTGATTTGTCCTGCTTCCAACAAGAACTGTGATAATTGCCATCCTTTTGCTATGCATTTCTGAATCAACTGCTGATTTTCTATTGTTTGTATCAAGTGTTCGAGAATCCTGTCGTCGAACGTTTCCCCGAATTCACAGTCTTATGCTTTTTCTCGTAATCTAGTTGCATACACAATGGTAGGTTCTCCAGCCAATGGTCTCATCTTTAAGAATATGTATCTAGAATAATGTTTATTTCGCTTTGGTAAGAAATAATCGTTGAGCTTCTTACGCAATTTCTCATATTCATTTAAGTCCCCTTCAGAGTCTGGAAGACTTCTCGCTAATCTGCCAATTTCCTTCCCGCCATAGATAATAAAGGCATCTTTTCTGTCTGCTGGGCTTCCAATTCTAAAATACCTAAATTCTCTTTCAATATCATCTAGCCTGTCCTCCCACGCTTTACCTGTCGTCAGCTGATCTTCTGTGGATCGGAACGGAAGTGCTCGCAAGTTTCTCGTCTCCCTTGCAACTATAGTTACAGCTGTAGTATTCTCTGCCATGTCTATCACGTAATTTAGCATTCAGATCTACGCTACTTCCTTTTGCTAAGGCGCCGTAGCTCGCAAATATAGACAACTGCTGTGTTATCTATGCATCTATTATCCCGCTTCGAGTTTTCTTATCTCCTTTAATCCTCGTCGCCAATGAAATGACTTAGGACATCATGGTTAATGTGTTTAATACGAAGGAAGGTAGCAAGTCAAGTGACGTTACATAGCAACTGACGTCGTTAGCGTAACGTTATGGACGTTGACTGGTTATAGTATTATTGTACAAGATATTACAGACAGCATGTAAGTATATGTATTGAAAGGAACTCCAGTTTAGGAGGAGTAACATTATCCCAAACTTTTTTCTTGGGTATTGATTAGCCTTTCCCGTGGTCTTTTTTATGCCCCCGGAATCTAAGAGATTCGGGGGCATATAGTTTTTGGTCTGTCCGTCTGTTTGTCTGTTTGTCCGTTTGTCCGTCTGCAAAAACTTTAACATTGGGCATAACTTTTGAATGGTAATAGATAGAGCATTCATATTTCACATGTGTATACCTTATCACAAGACCTTTCCAGTGGTACCATAATTTTTGATCTCGTGACCTTGAACTTGACCTTTGACCTATTTTTTTCAAAAATTTTAAAAACATTAACATTGGCGCTGTCCGGGGGCATCAGTGTTTCACAAACACATCTTGTTCTTTCACTGTTTCAAGAAGGACAGTTGTCAGTTTCTGGCGAAAGAAAGTGCACTGTACTGGTTAACCGCTTGTGCATAAACCTGGCCTGACCAGGAAGTGTGGTTTGGTAAATTGACTGGTTCGATATGACCTAAAAATGTTACTGGGCCATTTAATTCTAAACAGACTTGTTAGAATCGTCTCATTGAGAGGTAAGGAAAAATGTTGCTCGGTTAAATTCACTTATACTCGTTACTTCACTTGTCCAAAGCTTTGCCACTCATTCAAAATACAGCCGTTCGGATTAAGATGTGTCGGGAAAACTTCAGATTAATTTATGTATCTAAATTCTGGTTTACTGTTTCTGTATCATTGTGTAAGGCTGTCTCCACCTTGTCAGTATTGTTGAATTAGACAGATTGAACAAGGCAGATATTTGTACAGTTTATTCAATAAATATTTCAGCAGTTTATTCAATAGTTACATGTATTTTGTTGAACTCTGTGGATGAAAATGTTTGTAAAGAAACCAGGGACCAGTACAGGACTAACACATTGTTATAACATCGATCATTAAATGTGGCATATACACTAACGTTTTTTTAAGGCCTTTTTGCCTATAAAAATGTGATTGGCTTTTGCAAATGCGAAAGCTAATAACATTTTCTCGGCAAAAATATCAGAATACATGTATTAGATATTGTAGGTGCTAAAACAATTAACATTTTGGCCACAAACAAGCTTGTTCATCTAATGATGCTTTGAACAAGATAGGTCAAGAATTGAAATGAACAGTTAAACTCGGTAATCTTACTTGCTGAAGATTGTGGATGCAGGCTAATATGAACTACCGTAATGATCCTCAGTACTGGGACAGAAGGGCCTGAGCAAACAGTGAAGACCCAGATCAGACGGCTCCTGAAGGAGCCTTCTGATCAGGCTCTACACTGTTTGCCATTCCGTCTGCACCTTCTGGGCTTCTTGCAGGTTTGTGAAAGCCAATTCGTCAAAATTTTAGGAGAATTATGGCAAGTCAAAATTTTAAGTTGTCTGAATTGTTAGTTTTACCTTTTTCATTTTCCAGGTGAAGGAATTACAACGGGTCAGTGGTGCAATCATTAAAACTCCTGATACAAAGAATTTCCCCGACGTAGAGGAAGTACCGGTCACAATTATTGGACATTTTTATGCCAGTCAATTAGCTCAAAGAAGGATTAGGGCCCTTATGAGCCAGGCACCCCCAAGACGGGGACCTCAACAAAATGGCATTTAGACTATAACTTTCCTTTATTGAAATTATGGTCAGTATTTATGTCGGAGAAGCTTGGGCTTGAAGACTCTTTTGAAATTCTTACGACTTATTGATTGATGACTTGTAAGAATTACGGAAGAGCACGAAAAGCATCAAAATGAGGATATAAGTATGAGAGCCGCGGAACGAGGGGTAGTTAATGTCAAATAAGAACAAATTTTACATGAGGGTGGCCATTGTTAACGTTATTTGTATCATGGTCCAGATTTATTTTTGATACTTGTTGATGATATTTTTTCTTTTTGTTGTTTTTTTACAAAACAAACAATGGGCATTGTTTTTCATGTCCAATGTGCTATATTGAATCCATCATAATTACTGCCATTTATACATTCAAAGACCTTCCAGTATTGATTAATGGCATTGTTTACTCGAGTTTCTGGTGGAAAGGACTACATTACTTATACGATTAAAAAACAACAATCACTTACACGAATAAAAAAAAATATACAAGAAAACAGTTCTGGCATTCTGATGTTTAGCAACTCTGTCCCTGGTCATCTCCTATACTGGCTTCACAATATTGTTCTATCTGTTCTCCATGTAATAATGTTAAAAAAATGCAGTATGCTCAGAGATGCTTAAACTGGACATTCATGTGACCAGGTACACTGTTTGTTGACACAGTGCAAATTTTGAACACAATTTCTCTAGCTAAACAAACTTTTTAAGCACACCCCACATAGTAAGAATTCTAGATTTTTTTTTCCATAATTTATATTCAAATAAAATAGATCAGGTTTGTTGGTGTCGAGGGAATTCAAGAATCCCTACAGTAAAAAGAAGAAAAAAAATCTACTCCTGGTTCAGGTAGTCGGAATTTGACCATCAGCCAGTAGGGATCTGTCCCTTGATGCCCTTCAAGTATGATCTTCAATTATGTTAAACTACCCTTGAAGAAGTACAATACAGATTACATGTCAGTTTCTTATATTAATGTATGTTTTCCAGCCAGTATGGCTGATTAACTGTATCCCATCTTGACGCTATTTCTGTATGATTTTAATTCAAATTGCAAAAATTGTTGATATGTTTATTGAAGAGTTAAACATCTGTGCATTGAAAACATCTCGTAGTTGTAGGAGTACTGGGGTTAATTTGGGAATATTTTTTCTAATTTTGCATGTTTTGGGTATTTGTCATAATCATCTCAATGAGGCAATTCTAACAAATACCCGCAACAGACGTTTATCAAGATATTCCTTTATTTTCCACAAGCTCCTATTAAATCTGGAGCTTTGACTTTATCAAAATACAAGGGATTTCTTTCTCATGCACTGTTTCCAAATTGCATACAGTATAATTTGATCTTTGATATTCTGTGACTCTTGGACCGAGCCTTGGTCACATTTCCCTTGTGTACATATTTAGGTTAGAATATTACAATAGGCATGACATTTTGACAATATTTGTTACAATAAGCCAACAGTTATCAAATATTCATTAAAGAAGGGCATGGAGAGGGACCAGTTGTTCAAAAAGTAATGTTGTTAGTTAACCCTTATCTTGCTGTTCACGACAACCCCTATCTTGAAAACAGTGTAGATACAGATCAGATGGCTTCTGAAGAAGCCATCTGATCAGGATCTACACTGTTTGGTATTCAGTTTATGAATTTGTAGCAATAAATTACATCAAGTAATTTGATTAGTTGATAGACAGAAATGGGTGTGGCTTAAATGAATATTCAGCAAGATAAGGGTTAACATACCCTTATCCTGCTGTTCCTGGCAACCCCTACCTTTGCAAATAGTGTAGATCTAGATCAGTTGGCTTCTGAAGCCATTTGATCAGGATCTACAGTCATGCTGTTTGTGAATTTGAACAAAAACTGTGTATAATAAATGATCTGATTTGCTGATAGTCAGAAATGGGTGTGGCTAATATAAATATTCAGCAGGAACAGGGTTAGAACTTCATTCTGGTCACTAATGAGTTTAAGCTAACTGGACTCAAGATGTAGAAATCACTGAACACCACGTGTTAGGGAGTCAGGAGTCCTAAGTGTTCAGTGTAGCGTTTTTGTGTGAAAATCTGAAACTTGCCCGGCTTCTGTAACAAAAATTGTCATGCTACCATGCCCATTGTGACATACTAATCTGTGGAGTAAATTCAATCAAATCTGAAATAAGAAATTTAACATCTATGAAATTTTGACTGTTCTTCATATATGAAGAAATTATTGATGTCTTCTGGAGTGTGAAACCTTCGAGCTGACCATGCATAAAGGGTCCTTAGATATTGCAGGGAAGGCCATAGGAACAGATAAGGTTCATGTTTTTTGATAATTGAAGGAGAATTTTTGTCAATTTTCCATTAAAACCTATGTTGTGGGTATTCATTAGAACCACCTTGTTGAGGTGGTTCTGATGAATACCCACAACATATGTTTATATGGAGAAATAAGGAAAACTATCGTTCATTTATCACAAAATACCCGCCTTATTTGTTGCTATGGAAGACTCTTGCAAGTTGCATATGTGCAGTCTTAACCCTTATCTTGCTGTTCACGACAACCCCTATTTTTGCAAACAGTGTAGATCCAGATCAGATGGCTTCTGAAGAAGCCATCTGATCAGGATCTACACTGTTTGACATTCAGTTTATGAATTTGTAGCAATAAATTACATCAAGTAATATGATTGGTTAAGACAGAAATGGGTGTGGCTTAAATGAATATTCAGCAAGATAAGGGTTAAGGTGGTTCTGATGAATACCCACAACATGAGTTTATATGGAGAAATAAGGAAAACTATCGTTCATTTATCACAAAATATCTGCCTTATTTGTTGCTATGGAAGACTTGCAAGTTGCACATGTGCAGTCTTAACAGAGTCTACCCTGAAATGGGGGTCCATTTTGCCTGGTACAGCTCATTTATCTTTTGGAGAGCCATGTCAAGTCATGTACATCTGCTAAAACACCACAGCTTACTTCATTCCTGAAGGGAAATGGAAGCTCCTTCAGGGGAGGCAACTTCTGCAAAAGTATTTTGACTCCCCTGTCAATAGGGGTCAACTCTTTTTGCTCCTGAAGAGCAAAGTCTTTCCTTTAAGAGTAGACCCCTTTTTTAGTGGGACATGGCTTATTGAAAAGTGAACAGGAAGTCCCTAGAGTTGTCTCCCTTTGAAAAATGGCGTAAAAATGTTCAAGATGTTCCCATTTCCCTTAAGGGTCTACTCATCAATGAAAGGAATTTCTACTCGGGAGCAAATTCTTTCCTTGAAGAGTGAGAGAGACAAAAAGTATTGTTTGAAGAAAGTTTCCCCTACTGATGGTGTGCTTATCTCCCTGTTGATGGAGTGGGATAAACTGGCTGTAGCCCAGTACATTTGCTTATGTTGGACTTGGCAGGACTCTGGCTGTTATAAGCTATATCATAACATCATGCAGTATGACTTGGCATATGTGTTCGAATGTTAGAATTGTAAAAAGCTTGTGTGGGCTTGTTCAGCAATATTGGCAGAGACATTGCCAGTTTTGGCAGCCACCAAAGAAGTCCTTGAAAGAATGGAAAATAAAGTTAGGAAACGCCATGTGCATTGAGTGATCAAAACAGGAGCAACAATTTTGATTAGTTGAAACATTTGCTAAGAGTGGTTTAACCCTTATCCTGCTGTTCACGACAAGCCCGACAAGCAAACTGTGTAGATCCAGATCAGATGGCTTCTGAAGAAGCCATCTGATCAGGATCTACACTGTTCGACATTCAGTTCATGAATTTCTTGGGATAAATTACATCAAGTAATCTGATTGGTTCAAAGTCAGAAATGGGTGTGGCTTAATTGAATATTCAGCAGGATAAGGGTTAAGACTTTGGTTAGTTGTACATATTTAGCTGCTGCCAGTCTACATGTATGATATAGCTTATAAATCATTGACAGCATCATTGGAAAGTGCCTTAATTTGTGTATGCAGGGCATCTTGTATGGTGTTAGGTGAACAGTTGCACTCAAATGAATTTGTGGCCACTTTATAGGTTTTTTTTTTTTTTTTTGTTTGGTTTGGGTTTTACGGCCCTTTCAAGATTATTTCACTCATATCGAGCCGATCGTTAATCAGAGGTGGGCGAAAACCGGAGTACCCGGAGAAAAACCACCTGACCTTCCGTTGCAGAACTTGGCGTCTCACACGTGGCCCGAGCGAGGCTCGAACCTACGGCGGTGAGAGACCTAATGACTAAGAGTCAGCGCTCTTATCCACTAGGCCACGGAGGCCCGTTGGCCACTTTATAGGGCAGCTTCTTGTTGAAAGAAGTGACTTCTCGGGGGCCCGGGATACTTGACCAAATGACGAAAGAATCGGCTCGTTTTGGAGCCAAGTTTACCTGAAAAAGAAGTCCCATATTTGAAAGAAGACAGATCTGTCTATGTGCAATATGCCCAAAGGAGAACTTGGATCAGCCTGATTATTGGGCCCCAAGGTAATAGAACTTTTTTCATGCTCAACTCGACTTTGCATGAAATTTGTAGTGCTCTTTAAAATTAAAATACAAATAAGTTGGGCTGTTTTTCTTTCTCAGCAGAGAATGTTATTTGTCCTGCTCACAAATTTTAAAATGCTAGCAATTGTTGGCATTTTAAAATTTATGAGCAGGACGTATTTCAAGCTCAGTTGAGTTGTGCATGTAAAAGTTTTATAACCTGAGCCTGTCCAGTTTGATCAAAGTGCTGGCATATGTTTAGCCTTGGACACAAACCTACTTGAGACAGTTGTCAGAGTCCATAAGCTGGCAAATTTTCAGTTGTATTTATGGCACTAGATGAGAAGTACAGAGGATTATAATGGGATTAATTTCCAAGGCGTATGAATGACAGGGAGGGTTGACACATCGTTAAAAACACCAAATTGTCATCAATTTATTTCTTTATCCATAAAAATGCCATGGGTACTCATTAACCCATTGTACGTGAGAAACCACTAAAGGGGTATTTTGGCAAACAGTGCAGGCTCAGATCAGATTCCACAGAATGTGGTGTCTGATCAGGGCCTGCACTATTTGCTAACAGAATTTTCCATCAGAAATGGAATTAGAAAGAAAAAATAGGCCTTCCATCCCTTATGACAAATGGACTTGTCCAACCTATAGCAATGGAAGAGTCCACTAGTTTACTCATTAAGTACCCATGGCATGTTTCTCATATTAACTCTTATCATGCTGTTCACGACCACCCCTATCTTTGGAAACAGTGTGGATCCAGATCAGATGGTTTCTGAAGAAGCCATCTGATTAGGATCTACACTGTTTGACATTCAGTTTATGGATTTGTAAGAATAAATTACATCAAGTAATCTGATTGGTTCAAAGTCAGAAATGGGTGTGGCTAAACTGAATATTCAGCAGGATAAGGGTTAAAGGAAGATAATCCCGTTTTCTCTGTACTTCTTCTGGAGCTCTGTATCTGTTCACCTTCAGGTAGTTTTCCAGTGGTGTTTTCTAAAAGTTCTTCTATATTACAAAGATTCACAAAATCATAGGCTCCTTTAGGTGTGATTAAATGTTCAGTTTAAAAGCACTGTTTGGTACCAAGTATTCCTTCCTACCTGGAAAGGCAAGCTGATGATTTTGTGAAAAGTTGTTCTAAAGAAGAGGTCCACATTGAATACATAATGTTGGACAACATTGTAGTATATAGTTTCTGTACAGCATTGGTCCTGGGTTAGATTTCATCCTTTCTATTTCAGGGAATAAAATTTTTGTATGCAGTAAACTTGATATACCAAACATAATTGGTGCAGAACAAAAATGTAATCGCTATACATTTCCATTTTAACAACCATTAACGTTTGCCTGGGTTCATTTGTTGGGTGTGTCATTGGCTCATACCGTAAAAATCCAAAACAATTTGGACGCCTTGAGGACTTCCTGCAAGTCTCCTAAAAATATTTAACAAATTTGTTTCTGCAGTCTCCTAAAATTTTTTAACAAATTTGTTTCTCAATCCAACAAGGAGTCCAAAAAGTGCAGATGGAATTGCAAACTGTGTAGACCCTGATCAGACTACTTCAGGAGCCGTCCGATCTGGGTCTGCAGTTTGCTTACCACTGTGTATCCCAATACTCGGGATCATTACGGTAGAACCTATTAATTAATGAATATGCCAAATCATAGTAAATATCTTCTGCTTTTCATTATGATGGAATTGGTAATATTTGATGCCTAGCTTCCCATCACTGTAGATCGAAATATCACATCTCCACTCTTATCTTGCTGTTCACGACAACCCCTCACTTTGCAAACAGTGTAGATCCAGATCAGATGGCTTCTGAAGAATCCATCTGATCAGGATCAACACTGGCATTCAGTTTATGAATTTGTAGCAATAAATTACATCAAGTAATTTGATTGGTTGAGACAGAAATTGGTGTGTTAAATGAATATTCAGCAAGATAAGGGTTAACAAATGGGCCCAGGTTTGTTACGTGCGAAGTTCAGGGTATTGGTGGAAGAATCTAGGGTTATTGTTGTACAGTGGCTAGTACGTTATCTGCCCTTTTATTCAAAAGGGATAAATAGTAAATAAAAAAAATATCTGTTCAGCAAAAAGATTGGCTTTTGAAAGTTATTAAATTCTCGACTTTTAAATTCTGACTGTTTTTGAAATAAGTGCACAGAAAATTAAAATATACTACTGTCAAGTTGTTAAATTTTCTAATTACGTTTCTAAAAAGCTGAAAGTTAATCTTTGATATACGAAAAAACAAACCATTGCTGATGATTGGAACTTAATTCTGGTGATACTTACCAAAGAATTTGATTAAAATTTGGTGCACACGTTCTGTCAGAGGTAATACGCTGCTTGTTAATGATGTTTTAAATAGATTAATGAGCAAAGTATAAACTTTTTATTAACCTATACCACTCTCTAGGCTAATTCAGTAGATGACAAATTATTTTCTTATTTTTCTCGGAAAACAGATTCTGACATCTCATGCAAATGGGCTCCAGTGGAGACCATTTGCATGAGATGTCAGAATCTGTTTTCAGCTCATGCAAATGAGCTCCAGTGGAGACCATTTGCATGAGATGTCAGAATCGGTTTTCAGCTCATGCAAATGAGCTCCAGTGGAGACCATTTGCATGAGATGTCAGAATCGGTTTTCAGCTCATGCAAATGAGCTCCAGTGGAGACCATTTGCATGAGATGTCAGAATCGGTTTTCAGGGGAAAAGTAAGAGAAATATTTGTAAGTGTCGTTTGCTGAAATATTTTCCCAGAGTGCTAAGTATTTAAAAGGGGAATGGAGAAACCAGTATCATTTTCAGAAGGGGAACAAGTTTTCTTAATAATTTACAGGTATTTACCTTAAATATTCGCACATCTCAACTCGTTACCATACTAGTTCTAAAATTTGGAGTAGTACATTTATTAGGTGGTTTTTTCTCCTGGTACTCCGGTTTTTGCCCACCTCTTGATTAACGATCAGCTCGATATGAGTGAAATAATCTTGAAAGGGCCATAAAAACAAAACCAAAAAAAAAAGTACATTTATTACAGTTTTGCCTAAACATTATAGGTGGATGAGCTGCAAACAGTGTAGACCCTAATGAGGTTCTGCATCTCATCTTGGTCTACTCTGCTCAAGCCTGTGTGTCCAGATACATACGGTTTATCAGTAGTATTCCTTCTAATTTACTTGAGCCTGTCAAATAAAGTGTAACCTTTTACCCTTATTCCGCTGATCATGATCCCTACCTTTGCAAAGAGTATAGATCCAGATCGGATCTTCACTGTTGTCAAGCAATTTGTGAAGTGAACGAATACATATTTTATTATTAAAGCATTACGATAACACACCCGTGCGACATAGTGCATTTTTTACAACTCCAAAATGCCTTCTTATCTGAAGAAACTCCGTGATATTTTTCTTATAAATACTGCAAACAATGGTTGTGGGTACTCGTTAGAACAGCCTCATTGAGGCGGTTCTAACGAGTACCCACAACCTATGTCTTGGAGCAGAAATAAGAAAAATAATGTATACCCCGTAAGCCCGTTTTCTCTATATAAAGTGAGGTTTAAGGGGGTGTTTATTTCACGGACTTGTTCACGTGATGGTAATTTATTTGATATTGAGAAATGGGTGTAGCTGAATTAATGTAATAAGCAGAATAAGGGTTAAAAGCAAGAATTTTCTCCTTGAAGAGCAATTTTTTTCAATCGAGTATATCCGAATTGATAAGTGAAATTAATGTCTTGATAGATCCCTCCCCTACGGGTGAAACCATTCCCCTTATCGGTTCCCTTTCACTACATGCTTGTTGAAGTAGCAATTGAACATTTATGTTGAATTGTCATTGGTTTCTTGCAAGTATTGGTAGCTTAACCCCCTGTATTGATTTACATTGGTGTTGTATTGAAATTTATATACAGCAAATGAGCACAGACGCACATACACGGAAAATATGTACACGGAAAATATGTAGTTGTTTCAAGCTACCGAAAAAGAAACATCCTGCTACTCCATTGCATGAACGTTGCACAAAAAATCCAGCTCGTGCAAGTTGATCAGAGCTTGAGGTGGTATTCATTGGTGTATTATTAAAACCACAGCATATAGCAGGTGAACTGATTTTTCTTTCACTGGTGATGTTTTCAACAACTGGCCTTGAAAGTTAATCCAAAATAAAGCTTAACCCTTGTCCTGCTAATCCCGGATATGCCTTATCTTTGAAACAATGTAGATCCAGATCAGATGGCTTCTGACGAAGCCATCTGATCAGGATCTACATTGTTTGGCATTCAGATTGTGAATTTGTTGCAATAATTTGCATCAAGTGATCTGATTGGTTGATAATCGCTAGTGGGTGTGGCATATATGAATATTCAGCAGGACAAGGGTTAAAGTAAGCTATAGTTTGTAAGTACTTTTCAGTTTTCTTCCTGGTGTGTTCTTTAGCTGCCGTGCAAAGTAGCATATGATCTGGGCCTGAGGGCCAAGTTTTGGGGTTTCCCCCGAGAGAAAATCCGGCTTAACCCTTGTCCTGCTGAATATTTATATATGCCACACCCACTAACGATTATCAACCAATCAGATAACTTGATGCAAATTATTGCAACAAATTCACAATCTGAATGGTAAACAATGTAGATCCTGATCAGATGGCTTCATCAGAAGCCATCTGATCTGGATCTACATTGTTTCAAAGAAGGCATATCTGGGATTAGCAGGACAAGGGTTAATATTGCATGTGTCTCGCCTACTTTAGACAAGTATTTTGGCAATTTAGATATTGTGCTCATTTGCTGTATGAAGTTACTGTTGTTTCCAAGTTTTGATTTTCACATCCTTACCATGCTTTGTGGTATTTAGCAGTGGAACAGAAAGACTGAGGACTCCAATATCTGGCGTTTCTACCTAGGCCTAGAGGGTAAGAGCGCAGACTCTTAAATATTAGGTGTCTCCCTGCTGTGGTTCGAGCCTAGCTTGGTTCACATGCGAGGTGCCAAGTTCTATAACAGAAGGTCAGGTGGTTTTTATGCAGGTGCTCCCATTTCCGCCCACCTGATTAATATAAGTGAAATAATCTTGAAATAATCTTTGTTAAAAAAAATGTTTTGCTCTGTCCAACAAAGTTTTGATGATTATTAGGCCTAGGTATGACCTTGGCATTAAGGAGTCCTCGTGGCGGGAAACTTCCAGCTACATTGTAAACCAGCGAACACCATAGACTCTGCTTCAGTGGTAAAAAAACACGAAGAAAAACAGTATTTGCCACCCTAAGTAGTATGTCTGTCTTGAACATGTAACCTGCCATTTGTCAAGGGAGACAGCTTAATTGCATATGCTGTGGGTACTTGTTAGAATCACCTCACCAAGATGCTGACAGTAACCATAATACAAGTTTTAACCCATCAAATGCCAACTACGACTATTGTCGTCTGCTTTGACGTCTGCTGGTTACTTCAAAAGTCATTTTTGCAAACAGTGTGGACCCAAATCAGACTGTTACTTTAGGAGTAGTCTGATTTGGGTCCACACTGCCTGTAAGCAAAAATATTTTTAAGTTTGCAAAAAAATTTAGACGACATTTTCAGATGTTACTCCTTGTCTGGAGCAAATGCATATACCGTAAAAATCCTAAAAATTAGGACACATTAAACACTTGCTGTAATTCTCGTTAAATTTTTGATAAATTTGTATCATAATCAAGTGTCCAAAGGTGCAGAGGGACTGACAGTACAGACCCGCATCAGATCTGGGTCTGCACTGTTTTTGCTGTGGCCTATCAGTCCAGTGGCAGTTGATTAAAAAATTTGATCTTTGTGAAGTTTATCAAACAAAACAAAGGAAAAAAAATAAATCTAGTAACCTTACAGGCAGAAAATTCATCTTTGGTGTTTGCTGATTGATTTGCCATGTACAGTCCATAGAACTAAAGTTGGTTAACTTACATATACAAGGCCCTGCTAAAAAAGCAGCCATTTTAGTGTTAACCACCTAGGTAATTCAGTTAGATTGTTTGGAGAAATTTGGCTTTGAACGAAAAAAATAGATGGAAGCTTCATTTCCAGTCTTCTCATTGGCTACTTGAGCAGACATGACATGACGGCTCTAAGCAGTCTGGTCTCAGTATTGGAATCCTGTTTTGTTAGTCCAGTCTCATTTGTATTTACCGTAATTATAGCTGACATTCGTGTCAGAGCGACAGTCATTAATGGGGTAGTGTTACTGCCCAACAAGTTAACAAACAAATGTGAAATAAAGATCATTACAATATAGGAGCCATATTTGGATACGATTGTTCCAGTGAGACAGTTAAACTGAATTGCCTAGCTACTCAACTATTTTAATTTTCTTCTTGTAAAAACTTTATGGTTGTATTTGAGCTGTTACACAGTTGGTCAGCCTTTGTATAGTTTCTGTTGGATCTTTTATTACAAGTTGCTTTTCATATGCCAGATGCAGACAGATAATAAAAAAAAAAAACGTCAGTGTAGAACTTTAGGAAACGTTCAGCAGTCCCTTAACCAGTTTAGAGATGGGGAAATAACCAGTAGTTAATTTACGGGGGCTATTAAATTACTCGCCATTGTAGATAGTCAAAAAAAAAAATTCAGTAATTATTGATTTGTTTCTTTAATTGAGGACAAGGGCTCAGTTTTGTCAAACAAATTCAATTTCAAAATGATAATTTTATCATGTTTGCACACTTTCCTTGACGTTTAGATGGTCCACAGGCCCAGTATTTGTAGGACATTTAAAAGAAAAAAAATAGTCCTTTTCAACTCTTTTTACAAAGACAGAACTTAAAAAAAAAAAAAAAAAAGTAGCCCCTGTCAACTCTGTTACTATTAAAGACAGAACTTTATAATCTGCATCTTGTAATTTCTGTACAAAGCTCATACAGACAGTTGAGTCATTAGCAGAAGGAAGCAACTTGTTTTGAGACCATCGTTTATTTCCTATAGTATTGCTATTATTCTTGTAGCTAGTATACTCTTCTTAATAACACACACTGTGGAGATGTTTTTATATTTGATCATGTTTCAACAGTTTTCCTAACATCATGATCATACTTCGAATGTCAAGAGCAATTGTTATCTGCATCTTATCAGAGAATGATTTTTTCCATCCTGTTCAGTGAATATTGATATTTCAACATTGTTAAGTTTTTAACTTGAAGGATGATTTCCAGTCAGGGTCCCAAGGTTGAAAAACTTTTTTCATGCTCAACACACTTGAACATGAAATTTCTCACTTGAAACATGGAATATGTCCTGTAATAAATTTTAACCCTCAACCATGTTGCTGAACCCCAATATATCCTTTTTTGAAAAACGTATAGATCCAGACAGAAGGTTTCTGTATCTATACCGTTTTCCATTCTGCTTGTGAATCCATGATAAAAATTTAAACTGTAACACAAATAGCTAAAAATTGGATGAGTGCAAATTGAAATATTCAGCAATGTGAGGGTTAAAATTCCAGCTGTTGTTGGCATTTAAGTGTATAAGCAGGACATTGGAGCAGGAAAATGGCCTCATTTGTTTGTATTTTTACATTTGAGAACTTGAGATTTCATGCTCAGTGAAAAGTTTCTGTAACCTCCGACTCTAACTGAAACTTGTAATGATATTGTAAGAATATTATTTTCATTCAATGGTTATTTCTGTACTGCAAATAGAGACTGACAGAATTACCCATCAGCTGGATAAACTAAAAGCCCTGAAAAATCTAAACTGCCACCATCATGATGTCAGCCTGCTCCTTTAACTGTGAGATTAGCCTGATGAAAACTGGCCACATTCATTGGATGCTGAGCCTTACCATACTCGTAAATAAGCCTATGTGGCTCTTCATTGTAGTACAATGAAGTAGGATTTGTTGGCCTGAGAATTTACCAGTCTCTGGGTTCTTAGAAAATAGTACCAATACAAAATGGATTTTACTAAACTGGCACAAACTAATACAAGGTTGGCAGTGGTGATATTTTCTAGGGCTTTCATGTTGAACTTGTTAAGAAGAGCATATAGAATTCTTTAATTTGCACAGTATTGCATCCCCAATATCTGTCTTACAATGTGTATCAGTTTTGTATTTTGTAAAAACTGGTAGTTAAAATGGAGACCACTGCATTGTAACAGTTACACATCTCCTCTCACTGCTCACTGAATGACATCTGTATCTAAACTGTTTATCTAAGCAGGCATCTAAGCATCATGAAACTAATAGCTGAAAGTTTTGAGTGGATGGCACAATTTAGAGAACGGTGAAATTCCCTTAAGACCACCTAAAATTAAGACTAATTCTCCCATAGAAAGCATATTTTTGAAAGGTTTCAGTCATTCTTTGTGTGTTTTCTGGAAAGAGACCACCTTTTGGACTGTTCAAAAGTGGTCTTAAAGACCACTTTTGAACAGTCCCAAAGTCGGTCTTATTATAGATATTTTACTGTACTTTACAGACTGAAGGAAGATATTGGTGGGTAATTACACACGTACTATGAAAAGGAAAATACCTTCCATTTCTTAACATGTACATGCAGATAACCTACAATATCTTCTCTGAAATATGTCTAACATCTTGTGTACTGAATTGCTCAAAACCTCCCTATCATCAGTTTTCTGATATAGGGATTCTTCACCCTTTTCTTTAACCTTTAGCATGCTGTGGGCTAAAATAGCGGAAAGACAAATTGATATTTTTTCTTAGTTTTCCCCCAAACAGGATTTGACATTTCATGCAAAGACTTGTCAAATCCAGTTTTCTTGGAAAAATAAAAATATTTCAGAATGTCGTCTGCTGGTAACAAATTACCCAGCATGCAGAGCGTTAATGGACCTCCATGGCCTAGTTGTTAACCCATTTTGCTCCAGCAACTCCAAAAGAGGTACATGTAATTGGCAATTAGTGCAGGCCCTGATCGGGGCCTACACTATTTGTACAAAGTTCAGCCATTTTCCAGATAAATACTTTCTATATACAAGGCAAAAGATTCCATTCAGTACAAATGGATTGAACAGAATGGAGTTTTAGGGTACAACAAATTCAGTTGCATGATGTGAATGCTCTTACACAGCATTTGCATGATGTGAATGCTCTTATACAGTGTATGTCACGGTAGCATAGAGGTTGCTCCTCCAGTCAAACAGTTGTCATCTACAGTTAATCACCTACAGTTGCCTGATTCTACCAGCTCCACATCTTCAGTACCCAAGTAATAAATCACTTGTAAATATTTCTGATACTGCTAAAGTCAAGCTGAAATTAGACCAAGTTAAGTCTAGTATTAATGTAAAAAGAATCCTGGCAAACATCAATTATGTCCTGCACATTGAAGATAAAGGAATAGTCACTGCCACTAAGTTAACAAATAAGAAAATGTGTTTGGATGTGTGCCCAGCAAACACTGATCAGCCTGCAGTCTGATTGGTTTAAACTGTGCATTAACCCTTGACCTGCTAAATACAAGCCTGCCTTTGCAATGTAGATCCGATCAGATGGCTGATCAGGATCTACGCTGTCAAGCAGTTCGTGATTTGAAAGAACACATATCAAGTAACTTTGTTTGTTGATAGTCAGAAATGGGTGTGGCAAAATAAATTTATTAAGAGTAAGCAGGCTGCTTCGAGTCTTTGCAGAGCATTCATGCTTGTTGGCACATTTTCACTTTGTACAACTCGAATATGATTTACCTGGGTATCTGTTGATGTTAATTACAACCAGGTTTAACCCTTCAACTGCTAATCACAGCTAGCAGGCTACATTTTCAATCAAGTATTTTTTTAAGTGAACTAAAGGCCGGTCATTACATGCAACTCACATGTATTGTCTAGCCTTATTTACTAGGAAATATTTAAAAAATCAGATTGTCTGCTTCAGGAATTTATGCAGCAGTTGAAGGGTAAAATAGGTCTTACTCGCTGTATTACCTCCCCTGCCTGGCAAGACCTAATTCAGGACTGTACCTTCACGCAGCAATCAACTGTTAGGACTGGTTTTCCAGTTCACACAAGAAGCTCCTTTTCTACCAGAAATAAACTTTTCTAGTTTACATGTTTTAGCCTTGTTATCATTAAAACACATTTTGTTTATTCCCCGTCAACACTACGTGTATTAAGGTCATATCTAGAGGCCACTTTACCTGGTCAGGCTTAGATCCAGTGGTTTACCAGTATTCAAGGTTGGTCATTTCAGCTCTGATGCAGCCGAGTCTATTTCTCCAGGGGCCTCTTTCATCATTTTGTAGTAAAGTCATTTATCATACAGTGTTGCATTGACTGGTATACAGTGCAGCCAGGTACAGCTGTCATATTGTAGACCAACACAGGCAGCTGTACCAGACAACACTGACAGCTATCATAGTGTTGACTGGTACAAATACCTATCATGCAACAGGTTCCATCCAGATTGGATCAACACTATCAACGATTTTTATGCTACTGAATTTCCGCTGATGCCTAAAATTGTTTAATTCTGCTTTAAAAAGCTGATTTATTTGGTTGCAGTTATTCTTGTTTTCTGCATACAGTGTCTTCTGATCAGAGACCACCTTTGGGATTGTTCAAAAGTGGTCTTTAAGACCACTTTTGAACAGTCCCAAAGGTCGTCTTAAAAGACCACTTTTGAACAGTCCCAAAGGTGGTCTTGATATTGGTATTCTACTGTAGTTGCCACTTTGTCCATCCTTCTGTCACAATTTTGTTCGTAGCATATCTCTTAAGTATTAAAAGTTAATTTAGTGAAAATTGATACACTGATGGAGAGACATGGGGGGAATTGCAGCATGCTTAGAAGGTTGAAGCCTGCTCAGGCAAAGTGATGCGACTTGGACCAGCTATGCGTATAAACCCTATTTGTTTCATTGGGCAGCAGGGCTTGAGATGAAAAGTCCTACAAAACTGGAAGCAACATTTCCAAAATGACCTAAATAGTGTTGATGGGGACATTAAACCTCAAATCAAACAAACAATACCTCCCCTGGACCAAGTGTACCCATTCTCAGAAATAAACCATATAACACATTTATCCTAAGTAATAAGCACCTCAATCCCTTGTCATACTTCTAAAATCTGAACAAGTACAATTTATGACCTGTTGTTTCTATAACAAGAGGGCCAAATGGCCCTATATCGCTCACCTGTTTACCAAAAAATCATCAATGATGTTTTAAGAATGCCCATTGGGGCTTGAAGAAATAGACTGGGCTACATGGTGCTTCTATGCAGAGCTGGAACCGACCACACATGAGTACTGGTAAACAGGTTCTAAGCCTGCCCAGGAAAAGTGGTGCCAGTTGGACCGACCATGCATAATGACCCTATAGGTTTCATTGGGTGGAAAGGGCTTAAGAAATAATTTCATCTCCATGTTGGGCAAAAGTGCAACAAAACTAGAAGCAACGTCTCCAAAATGACCTACACTGTGCTGACAGGGATGTTAAACCTCAAATCAATAAACAAGGGCAGGTAACTCCAAAGTTGTTTGTCTCATGCAGCCGAAATTCAAACTCTTATGTAGACTGAATGTCCCTCCTGGTTATCTGCAAGTTTGATGAAGATCAGATCAGAAATGGCAGAGAAAAAGTGGAGACGTCGTTTTCCCCATTATAATAAAATCAAAAATGAGTTCCTTTAAGAGCAATGAAAACATTCATAAGAAAGAAGATGGGTCATACTACGTAGTTTCGGCTAATAAAGCCTCATCAGTGACCCTGTAATGTTCCGGCAAAGAAAGCCAGAGGAAACATACTGCAATTTTGCGAATTTCGAATAGGCAGTCGATACAAAGACTGATATAAATCAAAATGGGGTCAAAATAATTAAAAACCTGTCTAGAATATGAGTCTAAACCAATAAGTTATTTCTGATTTCTCAGAATATTCACGCTGATCTCAAAGGACCAAAAGTAAAATATAAACTGCACTATGGTTGATGTACGGGGAGACGTTTTACCGCCGCCACACGGCACAACACCAGCTGCAGTGAAGGCAAATAAAATCAAAAATGAGTTCCTTTAAGAGCAATGAAAACATTCATAAGAAAGAAGATGGGTCATACTACGTAGTTTCGGCTAATAAAGCCTCATCAGTGACCCTGTAATGTTCCGGCAAAGAAAGCCAGAGGAAACATACTGCAATTTTGCGAATTTCGAATAGGCAGTCGATACAAAGACTGATATAAATCAAAATGGGGTCAAAATAATTAAAAACCTGTCTAGAATATGAGTCTAAACCAATAAGTTATTTCTGATTTCTCAGAATATTCACGCTGATCTCAAAGGACCAAAAGTAAAATATAAACTGCACTATGGTTGATGTACGGGGAGACGTTTTACCGCCGCCACACGGCACAACACCAGCTGCAGTGAAGGCAAATAAAATCAAAAATGAGTTCCTTTAAGAGCAATGAAAACATTCATAAGAAAGAAGATGGGTCATACTACGTAGTTTCGGCTAATAAAGCCTCATCAGTGACCCTGTAATGTTCCGGCAAAGAAAGCCAGAGGAAACATACTGCAATTTTGCGAATTTCGAATAGGCAGTCGAATAAGTCTATGGAACCTTTTGGTTTCCATGGCAACCACAGTTCTGATCAAAACTGGTCCAAAACCTAATGCAGTCAATACCCCAACAGTGATGCTGCACATAAAATTTGATTGGGATTGGCCAGCCAGTCACTTAGATATTCAAGTTCAAAGGTGTGGACGACGGAGCGAGGTTTTATGCTCGTTCTCGTTTACTGAAAGTTTCAAGAAGATCAGATTAGAAACGGCTAAAAAAAGGTGGAGACACTATTTTTCACTAGTATTTATGCTCAAGGGCAGGTAATTTGAAAGCCTTTTGTCTCATGCGGCCCAAATTCGAACTAAACATAGACTGTACAAGCTCCTGGTTATCTGGAAGTTTGATGGTCAGGTTAGAAATAGCCAAGCAAAGTTGGAGACATCGTTTTCCCATTGTAAGTCTATGGGAAAATTTTTCACCCTCAAGGGGATGTAACTGGAAATCCAGTGGTCAGATTCAAGCCAAAATCGAACTCCTTAGAGATTTAATACTTATCCACGTTTACCAAAAGTAACAAAAGGATCAGATCAAAAACAGTTGCGGAAAGCTAAATACACCATTTTTTTGCAAATATTTATGCTCAAGGACAGGTAACTCAGAAGTCATTTGACCTGCGTGGCCCAATTCAAACTCAACATAGACTGTATGCCACTCCTGGTTATCTGCAAGTTTGATGAAGATCTGATATGAAATGGTCGAGAAAAGCTGGAGAAGTCGTTTTCCCATTGTAAGTTTATGGGAAAATCTTTCACACTCAAGATGTAACTGGAAAACCACTGGTCAGATTCACGTCAACTTCGAACTTGCTCGAGATCTATGCTTGTCCTCTTTACCAAAAGTTACAAAATGATACAATCAAAAACGGCTGAGACACCATTTTTCACTTACATTTATACTCAAGGGCAGGTAACTCAGAAACTGTTTGTCCCGTGCAGCCCAAATTTGAACTCAACGTAGACTGTAAGCCCCTCCTGGTTATCTGCAAGTTTGATGAAGATCGGATCAGAAATGGCGGAGAAAAAGTGGAGACGTTTTCCCCATTATAAGTCTATGGGAAAAATTTTTCACACTCAAGGGCAGAGCTCTCGGAAACGCAGGATTCGGCATATTTTACGCCAACTTTTTGCCGATGTACACGTAAAATTCACTATCGGGGATTCTTATTTACGCATATTTTATTGCGACCCGCGTCCAAAATTACAGAATTTAGGCCGCTTACGCAATTCCAGTAAAAGATCAAATGCGGTGCCGCTTTTTTGTGTTGAAAGCACGCGTGCCACACATCAGTAGGCGTGTCCTATACTGACAGGTATTTTTTGCACCAGCCAATGGGAGAGACGATAGAGGAAAGCGGTCGAGTCGCGGCACGTGTTAGAAATGATTGTACCTTCTTAATCTCGCCGCGTTCATCCCCGTGTCATTACGGATTACAATTAATTAATTAATGATTGATGTAACCATGAATCATCAACGGATTAACATTTGTCGGTAAAACATCAAATTTTTGTTAAACCAGGGTTACGGCGAAGACGATATAAATGACGAATGACCAATGTCATATTTTCGCGGCTACATGATCATATTTTTTATCGCTTGGTCCAAGAATGTTTCGATGTTTATTGGTGACAATAATATCTGCTATTATTCAAAATACAATCATTTTAATGATTACAGGAAGTCAGACTTACCGTATTCGCCCTAATTACCGCACATGCTCCTATAAGCGCACACCAAAGCAATTTTTGAAAAGGAAATGCATAGGCGCACATTTTACAATAATCTCCCCTTGAAGCTCTCATAGTAAATCTATAAAAACTTACCATTATTTCTTCCAACAGTGAAGGCAATGCTCTTATCTTTTTCTGTCCCATTAAATATCAGTATGCATCATCTTGGAAGCTGTTGTTTTTGTATCAAGTGTGCGCTAATTAGGTAGATTTTTAGCTCACCAGAGCCGAAGGCTCCGGGGGAGCTTATAGGATAGGCAGTTGTCCGGCGTCGTCGTTGTCGTTGTCGTCGTCGTCGTCTGACGTCAACACTTTCAAACATCTTCTCTGAAGCCACTGGACCGATTCAGCCCAAATTTTATCTGTAGCATCCTTGGGCAGGGGGATTGAAAGTTTGTGTTTTTTATGAAAATCGGCCCATTAGTTTGGTTGCTATGGCAACTTAGAGTTTCCATAGACTTATAATGGGGAAAATTGAAAAATGGCATTTACTGCCAAGTCATTGCAGATATTTGGACAAAACTTTTATAGAAATGTTTCTTGAGTAAAATTCTTTCAGCCATATGCTTTTATGCCAACCTGAGGGTCCCCCAGGTTGTGCCGGGGCCATGCCCCACCCCCTCCACTTCATAAAAGGCCATATATCTCAGAAACCATTCAGATCCCGACCCCTAAACCATATATATTCTTGTTCCTATTGATAAGACGCATTTAGTAACACCAACCTTGGGGTCCTCAGGGATGCGCCGAGGTCATGCCCCACCCCCTCCACTTAATAAAAGGCCCAATATCTCGGAAACCATTCAGATTCCCACCCCTAAACCATATATATTCTTGTTCCTTATGATAAGACCCATTCGGTGACATCAACCTGGGAGTCCCCTGGATGCGCCGGGGCCATGCCCCACCCCCTCCATTTCATAAAAGGCCCAATATCTCGGAAACCTTACAGATCCCCGCCCCTAAACCATATATATGCGTGCTTCTTACGATAAGACACATTCATTGACACCAACCTGGGGGTCCTCAGAGATGCGCTGGGGCCTTGCCCCACCCCTCTACTTCACAAAAGGCCATATATCTCAGAAACTGTTCAGATCCCCACCCCTAAACCATATATATTCTTGTTCCTATTGATAAGACGCATTCAGTAACACCAACCTGGGGGTCGTCAGGAATGCGCACAGGTCAGGCCCCACCCCCTCAACTTTATAAAAGGCCCAATATCTCGGAAACCATTCAGATTCCCACCCCTAAACCATATATATTCTTGTTCCTTTTGATAAGACCCATTCAGTGACATCAACCTGGGAGTCCCCTGGATGCACCGGGGCCATGCCCCACCCCCTCCATTTGATAAAAGGCCCAATATCTCGGAAACCTTACAGATCCCCGCCCATAAACCATATATATGCTTGCTTCTTATGATAAGACACATTCATTGACACCAACCTGGGGGTCCTCAAAGACGCGCTGGGGCCTTGCCCCACCCCTCCACTTCAAAAAAGGCCATATATTTCAGAAACTGTTCAGATCCCCACCCCTAAACCATATATATTCTTGTTCATTATGATAAGACGCATTCAGTAACACCAACCTGGGGGTTCCCAGGGATATGCTGGGGCCATGCCCCACCCCTCCATTTCACAATATCTCGGAAACCCTACAGATGGCCACCCCTTAACCATATATAGTCTTGTTCCTTATGATAAGACACATTCATTGACACCAACCTGGGAGTCTCCCTGGGCCTTGCCCCACCCCTCCACTTCACATAAGGCCTTATATCTCAGAGAATGTTCTTAGCCCCACCCTAAACCATATATATTCATCTTTCTTATGATAAGACGCATTCAGTGACACCAGCTTGGGAGTCCCCGGGGCACGCCCAGGCCATGCCACACCGCTTTACTTCATTAAAAGCCATATATATCAGAAATAGTTCAGATCCCCACCCCTAAACCATATACTTGTTCCTTATGATAAGACTCGTTCAATCACACCAACCTGGAGGTCTCTTTGTGCTGAGGCAATGTGCCCCGCCCTTCCATTTCATAAAAGGCTTTATATTTCAGAAACCATTCAAATCCCCACCCCATAATCATATATGTTCTTGTTCCTTATTATTAGCACACCTACTGTAGCGGGGTCCGCAGGGGCCATTCCTATTTCATAAAAGGGCCTCAGATCTCTGAAACCGGTCAGATTCCCAGCACTGAACCATATATATACTTGGTCCTTATGATAAGACACATTTAGGGACAACAGTTTGGGCTTTCCTGGGATCAACAGGGCATGCCCCAACCCCTCAACTGTTAAAGAGGCCTTACAGATCCCCACTGCTAAACCATATATATTTATTTTGGTTGCTATGGCAACTTAGGGTTTCCATTGACTTTTAATGGGGAAAATTGAAAAATGGCACTAACTGCCAAGCCTTTGCAAATATTTAGACAGTTTTTTATAGAAATGTTCCTTGCGTAAACTTCTTTCAGCCATATGCTTTTATGCCAACCTGAGGGTCCCCCAGGTTGTGCCGGGGCCATGCCCCACCCTCTTCATTTCAGAAAAGGCCATATATCTTGCAAACCATTCAGATTCCCACCCCCAAACCATATATATTCTTGTTTCTTGTGATAAGACGCATTCAGTGACACCAACCTGTGGGTCCCGCCATGCCCCATCCTCTTCATTTAAGAAAAGGCCATATATCTTGTAAACCATTCAGATCCCCACCCTTAAACCATATATATTCTTGTGACTTCTAATAAGACGCATTCAGTGACACAAACCTGTGGGTCCCCCAGGTTGTGCCGGGGCCATGCCCCACCCCCTTCATTTCAGAAAAGGCCATATATCTTGCTAACCATTCAAATCCCCACCCCAAAACCATACATATTCTTGTTCCTTGTGATAAGACGCATTCAGTGACACTAACCTGTAGATCCCTTGGGTGTGCTGGGGCCATGCCCCACCCCCTCCATTTCAAAAATGGCACAATATCTCAGAAACTGTTCACATCCCCACCCCTAAACGATATATATTCTTGTTCCTTGTGGTAAGACGCATTCAGTGGCACCAACTTGCGGGTCCCTTAGGTGTGTTTTGGCCATGCCCCACCCCCTCCATTTCAAAAATGGCCCAATATCTCAGACACCGTTCAGATCCCAACCCCTAAATGATATATATTCTTGTTCCTTATGATAAGACACATTGAATGGTACCAACCTATAGGTCTCTCAGGTGTGCTTGGGCCATGCCCCACCCCTCCACTGAGAGACTGTTCAGAACTCCACCCCTTAAACATATATATTCATGTTCCTTATGATGAGACTCATTCAGTGACCCCAACACTGGGCCCCCGGGGTCATGTCCCGGGTCATGCCCCACCCCTCCTCGTCATAAAAAGCTGTATATCACAGAAACCGTTTAGATCCCTACCCCTTGACCATATATTTTCTTGTTCCTTATGGTAAGTCCCATTCAGTCACACCAACCCTGGGGTCTTTTTTATGGGGCAGGTGTACCCCACCACTTCATTAAATGCCATATATCATAGAGCCATTCAGATCACCATCCCACAATCATATATATTCTTGTTCCTTATGATTAGACACATTCTGGCACACCAACTTTTGGGGTTCAAAGGGGCTGTTCTTCACCCCTTTATTTCATAAAATAGCCTTGTCACTCACAAACCGTTTTGATACCCACCCCTAAACCATATACATTCTTGGTCCTTATGATAAGAAACCTTCATTAAATACATGGCTGCCAGGGGCTAGGCAAGATTTTCAGCCTTGATCTTTGGTTCAGTATAGTGTGTCTCATTTCCAACCCCACCCATTGGGCCTTTAAGAAATAGATGGGTTGCATGATGCTTCCAAGCGGAGCTAAAATCAACCACAGATGAGTACTGGTAAACAGCTTAGAGAATCTAAGCCTGCCCATGAAAAGCGGTGCAAGTTGGACCATCCGTGTTGGATTCATTGACAAGGCTTGAGATAACATTTCACCTCAGTGTTGAGTAAAAGTCCCACAAAATTGGAAGCAATGTCTTCAAATTGACCTATAGAGTGTTGACAGGAATCAAACAAATTGTGTCTCGTTTCAGATTAAGACAGAAGATGATGAACAGAAGACCATTTTTTCAGTCTGAAATGGAAGAAGAAATAATGCTGACTGAATATGAACATTAGAAAGTCTAGAAACCAAGAATCAAACCCAGCACCCCTGGTTTATCAGGCTAGTCGAAGCTTAACCACAAAACCACAGAGGCTTCTATATGAACATCAGAACCACGTCAAAAAATGTCGTACCCGAGTGAAATCCACATTAACCCTAAAATATCTCTTCCATTTTTTTTTATATCAACTAATTCACTGAAGCTTCAAAAGTTAAGATTTGTAACAAATATCTATAATTGGATGCACAGTTAAGAGTATCTGAATTGCAATACTTATTTTATCAACAATTTAGTACATGTTTTCTTATAACAGACCATGAAGTGTCTTCATGGAAGAGATATTTATATATGTACCAGGTAATATGCCATGGGTGAAGATTAGCATTTTCTGTATGTTTTTAAAATAAGAACTTTGAAAACCTGTTTTAATAATGATAAATTCAAAATGATCATCTTACATGATGACATTATTTGCTAGAGTATTTACCAAATAAGCTAGCAAAATGAATTTATTCATTTATACATTTATAATGGCTAAATAGTTGTAGCAGTCTGTCTTCACCTATTTGGTAAATGGGTCTCTTTCTGGGATGTAACCGCCTTCTTGATCACTATGGAAAGTATTTTATGTACAGATTCATTTATTTCTTTAATTTGTTAACAATGTGAATTAGATATTTAGGGTGCTCAAATCAATAAAAAATATCTCTGAAAATAACCGAAAAAACACACCACAGTAGTGTGCCACTGATAGAAGCAAAAGACTAAGTAACATGAAGGCAAAACAATACTAAATATTTTAATACCAACATATAATGCCAATTACCATACAAAAGATTGCAAAGGAAATCCACTTTGGAATGATCAGCAATCCCTACTGGGAGCTTAAACCTGGAGTTAATGAGTATTCAAACTTCACCGCAATTCCAGCAAACTGACAAAAGAACTTGTCAGGAAAGCCTTTGTGATTTTTTTTTGTCTTCAGTAAGCTTAATATTTTTCCTTAATCAGCAAATCTACAATTTAACATGTATTGGCTCTTTTCCTGATAAATTCTGGAACAGGATTGAAAACATTGAGAAAATATGAAGTTGCTCATGCTGTTCTCACTGTTTTCAGTATGGGTGTGCTGTAAAAGCATCAACTATTCCATCATCAGGGAAAGAGTTAATACATATTGGCTGTGTATACTTCTATGTTTTTCTGTTTTAGGTAAAAAGTGTACAAGATTCAATTTGTTGGACGTTTATTTAACTTTACTTCAATTGTGTTTTTATATGAACTTTGTGTTTAATGATTGTGGAGTAGTGAAGACTTTAGGAGATCAATAATTGACATTTAGTAGAGGAGGTGGCTATTCCTTGCAAGTGATCGGAAATATCTTGTTGGACATCCTTGGTAATTGTTGTCTTTTTTAATCATAATTTCCTTTAATACATTTTTATTGCTAAATAAACATTTTTACAGAAACAATTAAAACTAGAAGCCTCAACTTTGGTCACGGCTGGTAGACTCGTAAGGGGTAGCCGGCCATTATGTACTCAAAATCCTTACGAGAACTCCCGGCTATGATTTACAAGGCTTAAAAATGTCAACAAATTGGTGAGTGTTCCCTATTGATGAATTTCAGTCACCTTTGTTAACATATTTTGAAAAATCGGGCAGCGTTATTCTCAACAACTTTTATTTCTGCATCAGAAAAGATAGGTTTGGATATGAAAAAGCAAGTTGTGGATTTTTAATTTAATTTCTGCTGGAGGAAGGATGTCATATATTTCGGTTTTTACTTGTTTTCTAGTGCAATTTTCAGCTACCGGGCTATGCAAAACTTAGCTATCATGTCAAATAAGACGTTATTTGAATTATTTCAATGTAGAAATGCATTAGCTGCAGAATTTTTGCAAGATTTGTTCCAGTTGCTGAATGAAGAAGCGAACTGTATTCAGACACCCATTAGCAGGCTTTTCCTGTGCCAGTAAGGTGTAATATTTTCGTAAGGGGTAATCAGCCTCGTAAGTCATAATCGGCACAAATATTAAAGTCCCTGGGTTCAAACTGTGAAAGTTTTGCCTATGTATTTCAAGATGTCTAATTTGACATGATAGTAAAGTTTTGCATAGCCCCAGTAGCTGAAAATTGCACTAGATAACAGGTAAAAACAGAAATATCTGGCACCCTTCCTCCGGCAGAAATAAGTAAAAAAAAATGACCACTTGCCTTTTCATGGCCACACCCCTTTTTTCTGATGCAGAAATGAAATTGGTTGAGAATAGCATTGTCGGATTTTTCAAAATACGTTTACAAAGTTGACTAAAAATCATTAATCAGGAACACTCACCTATTTGTTGACATCTTTTAGGCCTCATAAGCCATGGCCTGAAGTTCACATAAGGATTTTGAGTGCATAGCCGCTGGTTGCCCGATAGTCTTGCAGCCGTGTTGGTGTTCTATGTAATTTTGATAACTTTGTCTTAATGGACGTTTTTTCTTGCTTGTTTTTGTTCTTTCATTTTTGTTTCTCCCCATATACTCCAATCTTAACGGCCCCCATCCATTCATGCAGCCTATCTATTTCTTCAAGCCCCAAGGGTGTCACACACCACTGATGAATGCATTATTTGATTATTTGCAATAAGTGAAATATTCTTTAAAAGACCATAAAACGGTAGAAAAGAAAATAAGCTTGCCCAGGCAAAGTTTGGATAGGTGAACTGACCTGCAAAAACATAACTAAAATAGTGTTGACTTGGCCATTAGACCCAAATACAAACAAACAACGGACTAGAAAAATAATCTATACTTTGATGTTTCCCTAAAGGGTTTCAATGATGCTATATAAGCTAGAAGCCTCAAATTTTGTTTACAGTATGATAAGGAATTGTGCAACATGCAAGAGACATTTGGTTTCAGAATGAATCAAAGTACTGAGAGTACTGGTGGATCGATCGTCATGAACTGAGAATCGGACTGTTCGTTTAAGTAGGCACAGTAGATCTGATCAGACACCTCGTTGAGTGGCGTCTGATTATGAAAATTCTGTTTGCCAATGGCCATGTGCATGAGCACAGTCCACCTGCCCCCGCCCATTGGGATGGACCGCTTGATGCTTCCACGCCGAGCTGAAATGGACCGCACACAGGTACTGGTAAACCGCTTAGAGGATCTAAGCCTGCCCAGGCAAAATGGTGCAAGTCCATGTCACAAGCCTATTTGGTTTCATTGCCGGCTGAGCAGACGGCCTCTGATCGTTTGCAAAATTCAGCATACGTAGCCTGCCAAGATACAAAAGATAGCTCTGACCTGCATAAAAATAATGCAAGAAAGATCGAGGTATTGTCATAGCTCCTTCATCTGCGTCATCGTCGTCTGCGTCATGCAAAAACTGACAATTTTAAATATCTCCACCATTACTTCATGTATTGCCTTCAAACTCACACCACTTCTTCATAATGACAACCCGCATTACTGTGACAAGTTTCAAGGTCATGACCTCAAGGTCAAGGTCACTTTGGCTATTTTTAGAAAAACTTTATCGCTCTAGCACCTACATTTTTCAAGGGATTTTAATATAACTTCACAATAATGTTGCTTATGATAATATCTCGAGCGACTTTATCTTTCAAGGTCATGGCCTCAAGGTCAAGGTCACTGTGGCTATTTTTAGAAAAACTTTGTCATAGCTCTAGCGCCTACATTTTTCAATGGCTTTTAATATAACTACACACAAATATTGCTTATGATAATATCGCGAGCGAGTTTGACTTTCAAGGTCATGGCCTCAAGGTCAAGGTCACTGTGGCTATTTTTAGAAAAACTTTATTATCGCTCTAGCGCCTACATTTTTTAAACGGATTTTAATATAACTTCACACAAATGTTGCTTATGATATCTCGAGCGGGTCATGGCCTCAAGGTCAAGGTCACTGTGGCTATTTTTGGAAAAACTTTGTTATCGCTCTAGCGCCTACATTTTTCAACAGATTTTAATATAACTTCACACAAATGTTGCTTATGATAATATCTCGAGGGGGTCATGGCCTCAAGGTCAAGGTCACTGTGGCTATTTTTAGAAAAACTTCATTATCACTCTAGCGCCTACATTTTTCAAAGGATTTTAATATAACTTCACACAAATGTTGATTATGATAAAATATCTCGAGCAGGTTATAGCCAAGGTCACTGTGGCTATTTTTAGAAAAACTTTGTTATCACTCTAGCGCCTACATTTTTCAACGGATTTTAATATAACTTCACACAAATGTTGCCTATGATAATATCTCCAGCTAGTTTTACTTTCAAGGTCATGACTTCAAGGTCAAGGTCACTATGGCTATTTATAGAAAAACTTTGTTATTGCTGTAGCGCCTATATTTTTCAACAGAGATTTAATATAACTTCTTCATACTGACAAGCAGAGTACAGCTAAGCGTTGGCACCCGCATGCGGTGCTCTTGTTCTACTTCTATTAATAACCATAATGTGAGTCAGTGCGTGACAAAACATACAAGAAAGCTTGAGTGACCAGCGAAGACTCAGATCAGCCTGCTCATCAGCTCATTCTGATCAGAGTCTTCGCTTGTCACATGTACCTACTACATGCTACGGTTTATGCAAAGAGACATAAGCAAAAGGTCTTGTCACAGAGGATGGGTGTGCTGGCTGATTTAAGTCTACTGGTTGCATCGGTCATGGTTTTGTCATGCGCCTGCTCATATTGGTTTTCCGGATTCAGTGACGGTCACATGGACAATCGCAACTTTCCAGATTTTGCCATTTTACTAAATCTAGATCGACCATCAACGCTTTATCCAATAAAAAGTAAAGATTATGCAAATGGGAAGAATTAAATATCAATACAGTTTGAGTATCTCAGATAGGTGATGGTAAGTTTTACATCGAACCAACAGTTAAGGTCATATGGAGCAAGACCTCAGTTTAAAGACTCATCAGAAAGTCTGGAGAAGCCTGGGGTCGAACCTATGATCCCTGATTTATGAGGCGAGTAGCTTATCCAATAGACAATCAAGGCTCTTGAATTCGGAGATAAAGTGTTAAGGTATGCAGACATGCAGTAAATGTTTACCTCGTTAGAAAAGCAGAACTCTGATTGCCATTGCACATACAAACATCCTAATCAACCTGTTTGTCCTTGTACTATGCAGTTTCGCACATTTTGTTTTATGTATTTACAGGTAAGAGATGCCTAGAAAAAAGTGTTGGAAGAAAGGAGAGGCTAAGAAGGGGAATAAAAGTGCCATGTCCAGAAATGAATGTAAATATGACAACGTACTTGACAGGACTGAGGAGCTGGCCTCGTTAAAAACAGAAAACCGTGACATACATGTACGACAAGTTAACAAACTTGTCGGCTCAAAATCTGCTAAAAATTTGCCAAATAACCTGCCAAATAACCTGCCAAATAATTGTGTTACTTCATCATCCACAGAAACTAGAAGTGAAGCATATGGTGAAGTTATTGCATCAATATTGCCTGAACTTATTTCTGAAGCTTACGAAAATACAGCAAGTTTTACTGCATTTTCTGTGACATTGTCTGAATCTGATTCAGCTTTTGCTCAGAGTCATCAAACTTTAAATGAACAGAAAAATACTGAAGACTTTTCTAGCCAAACTGATAGTGCTTTGTCTACTTTTGAGAAAGAGTTTGACATAACAAGTGTTGCTTCGAATAAGAACACTGATATTAGTAGATCTTCTTGTCAGTCTTGGAATTCACGTGAAATGGTATTTGGTTCTTTTCACCAAAATGATGGAAGATTTTCACCTGGATCTAGAGGATTTCAATGTACAGCTAATGCACTTAGTATGTTGGCCCACACAGTTACCACTGAAACATACTGTACCTCTTTATTAGATAAAATCCTTTGTGATGGTGATGACTTATATTGTTCAATTATAAATAAGTTGAAATCTGAAGGAAAGTATGTGCAACCTTTATTGAGCTTAGAAGAAGTACCAGATACCTTCCAACATTGCAGGTAGTCATTTTATTGTCATAAAGCAGCCTATAATAAGTGGTATTCTTGTTGAAGCTGGAATTGTCACTGGCCTTTCTACACTTCATTCTGCTTTAGAGAATGCTTTCATTGATAACACAGCTGGTCTTTTAACTACTGGTGCCATTTGTTCAGCTTTAGCAAAAAAAGGAGAAGTTTTCTATTTCTTTGATTCACATTCACATGGAAAAAATGGGTTATCGACATGTGATGGAACATCAGTGATAATATCTTTCACATCACTGGAAGATGTTGTAGCCTTTCTGTATGCATTTTATGATAGCTTATCAATTGACTTTAATGCACAGTTTGACTTTTTACCTGTTACAGTAAAATTGAATCTTAAGGCACATACTGCAGAGAATCTTTCAGAAAGTCTTCTTGTTTCTTATTTTAAGGATCAAAATGCAAGACAGCAAGCATTGCAACAAAAAAAATCATACAAAGCTAGTAGTCTAACTGCTTCTCAGAAGGCCAGTAAAACCAAAACCCGCAAATTATACCACCAAATGTACAAGAGAAAACAGAGAATATCAGTTGCTTTCAAAGAAAAGGAAATTGCTCAGAAAAGAGACGCTAGACAGAAACCAGGTGTTTTAGCAAAGGAATATGCTCAAAAACGGGAGTATAGACAGAAACCAGGAGTTTTAGCTAAAGAACGTGCTCAAAAACAGGAGTTTAGAACTAAACCAGGTGTTTTAGCAAAGGAACGTGTTTGTAAACAGGAGAGTAGAAATAAACCAGGTATTTTAGCAAAGGAATGTGCTCTTAAACAGGAGTTTAGAACTAAACCAGGTGTTTTAGCAAAGGAACGTGCTCGTAAACAGGAGAGTAGAAATAAACCAGGTGTTTTAGCCAAAGAACGTGCTCAAATGCAAGATTATAGACAGAAACCAGGTGTTTTAGCAAAAGAACGTGCTCAGAAGCAGGTGTCTAGACAGAAACCGGGTGTTTTAGCAAAAGAACGTGCTCAAATGCAAGATTATAGACAGAAACCAGGTGTTTTAGCAAAAGAACGTGCTCAGAAGCAGGTGTCTAGACAGAAACCGGGTGTTTTAGCAAAAGAACGTGCTCAGAAGCAGGTGTCTAGACAGAAACCGGGTGTTTTAGCAAAAGAACGTGCTCAAATGCAAGATTATAGACAGAAACCAGGTGTTTTAGCAAAAGAACGTGCTCAGAAGCAGGTGTCTAGACAGAAACCGGGTGTTTTAGCAAAAGAACGTGCTCAGAAGCAGGTGTCTAGACAGAAACCGGGTGTTTTAGCAAAAGAACGTGCTCAGAAGCAGGTGTCTAGACAGAAACCGGGTGTTTTAGCAAAAGAATGTGCTCAGAAGCAGGAGTCTAGACAGAAGCCAGGTGTTCTAGCAAAGGAACGTGTCAAAAAGCAAGAGTATAGAAGAAATCCAATCATTAAAGAGGGTGAAAGGATAAAAAGACAACAGTCAAGGCAGGAAAAAAGAAAATTACAAGAAAATGAAAGCCATAAGTGCCGTAAAAGATGGAAGATTCTGGAAGAAAATCAATCAATGATAAATGCATTCGAGGTAAAGACAGGTAAACAGTATAAAAGTATAGAAGAAGCCATTGATCTTTTTCATAGAAATATTGCTGCAGGGCCCATATATGTTTGTACTTGTTGCCACCAAACTTGGTTTCAAAAGAGTGTTTCAGTACTAAAGAAAACGTGTTTATCAGCTACATTTAAACACAATTACTGCACAAAAATGATATCAGGCAATAATGAAGAATGGATTTGTCATACATGCTTATCAGCATTAAAGGATGGTAAAGTTCCTAAACTTTCCTTAGCAAATGGAATGAAATGGCCAGACAAACCACCTGAGTTAGATTTGTATCAGCTTGAAGAAAGGTTAATTGCATTACGCATTCCTTTCATGCAGATAAGAGAACTTCCACGTGGAGGTCAATACTCAATAAAGGGAAATGTTATCAATGTTCCAGTAGATATTCAACCAACTGTAAACTCACTTCCAAGGCCTATGGATGACACCTTTACTGTTGCTGTTCAGCTTAAGAAGAAATTATCATACACAAAGGTAGACTTCAAGGAAAATGTAAGACCACTTAGAGTTTTAACAGCATTACATTGGCTTGTGAACAAGAGCGAACTGTATAAAAAATCAGACATTGTCATTGATGACAAATGGTTTCAAGAAGTTACTAATAGTGCAGAGGATACTGTTAGAGAGTTTTTAGAAGATTGCAATAGACAGTCAAAGGAAAATGAAAGAAACAATGATTTTGGGCTGAAACAAGATAATGATTCTGCATTAGATTCAGAAAGGGTCGCAGAAGGATATGATTCTGATGGTTTCAGTGAGATAGATAGTGGTGAAAATGTTGGGAATGTAGATACCTTGGTGGACGATGCTAATGTTGAAAGCAAATATGATCAGACCTTTACATTTGCACCAGGTGAAGGACAACATCCACTCAGCTTGTATCAGGATAAAGATGCTGAATTTTTATGCTTTCCAACTATTTACTGTGGTCAGAGAAGACTTGATAATGATAAAAGACAAACGCCAGTTCATTACAGTGATATTGTAAAATGGGAGTTGCGAAGTGTTGATAGAAGAGCAGCACAATCAGTCCCAAATATCTTCTTCAAACATAAGAAACTACAAATGAAACAAATAAGTGACAAAGTTAATTTAGCTCTGAGAAGATGCAAAAACAAAGGGAAGACAATTACTGCGGCTGAAGCTAGAGATCCAGCATGCATGGATAAGCTTGTAAAATTAGACGAAGGTTATTACATATTTCGTCAGCTTAGAAATTCTCCAGCCTATTTAGAAGCTAGAAAGAAAGATATATTTGCAATGATAAGACAGCTTTCCTTACCCACATGGTTTATGTCATTATCAGCTGCTGACACAAGGTGGAATGATCTCTTGAAGATTTTAGCGAAACTGAATGATGCGGTTGATTATTCTGATGAGGAAATCAAGGCTCTGACATGGCAAGAGAAAACAAAACTTGTTCAGAAAGACCCAGTTACATGTTCAAGATATTTTGATCACAGGGTACAGGAATTTATCAATACAGTGCTGAAAAATGAATATCAACCAGTTGGAAAAATTACTGATTTCTTCTATAGAGTCGAATTTCAACAGCGTGGTTCTCCTCATATCCATATGCTTGTTTGGATTGAGAATTCTCCTGTATTGGCAAAAAACTCTGATGAGGAAATAATTGAATTTGTAGATCAGTATCTAACTTGCAGCATTGAAGATGATGACATCGCTGATCTTGTAGATCTTCAAAGGCATAAACATTCAAAGTCTTGTAGAAAGAAAGGACATGCAATATGCAGATTCGGGTTTCCATTGCCTCCTCTTCCAAGAACAATGCTGTTACATCCACTGGATGAAGACGTAGATAATTACAAAAGAAAATACTCAAACCTTCAGAAGACCATGAATGAGTATAAAGATAACTCTGAAATACTTTTTGATGAATTTTTGGAGAAAATTGTCAAAATGGCTCATCGGAGTCTAACTGTTGGTTTTCTTTTGCTCCAGCATTTCAGTGGTTTCTTGCTGTCGAGTCCTCACCGTTGTCTCACCTCTGTGGTTCTTTGATTTTTGTGTTCACGGAGATGTTGCACTGATGAGTTAGGAGGCCTTCATGCGGACTGAACAAATTATTTGTCTTAATCGCGACGGAAGTAAGGGCGAGGATTGTGGCCACGTAAAATCGATTTAAGCCCCCCAGTGGAAATCTTCCACTGACCGTTCCAAGGCGGCTCTTCCGTGGCGATTTATTTATGTTGTTGTTTGTTACTTACTGTGTATATCACTTGTGTCTTTTAATTTTGGATGGCCATATGGCCATTTTGTGGGAAAGTAACTGTCCATATGGCCTTCCTTTGTTTAGGTTTCCATTTTGGTCTGGTCGCTTAATGTTTGTATTTCTTTCCCTTTGGTGGCTTTTATGGATGGAGTAAGTTAATTGTATCAATTCCTGATCTTTGTTTTACTTCTACTTTGAAGATTATATAAAATGTATCAGAAGTTCTTTAAACACTGCTAAAATGTTCTTGAAGCGCAAGCCAAATGAAATGAGAGTTAATTTATTTAACAAGCAAATACTCCTTGGTTGGAAGGCAAATCTTGACATTCAGATCATCCTTGAACCTTATGGTTGTGCAACATACGTGGTTGGTTATATCAGTAAATCTCAGAGAGGTATGAGCGCACAGCTTGAAGCAGCAGCAAAGGAAGCTAGAAAAGGTAACTCTGATTTGAAGAAACAAGTCAGACATATTGGAAATGTCTTTTCCAACTGTGTTGAAGTGAGTGCACAAGAAGCTGTATACCTGACTTTGCAGATTCCTTTAACAAAAGCTACAAGGGATGTTGTTTTCATCAATACATCTACTGCAGAAGAAAGAGTGTCTTTGCTTAAACCTAAATCTATTCTAGGTCAATTACCTCCTGAATCAACTGACATAGAATCAGATAATATGATTCAAAGATATTCTAAAAGGCCTAGGCAGCTTCAGCAGTTCTGTCTAGCCGATTATGTTTCTAAAGTTGACATCATATATCCTAAAGGAAATAGTTTGCCAGAGAAAACTAAAGACAAAAATGAAGATGATGCTTCGGCAAGTGATTCTAGTGATGACTGTGAAGCTGATGATGAGGTTGATAAATTTGAAAGTTGTGCTTCAAACATGTTATGCATGACCAAAAATGGTACCAGATATAAACTCAGAGCAACACCCAAGATAATACGCTATGTAAGATACAATAAAAAGAAAGATCCGGAGAATTATTACAGAGAAAGACTTATGCTTTTTATGCCCTGGAGGAATGAAGCAAAAGACTTGATTGGTTCATTTGACACTTTTAAAGCACATTACATTACATTGAAAGCTACCATAGAACCTAAACAAAATGAGTATGAGCATCATGTAGAAGAGCTTGAAATCGCAAGGCAAATGGCAGAAGCAGATGAAGATGCATATGATAAAATAGCTCCAAATACAGAACAAGAAAATAGGGAAGCTGAAGAGGAAGGTGAAAGAGAAGCAGAGCCTTTCATATACTTCAATCCAGACAGGGTAGTAGAACATAGACAGTATGATATTGGTATAGAGATACAGGCCACTTGTTCAGTACCATCTGTTGAAACTAACAGTGTTATACTGCCAGAAGATCAATATTTACTTTTACTCAGAAGTTTGAATTTAAAGCAACGGGAATTCTTCAATCATGTTATCTTTTGGCTGAAATACAAAGAAGAGCCACTATATACCTTTTTGTCAGGTGGAGCAGGTGTTGGCAAATCAGTTCTTATTAAAGCTCTTTATCAAAGTTTGTACAGAATCTTGAATCTTAGAGAGGGAGAAAATCCTGATGACATCAGAATCCTTCTTTGTGCTTATACAGGAAAAGCAGCTTACAATATCAATGGTGTAACAATTGCTTCAGCTTTTTTGAAAAAGTTTAAACAAGTGAATGAACTTTTGTCAGCTGATGAATTAAACACATTCAGAGTTAAATACAGGCATTTGAAATTGATCATTATAGATGAAATATCTATGGTAGGAACAAGCACACTAAGCTTCTTAGACACACGCTTGCAACAATTGACAGGAACAAAAACAACATTTGGTGGAATAAGCATTATTGCTGTTGGTGATCTGTATCAACTGATGCCTGTTTGTGACAAATGGATATTCAGTGATCCATCAAAGGGTGCTTCAGCACTAGCTCCTAATTTATGGAAAGATCATTTCAGAATGTATGAACTTGTTGATATCATGAGACAGAAAGATGATATTCACTTTGCACAGTTGCTGAATCGTCTGAGGCAAAATGAGCTGACAGAAGATGACAGAATTGAGCTAAGGAGGCACACTGTTGATCCTGAAGTAGATGCTTATCCAAAACAGGCTCCTCATTTATTTACCGAAAACAAGTTTGTGGCTAGACACAATGATAGTGTTTTGAGCAGATTATCAGAGGAAAAAATCATTATTCCTTGTCATGATACAGTTGTTGCTGCTAACATCTCAGCACAAAAAAGCAAAACTCTAATTGAGTCACTTCCAGAAGATTCTAACAAAACAGCAAATTTAGAAAAACATTTGAAAATAGCAGTTGGAATGGTTTATGATATAACTGTAAATATCAATGTAGAGGATGGTTTGACAAATGGATCCACATGTGTTGCAAAATACATTGAACGTAAAATGGAAGGAACTGATCGACCAAGTATAATTTGGGTTTTGTTTGATGATCCTAGCATTGGCAGTTTGACACGTGAGAAATCTTTTAATAGGGGTTTGTACAGTTCAAACATTCATAAGGCCTGGACACCAATATTTGACATAGAACGATCATTCATATACAATTTTAAAACTTATCAGAGAATTCAGTTTCCTTTGAAACCTTCAGCTGGAAAAACAGTCCATAAAGCCCAAGGGTCTACAGTTGATGAAATCCTTGTGGACTTGTCTCAATCAAGAGTTAGGAAACAACCACATATTCACTATGTTGCTTTAAGCAGAGTAAGAAAACTGGAAAATTTGTTCATTTTGAATCTTAATGAAGAAGCTTTGGCTGTTGATGAAAAGGTCAAAGTAGAGATGCAGCGGTTGCAAACAGAAGGTCTTCTTGAACTCTGTTATACTCCACTCTACAAAGTTGATCCTGGTAAAATAAAGGTTCTGTTTAACAATGCAAGGTCCTTGCACAAGCATTTTCATGAAATTGAGCATGAACCAAATGTGTTATCAGCTGATGTTGTTGGCTTTGCAGAAACTAGGCTATGCTCAAGAGATGAGAATATTCAGTTTAATCTCAATAGGTTCAGGCTGATAAGGCTAGATGAAACACAACAATATACTGCCAATAGACCTTATCATGGACTTGCTTTATATGTAAGAGAATGTCTAGAAATTCAGAAGATAGACAAATTCCATTCTAGTGCATGTGAATTCATGCTGGCTACTTTAAAGAAAGGTTACAAGTGTTCTTTTCAAGTTGTGGTTTTCTACAAGTATCCCAAAAGCTCGCAAACTGCTCTGAAAAATAATATGTTATGCCATTTGATGCCATTGATAGATTTGAATGCCAAATTAGTTATTCTTGGAGATTTCAACTTGGATGCAAATATGACCGCTTTGACTTTTGTAGATTTTATGCATACACAGTTAGGATGCGAACAGCTCATCAGCAAACCTACTACTGATTCTGGGTCATTGCTAGATCTGTTGTTTGCAAATTGCCCATGTTCTAGTGATGTTATTGAAGCTTACTGGACTGATCATAAGCTGACCTATGGTGCTTTTGAGACATAAATTTGAACACAAACCAGAAATATGCCTGTAGTTATATCAGAAAAATGCCAGGAGTTAAAAAAATATGTCAGGAGCTTACAAGAAGTGTGCTAGGAGTTTAAAAGAAATATGCCAGGAGTTTACATTGTACCAGGAGTTTTCTAGAAACATGTCAGGAGATTACAAGAAATATGTCAGGAGTTAACGAGAATTGTACCAGTAGTGAACAAGAAATGTGCCAAAAGTTTACTGAAAATACGCAAGTTTGTGAGGAGGTTACAAGAAATATGCCAGGAGTTTACAAGAAATGTACCAGGAGTTTGTCAGAAATATGCCAGGAGTTTACAAGAAATGTGCCAGTAGATTACAAGAAATATGCCAGGAGGTTACAAGAAATATGTCATGAGGTTTCAAGAATTTTACCAGGAGTTTTCAAGAAATGTGCCAGAAATTTACTAAAAATATGCTTGGAAGTTTGCCAGAAATGTGCTAGGAGTTACAAGAAGTGTGCAAGGAGCTTACAAGAAATATGCCAAGAGATTACAAGAAAAGTGCCAGGAGATTACAAGTAATATGGCAGGAGGTAACAAGAATTTTGTCGGGCGTTTACAAGAAATGTGCCAGGAATTTACTTAAAAAATTGCCAGGAATTGCCAGAAATGTGCCAGGGGTTTACAAGAAGTGTGCGAGGAGTTTATAAGGAATATGCCAGGAGTTTGCAAGAAATGTACCAGGAGCTTATTAGAAATATGCCAGGTGTTTACAAGAAGTATGTCAGGAGGTTACAAGAATTGTGCCAGAAGTTCACTGAAAATATGCTAAAAAGGTTGCCAGAAATGTGCCAGTAGTTTTATCCAAAAGCTGTAGGAGTTGATGGCCTTATCTATCAAAGAGCAAGACAGAAATGTTTCAGACTGGTAGATATGTCAATGGATGGAAAACAGAGGGGAAAAATGATCAAGGAAAAGACAAACGGCATAACATAGGAAAAATATGCAACATGATATGGAATAGAATACAAAATATATATAGCATTTTATTTAATTTTGTTCACTTCAAAGTGTGTATCAGCACTGCCAAATACTTAGTTGTTGCCAAACAAATGATAATACTGCTTACCAGTAAATTGAAGTTTTATAAACTTATATGGCAAGAGCTACTCCAGGGTGGAGTCGATAGCCATGAATGTGCGCACAAAATTGCACTTTTGCTAAAAACATATATATCTTGGCAAGGTCTGAGTCAGACAAGCTTCCCTGTCTGGCAACAAGTTTTGATAATTTGATGCTGGAGAGGCTGTGTGAGGGGAAGAGTCATGTTCTTACGCTACCTGGGCCCCTAACATTTTGGCTTGCAAGAGGTAAAAGAGGTAAGGGTCTGTTTTTTTTTTTTTTTTTTTTTTTTTTTGTTGTTTTTGGTTTTGGTTTTACAGCCCTTTCAAGATTTTTTCACTAATATCGAGCATATCATTAATCAAAGGTGGGTTAAAACCAGAGTACCTGGACTTGAACTACAGCAGTGAGAGACCTTTTTTTTTTTTTTTTTATTTTTGGTCGGCGCCTCCTCCCCTATCCGACCCCATTTTTTTTACATACCGTGTAATTTATGTACATTATATTCCGTCTCCGTCACTCAGTGCGTATGTATGTATTTATGTATGTATGTATGTATGTATGTATGTATGTGGCAGTGAGAGACCTTATGATTAAGAGTCAGCACTCTTATCCACTAGGCCACGAAGGCCCATCGGTACAGCTCTTTGACTAATCCTTGCATAAAGTGCATTTGTGCACAAGGTTCTAAAGCCATTGTGATCACCCTGCGTTCATCGAACATGTGTCATGCATCATTAACATTTACCTTGTAAGCCCTCTAAAGGTGACAGCTTTACCTCAACCTTTATGTAGTTTTACAAGCAGTGGCACCTTTGCTTTGTGTCCTAAGAAGATACCTGGGTGATTGTGCCCGAATTTCATTTGTAGCATCCATTGGCTTTGGACTGCCATGATTTAATAAAGTATATGGCTGCCAGTGGGCTGTGTCCATCAGCTCTGGTGAGCATAGTGGCCCATGGGCCTCTTGTTCACCATGATTTTATGACACGATTTTGAAAAAACTAAGCGCACGGTGCGGTAATTAGGGCGAATACGGTAGTTCCGATGCCTTCCCTGCATATTAGTTTTCACCAATAAAAATTATAAGTGTCGTGTACATCCAAACTTGAAAGCACTAATAAGGCTGAATAGAATCCTGCTGATCTAGGTTTACATTATATCTGTTTTTATCCTAATATTACATGATTTTTATTATGTTGCATTATTTGGCTAGAAGAGAGACTAATTCGGAGCAACTGCACGTTTTTTGGGAGGGTGGGTTTTACTGGGGTTTACATTATTTTCCAATATTTCTACAAAACATCACTTTGTGGATGCTTCATAGAAACACATCAGTGAAATAGTTCTAACTAGTACCCACAAACTACACATTTGGTATGAAGTTATTAAAAGTATTTATCAGAAAAAGAGTGTTTGGGAGCCATGAAAGTATAGTTATCCCCATGGATGTGTAGCCTGATAATAAGAAATTTTTTGTCTATCTTCTGTGCGCGATCAAGATCAGAACTCAAACTTTAATGTTGGAATCCAACTTTTTACCTGTGAATCCAACTTTTCAGAAGGAAGTATTCCTGGAATCCTGTTTCCAAAATCCTAGTGAGAGCTCTGAAGGGGATGTAACTGAAAAAAACCGCTCGTCAGATTCAAGCCAAATTCGAACTCGTCCAAGATTTTATGCTTGTTCTCATTTTGAACAGTTACAAAAAAGATCAGATCATAAACGGCTGAGAAAAGCTGGAGACACCATTTTTCACTTATATTTATGCTCAAGGGCAGGTAACTCCAAAGCTGTTAGTCCCATCCATCCCAAATATGAACTCGACGTAGACTGTAAGCCCCTCCTGGTTATCTGCCAGTTTGATGAAGATCGGATCAGAAATGGCTGAGAAAAAGTGGAGACGTCGTTTTCCCCATTATAAGTCGATGGGAAAATTTTTCACGCTCAAGGGGATGAAACTGGAAAACTGCTGGTCAGATTCAAACCAAATTCAAACTCGTCCGAGATTTTATGCTTGTCCTCGTTTATGATCTGATCTTTTTGTAACTTTTCATAAACAGCTGAGAAAAGCTGGAGACACCATTTTTCAGCTCAAGGGCTGGTAACTCCAAAGCTGTTTGTCCGGTGCAGCCCAAATTCGAACTCTACGTAGACTTAAGCCCCTCCTGGTTATCTGCAAGTTTAATGAAGATCAGATCAGAAATGGCCGAGAAAAAGTGGAGACGTTTTCCCCATTATAAGTCTATGGGAAAATTTTTCACGCTCAAGGGGATGTAACTGGAAAACCGCTGGTGAGATTCAAACCAAATTTGAACTCGTCCAAGATTTTATGCTTGTCCTCGTTTATGAAAAGTTGCAAAAAGATCAGATCATAAATGGCTGAGAAAAGCTGGAGACACCATTTTTCACTTATATTTATGCTCAAGGGCTGGTAACTCCAAATCTGTTTGTCCCGTGCAGCCCAAATTCGAACTCGATGTAGACTGTATGCCCCTCCTGGTTATCTGCAGGTTTGATGAAGATCTGATCAGAAGTGGCCGAGAAAAAGTGGAGACGTCGCTTTCCCCATTATAAGTCTATGGAACCTTTTTGTTTCCATGGCAACCAGAATTCCAATCTGATTAGCCCAAAAACCTTATGGAGACTTTCCCCCTACCTGATGATGCTACTCGTGAAATTTGGTCAAGATTGACCATGGGGTATTAGAGATATACTTATTTGAAATTGTTTACGGACGCACGCATGACGGACAAAATGTGATCACAAAAGCTCACCATGTCACTACGTGACAGGTGAGCTAAAAACAGCAGGATCAGTGCCTAACATTGTGGACCCTGATAATGAGATGCTGCATTCTGTGGAGACTCTTAGGTTTCTACTGTTTGGGTTTACACTATTTGATCAGGCATATCTGTACATTACGATAACTTGCCCGTACGACATGGTGCATTTTTCACATCTCCAAAAATGGCTACTTTTCTGATGAAAATCCTTCATATTTTTCATATAAATGCTCAAAACATAGGATGTGGGTGCTTGTTAGAACCGCCTCATTGAGGCGGTTCTAACGAGTACCCACAACCTGTCTTGGAGCAGAAATAAGAAAAATAATGAATACCCCCGTAAACCCCAGTTTTCTCTATATAAAGTGGGGTTTAGGGGGCTCTTCATTTCACGGACTTGTTCACGTGATGATGAATACATACAGTAAATACAGTGGTATATAATTTAACCCATTTTGTACCAAACGGAATCTTCCACCTTATATATAGCAGGAGTTCATTTCAAAATTTAGGGGTGTTAGGTTGTGTTTTCATCAAAATTTATTTGGAAAATGACTGAACTTTTAGCAAACGGTGGAGGCCCTGATCAGACGCAGCATTCTGCGGCGTCTGATCTGGGCCTGCACTGTTTGCCAGGGTACCCATTTTGGGGTTTCTGGTACAAAATGGGTTAAGGCAAAATTTTATAAAATAACATGAAGACTAATTCATTTTGTTTTATTTAAGAAAATATCCATCAACAAAAATTCTGCTGTCTGAAGAAAGGTAAGGCTGCTTGATCAGAGCTATTATGAACAGGTACCGTATTCGCCCTAATTACCGCACACTAAAGCTATTTTTGAAAAGGAAATGCATAAGCGCAAACTTTACAGTAACCTCCCCTTGAAGCGCTCACAGTAAATCTATAAAAACTTACCGTTGTTCCTTCAACAGTGAAGGCAATGCTTAAGTATCCTTTTCCATCCCATTAAATATCAGTATGCATTATCTCGGAAGCTACTGTTTTTGTATCAAGTGTGCGCTAATTAGGTAGAATTTTCACCACGATTTTTTGACACGATTTTGAAAAAACTAAGGGCACAGTGCAGTATTTAGGGTGAATACAGTAATTTTAGTTCTTTGGTTCTTTTGTCTAATCCCTTCAAATCAAAATGAAAAAAAAAAAAATCAAGTTTATTGCATTCCGCAATGTATATCTAGATAACAGAAAAATATCTGGAATCATAAATGTTGACAGATAACACGATTACTGTAACCCATCATGATGTCCATCGATCATGGTGTCCATCCAACAGACACCACAACTTCATTACAACACCGTTCGTTATAACATGGTTTGGGATATAACACGGTTTCAGGATGGATCCCAGGACTATATAGATTATATAGAAAAAATGACCATTTTTTCTATACAAGAGGCTCAATGAGCCTAAACCGCTCACCTGAGGAACTTAAGTTTTAACAATTCACAGACTTGACTACTAAATCTGCTAATAGAATCCAGCCCATTGACCCTTACAGGATATAAGTCATCATTATTGCATTGCATTCCAAGTTTGAGACTTCTAGCTTCTATAGTTCCTGAGAAATCTTTGACGAAAATTTAACATTGGTCAAAATGGAGAGAAAGAAGAATGAAAGAACAGATGAACAAATAAGCTGAGAAAGCCCAATGTCTATTATACAAAATAAGTCATCATTATTCTATTGAATACCAAATTTGATGCTTCTAGCTTTTATAGTTCCTGAGAAATCTTTGATTAAAAATTTAACATTGGTCTATTATCTCTATATGGAGAGAAAGAAGAATGAAGGAACAAATGAACCAGACTAGCTCCAAAACCTAATGCAGCCTTTCCCCTTGCCCAATGGTGCTACACATAAAATTTAAACAAGATTGGTCGACTGCCTTCTAAGATATGCTTCATTGAACGGACGACAGACGACGGACTCCGGAGCCTTGGTATACTATCAGCTCACTGGAGCCTTTGGCTCAGGTGAGCTAAAAATTCAAGTCGCTATTTCTGTCACAACATTTTCCCTACGTTAAGTCTATGGGCAAATTTTTTTGTCTCTCAAGGTCACGTAACTCCGAGGTCAATATTCCAATTCGGCCCAAAATCAAACTTAACCGAGATTTTATGCCTGTCCTCGTTACCTGCAAGTTTGAAGCTGATATGAATAAAAATAAAGTTGCTATCGTGGTCACAACGTATTTTTTTATGCTCAAGGGCAGGTAACCCCAAGGCAAATATTCCGATTCGGCCCAAAATCGAACTTAACCGAGATTTTATGTCTGTCCTTGTTACCTGCAAGTTTGAAGCTGATCTGAAAAAAATTCAAGTCGCTATCGTAGTCGCAACATTTTCCCTAATTAAGTCTATGGGCAAATTTTTTGTCGCTCAAGGTCACGTAACTCCGAGGTCAATATTCCGATTCGGCCCAAACTTGATCTTAACCGAGATTTTATGCCTGTCCTCGTTACCTGCAAGTTTGAAGCTGATATGAATAAAAATAAAGTTGCTATCGTGGTCACAACGTATTTTTATATGCTCAAGGGCAGGTAACTCCAAGGCAAAAAATCCGATTCGGCCCAAAATCGAACTTAACCGAGATTTTATGTCTGTCCTCGTTACCTGCAAGTTTGAAGCTGATCTGAAAAAAATTCAAGTCGCTATCGTAGTCACAACATTTTCCCTATGTAAAGTCTATGGGCAAATTTTTTGTCGCTCAAGGTCATGTAACTCCGAGGTCAATATTCCGATTCGAACTTAACTGAGATTTTATGCCTGTCCACATTACCTGCAAGTTTGAAGCTGATCTGAATAAAAATAAAGTTGCTATCGTGGTCACAACGTATTTTTTATGCTCGAGGGCAGGTAACTCCAAGGCAAATAATCCGATTCGGCCCAAAATCGAACTTAACCGAGATTTTATGTCTGTCCTCCTTACCTGCAAGTTTGAAGCTGATCTGAAAAAAATTCAAGTCGCTATCGTAGTCACAACATTTTCCCTATGTAAAGTCTATGGGCAAATTTTTTGTCGCTCAAGGTCATGTAACTCCGAGGTCAATATTCCGATTCGAACTTAACTGAGATTTTATGCCTGTCCACATTACCTGCAAGTTTGAAGCTGATCTGAATAAAAATAAAGTTGCTATCGTGGTCACAACGTATTTTTTATGCTCAAGGGCAGGTAACTCCACTGCAAATAATCCGATTCTGCCCAAAATCTAACTTAACCGAGATTTTATGTCTGTCCTCGTTACCTGCAAGTTTGAAGCTGATCTGAAAAAAATTCAAGTCGCTATCGTAGTCACAACATTTTCCCTATGTAAAGTCTATGGGCAAATTTTTTGTCGCTCAAGGTCACGTAACTCCGAGGTCAATATTCCGATTCGGCCCAAAATCGAACTTAACCGAGATTTTATGCCTGTCCTCGTTACCTGCAAGTTTGAAGCTGATCTGAATAAAAATAAAGTTGCTATCGTGGTCACAACGTATTTTTTCATGCTCAAGGGCAGGTAACTCCAAGGCAAATAATCCGATTCGGCCCAAAATCGAACTTAACCATGATTTTATGTCTGTCCTCGTTACCTGCAAGTTTGAAGCTGATCTGAAAAAAATTCAAGTCGCTATCGTAGTCACAACATTTTCCCTATGTTAAGTCTATGGGCAAATTTTTTGTCGCTCAAGGTCACGTAACTCCGAGGTCAATATTCCGATTCTGCCCAAAATCGAACTTAACCAAGATTTTATGCCTGTCCTTATTATCTGCAAGAATGAAGTCGATCAGAAAAAAATTGACGGAGCTAGAGTGATGACAAGCTTTTTCCTATGTTAAGTCTATGGGAGCTATATGTTGCCATGGTAACCAGAGTTCCACTCAGATCTGCATGAAAACCTTATGCAGTCTTTCCACTTGCCCAATAATGTTACACATGAAATTTGATCAAAGTCGGCCAAGTAGTCTTCTTCAAGATATACATTTTTGAAATTCACATTAACCCTTATGCAAAAATGCACAAGGGCAGGTAACTCCTAAGTGTATGATCGGATTCTGCCAATTATCGAACTTGACCGAGATTTCATGGCTGTGCTGGTTATCTGTAAGAATGAGCCAATCCGAACAAAATTGAAGCAGCTACAGTGATGACAACATTTTCCCCATGTTAAGTCGATAGGCAATTTTTCGGGCGCTCAAGGGGACGTAACTCTTGAGTGAATTATCAGATTCGGCCCAAAATCGAACTTGACCGAGATTTTATGCCTGTACTGGTTATCTGCAAGAATGAAGTCGATCAGAAAAAAATTGACGGAGCTAGAGTGATGACAAGCTTTTTCCTATGTGAAGTCTATGGGAGCTAGATGTTGCCATGGCAACCAGAGTTCCACTCAGATCTGCCTGAAAACCTAACGAAGCCTTTCCACTTGCCCAATAATGCGACACATGAAATTTGATCAAAGTTGGCCAAGTAGTCTTTAAGATATACATTTTTGAAATTCCCATTAACCCTAATGCAAAAACACACAAGGGCAGGTAACTCCTAAGTGAATGATCCGATTCTGCCAGTTATCGAACTTGACCGAGATTTCATGGCTGTGCTGGTTATCTGCAAGAATAAAGCCAATCTGAAAATAGTTGAAGCAGCTACGGTGATGACAACATTCTCCCCATGTTAAGTCAATAGGCAATTTTTTCAACGCTCAAGGGCACGTAACTCCTGAGTGAATAATCCGATTCAGCCCAAAATCTAACTTGATCGAGATTTCATGCCTGTCCTCGTTATCTGCAAGAATGAAGTCGATCAGAAAAAAATTGACTGAGCTAGAGTGATGACAAGCTTTTTCCTATGTTTTTTCAACGCTCAAGGGCACGTAACTCCTGAGTGAATAATCCGATTCAGCCCAAAATCGAACTTGATCGAGATTTCATGCCTGTCCTCGTTATCTGCAAGAATGAAGACGATCAGAAAAAAATTGACGGAGCTAGAGTGATGACAAGCTTTTTCCTATGTTAAGTCTATGGGAGCTATTTGTTGCCATGGCAACCAGAGTTCCAATCCGATCTACCCGAAAACAGTATGCAGCCTTTCCCCCTACCTGATAATGCTTCACATGAAATTTGATCAAGATTGGCCCACTGGTTCTGGAGATATACTTCTTAGAAAGTGTGGACGACGACGACGGACGACGACGACGGACGACGGACGCCGGCTCGTGGTATACTAATACCTCACATGAGCCTTCGGCTCAGGTGAGCTAATAATCTATACTTTTTTGTTTGGATATAACACAGTTGTTTAACTTTCACGAATCTGCTTTTGACCCCATTAATAGTGTTATAAAGAGGTTGTGGTGTAATTTGTGATCCCCATACTGCAACATCCTTTTGAGAAGTGCCCTAAGTGTATACTTAAATAACGTACAGTAAAACCTGTCTTAGTGGCCACCTCTTTTAAACAAGCAGCCTGTTTTAAGCAAGCATGCATTTGGTTCCAAAAAACACCTTATTAACCCTTTTTGTACCAAATGGAATCTTCCTACTTATATATGGCAGGAGTCCATTTCGAAGTTTAGGGGTGAATGGTTGTTTTCTTCAAAATTTATTTGGAAAATGGCCAAACCTTTTGCAAACAGTGTAGGCCCTGATTAGGTACTGCGGCATCTGATATGGGCCTGCACTGTTTGCCATGGTACCCGTTTTGGGGTTTCTGGTACAAAATGGGTTAAGCAAGCACCTGTCTTAAGCAAGCACATTTTGGTTATCCCAGAGGAGCTCGCTTCATATAGGTTGAACTATACTTCGAAAAAACATGATGACCTCTTTAAAAGACTGTTCATGACACATTTTTGAATATAATATGATTTAACCCTCATCCCGCTGTTCAAGACAACCCCTACCTTTGCAAACAGTGCAGATACAGACCAGATGGCTTCTGATCAGGATCTACACTGTGTGACATTCAGTTTATGAATTTGTAGGAATAAATAACATAAAGTAATCTGATTGGTTCAAAGTCGGACATGGGTGTGGCCAAATCAATTGTTCAGCAGGATAAGGGTAAAGACAGATCCCAAAAATGTTAAGATTTTTTTTTCTATATTATCTGTATATTTTTGTTTGGATATTACATGGTTGCTTTACTTACACTGTTTCACCCCAACAACAGTGTTATAACGACGTTGTTGTGTAATATATTCTTATTAATCAAGTAATTTCGTATTGGCCCAGGTCCAGGTCCGAGGTCTGCTGCATTGACCCGAGGCCGAAGGCCGAGGGCTATTGGCCCAGGTACAGGTCTGAGTAATTTCGTATTGGCCCAGGTCCAGGTCCGAGGTCTGCTGCATTGACCCGAGGCCGAAGGCCGAGGGCTATTGGCCCAGGTACAGGTCTGAGGTCTGTTGCATTGGCCCAAGGCCGGGTCAATACGAAATTACTTGATCAATGACAATTTTATTAATTGATACAATTACAAAATCATGATTATCGATTTTTTGACAATTAATAATTAATAAATATTATTAATTGACTATCCTGTATTAATCAGAGGTCATTCTTATTAACACCAGGTCAACCAATATTTACTTGAGGTCGGTCAAGTGATATTAAGCTGAGGTCAAAACTCAATAATCTTGTGTTTTTATTGTGTCAATTAATAAAATTGTCATGAATCAATTTTGTATTGGCCCAATTACAGGTCCTCGGTCAGCTGTATTGATTTTTTGACACGGACGTTCTCGATGGCCATCTGTGTGTATTGCAAGCAGGTCATTTATGGAAACAAGTTTGCAGCTTTCAACTACTCCAAGAACAATCTTTTATTGCAGATACAAAATGATACTTTCAAAATCACTTCATTTATCTCGGGTATATGCCATTTGTTCGGTTTCACTTGATTTTTCACTTGCTGCCCTGGCACACTTTGAGCACTTCAAACAAATCAAATCAAACTAAACTCCTCTGTAAAAGGGGCCTGCTCTTAACCCTTTCCCACTCAGATACGTGATTTTACGTGTTTGCATCCCCCACCCCCATTTTAAGCCCCAGAAGCACCTAAATCTGCATTTCTACCCCTGGATAGTTATGTTTGCTTTAGTATTTGTTGAGCAAAAATGTGACCTGTTTTTTCGCGCGCCTCCCCACTAAAAATATTCTGTGGGGGGGATTGAAGGGGGCGGCACCCCCCGCACATCCCGAAAAATTTTGCGTGTATGGCCCAACCGGCCGCTAAAATGTATATCTGAGGGTGTCTGGGGTCAAAAATGCCTGAAAATTGATGCTGATAAAACATGCTGCAAACAGTGAAAATGGCCAGTGCCAAACACCTTAATTGTTGCCTTGACAGCTGTGTGAAGATTAAAATGTGGTCAAAAATTCATGTGAAAACACACTTTTTGCCAACTTTGAGATGCCCCCTCTTTACCATGACAACAATGATCAAATCATGAAAGGTTGCATTTGAAAGGCTACTGCCCAATGAACATTCATACGGAGTTTGGTGTAAAACAGACCATCCATTATGAAACAATGGCAAGTTGAAGTTGCTGTCAGGTGCAAAACTGTGAAAATCAGCGAAATTCACAAAATCCCTGAGTGATAAAGGGTTAAAGGAAAGAATTTGCTCCTTAGGAAATTCTTTCCTTTAAGAGCAGGCCACTTTTGATAAAAAGAGACAAGAAAACTTTGTAAGAGTTGGCTCCTCTAAATGTATGTCCATTTCCCTTCATAACAGACTAGATTGTCAGAATGTACAGATTCATTTTCTCAGCTACAGCACACACTAATATCACAGTTTGAAGATGTCTATGAAAACTACTTAACTCAATCAAGAGCTCATCACAAGTGTCAATAGCTGCTTGATTCAATGTAATTAACGCATAAAATGCCATTCACGACAATTGTTGTCTGCTTTGTCGTCTGCCGGTTACTTTAAAGGTCATTTTTGCAAACAGTGTGGACCCAAATCAGACTGCTCCTCTACTGATTTTGATCCACACTGTTTGCCTGTAAGCAGAAATATTGTTTAAAATGTTCCCCCCCCCCCCCCCCCCCCCCAAAAAAAAAATCACCAGACGACATTTTCAGGTGTAGTTTTTCTCGGCATCTTTAGGGTTATGGATTGACTACACCTTACAACAGTGGTCATCTCTGCTATTACTTGGTATATTTTCATAATCTTTATATCAAATTGAAGGTAAGACATTGATGTTTTTATCAAACTTATTTCTATGTTCATTTATTTTAAAGGTATTTTTATTATAAATAAAAACGCCCATCAGGGCTGGAAGAAATAGATGAATGGCATGATGCTTCCACGCAGAGCTGAAACCGACTGTACACGAGTACTGGTCAACCACTTAGAGGATCTAAGCCTGCCCTGAATATAAACCCTATTGGTTTCATTGGGTGACAGGGCTTGAGGTGTCATTTCATCTCAATGTCAAGTAAAAGTCACACAAAATTGGAAGCAATGTCTCCAAAATTACCTATACAGTGTTGATGGGGACGTTAAATCTCAAATCAAACAAACAAACAAATTATAATTAAAAAACGAATTTCAGCCATGATTTACCTTTATGGATTCATCTTTTTATCAAACAGCTCAAAAGGGCCTTTTTCTCAGAAAACCATCAATAAGATAGGCCCTTTAAAAATGAAGCAGGGATTTCCATTAAAACTTCTGGAAAGAAAGCTATAACTAAATTAATTTTCTGTCCCAAAATCAATTGGACACACTGAACTAAAGCTTCATTTAAATAGAAACCACAAAAGATAATAAAAATCAGAGATACTTTTTTTTTTCAAGACCAGTCTTCTTGGACCCTAAATGCCATTTGAACATCAAGCATAATTAAAATGAGAGCAAAATATATACCACCACTGACAGCTGACAGTTAAAATTTTTTCAAATATCGCGCTTATCAATAACACTGGACTGCCAAAAAATGTGTAACACTGGGATGGTTAAATTGTCAATAAAGGTACCCAGCACGCACACATGGTTAGGGCAACGTCAAATCTACGTCGGTGCAACGTCATGACGTTGCACCGACGTAGATGTGACGTTGCATAAACCTCATGACGTTGTACCGACGTTGATGTGACATCACAATTACGTCATGTGCCTGCTGGGTAGTGTACATATTTTGAAAAATTCATAAAATATTGACAAATCATGGTGTAGCCTATCCATAACGCTAGCTAAAATCCCCAACTTTTATCGTAATTCCAACTTCTGGCTTCTGAGGTTTCTGCCATACTCCAAAATCACCTCCAGCTAATTTCTTCCTTTCTTCTCGACTGAAAAATACCATAACAAAAGTCCTTTAACCTCTTTTGTTGGTTTAAGGTTTAACCCTTATCTTGCTGAATATTCATTTAAGCCACACCCCTTTCTGTCTATCAACCAATCAAATTACTTGATGTAATTTATTGCTACAAATTCACAAATTAAATGCCAAACAGTGCAGATCCAGATCAGATGGCTTCTTCAGAAGCCATCTGATCTGGATCTACACTGTTTGCAAAGATAGGGGTTGTCGTGAACAGCAAGATAAGGTTTACGATCCAGTCAATACACTTAAGGTTATGATGAGTCAGATGCCAAGTTCTGCAATGGAAGGTCAGGTGGATTTCGTTTGAAATAGAGTTTAATTGCCCAGTCAGCATTATTTTAGGTCATTTTTGAGCGGTCAGTTTACCTAGCCACACCTTTCCTGGACAGACTTATACGTACGTAAGCGGTTAAACAGTACGGTGTATATTCTTTCGCCAGAAACTGACAACTGCCCTTCTTGTATCAGTGGAAGGGAGAGAATGACCACAGAAAAGATTTCATGATCAATCTCCACAAAAGAATGTTGCCGACTGCTGCAGGTATCGAATCTGTGTCCCCCGGATCACCTGTCAGACGCGTATGCGTCTGAGCTTCTGAGGCCAATGGTGGTTTTTTCATGGTAGTTCAGTGGTTAGTGCACTTGCCTATGATGCTAGATTCCTGGCAGTGTTAATAAAATTGTGCTGCTTGAATATGCTCCACTGGCATCATTTGCATGGATGAATGCCACAAAGTGCACTGTCCTATAGATGGAGGCCCCTGTTCAGGGAGAGTTAAAGATCCCTACTGTAATTACATGATTACTGTGTAGGCTTTCATCCTGCAAATCTGGAGTGTATGTAATGTACACCTCCCTAGAATGTCTGTGAGGGCATTTGGCAGTATATAGAGAAAGAAAAAAAAAGAAAAATCAAGTGTTTGCCAGCCTCTGATTGAAATAAATGAAATAGTGTTGAAAGGGGTGTAAAACCAATAACCAATCAAATCATGTAGAGAAATCACCCTAAAATAACTACTGAAAAGCTTAGTGGTCAACATGGACACAAAGCATTGCAACGCAACACTTAGTGTTCATATGGACATTAAGCGTTGTGTGGACACTAAGCGGTTACACAGCAGGCCTTGTCCAACTTTAAGCCAATATCAGTTGGACGCCCAGTAAAAAAAGATACAGGTCACCTTTGCCTAACCAAAAGCCCCTTCGGAAAAGTGCTTTGCATTCTTTTTGCAAGTTGACTAAATGGCCATATACACAATACCTTTGTTTCTGTTGCAGATGAATTCACACAATCATGGCTTTGCTTTACCTTTTTGCCAACACATCATGAAAACACGCCTATATAATTTTGACCCCCTTGAACCTCACTTTTATATAGTAAAACTGGGGTTTCCGGGGGTTACCTTATTTTTCTTATTTCTGCTCTAAACTATAGATTGTGGGTACTCATTAGAACCGCCTCGATGAGGCGGTTCTAACGAGTACCCACAATCTATATTTTGAGCAGAAATAAGAAAATTATCACAATTTTTTTCATCATAAAATTTTCATTTTTTCGGCAATAAAAGTGCTAATGTATTTGTATAGGCCTGTTTTCGTAAAGAGAATGTTCCAAAGGCAAGTGCAAATGTTAGCTTTGCCCTGTCAGTCTTAACCCTTATCCTGATGAATAAATTAATTAAACCACATCCACAACTGACTATACACCAATCAAATTACTTCATATACTGTATTTGAGCCCCGCCAAGCGAATTTGTGTCTTCGAGCATTCCGTCATGACAAATTTTAACTGCGCATGCCCAGCCATTCAGAGGGACCAGGGATATGGCTTTCTGTCTGAAGGTTCCACTTGATTCACTGCTTGTATGAGCGAGAAGAGCAGGTTCTGGCGAGACTGGGCGAATGCGCAGGCTCGCCTGAACCTTCGCTGCTCGCATAGGCGATAAGTACCAAAATCTCTTGACGGGGCCCATTTGCTCTTTTATAAACTGGAAGACAAACATTGTAGATCCTGATCAGATGGGAACCCTTCTGATCTTTTTTTTTGTTTGTTTTGGTTTTATGGCCCTTTCAATATTATTTCACTGATATACAGCCGATTGTTAGTTAGAGGTGGGCAAAAACTCAAGTACCTGTAGAAAAAAAAAAAAAAAAAAAGTCGCCCCCGCCCATAGGGGCTTAAAGAAATATATGGGCTGCACGATGCTTCCACGCAGAGCTGAATCCGGCCCGCACACTAGTACTGGTAAACAGCTTAGAGGATCTAAGCCTGTCCAGGAACCGCGGTGCGAGGCCGACCGTCCATGCTAATAAACCATATTGGTTTCATTGGGCGACAGGGCTTGAGATGTAATTTCATCTCAGTGTCGGGTAAAAGTCCCACAAAATTGGAAGCAACGTCTCCAAAATGACCTTTACAGTGTTGACGGGGACGTTAAACCTCAAATCAAACAAACAAAACCTGTAGAAAAAAACCCACCTGACCTTCCATTGCAGAACTTGGCATCTCACATGTGACCCAAGCCATCTGATCTGGATCTATACTGTTTTTGAAAGGTAGGGCTTGTCGGATAAGCGTTAAATAAAACTACTAAACTACTAGATATATGGAAGACTTACTCTTTCCTTTTTCTCTCTGCCTCAGCCTCTAAACAGCTTTTACCGATTTCATCTTCCAATGTGCCAAAGTCATCCAAATTATCAGGGTCATACAGGATATTCTGAAATACATGTACATAGCAACAGATAAGGTTGCTAATTGATATTTTTCATTATCAGTTACCCCCTATATTAACTGCATTGTAGCACATTGACCTGATAAAGATATGCTATCTCAGGACAAGTGAGCTTTATCACGTCAACGTGACATTGCACTTTTTTGAATGAAGCAGACTACTGAAACAATGGCATAAATGTTATTATTAATGGAAAAAAATGGAAACAATACTTTAAAAAATATGATAGGAAAAATTGATGTTAGCTGATACTGAATATATTGACGGTCAGAATGTTGGGGCGTACTGAGGACCATCGATAACTGATCATAAATTGCTAATTTAAGAGTGCACAAGGGGATAAACTGATAAATAGAATACCAGATTCGTGTCATTTGATATCAAGTTTATCAGGCTCGGCTTAGAGAACACATGTAAAATCGCTCGGCAAGCCTCGCGATTCTACAAGCGTTCTCGAAGCCTTGCCTGATAAACTTGATATCAAAAGACACTCACCTGGTATTCTCTATTTATTTCTCCATATAAACCTATGTTGTGGGTATTCACTAGAACCGCCTCATCGAGGCAGCTCTAGTGAATACACACAACAAAGGTTTTTATGGAGAACTGATGACCAAATATCATTCAATTATCACAAAGTGCCAACCTTTTCTGTTGCTCTGATGTATGAGGGTAGTTCAATAAATTTGTATACAATTCAAGATTTCTTTTTTTTATTTTTGTGCAGTGTAAACCTATGTCAGTTGAATGATCACAGCCGTTCAGCCAAAATGTACATTTTTTGCTCTTATTTTTTGTTTGAAAACCTATACCCATAGGCAAAAATGGAAAATTAGAATATTGAGTTCAGACCAGTCATAAACTTCCTCATTAAGGAAGGAGAAAAAGCCAAAGAAATCCATCGGCACATGGCTGATATGTATGGTGGTATTAGCCCAAAGTATTCCATAGTGGCAAAATGGTCAGTAGATTTAAACGTGGGCGCGACTCCTTAGAAGATGACCCAAGGCCAGGTCGCCCTGCTGATTTCATCAGCCAGAAAATGATCGACCTTTGTGAGAGACTTGTGTTAAACAATCGCCGAATCAAAGTTGCCGAACTTGCTTCAGAATGTGGTATTTCTAATGGAAGAGTTTACACAACAATCTATGAACATTTAGGCATGTCAAAAGTATGTGCCAGCTGGGCACACAGAAACCTGAACAGGTAAGATCGTTAGCAAAGGGTGGAGTCAAGTCAAGAACTTCTGGAAGTGTACAATGCCAATCCATACTGATGGTTGGGTACGAAATGTCTTAAGTGGGGGTGAGCGGGGGTGCTTCCATTACATGGACTTGTTTTTAGTATCTGGGTCCCAGTAGTGAAGGCAAGTTTCATCTCCTGTTACAAGACGAGTGTGAAAGTCTTCTGGATTGGCATTAGTTTAAATTAGTATAAACTAAACTAATGCCAATCCAGAAGACTTTCACACTCGTCTTGTAACAGGAGATGAAACTTGCCTTCACTACTGGGACCCAGATACTAAAAACAAGTCCATGTAATGGAAGCACCCCCGCTCACCCCCACTTAAGACATTTCGTACCCAACCATCAGCTGGCAAGGTAATGGCCACTGTGTTTTGGGACTCCAAAGGGATTATATTGATAGATTACAAGCCTGCTTGTACTTCAATTACAGGAGATTACTATGCCAATGTCATTAAACAATTAAGTGTTGCTATTAAAGAACAAGAGGGCCCAGAGGGCCCTGGTTCGCTCACCTGTGTGTCACTGTCTCAAGTGCATTCTATTTTTAGCTCTTGTGGCCATCTTGCTCATCAGCAGAGTGATTTTAGCTTATTTGGTAGGGAGTAACCTGGGCAACATTCCTGGGAACTTTGAATCAAATTGGCCTTAGGGTTAAGGGGGAGTTTCCGTTTGAATCAAATTTACAATATTTTTCTATTTCTACCTTCAGTGGCCATTTTGTTCATCCGAGTGGGATTGTTTTAGCCTTTTTGGAAGAGGATAATCTAAGCAACATTGTCGCAAGGAACCTACATGCGAAATATGAAGGCTGTATCTCAAATGCTTTAAAAGTTATGACAAAGTAGGTCAAGGTCATGGATCAAAAGTTTTGAATGGATGAGAAAACCTTGTCACAAGGAACATGCATGCCAAATATGAAGGCTCTATTTCATATGGTTCAAAAGGTATGAGAAAGTAGGTCACTGGTCAAGGTCACAGGTCAAATGAGTGGGAAGCCCTTGTCAGAAGGAACCTGCATGCCAAATGTGAAGGCTCTATCTCAAACGGTTCAAAAGTTATGACAAAATAACCTACTGATCTACTTTTTGATTTGACATGACCCATATTTGAACTTAACTGAGATATTGTCCAGATGATCATTCTGAGCAAGTTTTATGATGGTATGACGGAAACTGTGGCCTCTTAGAGTGTTCAAAACGTTTTTCTGTGATTTGACATGCTGACCTACTTTTTGACCCGACATAACCCATATTTAAACTTGACACAGATATTGTCAAGATGATCATTCTCAGCAAGTTTGATGATGATCGGACCAAAACTTGGGCCTCTAGTGTATTCACAAGGTTTTTCAACAATCTGACCTACATATTGACCAGACATGACCCATATTCGAAATTAACCGAGATATTGTCAAATGATCATTTTGAGCAAGTTTGATGATGATCGGACCAAAACTGTGGCCTCTAGTGTGTTCACAAGCTTTTTCTATGATTTGACCTACTGACCTACTTTTTGACCCGACATGACCCGTATTCAAACTTGACCCGGATATTGTCAAGACTATCATTCTGAGCAAGTTTGATGATGACCGGACCAAAACTGTGGCCTCTAGTGTGTTCACAAGGTTTTTCTCTGATTTGACCTACTGGCCTACTTTTTGACCCTACATGACCCATATTCGAACTTGCCCGAGAAATTGTCAAGATAATCATTTGGAGCAAGTTTCATGATGATCAGACAAAAACTGTGGCCTCTAGTGTATTCACAAGGTTTTTCTATGATTTGACCTACTGACCTACTTTGTGACCCAACATAACCCATATTCCAACTTGACCGAGATATTGTCAAAATGATCTTTCTGGGCAAGTCTGATGATGATCGGACCAAAACTGTGGCCTCTAGTGTGTTCACAAGGTTTTTCTATGATTTGACCTACTGACCTACTTTTTGACCCGACATGACCCGTATTCAAACTTGACCGAGATATTGTCAAGATGATCATTCTGGGCAGGTTTGATAATGATTGGACCAAAACTGCGGCCTCTAGTGTATTCACAAGGTTTTTCTATGATTTGACCTACTGACCTACTTTTTGACCCAGTGTAACGGTCAGTTTCTTTCCCCGGCCCGGTTCTTCCCCGGGGAAGAACTGGGCCGGCCCGTTTCTACCCCAGGGGAAGAACTGGGCCGGCCCGTTTCTTCCCCGGGGGAAGAAACTGACTAGTCAGTTTCTTCCCCACCCAGTCAGTTTCTTCCCCACCTGAATTTTTTTCAGAACCATAGTCAACGAATAATTTTCAGCTCACAATTTGTTATAAATGAGAAAAGAGACCATTCTGAATAAGTTCTGAGTCCTTTTAGCTTGAATGACAAAATTTGCTCTATGCTACACCATTCATGGAGATGCAATAAAATATGCACCCCAATTCAAGCATCTTTGATGAATTTTCTTTGCTTTTTAAGACATAAATTAGTATTTACTAAACAGATATAATAAGCCACAAATGTTTTGACGCTCAAATCTAAATAGAATTTGGAGACTGGGGGTGGAGAAGAACTGGGCCGGCCCAGTTCTTCCCCACCCCAGAATTTTCTGTTTACTAATAATTCTTGTGATAAATTTCCTTTGCTTTTTAAGGCAAAAAATGGAATAAACAAAAAGGAGGTAATAAGCAACAAATGTTTGGAGCTCAAATCTAAATACAGTTTGGAGACTAGGGGTGGGGAAGAACTGGGCCAGCCCGTTTCTTCCCCACCCCAGATTTTTATGTTTACAAAAAAGTCTTGTGATAAATTTTCTTCGCTTTTTAAGACATAAATTGGTATAAACTAAATAGGTATAATAAGCAACAAATGTTTAGAGCTCAAATCTAATTAGAATTTGGAGATTGGGGGTGGGGAAGAACTGGGCCGGCCCATTTCTTCCCCACCCCAGATTTTTCTGTTAACAAAAAATTCTTGTGATAAATTTTCTTCGCTTTTTAAGACATACATTGGTATAAACTAAAAAGACATAATAAGCAAAACATGTTGGGAGCTCAAATCTAAATAGAATTTGGTGACTGGGGGTGGGGAAGAACTGGGCCGGCCCATTTCTTCCCCACCCCAGATTTTTCTATTTACAAAAAAATCTTGTGATAAATTTTCTTTGCTTTTTAAGACATAAATTGGTATAAACTAAAAAGATATAATAAGCCACAAATGTTTGGCGCTCAAATATAAATAGAATTTGGATACTGGGGGTGGGGAAGAACTGGGCGGGCCTGTTTCTTCCCCACCCCAGAGTTTTCTGTTTGCAAAAAATTCTTGTGATAAATTTTCTTCGCTTTTTAAGACATAAATTGGTATAAACTAAAATAAGCAACAAATATTTGGAGCTCAAATCTAAATATAATTTGGAGACTGGGGGTGGGGAAGAACTGGGCCGGCCCGTTTCTTCCCCACCCCATATTTTTCTGCTTACAAAAAATTCTTGAGATAAATTTTCTATGCTTTTAAAGACAAAAGTTGGTAAACACTAAAAAGATATAAAAAGCAACAAATGTTTGGAGCTCAAATCTAAATAGAATTTGGAGAATGGAGGTGGGGAAGAACTGGGCCGGCCCATTTCTTCCCCACCCCCAGATTTTTCTGTTTACTAAATATTCTTGTGATAGATTTTGCAAAAAATTCTTACGATAAATTTTCTTCGTTTTTTAAGACAAAAGTTGGTATACACTAAAAAGATACAATAAACGACAAATGTTTGGAGCTCAAATCTAAATAGAATTTGGAGACTGGGGGTGGGGAAGAACTGGGCCGGCCCGTTTCTTCCCCACCCCATATTTTTCTGCTTACAAAAAATTCTTGAGATAAATTTTCTGTGCTTTTAAAGACAAAAGTTGGTAAACACTAAAAAGATATAAAAAGCAACAAATGTTTGGAGCTCAAATCTAAATAGAATTTGGAGAATGGAGGTGGGGAAGAACTGGGCCGGCCCGTTTCTTCCCCACCCCCAGATTTTTCTGTTTACTAAAAATTCTTGTGATAGATTTTCTTCGCTTTTTAAGACAAAAGTGGGTATAAACTGAAAAGATATAATAAACAACAAATATGTTTGTAGCTCAAATCTCAATTGGATTTAGAAACTGGGGTTGGGGAAGAACTGGGCCGCCCATTTCTTCCCCACCCCAGATTTTTCTGTTTACAAAAAATTCTTGTGATGAATTTTCTTCACTTTTTAAGACAAAAATTGGAATAAAACTAAAAAGATATAATAAGCAAAACATGTTTGGAGCACAAATCTAAATAGAATTTGGAGATTGGGGGTGGGTCAGGACTGGGCCGGCCTAGTTCTTCCCCACCACAGACAACTTAAACATCATAACTGATTTAATTGTACATCACTACACAAGGGTGGGGAAGAAACGGGTCGCCCCAATTCTTCCCTGCCTCAGACATCCTCTGATGTATCTGACATAACTGTACAACACTAGCCAAGGGTGGGGAAGAAACTGGCAGGCCCAGTTCTTCCCCACCCCAGACACCTTCAACGTCATAATCGACTTAACAGTACAACACATACCAAGGGTGGAGAAGAAACGGGTTGCCCAGTCCTTCCCAACCCAAGACATTCTTCAGCTATATAACAGAAATAACTATACAGCACTACACAAGGGTGGGGGAAGAAATGGGCCACCCCAGTTCTTCCCCACCCCAGACATCTTCAGCCATATAACTGACATAACTGTCAACACTATCCAGGGGTGGGGAAGAAATGGGTCGGGCCAGTTCTTCCCACCCCAACACCTTCAATGTCATAATTGACTTAACAGTACAATACTTACCAAGGGTGGGAAAGAAATGGACTGGCCCAGTTCTTCCCCACCCCAACACCTTCAATGTCATAATTGACTTAACAGTACAATACTTACCAAGGGTGGGAAAGAAATAGACTGGCCCAGTTCTTCCCCACCCAAGACATCTTCAGCAATATAAGTGACATAACTGTACAACACTACCCAAGGGTGGGGAAGAAACAGACTGGCCCAGTTCTTCCCCACCCCCGAGTCTCAGAATTCTATTGAAATTTAAGTGCCAAACATTTGTTGCTTATTATATCTGTTTAGTTAATACCAAGTTATGTCTTTAAAAGTGAAGAAAATTTATCACAAGAAGTTTAAGTAAACAGAAACATCTGGGGTGGGGAAGAAACGGGCCGGCCCAGTTCTTCACCACCTCAAGTCTCCAAATTCTATTAAGATTTGAGCTCCAAACATTTGTTGCTTATTATATCTGTTTAGTTTATACTAATTTATGTCTTAAAAAGCAAAGGAAATTTATCACCAGAATTATTAGTAAGCAGGAACATCTGGGGTGGGGAAGAACTGGGCTGGTTTCTTTATGCTGAAACTCTCTCGTATTTCCATTTATCTATATTCAGTTACTCTTTGTAGTTATTTAACATGTGCACACATCATGTTCAATAAAATGCATTTGACCACAGCGGTTTCTACCACGAATTAATTCTCCTTTTGTTCTATGTATGTTTACATGTGTGATGATTGTATTAATGTATTGTCATGCTGGTACATTTAGTGTGCCAGGGTGATATTTGATTTTGCCTTTATGATGTATTTTTGTATTTTTATTTGTGGTAGATTCTGTTCTGTTTAGAATGCTTATTACTATTAAAATGCTTTGCATTCACACTTGACAGCAATATTTATTATGAGACAAGCATTAGAAAAAGATAATTTCTAAATTACAGACTAGAATCTAGTTTCTTGTCCTTTCTGTTTGTGAAGCATGCACACCGCAGTGATTCTTGGATGGTATCTCTTTGGCTAACATTGCTTAATGTTATCCCTTCACTTTTTGGGCCCTTAACACTGACAAGTTGTGTGCTGTGGCTGGATGCATTATTGAGGGATTCTGCCGCCTCAGAAGCATTTTCTGTCAAAGAAGTTTGTATCCTGAATCGTAATGTTACTATCCTAAAAAGCTATTCGTATGTCTCTACGTGGTCTGAGCGTTAACATGAAAGTGATGTGTTTTCCTACATGGCATCAGTTTGAGTGACGTCGCACAATAGTTCTTTGTACCTGTGTGGGCGTCATACATTCTGGTGACATGCATTTTCATGTTTTTCAATTTTGGGTGACGTCACGCGATAGTTCGTGTCTGTGTGGGGGTCATCCATCTTGGTGACATACATTTTCATGTTTCCTACATGGCATCAGTTTTGGTGGCGTTTCACAATAGTTCTTTGTACCTGTGTGGGCGTCATCTGTTCTGGTGACATGTATTTTCATGTTTCCTTATGACATCAGTTTGAGTGACGTTTCGCAATAGGTTTTGTACCTGTGTGGGCGTCGTCCTTTCTGTTGACATCATTTTTCATGTTTGCAGAGTGACATTGGTTATGATGTTGCACATGGTGCTTTGTAGCTGCGTGGGCATCATCTGCCCTTGTGTCACAATTTTCATGTTTGTCATCACTTTGTAAAAGTGGTGTTTGATCTGGGGCTGTTCCATGCTAGTGCTTTGTAACTGCATGACTGGTCCCTGATCAGGTGCCACATCTTCTTATTCCATTTTGTCACATTATCATTATCATTTGGCAACTACTGCGGCAGAGTTGTGAAACTCTATGTCATTTGTCAATTCAGACATCAAACTCCTGAACATATGAATGAGAATGTAAATAATTATGGCCGATGATATCCATTTTCTGTCTTATTGGCTGTTTTCTACAAAGAGATGCGGTTGAATTTTGGATTTGTTCAACTATTTTGCTTGGCTTCATATGGATGAAGTGTTTTGTGCATCGTCCTTTGCATACTGTAAATGATGCATTGATTCATATGAACATTTTATAAAGTTGGTTGACTATGGGTGTTGTTCATCAGGCATTTTCCTCATTCAGTTCTGGACTTTTGGGTCTGCATTGTAATGTGGTAAAATGTTTACATACATTTTTCCGTTAATCTGTTATCATCTGTCATGCCATATCTCATTTTGTAAAAAGTCATATGTGTGACTGTGAGTGATCTGGTCTGTGTTCACACCCTCATAGATCGGATCATTATGATCAAACATATGTATATATGTTTATGCACGCGCCTGTATAGAAATGAACCAAAAGACAAGTTTTTAATATGAATGACTTTTTCAACTCCCAGTGATTCATATTGTTCTAGAATGCTACCAAAAACTAACAGAGCAAGAAGTAGTTTCTATGACTATTGTCAGGTCTGCGGGGCATACTATCCCCATGTTTATAAGCACATGTTAAGGGCCATTTACCCTGGTATCTGGACTCTCCCACTTCATGCGTAGATTGCCATATGTTAACAGGGAGCGGGAGTGAGTGCCAGGAGGTGCATGGCTGGCGCCAGGTTTTCGGTGGGGAATATCTGCTGCAGGCCTGGTTTCTGCTGATGAACGGGCTATTCCTGTTCATCAGTCAGGAACTTGGCCTGGGGTCCCCCATTGAGTTGCTGGGCTGTGCTGCAATTCAGGGGCTGGCTCCCTCTACCGTTAAGTTCTCGGAGGAAGAATATTTCTTCCTCAGAGAGTACGACCAGAGAGCTGGGTTGGAGCCACTTCAACCTGGTGAGTACATGGTGATTCCCCCTAAACGACTCATTTGCCTGATACACCCTGAAACAATGTCACGACTCATCTTCCACCTCAACTCTCAGGCAATGGCTAAGCTTCAGAATTACGCCAGGTATTCTTTGGCTAATGGTTCCGATCCGCAATTAGGGCATCCTGTGGTGAAGAGGGGCATCATTGATACCCATTTTCACCTGGATAGCTACTTTGGTCGTCAAAACCATTCATTGTCAGACCTGGAGTACTCGGAATCTCTCCCTTTACGTATTCCTTTTGCTGTGGCAAACTGTGTGTTCCCTAAAAAGTGGCATCTTCTATCTGATCATGTGGGGGCTGACCAGAGGTAAAGAATAACCTTAGGGGTCCACCCACACATGATCTCAAATAATCAAGTTGACCAGCTATATGGCAGACTGAAGAGTTTGTTGGATGCACATCCAGAGGCCGTTGGAATCGGCGAGGTTGGCTTGGACCTGACCACACAGTGTAGACATGGCTGTCATAACCCGAAATACTGTTATGATCAAAAGGTCCAGGGACACAGCGTGGATTCCTTCGACTGGCTTTTCAGCTTGCTAAGGAAACGAATAAAGTACTGGTATTGCATATACGAGATAGTGGTACTGGTGAAGCTGCTGAGGAGGTTCTAAAGATCCTCACAGAAATGGACATGCTTAGACACCCAATTCACCGCCATTGTTTTGTTGGGAAGGAGTTAATTCAGTGGTATACTTCTTTACCCAACTGTTACTTTAGTATTTCCCCTCTGACTGTTGATGACCCGGTAACTATGTCTGCTCTGAGAACACAGGATTTCTCGAAGCGTATTTTGCTTGAGTCGGACGCTGGATATCTAGGCAAATTCCCCTGGGCTGTCCATAAAGTAGCAAATGATGCTGCTAGATCATTGAACATTACTGTTAGAGTTAGTGTGGAAGTGCAATAATAATGCAGCCAGGTTGTACAACTTGACCTGGTAATTTCACGCTATTCATGATATAGCCACTGTTAAACCCTGTTTGGTATTATGCAGCCAGTTCGCGGAAGATTTGACATGTTTGATTGTTTATTTTTGGGATTCGGATTCAGTCAGTCTTCATTTTACATTGAATACATATCGCGTTAGTTTGCAATGACTCTAAAAACCTCTAAAATATTGTAAGTGTGGCTTGTTACTTGAAAGGAAAATGAGGTATGTTTAGGGTAAGCTAGCTCGTTAAGACTCGCTACCCTGGCATGGATTATATAACTGTTTGCTAAGCTAACTCTTTCATTTATTTTTGTTGCAGTTCTGAAATCTAAATAACAGTAAGTGATACGTGTAAATTGTCACTGTAGTGGTTTGGAGCTGCACCCTCCTTGTATGAGCATGTTTTAGGATTCACTATGAAATGCGCATGCTATATATATAATGTTTGTAACATAGGGGAGCAATGTCATTTTTTGTTATCTTTATAATTGTCTGACCAATTTGGTGCCGGAGGCCCAAAACGGGTAGTCTGATCAGGATCTACACTGTTTGCAATCTACACTCTACCTTATAGGCCAATTACCATTGTGGATTCTGGCCTCGCCTGGGCCATGTGCTGAATGCCAGATTCTGCATTGGAAAGGCAAGTGGTTTTTTCTTCAGGTACTCCAGTGTTCGCTAACCTTTGATGAATAATCGGGTTCACATGAATATTAAAAGTGGAAAAATATCATTCATCTTATTCGTACATGAACAAAATGGTGTAAAGCATGTGCATGGTAGTGGCTCTTAAGATAGTGCTATTTCTAGCTTTAAAGTAGTCTTTCAAGTTTTATATTTAGTCAATATTTTGACTATACTATTGGTCGTTTTCTATACTTTGTTCTAGTACAGGCCACGAGTGGTTGCAGCTTGTTTTTTCTGTTCAAAGGTCTCGAGTCTTCAGGTCTTGCACTGATATATTTTTTCAGCAATACACATTGTATTATATTTTGCTTGTAAGTGTGGAGCTGAATTCTCATATGGCCTATGGCATGAAGTGGCTATATACATAATTTGTATCATAAGATTTAGGGAAGTTCCTATGTCTGAGGAACAGCTTTTCGGCTGTATAGAATTTTGTGCATATGTATGTATAGGTACTGCAGTAAAATATTACGGATGGATTGTCACTGGACTATCAAGCTTCAAAAACATTCATGTCATCTGGGAAAGGTTCGTTCTCTGGGAGTTGGGAGTGTTCCGGAGAACTGGAACTTATTAGGACATTTCCTCTTGGTCCAGACTGGTTGCTTCCGGTTAGCTGAGTTCCATCAGTGATCCCCATATGTTGAGTTTCGGTGATGGATTTCGGTTGGCATATATATATGCATGAAGTGAACCCTGTTTCGGGAACTTATAGTTGGTCAGAGGTAATCCAAGTCCAGTGGCGGTGCATCTTATTTTGTGCGTACTAATTAGGATGTTGTAAATGTTAAGGGAATATTCTCTGTTTAATGCTACATGTATTATGTTCTCTGGTGGTGGTTTTCGTGCTATTCATTTAGTCTGACTATTTGTTAATCCTAAGGTATTCCATATCTCTATATGATCACACAGAAGCTGACTGGGAACTTTCTTTATCGCATAATTAGTCGTCTCTGTAAGGGCCATTTCTGACTATAATTCTAAATCTTACAACTAATAAAGATAAAAGTAGGGGTTCTTTAAAGTTATATTAATTAGTTAAGGTTAATAACACTTTATTAAGATTAAATAAGTCTCCTAGCATTTGAAATCTAGCATTTATTTTAAATGCGTGTTAGAGTCTTTTGTAATAGGGGGAGAGTGTTGTGCCGGTAGATCCACCTTCGACCCTAAGAGTCCGGAAAAGGAGGGATATGACACTAACAAGACGTCGGTATAGTCCGTAACCCATCGGAACATGTGACCAACTCTTGCCACGAGATTCTTGGGCCTATCTACTACGTGTACAATGCATTAGACGACTACAGCTACAAGCGACAACACCTACCCTTACAGAGCACAGCTTACGTGACCTGATAGTCAGGTGAGTTGACAGCTTAACAAATGGCGACGAGGATATAAGGTTAGTTAATTGTTGAATATGTAAATGTAATGTAACTATATTTTAAATGTAATGTTTTTAAATTGTTAGCTGTAATTCGGTGGGGAGACACCATTTTGGAAAAAAAAAAAAAAAATCGAAAATGTTAAAATAGTCCATTTCTTTTTTGACACGTGGCTTTAAATTATAAAGAAAATTTTGTTTGGGTAGAAATTACTATTCTGGGAATGTTTTTCGGCATAATTTGAATAATTTTAAAACCAGTTTTAGAAGCCGTCATATGTAATAGTGATAGGTATAAGATACACTTGTACTGCCTTGCGGTACAAGCCGGCTTTTATAGCGACGCGGTAGAGTGTTGGCCTGTCACTCCGGCGACCCGGGTTCGATCCCCAGCCGGGTAAAGGCATTTTTTTCACCTGTTACATTTGCGGTAAATGATCTTTTGTTTTTTTTTTTGCGCACTTTCGATCTCAAGTAAGCCACGTGGAAATTTCGAAATTCTAAAATGTAATTTGTAAATTTCAGAGCTCTAATTTTTTCACAAACCATGAGCTACAGTTTTCAACCTTCATTATGATATATATATATGTGTCATTTTTAGCTTTCGTCCTCTTTGCTAGCCTGATAAAGCGAAATTGCTCCTGAGGAGCAAATTCTTTCCTTTTAGTAATGACAGAGGAAAAATTCCAACATGTCACGTGCGACCATTTTCTTGAAAAAAATATGAAGGCTTACTGTCTTTATAATTTGAGTATTTTTGGCTCTGTAATATATTAACCCTATCACTGGGTTATTGTGTTGTTTTTTGTAGGATGTCTTATAGTAATTGCACTGCCTCCATTTTATTTATTTGGAGAAAACTTTCCCCAAAATGTCGGTGAAGTCATTTTTGTAAGTTGTTTTATATGGTTGCACTGCCTCCATTTCATTTATTTGGAGAAAAGTTTCCCCAAATGTCGGTGAAGTTATTTCTGTAAGTTGTTTTATATGGTTGCCATACCTCTATTCCATTTATTTGGCGATATTGTCTCAATTGTCACATAGTGTAATTCACATTACACTGCATTACTATTCTGTACTGCTATGATCGCATTGCCTCCGGTTCATTGGTGTCATTTTTCTTATTTACATTCTTTGAAGCCTCTAGGCAGCATCTTCATCTTCCATTTTAGAATGAAGATGAAACACTTGACGTTTTAGCACATATCACAAATTGTGATGAATGGCTATATTGATCAATTACCTTCAATGAAATTGTGATGATTGGCTATATTGATCAATTACCCACAACATAGCAACAATTGTCTGCAGATGCATTTCTGACAGGCTGCACTCTCAAGCAGGCAGCCATGGCAGTGATGAATAAGAGTATAAAATCTATTCAGAAAGTATAAATCTAAATCGTTACTGGTGATATGTAAAATTCAATTTCTGTACAAAGAGAACACTGGACACAGAACAGTCCCTTGTGGGACACCAGATAAAATTGAAGCCAATATAGTTTTCTGATTAACTAGCTGGACTTGAGGTTTTGGTGATCTTCTTCTCATCATGGCAATGCTGTTGAGATCCACTGAAAGAGTCCTGTTGGTAATCTGCAACCTAAGGAATGGGATGTCAACAACAACCAAGGCAGCCAAGGGAATGGAAGAATTTTGGAAGAAGAACAGGCGCTTGAACAGACCGTTGTCTCCTCATTTATCTGTTTACAAGCCTCAGATGACATCAATGTTGTCCATTACACATAGAATTACAGGCTGTGCTCTGGCGGCAGCATTGTATATTGGCCCGATTTTATACTTGTGTGGTTCCGGAGAATACAACTCTTATCTTGCCGTGGTGAAAAGTTGGGGTACACTTGGTAGCAGTATGATCTGGACAGTCAAAACAGGGCTAGCCTTCAGCGTATCCTACCACCTAGCCAATGGCATAAGACATCTGGCATGGGACTGGGCCCTGGGTTTCAAGCTGAAGCAGTTATACGCTACTGGCTATACCATGGTTGCATCTTCAGTTCTTCTAACAGTCTTATTGTTGTTCTGTATTTAAAAGGCACTGACTCGTTGAACCGTTATCCTGAGTTGAATCCAGTTCTATAATGAAGCACGTTGGCCTTAAGCGGACTGAATACACCTAGAAGAGAGACACTATTTCATAAAAAATATTTTACATCCTTAATGAATATGCGTCTAGTCTTAATGTTAATGGATACTCTTCAAGGAAGGCAACTCCTCAAAAATATGTTTGTACCCCATGTCAATAGAGGTCAACTCTTAATAGAAAGAATTTGCTTCTTAGGAGCAAATTTTTTTCTATAAGAGTAGACCCATTTTTAGTGGGACAGGGCTTATAGAAAACGCACTGGATGTCCCGACATTTGTCACCCTTCGAAAAAGGCGGAAACATATGCAAGGTCTTCCCATTCGCCTTAAACGAAAAGATGTTCCCGAGGCACAAATTCTTTCCCCCTTCAACATACAGACACATTGTATAAAAAAGCATTAGACGACTACAGCTACAAGCGACAACACCTACCCTTACAGAGCACAGCTTATGGGACATGATACTCAGGTGAGTTGACAGCTCAACAAATGTAGAATTCTAAATTCCTGCTCATTATGATATAGATTTCTGCAATAGGTGATGGTTGTTCGGTGGTGTGTCCCTACACTATGATGTAGGGCAGGGAGACTTTTTACGGCCGCCACACATTCCCAGACACCAGCTGTAGTGATGTTAAATATGTTCTATAAAAGGGTTATCCTTTGGAAGCAAGAAATACACCACAGAACTGGAAAATATGAAGTGTACATGTTTTCTGGGCCAGACTAGCTAGTTTCAGCCAATTAGGCCTCATCAGTGACCCTCAAATGTTTTCAGAATTCCACAATGGAATCAAGTCTGGACAAAGACCAGGAAGAGCTATTACACTACCTCCAGCATTAGCATCCACATTTAGGTTTAAGTTTTTTCCTGACCATAAGATGGATTTAGCTCACATATCAGTAGCTATAGGCCCCAAATTTTATTCAACAGTACCCCCGCTCAAGCCCATGACCTAGAAGGTTGTATTGAAGATTTGGTTGTGTAGGGGAATGGGAACACCTTCAGCTGAGGCAACTCCTGCAAAAGTATTTTTGTCTCCCGTGTCAATAGGGGTCAACTCTTAAAGGAAAGAATTTGCTCCTGAGGAGCAAATTCTTTCCTTGAAGAGTAGACCCCTTTTTCAGTGGGATAGGCCTTATAGAAAAGTGAACAGGAAGTCCCAAAAGTTATCTCCCTTTGGAAAATGGTGGAAAAATCTGACGGGTATACCCATTCTCTTTAATGATTAAATCTTTCCTTCTATTTTTCCATGTCAAAATATAACAAAGTTACTTCAGTGCATTTGGCCCACTTTTCTTTTAAGCAGTCTATGCCTTTGAAATTTTGAAATAAAAGTCGTCTATTTGGTCCTCAAACCAAGCCTCTATAGCAGCCTTGAGCTCATCATTGTCCCGAAATCTTGTTCCATGCAAGTGTGACTTCAAATTTCAAAACTTGGGTCCAGGTCTGGACTATACGGCGGGTGTTTTAACTGCTTGAACTTGCGGTCATGAATAGCCACTTGTGCAACTCTGGACTTGTGCACAGGGGCATTATCATGCAAAAGAAGGACACCAGCACCTAGCGTTCCCCTTAGTTTTTGGCTCACCTGTCACGTAGTGACAAGGTGAGCTTTTGTGATCACAATTTGTCCGTCGTCAGTGCGTCCGTCCGTGCGTGCGTAAACAATTTCTTGTCCGCACGATAGCATCTTCATTTATGATTTGATTTTAACCAGACTTGCACACAATTTGCACCACCATGAGAGCTAGGTTCCTTTCTTGAACCAGCCATATCCCATCATGTGTTACGGTCCAACTCGCAACACTTTTCCTGGGCAGGCTTAGAATCTCTAAGCAGTTTACCAGTACTCCTGTGCGGTGGCTTTCAGCTCTGCGTGGAAGCATCATGCAGCCCAATCTATTTCTTCAAGCCCCGATGGGAGGGGGCCAGTAGCCTTGTAAGTACAATATCTAATACTCTGGTATTTTTGCTGGAAAAAAATTGAGCAGCTTTTGCAAATGCTGCTGACATTTTTTCAGCCAAATACTTGCATATTTGCCATATTAAGTGATCAAACTTTTAACAATATTTTATCATATGACGTCGCGTCTGAGAGTGTAATAACGCCATGTAATAAATTCCGTAATCCACTAGTGGATTAAATATGCAAATTAGTAAGATACGCCTGTAACGTTACATGTAAGACGTCCTTAACGACGTTGCGTTTACTTGTGGCGGAATATTGATATTTTTGTAAAACAATCATGAATAAAATGCGTTTTAAAAGTCATATGATAAATAGAATCTTGCATTCGTGCTCATTCATGTAAGATCCTCTATATAACTAACAGAAGTTTTAGTTTTGAACAACTAGCCCAGAAATTCATGGTTGAAGAAAAGAAACATTTTTCATTTAGATAGACCTACCTTTACACCTATAGTATCCCCATCCTTTATATAGTATGGTGCTTGTCTGATGTTGCAGCCCTTCTTTTTCCCTTTTGTATTGCCCTGCTGTAAAAAAAACAATAACAACAAATGTATGAAGTCATGACAACACAGTCAATCTTTGTAGGCAAGTGTGATTATGTAGACAGGATTTTCGTCATACATTCTCACACAGCACGCCTATATAGGCAATGGAAAATAACTGTGTTTTATTCTACAACAAATCACGGCAAGGAAGAGCGTGACGAGTGACGTCATTAAAAACTGCAACTTTATGACGTCACTAGTCGATTTCCATGACGTTAGATGGTGTAACTTCATATTCTCACATCGAAAACGTCAGAAAAGGATATAAATGCATGTGTTTCAGTCGATAATTTTAGCGGGATTTCTTCTAACAATGGCGCAAAGTTGTAAGACTTTGAAGGAAACAACAGTATTATTGCTGATTTTCAGCCTGTTAGAATCTAAATAGATCAGCTCTAGTTTGTGATTTGTTGAGCAATAAATCACAGTTTGTCGGTCAGTTGTAAGTAGACAAATCACGCACGCTACGCGCTCATGATTTGATCTACTTTACAACTGACCTCCAAACTGTGATTTATTACTCAACAAATCACAGCTAGATCTGATCCATTTCTTAAATATATTTTTGTTAAATTTGACAAGTTTAACCCTTAACCCATTAGATGCCAATCGCGACAATTGTCGTCTGCTTTGTCGTCTGCCAGATACTTTGAAAGTTATTTTTACAAACAGTGTGGACCCAGATCCGATTGCTCCTGTTGGAGCAGACTGATCTGGGCCCACACTGTTTGCCTGTATGCAGAATTACTTTTAAAAAGTTTGCGGGTAGATTCAGCAGAGGACATATGCAGACGACATTTTCAGATGTTGTTTTTCTCGGCAGCTTAAAGGTTAAGATGCCAAGAAAAACTGCATCTGAAAATGTTGTCTGCTTAGGTTGCATGTAGCCAATTTGTGTGGATCCTGATCAGACTGTTCCTATAGGTGCAGTCTTATCAGGGTCTCTAGGAGCAGTCTGATCAGGGTCCACAGGGTTTGCAAAAATGACTTTTAAAGTAACCTGCAGAAACAAGAATTCCGCCAAAGGCTATGTCGCGCCTGTGGGGGGGGGGGGGGGGGGGGGGCAAACTCACCGAAGCATGACATCTAGGCCAAAATCAAACATAGATGCTTGCATAAAAGGCTTGTACTAAGTATCATTAATGATGTTCAAATAATTCTTGAGGAATGAACTAAACCATCAGGGTGAACGCTAGGGTGGTGGCAATATTTTACAAAGTCAGTGAACCATGAAATGTAGGTCAAGGTCAAATATGGATGCTTGCATTTAAGTTGCCGTCCCCAGATTCAAGTTTGTACCAAATATCATTAAAGAAGCTCTTATAGTTTTTGAGAAATAAACTTGACCATTAGGGTGAACGCTAGGGTGGTCGCAATATTTTACAAAGTCAGTGAACCATGAAATGTAGGTAAAGGTGAAATATGGATGCTTGCATGTAAGTTGCCATCCCCAAACACAAGTTTGTATGAAGTATCATTAATGAAGCTCTAATAGTTCTTGAGAAATGAACTTGACCATAAGGGTGAACGCTAGGGTGGTCGCAATATTTTACAAGTCGGTGAACCATGAAATTTAGGTCAAGGTCAAATATGGTTGCTTGCATGTAAGTTGTCATCCCATGATACAAGTTTGTACCAAGTATCATAAATGAAGCCCTTATAGTTCTTGAGAAATAAACTTGACCATTAGGGTGAACGCTAGGGTGGTCGCAAATGTTGACGCCTTGACGAACGTACGAACGAACGAATGGATGGAAAACCGGGCGCCTATCTCGCGCCATGCTAATAGCAGGCGCGACAAAAAAAGCAAATGACAATTGTTGTGTGTGTGTTATTTTTAGGTATGTCTCACCAAAAGCTAAGGTCATAAGGAGACGGGACATTGGTTTCAAGACTCATCCAAAAGGATTGAACCCACAACTCCTGGTATTTTACGTGTGTAGCATAATCACTACTTCACAGAGGCTTCTGACAACTGATGTGATTGGCATTTTAAGGGGAATGGGAACATCTGGCAGATTTTTCTGCCATTTGTCAAAAGGAGACAACTTTTGGGACTTCCTGTTCGCTTTTTTATAAACCCTTTCCCACTGAAAAGGGTGTCTCCTCTTAAAGGAAAGAATTTGCTCCTCAGGAGCAAATTCTTTCCTTTAAGATTAGACCCCTATTGACATGGGAGACAAAAACACTTTTGCAGGAGTTGCCTCCCCTAAAGGTGTACCCATTCCCCATAAGGGTTAATATGTGTGGATGTTCAACCATGTTGAAATCAACAATGCTGATTTCGACAGAGTTTAACGATGTGGAAACATAGCCATTCTCCTATTCACCCTGAAAAACAGCCACCACCCTATTATTATGTTTCTTTTGTTTAGGAGTTTAATCAGCCTAATGCCCATTCATATGTGCATCACAACAGATAAGGTATGTATTTTGAGATAACTGAAGGATAGTTTTCCTTATTTTTCGACATAAACATATGTTGTCGGTATTCATTAGAACCATCACATCGAGACTGGTCTGTATTACTCAATACAGTGTCAAAGGGTAGTTAATTTTGTGAAGAAGAAATGAGTTTAATCGGGATCGATTTTGTGGAAGGTTTGCACTATTTATAGCTGGGCTATTATTAGCACTCAGGGGCATCATTAATGTCTGACAATCTTGAGCCTGTCTAGTGTGTATAGCATGAAATCCTACAAAACATGTTTATTATCGCAATGAAATGTAAAGGAAGTCACGTGTCATAACATTTGATCTGTCTATATATTATATACATAAAGTAAATAGGAATTGTCTCCCTTGAAAATAACGAAAAATATGCTAGATGTACAGTCGAACTTCAATGGCTCGAATGCCTTTGGGACCATGGAAATTTGTTCGAGACAGCGGAAGTTCGAGCCACTGTTGCATACTTCCAGAAAACATAACAGGGGTATTTTTGGACTTCTTTTCGGTGTTCTGTAACATAAATGTATGCTGTGTGTACTCATTAGAATCGCCTCGTTGAGGCAATTCTAATGAGTACACACAGCATACATTTGCAAGGTAAATGACTAAAATCTCCTTAATCATCCCCCACCATTTCTTATCTTGAGGATTTCCCTAGGGGCTCAAGAATGAGTTCGACCCAGCCATGGTAAACGAGCCATCGGTGTTCGAGCCATCGAAGTTCTAATGTATTTTGTATTTTTTTTTTTTTTTTTTGCTATCTCATGTGACCCAAGCAGAGCTGGAACCACTGTTCTAGATTTAGTTCTTCAGAGTTTTAAGCATTACCTTTTGTTTATCTTCTATAACTGACCACTCAAATCTCTGCAGCATGTGTTTTGCTATTGACATATCATCTACTGGTATACCAATCTTCTGACTAATTGCTTGTTTCAAACTTAATACACTGGTTCCCAGTCCTGTATCCCATATCAACTCTGTGTGAGGGTTATAAAGTCTGGTGCCCAGCTTTCTTTCACATATATCTAGCACAATTTGGTTATCACTAAAACAAAAAGAAACAGAGTTGTCATCAGACAGCAGAGCTCTCCTGGATAGATGCTTGTCCATCAGGATGCAGAATTTTTACCTTCTATCATGAATTGATAAGTGAAGCATACCGGGATTCCCCTTAAAGGCATACAAGTATAAGCAAGCTATGAGGGGCGACCTTGGACAGATGTGAAGATATTCCAGGTATGAGAGATTTCAGGTAAGCTTTAACCCTGAAGATGCCAAGAAAAACTGCATCAGAAAATGTCTGTTTATATCGTCTGCTGAATCTTCTTGCATACTTTTAACATATTTTTGCATGCAGGCAAACAGTGTGGTCCCAAATCAGACTGCTCCTAGAGGAGCAGTCTGATCTGGGTCCACACTGTTTGCAACAATGACTTTTAGTGTAACTAGCAGATGGAAAAACAGACGTCCTTTGTTGTGATTGGCATCTTTAGGGTAAACCAAGTGCAGACATTATTCTGGGATCATGGCAACAGTTTTCTCGACTTTGTTCAGGTGAGCTTAAAAGAATAAAGTTAGTACGACATATGAAAATTATCCAAGATCATGGGTTCCCTTTGAGCAGTAAATTCATTACCCTATTTACTAGGGCTGACTATCGAGACCAATTTTGACTATCCTGATATTATTGCTATCGTGGAAACTACCATCACGATACTATCACTATCGCAGCATACTATCATGATACTATTGGGTACTGTTATAAATGATTCATAATTGTTAGTATCACTCACATAAAAATGGCTAAGAGTGACAGAACGAGTTAGGAAAATTGCAATGACCTGAAATTGTATGTTTATTGTGTGTTTCAATATCAGCATTCATTCCCTTGGGGACTATTCCAGAAAAAAACATCATTATATATCCCCACCGACTACAGAACCCACCGCCTAAAAAAATAGCTTGCTGCTTCCAGTATATACATGTATGCCTGTCAGTGATGGTTATCATAGCTTTAATACCTATACACATACACCTTTGCAGTATTTAACATTTTCTGCTTGTGGAAACTGACATGCTGATTGAGTGATCGTTCTTCAATTGTTTAATGTTTGCCGCCTGTACTAAATTAATCTGTGGATTCAGTTAATTAGGTAACCCGATTAATCATTACATAGTATTACGTAATCACAGCACAACATTTTAGCACCTCTTTAAGGGCGACATGAATCTAACAAACTGCATTAAAACTTGAATTTAGATATTTTTTATTTGAAGTTAGCATCAAAAGCTAGACTATCAAAATAGAAGTAAAGCAGTGATCAAGTTGGCAATATGCAGTGTTTTTGTTTCCTGCGAGTCCTGCTTCAGATACTCATAATAATCATTAGCTATCGTGTTTTTTGGACGCAAAAAGAGTCACATATACAAGAAGTTAAACTGCATTATACCGTCATTTATTATACATTTACCTATGTGAATGAGTCAGAACACAGCAAAAACAAACATTTCTTCATACAAAAAGATCAGCTTGTGCATCTTGCAAATGTCTTCAAAACTGAACAGGGAAATGCTGTTTGTCCCAGAAGTCATACTACTCAAGGCTAATACAAACAGCAAACATTTATATATGACTGATATGATTTATATATAAAAATTCTTTTTCAACTAAATAGAACCTTCCACCTTATATACAGAATGGGCCAGTTGTTCAAAACTAACATTGTCGTTAGTTAGCATATTGTTAAAACTTTGATCATGTAATATGGCATATATACTTGTATTTTTACTGAAAAAAAAACAAAATGTGAGCAGCTTTTGCATTTGCAAAAGCTGCTCTCATTTTTTCAGCAAAAAGTACTCTCTATTTGATATTGTACTTGCTGCAACAGTTAACAATTTGACTACTAACCAGCTCTTTAAGGTAACAATGCTTTGAACAACTTGGCCCAGGATTGTGTTTCAAAATTCAGAGAAGCAAGTTGAGTTATTTTAGAAATTTATTCCAATACAAACGACTGAACTTTTTGCAAATAGTGATGGCCCTGATCAGACCCCCACATTCTGTGACATCTATTCTGGGCCTGCACTATTTGCCTGTGTGCTGTTTTGGGGTTTTCTTGTTTGTTTTGGGTTGGTTTGTTTTGAGTTTAACAGCCCAGTCAATACTATTTAGGTTATACTGAGCCGGCCAGTTTACCTAACCAAACTTTTCCTAAGCAGGCTAATACATCAGTGACTAACCCATACAAACTGACTACTGCCTCTCTTAAGGGGAATGGGAACACCTAGCAGATTTTACCGCCATTTTTAAAGGGAGACAACTTTCGGGACTTTCTGTTTGCTTTTTTATAAGCCCTGTCCAACTGAAAAAGGGGTCTACTCTTAAAGGAAAGAATTTGCTCTGCAGGAGCAAATTCTTTCCTTTGAGAGTTGGTCCCTAAAGTCATGGGAGACAAAAATACTTTTGCAGGAGTTGCCTCCCCGGAAGGTGTCCCCATTCCCCTTAATCAACAGAAGCGAGAAAATGATTGTGGGTCAACTAGCATAAGATCAACTGACCTGAGATTTTCCTCCTCGCGTAGTAACTGTACTGCTATTGAACTGTTTGGCTGCAGTTTATATCTCCTAAAATACAGAAACAAGAAATATGAACTAAGTACACAAATATACCGCACCTTCAGTCAAAAAGTAGATCACCACTTCGGGGCTTGAAGAAATAGATGGGCTGCATGATGCTTCCACGCAGAGCTGAAAACAATCGCACACAAGTACTGGTAAACCGCTTAGAGGATCTAAGCCTGCCCAGGCAAAGTGGTGCAAGTCGGCCCATCCATATTTATAAACCCTATTGGTTTCATTGGGTGGCAGGGCTTGAGATGTCATTTCATCTCAATGTCAGGTAAAAGTCCCACAACATTGGAAGCAATGTCTCCAAAATGACCTTTACAGTGTTGACGGGAACGTTAAACCTCAAATCAAACAAAACAAACGAAAACAAGCCATAAGTATTCAAGTCACTGAATTTTCACTTCTTTTTTTATTTGATTTTACAGCCCTTTCAAGATTATCTCACTTATATCGAGCTCATCTTTAATCAGAGGTGGGCAAAAACCAGAGTAAAACCAGAGAAAAACCACATAACCTTCCTTGCAAAACTTAGTGCAAGCTAGGCTCGTACCACAGCAGTGAGAGACCTAATGATTAACAGTCAGCGCTCTTATCCACTGGTCCACGGAGGCTTGTTGACTTTTCACTTTTTGTATACATAAAAATTTGACTTCTTTAATGCTCTGCATTCTGGGTATTTTTTCAGCAGACAACATTTTGAAATATTTTTCTTACTTTTATCAGAAACCAGGACCTGACATCTCATGAAAATTGTTTAGACACAATTTTCATGAGATGTCAAATCAGAAAACTGGACTTGACATCTCATGCAAATTGTCTCCTATGGAGACAATTTGCATGAGATGTCAAGTCATGTTTTCCGGGAAAAATACGAAAAATGTTAACAAGCTGTCATCTGTTGAATTAGGCTAGAGAGTGGTAGAGACTAAAGCTTTGTGTAGCAAACTTACTTTAAGACTTGGTCCTTGTTCTTGAGAACATTGGTCATGTGACCACGTTCTAGCACCCTCAGCCTCATGAAGTCTGGAGTTGGTATGGAAAGGTCGCTCATGGAGTTCAAGGTCATAATCTGCTGTTTAAGGTCAGACAAGGTTGCTTCCTTGGAGATTTCAACTTCCCCGAGACAGAGAGGACAGACTGGTTTAAAGGCATCTTCTTCACTTAATTTTCTTTGACCCGATCTTTCCACTTTTTTCGTTGTTGATTTCTCAGAAATATCTAAAATCTGTAAAATAAAGTAAACCTAATTTTCCTAATATGCCTCAAACAATTAAACACCCAAGATGAAAGGACACATTAATAAATCGTCTCCGCTTCATATCTGCCAATCTTTTAAAAAATTCAGTGGAGGGGGGGGGGTGATGGGAGGTGGGGGGGGGGGGGGTAGGGAGGGGGGGTGATGGGAGGTGGGGGGGGGGTAGGGAGGGGGGGGTTGGTGGGGCAGTGTGATTCTGCATATCACAGTATTTTTCATTGGAATCAAGCATGATAAATATTTATCCCAAAATTTCAAAACTCATCACAAAAAAAAAACACCTATATAATTTTTTGACCCCCTTGAACACCACTTTTATATAGTAAAACTGGGGTTCACAATGGTATACCTTATTTATCTTATTTCTGCTCTAAAATATAGATTATGGGTACTTGTTAGAACCGCCTAAATGAGGCGGTTCTAACGAGTACCCACAATCTGTATTTTGAGCAGAAATAAGAAAAATATCACTATTTTCATCTTAAAATTTTCGTTTTTTTTGGCAGTCAAGTTTACAAAGTATTTGTATAGCCTTGTTTTCTTAATGTGACACCCAGCCCTACGAGACACATGCCAGTCTTCCAATCTCATTATACAGCTGCACAGGTGCATGCTTCATCATTTATGTCTTATCCAATAAACCAATAGTATAATACTTAAGCTTCAATAGACAAAAGTATTTCATCACGTGAACATGTTCATGAAATGAAGACCCCGTATACCCCAGTTTATATAAAGAAAATTGGGGTTTACGGGGATATACATTATTTTTCTTATTTTGGCTCCAATCATAAGGCATTTCTAATGAGTACCCAATAAGGCAATTCTAATGAGCACCCACGACCTATGTTTGCAGTATTTGTAAGAAAAATATCACAGATTTTCATCAGAAAAGTAGCCATTTTGGAGATGTGAAAAAATGCACTATGTCGTACAGGTGTGTTATCGTATTGGTAATAACTAATGATTGGCTGAATACATGATCTGTCTGTCTATTTCTTTCATTTTATTTATCTATCTAACTTCGATCTGTCTTATTTTACTGGAAAAAATGTAAAAGCTTCTCATATCTTTTTCAGTAAACAAGAGGCTCAATGAGCCTAAACCGCTCACCTGAGGAACTTAAGTTTTAACAATTCACAGACTTGACTACTAAATCTGCTAATAGAATCCAGCCCATTGACCCTTACAGGATATAAGTCATCATTATTGCATTGCATTCCAAGTTTGAGACTTCTAGCTTCTATAGTTCCTGAGAAATCTTTGACGAAAATTTAACATTGGTCAAAATGGAGAGAAAGAAGAATGAAAGAACAGATGAACAAATAAGCTGAGAAAGCCCAATGTCTCTTACACAAAATAAGTCATCATTATTCTATTGAATACCAAATTTGATGCTTCTAGCTTTTATAGTTCCTGAGAAATCTTTGATTAAAAATTTAACATTGGTCTATTATCTCTATATGGAGAGAAAGAAGAATGAAGGAACAAATGAACCAGACTAACTCCAAAACCTAATGCAGCCTTTCCCCTTGCCCAATGGTGCTACACATAAAATTTAAACAAGATTGGTCGACTGCCTTCTGAGATATGCTTCAATGAAAGTGTGGACGACGGATGGACGGAGGACAGACGACGGACTCCGGAGCCTTGGTATACTATCAGCTCACTGGAGCCTTTGGCTCAGGTGAGCTAAAAATTCAAGTCGCTATTTCTGTCACAACATTTTCCCTACGTTAAGTCTATGGGCAAATTTTTTTGTCTCTCAAGGTCACGTAACTCCGAGGTCAATATTCCGATTCGGCCCAAAATCGAACTTAACCGAGATTTTATGCCTGTCCTCGTTACCTGAAAGTTTGAAGCTGATATGAATAAAAATAAAGTTGCTGTCGTGGTCACAACGTATTTTTTTATGCTCAAGGGCAGGTAACTCCAAGGCAAATATTCCGATTCGGCCCAAAATCGAACTTAACCGAGATTTTATGTCTGTCCTCGTTACCTGCAAGTTTGAAGCTGATCTGAAAAAAATTCAAGTCGCTATCGTAGTCGCAACATTTTCCCTAATTAAGTCTATGGGCAAATTTTTTGTCGCTCAAGGTCACGTAACTCCGAGGTCAATATTCCGATTCGGCCCAAAATTGATCTTAACCGAGATTTTATGCCTGTCCTCGTTACCTGCAAGTTTGAAGCTGATATGAATAAAAATAAAGTTGCTATCGTGGTCACAACATATTTTTTTATGCTCAAGGGCAGGTAACTCCAAGGCAAATAATCCGATTCGGCCCAAAATCGAACTTAACCGAGATTTTATGTCTGTCCTCGTTACCTGCAAGTTTGAAGCTGATCTGAAAAAAATTCAAGTCGCTATCGTAGTCACAACATTTTCCCTATGTAAAGTCTATGGGCAAATTTTTTGTCGCTCAAGGTCATGTAACTCCGAGGTCAATATTCCGATTCGAACTTAACTGAGATTTTATGCCTGTCCACGTTACCTGCAAGTTTGAAGCTGATCTGAATAAAAATAAAGTTGCTATCGTGGTCACAACGTATTTTTTTATGCTCAAGGGCAGGTAACTCCAAGGCAAATAATCCGATTCGGCCCAAAATCGAACTTGACCGAGATTTTATGCCTGTACTGGTTATCTGCAAGAATGAAGTCGATCAGAAAAAAAATGACGGAGCTAGAGTGATGACAAGCTTTTTCCTATGTGAAGTCTATGGGAGCAAGATGTTGCCATGGCAACCAGAGTTCCACTCAGATCTGCCTGAAAACCTAATGAAGCCTTTCCACTTGCCCAATAATGTGACACATGAAATTTGATCAAAGTTGGCCAAGTAGTCTTTAAGATATATACATTTTTGAAATTCCCATTAACCCTAATGCAAAAACACACAAGGGCAGGTAACTCCTAAGTGAATGATCCGATTCTGCCAGTTATCGAACTTGACCGAGATTTCATGGCTGTGCTGGTTATCTGCAAGAATAAAGCCAATCTGAAAATAATTGAAGCAGCTACGGTGATGACAACATTCTCCCCATGTTAAGTCAATAGGCAATTTTTTCAACGCTCAAGGGCACGTAACTCCTGAGTGAATAATCCGATTCAGCCCAAAATCGAACTTGATCGAGATTTCATGCCTGTCCTCGTTATCTGCAAGAATGAAGTCGATCAGAAAAAAATTGACGGAGCTAGAGTGATGACAAGCTTTTTCCTATGTTAAGAACGCTCAAGGGCACGTAACTCCTGAGTGAATAATCCGATTCAGCCCAAAATCGAACTTGATCGAGATTTCATGCCTGTCCTCGTTATCTGCAAGAATGAAGTCGATCAGAAAAAAATTGACGGAGCTAGAGTGATGACAAGCTTTTTCCTATGTTAAGTCTATGGGAGCTATTTGTTGCCGTGGCAACCAGAGTTCCAATCCAATCTGCCCGAAAACAGTATGCAGCCTTTCCCCCTACCTGATAATGCTTCACATGAAATTTGATCAAGATTGGCCCACTGGTTCCGGAGATATACTTCTTTGAAAGTGTGGACGACGGACGACGACGACGGACGACGGCTCGTGGTATACTAATACCTCACATGAGCCTTCGGCTCAGGTGAGCTAAAAAATTGGAGTATTCGCCATATTAAATGATAAAGGCTCTAACAATACATTAATATTTGCCTTTGTTAGCTGGCCCTGACAGTAAAATTATCTTTTCTTATTTAAGAAATAATTTTCAGTTTACCGATCAATCCCCATAAAAGAATGTTGCTGACCTAGCAAGTATTGAAACTGGGACTCGTGATCATGATATCATATGAACAAGTCTGTGAAATGAACACCCCCTAAACCCCGCTTTATATGGAGGAAACTGGGGTTTATGGGGGTATACATCATTTACCCTATTTTTGATCAAAAACATAGATTGTGGGTACTCATTGGAACCGCCTCATTAAAATGAGGCATTTTTAACAAGTACCTACAACCTATGTTTGCAGTAAAAATAAGAAAAATATCACAGATTTTCAGCAGAAAAGTAGCCATTTTGGAGAGGTGAAAAAATGCACTATGTCGCACGTATGTCTTACAGCATCACACTGACAAGTCCGTGAAATGAAGACCCCCTAAACCCCACTTCATATTGAGAAAACTGGGGTTTACAGGGTATACATTATTTTTCTTATTTCTGCACCAAGACATAGGTTGTGTGTTGAGGAAACTGGGGTTTATGGGGGTATACATCATTTACCCTATTTTTGATCAAAAACACAGATTGTGGGTACTCGTTAGAACCACCTCATTGAGAAGGTTTTCACAAGCACCTACAACCTATGTTTGCAGTAAAAATAAGAAAAAATATCACAGATTTTCATCAGAAAAGTAGTCATTTTGGAGAAGTGAAAAAATGCACTATGTCACACATAGAGGATCTTTCATGAGTGGTCATTTCATATGAAATTTATGAAACGAGCCTTTGGCAAGTTTCATAAATTTCATATGAAATGACCACGAGTGTAAGATTTTGTTTATCATATGACCACTTTAAATAGAATTTTATCGCCTCTAAATTTGACAATTTTTGAAACAAAAAACTGCATGGTTGACATGGACGTTGTCATGACGTTACTTAATCCCGCCAAAGTGTTATTACACGTGTGATCATACGATTTTTATTACACAACATTATCCACTGTTTATCAACGACGCCATATGATAAGGGTGTGTTATAGTAGTGAGTCAGACATACAACTTACTGAACTACCCAGATGGGGTCTCAAATAATTCTCACCTTATCACAGAGCTGCTGTATATGACATATATCTGCTTCGGCTACCTCCTGTCCCAGAGAACATTCGGCATTGTCTTTCACTTCTCTTTCAATCTTTGACGCTAGAACCTGAGAGAAATCAGTCTTCCTTGCATTGCTTCTACAACCTGTAACAATATTAGTTGCATAACAAGAAAAGTTTCTCAATGTACACCACAACCTCTTTATAACACTGTTCATTATAACATCGTTAAGGATATAACACTTTTTAACACATTTTGTAATGGAGACCCCAAAAATGGGTACCCTGGCAAACAATGCAGGCCCAGATCAGATGCCGCAAAATGCGGCGTCTGATCAGGGTCTACACTGTTTGCAAAAAGTTCAGCCATTTTCCAAATAAATTTTAAATATATGTATAACACAGTCTGACCCTCTAAATTTTGAAATGGACTCCTGCTATATATGGGTTCCAAATAATGAATATACAGAAAAATGACAATTTATGGCCATTTTTCTACAGTCAGCCCCCTTTACAATGACACCATATACATGACGGAATATTCAAATACCGACAGAAAATGGTTGTGGACAAAATGACTTCCGTTAAATAATACCCTATCATAAGAGTAAATCCACTTACCGGCTCCGATATTAAATTCCAGTAACTAAACCCTTTTTGTCCATATTTAAGATCCATCATTACAATAACACATCCTTGGAAATAGTGCATTCTTTCATATCTCCAAAATGGTGATTTTCTCATGAAAAATTGTGATATTTTCTTATTTTTACTACAAACATAGGTTGTGGGTGCTCGTTAGAACTGCCTCATTGAGGCGGTTCTAACGAGTACCCACAACCTATGTCTTGGAGCAGAAATAAGAAAAATAATGTATACCCCCTTAAACCCTAGTTTTCTCTATATAAAGTGGGGTTTAGGGGGGTCTTTATTTCACGGACTTGTTCACGTGATGTTACTTTCAATGACATGCTTTTCTTTCCATCAGAGTTATTGGTTTACAATGTTCAGCGAATTTGTTTGTTTGATTTGAGGTTTAACGTCCCCATCAACACTGTAAAGGTCACTTTGGAGACGTTGCTTCCAATTCTGTGGGACTTTTACCCGACATTGAGATGAAATAACATTTCAAGCCCTGCCGCCCAATGAAACCAATAGGGTTTTAGAGCATGGACGGTCCGGCACTCGCACCGCTTTGCCTGAGCAGGTTTAGATCCTCTAAGTGGTTTACCAGTCTTCCTGTGTGGGTCAGTTTCAGCTCTGCGTGGAAGCATCATGCAAACCATATATTTCTTAGAGCCCCAATGGGCGGGGGCCGGTGTTCAGCGAATGAACATATGACTTCAAAGAGTAGCCTCAGAGCCATTCTCATGTAACTGACACAATTATCAGAAAAACGACCTCTGTTGTCGAACTTAACAATAATAAAAAATTATGGTCGGAGTATTTTGACAGCCTTGAATAGCAATTAACATTAAATGAGTAGATGTCGGGTTGACTGAGAGGTCCGAGAACTTTAGGCAAAGATGTAAAAAATATCTCGCTATAAAAGATGCAATTTCTGGGGGTCATCAAAAGGTTGAGGTGATTCTAATGAGTACACATCATACCTTTATTTCCAAGACAATCTAAAAGATTACCCTGACCTGGCACGATTATTAACCCTTATCCTGCTGAATAACTGAGCCCCGCCAAGCGAATTTGTGTCTTCGAGCATTCCGTCATGACAAATTTTAACTGCGCATATCCAGCCATTCAGAGGGGCCAGGGATATGGCTTTCTGTCTGAAGGTTCCTCCTGATTCACTGCTTGTATGAGCGAGCAGCGAAGGTTCTGGCGAGACTGCGCAGATGCGCAGGCTCGCCTGAACCTTCGCTGCTCGCATAGGCGATAAGTACCAAAATCGCTTGACGGGGCCCAATTAATTTAGCCATACCCATTTCTGACTTTGAACCAATCAGAATACTTGATATAATTTATTCCTGCAAATTCACAGACTGAATGTCAATCAGTGTATATCCTGATCAGATGGCATCCTCATTGTTTGCAAAGGTAGGGGTTGTCATGAACAGCAGGGTAAGGGTTAACCCTCAGTGTCTTAAAGTATCCCCATCTCGAAAACATTTTCAGGGTCCCAAAGGTGTTCAAGCCATTGAAGTCCAACTGAACCTTGTTTGTATTTTTTTGTTGTTCTTTTTTGTTGTTGTTTAGTTTTACGGCCCTTTCAGGAGGATTTCAATTAATTTATGAAACAAATGTAAAATAATAACTGGCAACTAATATCTTCAGATTTTCTATTTGGAGCTTCCAACACAATCAAACAAAGGGTTATGCATATATGAAATGATTGGAGCACAAAATCACGGGTGCAAGCCCTACCTGATTGCTAATAGAGTTCATACAGCATAGCTCCAAATATCCGAGAAGTTTTGTTTGTTTGTTTTGGGGTTTAACGGCGCGGTCAAAATTATTTTAAGTCAGTTTTGAGCCAGTCAGTTTACATATCCACACTTTTCCTCGGCAGGCTTATACGTAAGCGGTTAACCAGTACAGTGCACATTTTTTCACCAGAAACTGACAAATGCCCTTCTTGAATCAGCAGAAGGGAGAAAATGACCATAGAAAAGATTTCATGATCAATCTCCACGAAAGAATGTTGCCGACCCCTGCAGGTATCGAACCCGCATCCTCCTGAGCAGCAGTCAGACGCGCATCCGACTAATCTACCAAGGCTAGCCTCACCCGAGTAAAACTGATAGTTTTCTTTTTTTTTTCACGAAAACATACGTTGTGGGTACTCATAAGAAGCAGCTCAGTTATGGCCCGAACACGATGTCGGGACGGACGAACGAACGGATGAACGGACGGACAGGGGTAAAACTTAATGCCCCTCCGCTATTCTCCGAATAGGCGGGGGCATAATAACCCATGTATTTGGATACTGCCTCTTATCTGGGGCTATGATACAGTCAAGGCAACAGACTGTGAAAGAGATTGGTGCTACAGAGAAATCATTCACGGGATCAATGCACTCAAGACAGCATTGGTTTGTCTTTGAGTGTGTGTATCGCTTATATTATTCTGTTTTTGATAGCCAATGGGCCATTTTATGGGAAAGTAACTGTCCTTTTGGCTTTCCGCTATTGATGTTTCCATTAGGGCCTGGTTGTTTCATGTTTGTGTTTCTTTCCCTTTGGTGTCTCTGATGGGAGCTGTGGGTTAATTGTATCGATTCCTGATCACTGCCTTCAATTCTATTTTGGTCCCATTAACTTATTTTACCATCATATGAGCCCCGCCAAGCGAATTTGTGTCTTCGAGCATTCCGTCATGACAAATTTTAACTGCGCATGCCCACCCATTCAGAGGGGCCATGGATATGGCTTTCTGTCTGAAGGTTCCTCTTGATTCACTGCTTGTATGAGCGAGCAGCGAAGGTTCTGGCGAGACTGCGCGGATGCGCAGGCTCGCCTGAACCTTCGCTGCTCTCATAGGCGATAAGTACCAAAATCGCTTGACGGGGCCCATATAAACCTTTGCAATATGCTGTGCTTGTACTGAAACAGTGGCATCTAGCTACAGCAATCCTTCACTAAAGCATTAGATCATGCCCCTCACATTCCATCATGATGCCTTGAGCATCTAAAATACATAGCACCTTAACCCATAAAATGCCAATCATGACAACTGTCGTCTGCTTTGCCGTCTGCCGGTTACCTTAAAAGTAATCTTTTGCTAACAGTGTGGACCCAGATCAGACTGCTCCTGTCTGAGCCCACACTGTTTGCATGTATGCAAAAATATTTTAAAAATTTTTCAAAAAAATCAGCAGACAACATTTTCAGAATTAATTTTTCTTGTCGTCTTAAAGGTTAATCCAGCTGATCGTTAATCAGAGGGGGGTGCAAAAAAATTGAGTTCCTGAATAAAATCACCAGACATTTCATTGCAGAACTTAGCATCTCGGGTGAATTGAGCGAGGCTCAAACAAAAATACATTGTATACTTGCCCATCAATTTGACAGCTTTGATGAAAGTGAGATCATCTTTGACTAAGATCCCTAGTTCAGGGAAATGCCAGCCATACAGTTCCTTCACCTTGTTAATATTTTTCTTTATATCATTTTCTTGCACTGAAACAGAAAGAACAATTTATAAGTTCCACTAATAATGTTCACCCTGAAGATGTCAGTCACAACAATTGTTGTCTGCTTTGTTGTCTGCTGGTTACTATAACCCTTCTCCTGCTGAATATTCATATATGCCACACCCACTACCGATTATCAACCAATCAGATTGATTGATGCAAATTATTGCAACAAATTCACAATCTGAATGGCAAACAATGTAGATCCTGATCAGATGGCTTCGTCAGAAGCCATCTGATCTGGATCTTCATTGTTTGGAAAATAAGGCATATCCGGGCTCAGCAGGACAAGGGTTAAAAGTCGCAAGTAGAATTTTTGGAGGATGAGGATTTGTTTGTTTATTTGATTTGTGATTTAATGTCCCCATCAACACTGTAAAGGTCATTTTGGAGACGTTGCATTCAATTTTGTGGAACTTTTACCCGACATTGAGATGAAATAACATTTCAAGTCCTGCAGCCCAATGAAGCCAATAGGGTTTATAAGCATGGACGGGCCAACGTGCACCACTTTGCCTGGGCAGGCTTAGATCCTCTAAGCCGTTTACCAGTACTCGTGTGCGGGTCGGTTTCAGCTCTGCGTGGAAGCATCATGCAGCCCATCTATTTCTTCAAGCCCCGATGGGCGGGGATCTTCTGATTACTTTAAAAGTCACAAACAGTGTGGACCAAGATCAGACTGCTCCTCAAGGAGCAGTCTGATCTTGGTCCACACTGTTTGCCTGTGTGCAAAAATATGTTTGAAAAGTTTGCAAGAAGATGCAGCAGACAACATTAAGAGATGATTTGTTTGTTTCAGTAGAGGTTTTACATCCCAGTCAATACTATTTAGATCATTTTGGAGATGATGCTTCCGATTTTGTGGGGGTTTTTTTACCTGACACTGGGATGAAATGACATCTCAAGCCCTACCACCCATAGAAACCGCTAGGGTTTAAGCGGTCCGACTCCCACCACTTTTCCTGGGCAGGCTTAGACCAGAAGGGTTTACCAGTACTCAAGTTTGGTCAGTTTCAGCTCTAAGCGGAGGCACAATGCAGCCCAATCTGTTTCTCCAAGCCCCAATGGGCAGGGGGTGCCATAAACAGATGACATTTTCAGAAGCAGTTTTTCTTGATGTCTTAAGGGGTAACCCATTTTCAACGGAATAGAAACTTCCACATTTTATATTTATACCATAAAAATCCTAAAAATTCTCCTAAAACATTAACAAAGGAGCAGTCTCTATAAGGCTGTTTTCATGGCCACAACCGATTTCCTTTAAACTTTGTAGCTTCAAATTGGTACATATTGACTGTCTAATGGTGAATTTTTAGACTCTTTGGTCCACTGGTTTTTGCTGTATACACTATTGAAGTGGGTGGGGTAATGTCACCCCATCAAGGGTATACCAACAAAAATGCTATTATTTTTGTTCAAAGTGCGTGACTGGAGGCGATGTTTGTCATATGCTTACTACCCTTTTAGGCATAACAGCCGGTGATAACAGTCTTATAAATATAAAAAAAGACAATAGTTTATACGCGCTTGTAAGTTGTACCCAAATATTAGTGATTTTTATTCCCCAACTTTACGAAAAACCACAACACCTTTACAGTTTTCAACTTATTTCAAAGATCTTTCATAAATATAATGTTGATGTAATAGTCATTCTAGGTATATGTCAGAATTATTGTTAGTTCATAAACTTAAAGAGTTACCTGCCCCTGAAATTGGATTTTACGCATTTTTTTAAATCGGAGTGCATTTATCCGTTTGTAATACTCACAGCTTCATTTGAAAGTGAATAAACCTATTCCATGTAAATATTATTAAATAGATGTGGACAAAGTCATTTGATTTAATAGTGCATGCTAGTATTTCCTTTTTGGGGGGTTATATATGAACTCTTAATTTCCAGGTGCAAATGGAACTGTCAAACATTTTTGACCACCAAAGCAGGCTTTGCTCATGTTGTGGAACCTCATTTTAGACTGATACTGTGCTTAAATATAAGCCTGAATGGTCTCACGACATGTTAAAGAATTTGTTAATTTACTGATCTTCCTCTGAATCGCTAGATGTACTCCATGTGTCAACAGCAGCATCATAAACAAAATCAAAATGTTCCCGGCTTGGTTTTGCTCCACTATTTTCTGTTTTGTTCCGGTAATATCCCAAATACCAGAGAGCAGAAGCCACATGTGCGCAACATCCCACAGTACGAGCTCCACTTCTGCACCCACAATACCATCCAGTGATTGGGTTCAGTCCTTGTGAATATTCAACCCACATGTTATATGTTTTATTAGACGTGTGGCGAGAACGTATCTGTGCTTTAAGAACATCATCTTCTTCTTTGTGTGCCATTATCTCATATGATCCATTGTCGTCAAAAAATTCATCTGTGTAGGATTTGGCTTGTTTCAGCTGGTAAATACCCATTGTCAAATCCCTGAGTTCATCCTCAGTCATCTCTGGGAAATTCTCAAGTTTCTCATCATATAACCCGTTTTTTATCCCAGCCATTTTTACAACCTTATCCTGCAGCTTATTTGGAGTTTTTGCTAGGGCCATCATTCTTCTAGCAACTACTTTGTCTGAATCTTTGCTTATTACCAAAGGTGGTCTAAATGCATTGCACAATGATGACTGTGATGGGACCATATCTTGCAGATGGGAAAAACACAGATGCTAAGATTATCGAACACATGTCAAAGACTAATGCAGAAAATATTACTGACTGGTTTGAAGAAAATGAAGTACTTGTTGTAGAACGCGGTTTCAGGGATGCTATAGATATACTAAAGGATTTTGGAATCAATTCTCATATGCCTCACTTCCTAAACAAATCTCAGAAGCAACATACGACTGAAGAGGCGAATGAGTCAAGGCTAGTTACAAAGGTGAGATGGGTTGGCGAATCAGCTAATGGGAGAATTAAAAAGTGGAAATCCCTTAGGAACACAATGTCCAATAGTCAAAGACCATATGTTGGCGAATATGTAAGGATTGTTTGCTCATTGTGAAATGCATTTAGACCACATTTGGTAACAAGCAAAGATTCAGACAAAGTAATTGCTAGAAGAATGATGGCCCTAGCAAAAACTCCAAATAAGCTGCAGGATAAGGTTGTAAAAATGGCTGGGACAAAAAACGGGTTCTTTGGGAAAAGATCGATGATGAGAAACTTGAGAATTTCCCAGATGACTGAGGATGAACTCAGGGATTTGACAATGGGTATTTACCAGCTGAAACAAGCCAAATCCTACACAGATGAACATTTTGACGACAATGGATCATATGAGATAATGGCACACAAAGAAGAAGATGGTGTTCTCAAAGCACAGATACGTTCTCGCCACACGTCTAATATAACATATAACATGCGGGTTGAATATACACAAGGACTGAACCCAATCACTGGATGGTATTGTGGGTGCAGAAGTGGAGCTCGTACTGTGGGATGTTGCGCACAGGTGGCTTCTGTTCTCTGGTATTTGGGAAATTACCGGAACAAAACAGAAAATAGTTAAGCAAAACCAAGCCGGGAACATATTGATTTTGTTTATGATGCTGCTGTTGACACATGGAGTATATCTAGCGATTCAGAGGATTTGTTTGTTTGTATTGGAGTTTTACGGCCAAGTCAACACTATTTAGGTCATTTTTGAGCCGGTCAGTTTACCTATCAACACTTTCCTGGACAGGCTTATACGTAAACAGTTAACCAGTACAGTGCACATTCTTTCGCCAGAAACTTACAACTGCCCTTCTTGAATCAGCGGAAGGGAGAGAATGACCGTAGAAAAGATTTCATGATCAATCTCCACGAAAGAATGTTGCCGACCCCAGCAGGAGTCGAACCCGCGTCCTCCTGATCACCAGTCAGACGCGCATCCGACTGAGCCACTGAGGCCGGCAGCGATTCAGAGGAAGATCAGTAAATTAACAAATTCTTAAACATGTCGTGAGGCCATACGGGCTTATATTTAAGCACAGTATCAGTCTAAAATGAGGTTCCACAACATGAGCAAAGCCTGCTTTGGTGGTCAAAAATGCTTGACAGTTGACAAATGTTCCATTTTCACCTGGAAATTAAGAGTTCATAAATAACTAAAAAAGGAAATACTAGCATGCACTATTAAATCAAATGACTTCCTTGTCCACATCTATTTAATAATATTTGCATGGAATCGGTTTATTCACTTTCAAATGAAGCTGTGAGTACTACAAACGGATAAATGCACTCCAATTTAAAAACAAGAAAAATGCCTAATGGCATTATGGACGGGTTTTTTTTTTTCAGTATGGTTAGGATGGTGGTGGCATGGGTGGGGTAGGGTGGGGTAGGGTGGGGTGTGCTGGTGTGGGGTAGGGTGGGGTGGAATGGGTTAGGAGTCGGGTGGGACGGGGTGGAATTTGTGGTATTGTGGGGTGTGATGGGGTGTGGTGGGGTTGTGGGGTGGGGTGGGGTGGGCTTGGGTGGGTGGGATTTTGATTTGATTGATTTGAGGTTTAACGTCCCCGTCAACACTATTTAGGTCATTTTGGAGACGCTGCTTCCAATTTCGTGGGACTTTTACCCGACATTGAGATGAAGCGACATCTCAATCCCTGCCGCCCAATAGAACCAATAGGGTTTATATGCATGGGCGGGCCGGCTTGCATCAGTTTTCCTGGGCAAGCTTAGACCTTCCAAGCAGATAACCAGTACTAATGTGTGGTCGGTATCAACTCTGCGTGGAAGCATCGTGCCGCCCATATATTTCTTCAAGCCCCTATGGGCGGGGGCGTTAAAGGGGTGGGTGGGATGGGGTGAGGTCGGGTAAGGTGGGGAGTGGTGGGATGGGGTTGGGTTGGGGGTGGATTGGGGTTGTTTTGGGATGGGGGTGGGGTTGTGGGGTAGGGTAGGGTATGCTAGGGTAGGGTGGGGTGGGTAGGGTATGTATGTAAAACTAAGTATGCATGTATGTACAGAACAAATGCAATATCCTAACCCAGTAACAACTTTTTGTGTGTGTGTTGTGGGGGGGGGGGGGGGGATTTGTTTATGTGTTTTACGAAGAAAAAAAAATAGTTTTTTCTATTTTTAGCTCTATTTTTAGCTCTAGTGGCCACTGATTTTAGCAATTTTGAAAAAGGGTCACCTAATGAACATTTCTGTAAAATAATTTTGAAATCGGGCCATTATCCCAGGAGGAGATGTCGTTTAAAGAAATTGTTGACGGACGACGGACATCAACTCACCTTGAGCACTTCGTGCTCAGGTGAGCTAAAAAAAGAACGAAAAAAAAAAAAAAAAAAAAAAAAATTCCATGCCTGTGCATGCATGTATGTATTATTACTAGCAACTATCAGGGGAGGAAGATAATAATTGTTCATATGTGTTTATGGAGAAGAAAAGAAAAATAAAGAAAAAAAAAGAATGAAAAAAGAAAGAAAAAAAAAAGAACAGAAAAAAAAAAAAAGAACAGAAAAAAAAAAAAAATGTCTCCACCGGGGTTTGAACTCACGCCCCTCAGATTCATAGTCAACAATAGGATCCGTAGTCCAGCACTCTATCCACTACACTGGCATTTGAAAAAAGGTTAACCAAAAGGTAAACCTGAAAAACGCAAGTTTGAAAAATGACAATTTCCGCCAAAATTTTAGTCTTTTGCGCCATTTATGGATAATACATGAAAGCGGTACCTCCACTTATGCATCAGTCCTGATATTAAAACAATCTGCTGCAGAATAGATGAAAAATATCACTTTGAAAAAAGGTTAACCAAAAGGTAAACCTGGGACGACGCCCGCCCGCCCGCCCGCCCGCCCGCAGGACGCCCGCCCGCCCGCCCGCCCGGACATCGCTATTTTAAAGGACGGATTTTTTTTAAAAACCCGTCCAAAAATGCGTAAAATCCAATTTCAGGGGCAGGTAACTCTTTAAGTTTATGAACTAACAATAATTCTGACATATACCTAGAATGACCATTACATCAACATTATATTTATGAAAGATCTTTGGAATAAGATAAAAACTGTAAAGGTGTTGTGGTTTTTCGTAAAGTTGGGGAATAAAAATCACTAATATTTGGGTACAACTTACAAGCGCGTATAAACTCTTGTCTTGTTTGATATTTATAAGACTGTTATCACCGGCTGTTATGCCTAAAAGGGTAGTAAGCATATGACAAACATCGCCTCCAGTCACGCACTTTGAACAAAAATAATAGCATTTTTGTTGGTATACCCTTGATGGGGTGACATTACCCCACCCACTTTAATAGTGTATACAGCAAAAACCAGTGGACCAAAGAGTCTAAATATTCACCATTAGACAGTCAATATGTACCAATTTGAAGCTACAAAGTTTAAAGGAAATCGGTTGTGGCCATGAAAACAGCCTTATAGAGACTGCTCCTTTGTTCAGAGTCCAAAGTTGCAGACAGAATGACAAACAGTGTAGACCCTGATCAGACTGCTCCTTCAGGAGCAGCAAACAATGTAGACACTGATCAGACCACTCCTGATCTTGGTCTGCACTGTTTGAGCAATGTAGACCCTGATCAGACTGTTCCTTCAGGAGCAGTCTGATCTGGGTCTGCACTGTTTGCTTAGGCATATCTGTCCCAATACTTAGGATCATTACACCATTTTGAACTTTAGGCGGGGCTGGAAAATTCCAATCGTTCACACATGACGAGTAAAAATTTTGGAGGATGAGAAAAATTTTTTTATCATATAACGTCGCGTCTGAGAGTGTAATAACGCCATGTAATATTTTCGATAATCCACTAGTGGATTAAATATGCAAATTAGCTAGATACGTCCTGTAACGTTACATGTATGACGTCCTTAACGACGTAGCGTTTACTAATGGCGGACTATTGATATTTTTGTAAACAATCGTGAATTAAAAACGTTTTAAATGTCATATGATAATTAGAATCTTGCATTCGTGCTCATGTATTATTGAATTTATTAAACTCGTTGAGGAAAAGGGATAAAATGCTCGGCAAAGCCTCGCATTTTATCTCTTTTCCTCAACTTGTTTAATAAATTCAATAATACATGAACACTCATGTAAAATCCTCTATGTCTAGTGCCTATGAAATTATCCAAAATCTACATGCACTTGGTCATGCAGGGAAAGTGAAATTCTGTAGATCTTTCCAGCCCTGTTAGGGGTGCTAGGTTAGAAGAATTTTATATGGGTGTGAGGGGTAGATGGAAAAATCCGTCCCTAGGGACACTGTTCGACATCACGAGGCTTGCCGAGTGATGTCGGACAGTGATCCCGAGGGACGGATTTTTCTATCCACCCCTCACACCCATATAAGATTCTTTTTCTTGCATATTTTCCATTTCTTAGCTCGTATTTTTAATGCTGCAGTCACATCGGTTACCAACGTCCGCCATATTGTGATGGCAGTACAGGAACGTTTAGTGATGTCACGTAACGTGCTGTGACACCTTAACGGCGGCGCATACAAGGTCGTAATCAACCAGTGCATTTATCAAACACGCAATTATATTCGATTTTGGGTCGGAACACCAGGGTCATAACATAAATTTCTATCCCAGGGTAAAATCACGGATTTCCTTGTCTGGTGTGCAAGAATGAGATTTATTTGGGAAGGACTGAATATTTTGCAAGCAGTGATGGCCCTACTCAGACACTGATAATTCATGTGATAGCAAAAACTCCTGTAATAATATCTATACAATCTACATTTGGCCCCCGCTCCTTGGGGCTTGTAGAAATAGATGGGCTGCATGATGCTTCCAGGCAGAGCTGAAACAGACCACACACGAGTACTGGTAAACCGCTTAGAGGATCTAAGGCTGTGCAGGCAAAGCAGTGCGAGTCGGACCATGCATGCTTATAAACCCTATTGGTTTGATTGGGCGACAGGGCTTGAGATGTCATTTCATCTCAATGTCGGGTAAAAGTCCCACAAAACTGGGAGCAACGTCTCCAAAGTGACCTATACAATGTTGACTGGGATGTTAAACCACAAATCAAACAAACAAATACATTCTGCATTATCCATTCGTAAAAAATGTACCTTTTTACTTCTGGTTTTTTTTTGTTGTTTTGTTTTTTTTTTACCTTTTTTCACAAATAATGCTCCATGGGTGTATTTCCAGTTTTTTTTTTTTGTTTTTTTTTTTAAGTTTATTTTGTCCCATAAAATATTTTTTCCTACAACAGTTTAACCAATAATCACCACAATTGTCGTCTGCTTTGTCGTATGCCGGTTACTTTAAATGCCATTGTTGCAAACAGTGTGAACACAGCTCAGACTGCTCCTGTAGGAGCAGTCTGATCTGGGTTCACACTGTTTGCCTGTATGCAAAAATATTTTTCAAAAGTTTGCAAATAGATTCAGCAGAAGACATAAGCAGACAGCATTTTCAGATTTTGTTTTTCTCGGCGTCTCAAGGGTTAATCAAAACACCAAACATACTAACCATTGTTTTCACTAACTAGTCCCTGAGTATCACAGAACAGCATCACAGTTAATCGAATGAAACCTTTTGGTGGCAATCTGCCAGGTTCCAGCAGTATATGATCACCGTCATTGATGAGGCTTGCATCTAGAGTGAGATCAGGATCATCCAGAACCTTGTCAGCCTCACCACACCAATTAGTCTTTCGTAAATGCCAGCCACCCTCTGTGAAGATAAAACAAAGTTAATCTTTAAGATGCCATGAAAAACGGCATCAGAAAATGTTGTCTGTTTGTGTCGTCTGTTGCATCTGCTTGCCCACTTCCACACAGGCAAACAGTGTGGACCCACACTGTTTGCAACAATAGCCATATACCACTGGTAATACCTGTCATACTATGCCACATTTCCACTGCGATGGAACCTAGAGGAGCAGTCTGATCTGGGCCCACACAGTTTGCAACAATAGCCATATACGACTGGTAATACCCGTCACACTATGCCACGTTTCCACTGCGATGGAACGGTGTTGTTTAATTTTCCAGAACGCCGAGAGATCGCAAGAAATATGGGATATTTTTCGTGAACATGGACCTGTCATGGCGCCCTTGCAGCGACCAAGACGTTGGTACAGAGCTTACATGGCGATCTATCGCGATCCAGCGGCTTTATTGATGGCGATTGTATGCGCTCTCACGGCGCATCCACTGTGCGTACATGGCACTAACACTGCGTGCACTGCGCTTTTACAGATCCCCTTAGCGTTTATCAGTACTCGTGTGCCGTCGGAAGCAAGTCCACCGCCATCACCGCAAGCAGGAGCAAGTCCACCGCCATTACCTTATCAACCCCGGCATGTGTCACCACAGAAGACAGTACTCAATCAAACTTTACGTTCCACAGTCTACTCTAGCCACTGTTTATACAAGCAGGCCATCCGGACTGGAAGAAATAGATGGACTGCATGGTGCTTCCACAGAGAGCTGAAATTAGTACTGGTAAACCGCTCAGAGGATCTAAGCCTGCTCAGGCAAAGCGATGCTAGACGGACCTTCCATGCTTATAAACTCTATTGGTTTAATTGGGCGACAGGGCTTGAGATGTCATTTCATCTCAATGGCAGGTAAAAGTCCAAAACAATTGGAAGCAATGTCTCCAAAATGACGTATACAGTGTTGACGGGGACATTAAATCTCAAATCAATCAATAAATTAATCAATTATACAAGCAGAGCTTATGTAGGAGACCTTACTGCGCTGCTATGGCAACCTTACGGCGACCTCACTGCACTCTTATCAGAACGCCTATTGATGGCGTTTGTTTTGAGCATGCTCAAAATGAACGTCGTCGCTTGGCTTTCTATGCGATCCCAACGCGCCTACTGGCAATGCCACTGCATTGCTACGGTGATGTTTGCGATCATACTGCTTGCACCTCGGCGTTCTGCATTTTTTTTGGACGCCGTGAAAATACGGCCCTGGTGTGATAGGGGTTTAAGTTTCGTGAAATTTCCGTGAAATTCCATGAAATAGTGTGGTATTTTCTTGTAACAGCCGGTCACATGATCCAATCAAATCTTTTATTTGTTTCAAGCTCTTAAGCGATCGTAATGCACAGGCGGTTCAGCATTTCCATAAAAGACAATCATGCTTCATGATCACTAATGGACTTGAAAAATAACTTGTATTTGATTGGACCATGTGACACACTCGTATACGAGATTTCATAGACACACAAACTTACCAGTCAAATAATGCTGCTGACTTCTAAGTTCCCAAAGCAGACGCCAATGGTTGTGATTGACATCTTATGGTAACTATGGAAAATTCTAGTACTTGAAGGGTTAAAGATCTAGAGCAAATGACAATCTATTTTTTTTTTTTTTTTTTGAGAGAGAAAATAAGGTTTAACATCACATATGAATCATCTGCTGGGTAGACTTCTACTGGGCAAATCGTCTGCTTGGCAAAAAATGCTTTGAAAATTCCTGCTGCTACGAGGACTGTTCAAATATGAATACAAGTAGAACCTTTTCTCGTGCACTAATGCGAAAATCACCTGGAAATAAATATCACAGCGTAGAAAAACATTTTACCTATACATTGATACCAAAATTGTTAAAATCCATCCACTTTAGCCATGTATATCGTTCTATAAACACTGTCTACTCTTGTATACTAATACAAAACATGGTTGGAAGAAAGTCAGAGTACGCCGTTGAAATACGGTTCTATATTAAGAATCGTTGTATTCTTGGTATACATTGCAAAGACATTTTTGATGAAATATGTTCGGTTTATGGGCATAATGAAATGTCTTTTCCGACAGTTTTTCGTTGGTGTAAGAAATTCAGCTGTGGGCTGGGCTCAACAGAAGATGCACCACATGATCGTCGGCCGGAAAGAGCAACATCTGCCAAAATGGTTGCTAGAGTGAAAGAAATAGATACACCACTAGGCAAATAGCTAGTATGGTTGGCATCTCAATAGGAGCAGCTCATACAGTTCTGAAACGGGATTTGAAAATGAGAAAGATCTGTGCTAGATGGATTCCCCATCTGTTGACAGATGAGCAGAAAAACACACGCGTTCAGTGCGCCAAGAAGTTCCTTAAAAAGTTTCCAAATTACAATGCACGGTCTTTCGCTAATGTCGTCACAGGTGACGAGAGGTGACGAGACATGGGTTCACTTTTTTGAGCCAAAACGAAAGATTCAGAATAAAATATGGGCAACAAAGTAATGCAAAAGAGCATGCATTGCAAAGCAGATCATGAGCGTCAAGAAGGTAATGTATGCCATGTTCTTTTCAAATCAGGGCCCTGCTATTCAGGTTGCTGTGCCTAAAGGCAAATCTGTAAATGCGAAGTTTTACAAGAATAAAGTTCTTCGAAAATTGAAGAAATATTTCAAAGAACGAAGACCTGCAACTGGTTTGGCCAATGTCATATTGCTACATGACAATGCGTCATCGCACAAGACGTTCATTGTGCAAGACTATCTGAAGCAGGAAAAGGTTGTTGAACTCCTTCACCCCCGTATTCCCCTGACCTTGCCCTGTTTGACATTTTTTTGTTCCCGTGGCTGAAAAAATACCTTTCTGGTCGAAAATTTGTACAGCGCAAACACCTCGGTTCTGCAATATTCCAGTGCCTTCATAGTATAGCTCGAAAAGACTACCAAAATGCATTCAATGATTGGATCAGAAGACTGAAAGTTTGTATATCTGTTAAAGGGGAATACTTTGAGGGGACAAAATAAATGTTTCATCGAAATCTATCACGGAATCATTTTTATGTGCATAGTTGCATTCATATTTGAACAGTCCTCGTAATCATGATAAGGACTTAAAGGGCCAGATTCTGATACACCTACAAGTTTTATGTATTTCCCAAAGAGCTGCCTTCCTAGAATGTGTATCCATTCCCCTTAAAAAGTAACAAACATTTTGTTTCAAAGCAAAATTTTTGCAATATTTGATTGGATTGTTAGAGAGGAGAAAGACAAAATCAAGAGAGGTGCCATATTTACTGCATGTATTTGGACAGACATGCCTGAGAAAATAGTTTAGACCCAGATGAGACACTGCAGAATGCAGTGTCTCTTCAGGGTCATTTTCTATATTGTTTGGATATAACACAATTGTTTAACTAACATGATTTCTGCTTTGGACCCCATTAAGTGTTATAAAGATGTGGTGTATATCTAAATGACATTGCCTTTAGTGGGATGTAAAACACAAAACAAAGAATGTGTGACCTTTAAGTAACCATGGCCGCCACTGTCTGCTAATGTCATGTTTTGGGGGCTCCCGTCTAAAATGGGTGAGTGTTGTTACCTGTAATATTAGCTCTCTCCAACATACACTGTAGGCACTGTGACACGGTGAGGCTACGTTTTACCATAATCTCTAGACAATCAGTGTCTTCTTTGGTGTCAGTTCTACTGTACCACAGGGTGAGCTGCAAATATTAATATTTGTTGCCCTTGTGTGAGAGGAATATGATGATTTGTTCACCTGAGCAGGTAATATTGCCCTCGGGCTTCACCCGAGGGCGATATTATCTGCTCGGGTGAACACAGCACATGACTACCAGTGCACTTGTACTTTTCAGCAGTGACGTCAGAGGGGAATATCTGGGGGATATGATGTTTTGTCACCCTGCACGTGGTATGCTTTCAAGCAATCTGAATTCTTGAATAGCTTATGAATATTAATGAGGTACAGTCAACTCTGTATTAAGCAAGTGCCTAAGGGATAACCAAAATGCGGCTTGCTAAAGACAGCTGCTTGCTTAATGCAGACAAATTTTAATGCATGGGGAGCCTAATGCATGCTTGTTTAAGACAGGTTACTTAATTAATAGAAGTGGCCACTATGAAAGGTTTCACTGTATATTTTAAATATTTGAAAACAATCACAAGAAACCCCGTCTCTAGTGATTATGGCAAGATAAGACCTAAACTGGCTTGCCGAGCTACACAGACTTGCACGAGCCTTGAATTTTCATTTATAGAAACTAGAGGTATTGTACTATTCAAGGAGAATGGGAACACCTGGCAGATTTTGCCACCATTTTTCAAAGGGAGACAACTTTCGGGGCTTCCTGTTCGCATTTTCTATTAGCCCTGTCCCACTGAAAAAGGGGTCTACTCTTAAAGGAAAGAATTTGCTTAAGAGTTGACCCCTATTGACATGGGAGACAAAAATACTATTGCAGGAGTTGCCTCCCCTGAAGGTGTACCCATTCCCCTTAAGACGCATACATACAGGTTGGTACCAAGCCATGCAGATGCACAGACTAATCTGTACCTTTGATGTTTGCAAACAGCAAAAATGGTTTTCTCATGGTGTGTCTCATTTTAGTGTCGATTGTTTATCAATCCACCCAAAGTTACTAACTACAGAAGCTTCCCACCTGCTATTGTCAATGTGTCTGTCACTGACCATGTACAAAATACAGGTACCGGTTATTTATAGCAGTCCTAGTCTTCTCCTTGTGATTACAGAGTAAGGAGTAAATCTGGACTCGGCTGTTGTACTGTGACTTTGTCAAACAGTGTAGACCCAGATCAGAGTCTGATCAGGGTCTACACTTTGCTTAAAATACAGGAGTTTAAAGGTTAAACAAAATAGTCTATGTCCCTCATTAAGTCCCATTTTTCCAATCTATACTCAAGGACAATCAACTCACCAATGCTGTCTCCTCTGAGTTTCTGGAGTGGACTCTTTTTATCTTTCAATTTCACAGTCCCAAAGCTGACCGTTTTTCTATATGATCTATACATTTTTGTTTGGAAATAGCTTGGTAGCTTAACTAACCAGTGTCTGCTCTGGACTCCAAGGAGGTTGTGGGGTATCAAACATTTTAATGGCAGTAATCATACAGTACCTCATTAGAAGTTGGGGCTGGGCCAGGTTCCAAAACCAACAAACTGCCTTGACCAATTCTAGCTTCTGAGAGGGTCATCTCACCATGAACTGATAAGAAATGAGTATTTAACCCTGAATAAATTAGTTAAGCAACACTGACTATTGGCCAATGTAATTACTTTACATATTAATGTGTTCATTCAAATTTGCAAACTAAATGTAAAACAGTGAAGATCCTGATCAGATGGCTTCTTCAGAGGCCATCTGATCAGATGGCTTCTTCAGCAGCCATCTGATCTGGATCTACACTGTTTGCAAATGTAGGGGTTGTCATGTTCAGCAAGATAAGGGTTAACCCTCATCCTGCTGTTCACGATAACCCCTACCTTTGTAAACAGTGTAGATCCAGATCAGATGGCTTATGGCTTCTGAAGAAGCCATCAGATCAGGATCTACACTGTTTGACATTCAGTTTATGAATTTGTAGGAATAAATTACATCAAGTAATCTGATTGATTCAAAGTCATGGGTGTGGCTAAATTGAATATTCAGCAGGATAAGTGTTAGAATTAAATCTTCTGACATGACAAAAAAAAAAAAAAACAATTTGCGACATATATTATATGCTGCTGGGAAAAGGCTGATATCCCTAATTTTAATTCCATGAACCACAAAACAAGAATCAGATGCATACTATTTCACACAGGCCAAAATGTTTTTCATGCATGATCATTTTCCAGACAGAAACCAGTTCAATTCTGACAATATATGGCTGTCATAGCTCCTGATAAGGATACATAAGTATGACCTGATGATACCAAGATGACCTGGAAGCAGCTAACAGAAAGAGATTGCAGAGAATGGAAGCTCTCTGCTATCGATCCTCATAGACAAGCCTGGAGATCTGGTGTAAGATCTGCCATGCGTGCAGCAAGCCAGCTACCTGGAAGGGGGCCCACTTATGTGGACGTTGCCCCTGTACCTGCACGTTAATCAAAAATCCGTTGATGATGAGGTAAGGATTTTTGTTTGAATTGAGGTTTTGCATCCCCATCAACACTGTTTAGGTCATTTCCGAGATGTTGCTTCCAATTTTGTGGGAGTTTTACCAGACACGGAGATGAAATGACAACTCAAGCCCTACTACCCATAGAAACCATTAGGGTTTAAGGAGGGATCTGACTTGCATCACTGTTCCTGGGCAGGCTTAGACCTAAGTGGTTTACCAGTACTCAAGTTCAGTTTCAGCTCAGCGCCGAAGCACAATGCAGCCGAACCTATTTCTCCAAGCCCTGATGGGTGGGGTAGCGCATAATTAAGGATAATTAAGGGATAATTTCACTCATTTCTTGTTAGAAACATTCGCTGTGCATACTTGTATTCCAACAAGTACCAACAGCATATGTTTTTAATGGAGAAATATAAAACATTATATTACATTTTTGCTGCTATTTTAACCCTTGTCCTGCTGAATATTTAAATATGTCATGCCCACCACTGATTATCAACCAATCAGATTACTTGATGTAAATTAGTGCAACAAATTCATAAACTGGATGGCAAACAATGAAGATCCTGATCAGATGGCTTCTTCAGAAGCCATCTGATCTGGATCTACATTGTTTCAAAGATAAGGCATATCCGGGCTCAGCAGGGCAAGGGTTAAGTAAATTTTTGTGGAAATAAAAATGATATTTTCCTGCAGTCAGGCGGGGGTATATTTCCTTTCGAACGTCATCATGCAGTATGATGCGCCAAAATCAGGACAAATAATGTCATGTCACAGCGCTAATTACGTCAGTTTTAGAAGTTAGAAAGGCCAAAAAAGACCGATTTAATAAATGTAATATAAACACTAATACGTCTTTAGTTTTGAATAAAGGAAATATTTCCCTCGAAACTTGCAAATCTTATAAACAAACTCATGCATTCGCACTCGTTTGTTGACTTGATTTGCAAGTCTCTCGGGAAAATATTTCCCATATTTAAAACTAAAGATGTATTAATCTCTATATATTACATGCATAACAGAGAAATACCATGATTTCTATAAGACATAAACTTGATATTTTCCTTTTTGCTAAGAAGAAATATTTCCTCTAAACCGGGGAAATAAATCTTTGTAGCTGGAACTACTTTTGACACAGGATACAAGGTACTGCTTTTGCAATGAAATACGTCCTTGTTATTCATGACGTCATTTCAATTGCGTCTGAGAAGGTATCACAGACGTTCAGAATGTGTGACATTCGGATGCAATGTTGAAATAAAGATTATCTGGACAAAACTACTGAATGAGGGGTACGTTTGGCAACCTTTCTCTCACATTTTTAATTGTTTTATCACTAAAATAACTTTATTTCTTCTATTTTCAAGGAAGCAATTTCAAGATGGTGTCTATACAGTTTTTGTTTCAGTCAGCTAATGTGTCACTGCGCCCACTACCTTTTGCATGGAGTGTACGAGTATGTTAAGAGTGAACTTTACATAGAATTAGATGCAAAGTGATCCATCAGCTCTATCAAATGCATGTACAGTGTAACTTCGATGGCTCGAACCCCGATGGCTCATTTACCATGGATGGGTCGAACCCGTTCTTGATTCCGCAGGGACTTCCTCCAAATACGATATAAGGATAATGTAGGGAGATGTTCTTCTTTTATCTGGCAAATGTATGTTATGTGTACTCATTAGAATCGCCTCAATGAGGCGATTCTAATGAGTACACACATCATACACCTATAATATAGAAAACTGAAAAGATATCTCACAATTATCTCCATTATGCCTCATAGTAACCCTCCGGGGCTCGAACTACCGCTGTTTCGAACAACTTTTCATGGTCCCAAAGGGGTTCCAGCCATTGAAGTTCGACTGTAATATACAGTTTATTGACTCAGCCTATTTAAAATATGGAATTTATAAACCTCAGGAGGATGAACATCCGATAAAGAAACTCGTGCGCAAGCGCACTCGTTTCTTATTAGATGTTCAACAAATCCCATATTTAAAATGGGCTGAGTAATAAACTCTATATTCTAAAAACTGTCTTCCAGCAAGAAAGAAAAGATAACAGCAAAATATCCATTGTCTGCTTATACACACTTCATTATGCTATTGGTCAGATAATCTAGAAAGTGTCTTACGTGGATGTCTCAGGCCTAATGTTTGATCATCTATCCTGAGTCGTCCCCCTTCAATAATACTCTCCAGCTCAAAGGTAGATATTGCTATAGCTTTTAAATCTTCAACTGTCTGAAACAGAAGAAATTATATAACATTCCACTCGGAACACAATAAAAACAAGACTATGGGATACTTAAAATGAAAACAAACAAGCAGGTTCCTTGCTCCAGTGGTTCAAAACCCTACAAAAATCATAAAAATCGCAGTATTAGTAGAAATCAAGGAAGATAATAAATTGAAAATTGCTAAGGGCCCTTTTCCCTCATGTACCTGAATGGAGATTATGTCCAACTAATCCAATATGAGATCTCTGAGTTTTTTTTTCTTCAAAATCAACATTTGAATAGCCACTATCCAAATTACTTATATATTTTTACCACTTTTGGACTAGCAGTGGACCAAATGATTCGGCGAACCAAAGAGCATTTTCCAAATTACCTGCGAAAGTACCTATTGGTTTGGGTAGATTCATCGAAATCTTTATTATTTTTTTCAACACAAACATTCAATGATAAGTAGAATATGGTTGTTGTGTGCATCAAGGGTGTTTATTTTCGCTACTGTGTGTGTTAACTCTGAAGACGCCGAGAAAAACTTCATCTGTAAAAGTCGTCTGCTTATGTTGTCTGCTTTTTAAAAATATATTTGCATACAGACAAAGTGTGGGCCCAGATCAGACTGCTCCTACAGGAGCAGTCTGATCTGGGTCCACACTGTTTGCAAAAATTACTTTAAAGGTAACCGGCAGATGGCAAAGCAGACGACAATTGTCGTAATTGACATTTTATGGGTTAAAATAAATTTTCTCGGTTATAGCTTGCACAAAGGTTAAGTTTTTGGTTACAGTTTGCACCCAGATTCTTGGGTTACTTGCGTACTAAGATGTTAGATTACTATGTACATAAACTTTTTTTTATACCGGAAACCCCTAAACCGGTAATTGGCAAACAGTGCAGGCCCAGATCAGATGCCGCATATTGCAGCGTCTGATCAGGGCCTACACTCTTAGCAAAAATGTTTATCTATTTTCCAAATAAATTTGTTAGCAAACATTACCTGACACCTCTAAATTGAGAAATGGACTATATAAGGAGGAAGATTCCATTTGGTACATTTGGTTAAGAACAATTTTTGGTTATGGTGCGCACTAAAAGCTTTTTGCCGGTATTTAAAGACACTAGTTAAAAATTACTTCATAATGTATAGTATATCCCTTTCTAAATGCCATTTCTAACTGAATGAAGTTGCAATTAACCATGCTAATCATTTCGTACAGTGGTTGATGAAATGGTTACCATAACAACAGGAATTCTGAAATTTCCAGTCTTACCATATCTTTTTCCACTGTCATTCTTTGCACTGGGATATCCATCATGCCCTGAAATCAAGAAAAACAATCACTTAAAAGCTTAAAAGAGACACAATTTTTATATATACGAGGGTTGTTCAATATTTAACTGACCTGTGGCAAGTGCACACTTTTCACATATTATACGTCAATGCCTTATACATGGTTACACAAAACTTCATCTGTCAGTCTAGTATTTGTAGTCCATGTGAGGTAAAATAACATGTCAGGGATCAGCGTTGCCATATTTTCTTCACAAATTGGGTATAGAGCAGTGATTATATACCTGTCCATCACTTACACGCCACTTTGTATAGAGAAAACTGGAGTTGCCGGGGGTAAACATTACTTTTTCCTACTTTTACTCCAAGACATGGGTTGTGGGTACTCGTTAGAACCGCCTCAATGAGGCGGTTCTAACGAGTACCCACAACCTATGTTTGCAGTATAAATAAGAAAAAAATGTCATAGATTTTCATCCAAAAAATAGCCATTTTGTTGCATGGGTGTGTTAGCGTAATGCTTTTTAAAAACAGAAGATGAACCAGAAAATTTATGAGGAATTGTGTGAAGTTTAAGGAAAGACTGCTCCTTCATATTCAACTGTTAAAAATTGGGTGATTGAGTTTAAACGTGGTCGGGTAATGTTGGAAGATGAGCACCGTAATGGAAGAACTGTGAATGCTAGCGATGATGTCACTAGTGATGATCTAAGGGAACTAGTAAATCAGGACAGGCAAATGAAAGTTTCAGAAATGGCTAAAAGATTGGAGATTTCTGAGGGTAGTGTTTTTACCATTTTACATGAACGGCTATGCATGAGGAAGCTTTCAGCGTGTTGGGTGCCAAAATGCCTTAGGGTCTTTTACCTGAGATTGAGATGAAACTACATCTCAATCCCTGCCGCCCACTGAAATCAATAGGGTGGTTATGCATGAACAGTCCGACTTGCACCACTTTGCCTGGGCAGGCTTAGATCATTGCCTCTACTTCTATTAGATTCTCCCAGGCAAAGAGGAGCGAGTTGGACCATCCATGCATATAAACCCTATTGATTTCATTTGGGTGTGTATCAAGTTTCAACTAAACAGCTTTCATAGTTCCTGAGAAATCTGTAACAAAAATTTTTCATTAATGGTAAATTCTCAAACCTATTAAGGAGTGTAAAATAGAAGTGGAGGCAATGATCAGGAATCGATACAGTTAATTTTCAAGAATGGCAAAATTTAAAAAAACGATCTAGGGACATAACTCAAAGAGTTATGGACCCTTGATCCCTCTTTCAGTATACACAATACATCAGTCATTGTCCATGTTTTCACTAAGTGTCAGCATTCTAGCTTTCATAGTTCCTGAAAAATCTGCTACAAAAATTTTCAAGAATGGCAAATTTGAAAACCTATCAAGGGACTTAACTCCAAGAGTTATGGGCCCTTGGTCACTATTCTGCTGCTTCAACTTCCTTACCTTAGAGACCAAGTGTAGTACAAGTTTCATTGCAGTTGTACCACAAACATAAAAGTCATTAACCCTTTTTGTACCAAATGGAATCTTCCTCCTTATATATAGCAGGAGTTCATTTAAGAATTTAGGGATGTCAGGTTATGTTTTCATCAAAATTTATTTGGAAAATGACTGAACTTTTAGCAAACAGTGGAGGCCCTGATCTGGGCCTGCACTGTTTGCCAATTACCCATATAGGGGTTTCCGGTACAAAATGGGTTAAGCAAAATGCATTTTAATTTTGCAGTCACGGAATGACGGAATCACAAAGTCACGGAATCAAGGGTCACAGAATCACGGAATGATAGAATCAAGGAAGGACATGGCAAATCCAGTATAGCCCCGCTTTTTGCAAAGTGGCCTATAAAAAGAGGTTTACATACCTTTGTTATGTCTATACATCTGTTCTCTACTGTAACAGTGAATGTGTTGTTGTTGAACTGTGGAACAGCCTCTGTCTTACCATTGGACCTGGCAAGATTATATAACCAAGCAAGTGATTACTGAAATATCTCCCAAACTTCTCTATAACACAACTGCTGAGGTCCGAGGCTAAAACTGTGTCAGTTAGTCAGCTGTGATATATCCAAACAAAAATGCATAGATTACGAGGGTCATCCAAAAATAACTGATCAGTGGGTTATAATTTTTTTATTTATTGACGTACGTATCTAATATTTGGCACGATTGCTGATCAATATCTCCGTCAAAGATTGCGCGCCAAAACACGACGTTACGTGACGTCATCTTTACGTGACGTCATTTATCGCAACGTAATGGCGGACTGCGCGTTCACGCTGACGCGGGAAGAACAGATTACGTATATTAAGATTGAATCAAGACGAGGAAAAGGCGCACCTGAGATTCTAAACGCTCTTGAAGAAGTTGTACCAACGTCAGTACTTGCGTATAGTACAATCAGGAGGTGGGTACGTGAATTTAATAATGGGAGGAGCAATGTAAGCAACAAGCACCTGTGCGGAAGGCCTGTGTCTGCAACGGATGGTGAAAATGTTGAAAAAGTAGCGAAACTATTGAATGATGATAGAAGATATACATGCACCGAGATAGCTCATGAACTGGATATAAGCCATGGGTCAGCACATTCCATTCTGCTTGAACGTTTGAAAATGAGAAAAGTTGCAGCCAGGTGGGTGCCTCACATGCTGTCAGATTCCGAAAAACACCATCGGGTAAAAATCGCTCGCTCACTCCTGCATAGGTATGGAGAAGAAGGAGATGAAATGCTTCAGAGAATTGTAGCAATCGACGAAACGTGGATACGGTCTTTTGAGCCTGAATTAAAGCGGCAAAGTAGTGAATGGCATACAAAAGATTCACCGAGGCCATTAAAATTTCGCCGAAGTCAGAATTGTCCCAAGATGTTGATGATATTTGCGTATGATTTCCGTGGCGTTCTTACCTCACACCGGGTACCAACAGGTCGAACAGTCAATAAAGAATATTATGAAAAGTATCTACGGACAATACTTCGTCCAGCATTACGCCGCAAGCGCTCAGAACTTATTAACTGCACGCCGTTAATTCTGCACGACAACGCGTCACCACACAAAAGTAACGTTGTCAAGGAGCTGTTGGAAGGGTATGGCTGGGAAGTGCTCGATCACCCCCCGTATTCGCCAGATTTGTCTCCTCCCGACTTCGACCCGTTTCCAAAGTTGAAAGAACCTTTAAGGGGAAACCGTTATGACAGTTTGGACGAGTTAGAGTGTGCCGTGAACGCAGAGGTCCGACGCATCAACTTCAGTTGCTTAGCAACCGGTATAGAAGCGTTACCAAGCAGATGGAATTCTGTCATCCGTTCGAGGGGAGATTACTTTGAAGGACTGTGAAGAAGTAAGCTGTATTTAAAACCTATTTTAATAGTTATAAGGCATTGATCAGTTATTTTTGGATGACCCTCGTGTATAGAAAAATGACTATATATTTTTTACTTTTTTCGAATCCATCTCTAAATTGTGTTATATCCAAAACCCCATTATAAAGATCAGCATTATAAAGAGGTTGTGATGTAATATTATCCAAACATTTTCGGCTATAACATGATTTTTCGGATCCATTTTAAAACTGTGTTATGTCCCAACCTTATCACAATTAAAATAATTATAAAGTGATTGTGATGTCATATTATCCAAACATTTTCTGCTATAACATGATTTCTGGGATCCATTTTAAAAACTGTCATAGAATGAACAGTGTTATTAAGAGGCTGTGGTGTGATATCATCCTAACATTTTCAGCTATAACATGATTTCTGGGATCCATTTTTAAACTGTCATATCCAAAAGTATTAGAATGAACAGAGTGGTGTGATATCAGCTATAACATTATTTGAATTTTATTTCTGGGATCCATCTTTTAACTTTGTTATAGCCAAACCCTGTTATAACTAAAAGTGTCATAAAGAGGTTGTGGTGTAATAATATCCAAACATTTTCTGCTGTAACCTGACTTTTGTGATCCATATTTGAACCGAGTTTCATTTGAACTGAGGTTTAATGTCCCCATCAACCCTAAATTGGTCATTTTGGAGACAGTGCGTCCAATTTTGTAGGACATTTACCCAAATTTGAGATGAAATGACATCTCTAGCCCTACGACCCCCCAAAAATAGGGTTGTTTATATGCAGGGCTGGTCTGACTAGCCCAACTAAGTCCTTCTTAGCAGTTTACCAGTACTAATGTAGAGTCGGTTTCAGCTCTGCGTGGAAGCATCATGCAGCCTAATCTATTTAATCTATTTCTCCAAGCCCCAATGATTGGGGAGGGGGAGGGGATAGGTAATTTAAACTAACCATATATTTCCTGGGAAGGCATACACCATCTAATGAATTAACCAATACGAAATATATTCTTTTACCTCTTTTCTTGAATTGTAAAAGAATTACAAGCCAACCTCCTTATAACACTATTATTGGGGTCCAAAGCCCTAAACATGTTAGTCAAACAACCCTGCAAACAAAAATGTATAGATTAAAAAAAAAATAACCATATATGGTCATTTTTTTATATAATTTATACATTTTTGGATCAATCCGTTAAACATGTTATATTCAAAACAGTATTCTAATGTTCAGTACTCTTATAAGAGGTAGCCCATTGTATACTAGTGGACTCTTCCATTGCTATATGTTGGACAAGACCATTTTGTCATACAAGGGGCATCAGGCCTATATTTTTTGTTTTTATTCTATTTTTGATGGAAAATTCTGTTAGCAAATAGTGCAGGCACTGATCAGATGCCGCATTCTGCAGTGTCTGATCTGGGCCTGCACTGTTTACAAGGTACCCCTTTATGGGTTAAGGTGTAGTATATAATTGAAGAAAATAGAAGTGAAGGCAATGATCAGGAATCGATACAATTAACCCACAGCTCTCATCAGTGCACCAAAGGGAAAGAAACACAAACATCAAATAACTAAACCCTAATGGAAATATCAATAGCGGAAAGCCAAAAGGACAGTTACCTTCCCACAAAATGCCCAATTGGCTATCCAAAACAAAATAATATAAGCAATACAAACACTCAAAGACAAACCATAACAAAAATAAACAGTGACAGAAGAACTGCCTTGGAACGGTCAGTGAAACAAATTCCACTTGGGGGTGGGGGGAGGGGGGGGGCTTAAATCGATTTTACATGGCGCTTATTTCCATCATGATTTAGACAAATAATTTGTTCAGTCCTCATGAAGGCCTCCTAACTCATCAGTACAACATGTCCATGAACACAAAAATCAAACAACCACAGAGATGAAACAACGGTGAGGAGTCGGCAGGAAGAAACAGTTAGACTCCGATGGGCCCAACCAGAGACAGAGCATCAGATAAGATTATGTTGTAGGTACTCATTAGAAGTGCCTCACCAAGGCACTTCTAATGAGTACCCACAACATATGTTTTTGTGCAGGAATAAGAACCAGAGGACCAGTGGTCCTGAACCACTCACCTGTCTGGTGACAATTTTCCTACTTAATTTCACTTAAATTGGCTCAGCAGTTTTGGAGAAAAAAAATATCTGAAATATGGATCCTGAATGACCTTGGTCTAAGGCCAATGAATGACCTTGACCTTTCTCACCCATAGATCTTCATGTATTCAGTTACTTTACCTGATCTACAAATTTTGGTGACACTGTCTTCAATGGTTTCCTATAAATCCATTATTTTCACTTTGCCCCATGCAAAAGCCTAAGTCGGCAAATTTGACATTGCTGTAAAATAGGTCAAGGTCAACCCAGGGTCACCAGTTGTACAAACCATGATGGGCCCGAGTACCATATGCTACATGCCAAGTTTCAAGGCCACTGGCGTTATGGTTCTGGAGAAGAAGATTTTTGAAGGCTTTTTACCATATATGGGCATGGCAGCCATCTTGGGTCTAAGGCCAATGAATGACCTTGACCTTTCTCACCCACAGATCTTCATGTATTCAGTTACTTTACCTGATCTACCAATTTTGGTGACACTGTCTTCAATGGTTTCCTATAAATCCATTATTTTCACTTTGCCCCATGCAAAAGCCTAAGTCGGCAAATTTGACATTGCTGTAAAATAGGTCAAGGTCAACCCAGGGTCACCATTTGTATAAACCATGATGGGCCCGAGTACCATATGCTACATGCCAAGTTTCAAGGCCAATGGCCTTATGGTTCTGGAGAAGAAGATTTTTGAAGGCTTTTTACCATATATGGGCATGGCGGCCATCTTGGGTCTAAGGCCAATGAATGACCTTGACCTTTATCACCCATAGATCTTCATGTATTCAGTTACTTTACCTGATCTACAAATTTTGGTGACACTGTCTTCAATGGTTTCCTATAAATCAATAATTTTCACTTTGCCCCATGCAAAAGCCTAAGTCGGCAAATTTGACATTGCTGTAAAATAGGTCAAGGTCAACCCAGGGTCACCATTTGTACAAACCATGATGGGCCTGAGTACCATATGCTACATGCCAAGTTTCAAGGCCACTGGCCTTATGGTTCTGGAGAAGAAGATTTTTGAAGGCTTTTTATCATATATGGGCATGGCGGCCATCTTGGTCATGTGATCCAGACCCCGCGAACAAACTTTCGTTCCCCCATCCCACTGAGGCTCCATATGAAATTTGGCTTTGATTGGCCCTGCAGTATAGGAGAAGAAGATCTTTGAAAATGGTGGACGGACGGACGACGGACCATGGCTATACTATAAGCTCACCTATGAGCCTAAAGGCTCAGGTGAGCTAAAAATCCACTATTTTCACTTTTTCCTATGCAAAAGCCTAAGTCAGCATATTTGACATTACTGTAAAATAGGTCAAGTTCAACCCAGGGTCACCATTTGAACAAATTATGATAGGCCCGAGTACCATATGCTACATGCCAAGTTTCAAGGCCATTGGCCTTACGGTTCTTGAGAAGAAGAATTTCGAAGTGTTTTTACCATATATGGGCGTGGTGGCCATCTTGGTCATGTGATCTAGACCATATTGGCAGCTTTTCATTTGTTCAACTCCCAAAGGCTCCATATTGAATTTCACTTCAATTGGCTCAGTAGTTTCTGAGAAAAAATGTTTGAAATATGGAACCTGCGTGACCTTGGTCTAAGGTCAATTAATGACCTTGACCTTTCTTACACATAGATCTTCATGTATTCAGCTACTTTACCTTATCTACTAATTTTGGTGACAGTGTCTTCAATGGTTTCCTAAAAATCCATTATTTTCACTTTTTCCCATGCAAAAGCCTAAGTCGGCAAATTTGACATTGCTGTAAAATAGGTCAAGGTCAACTCAGGGTCACCATTTGTATAAACTATGATGGGCCTGAGTACCATATGCTACATGCCAAGTTTCAAGGCCATTGGCCTTACGGTTCTGGAGGAGAAGAATTTTTAAGGTTTTTTACCATATATGGGCGTGACGGCCATTTTGGTCATGTGATCTAGACCGTATTGGCATTTTTTCATTTGTTCAACTCACAAAGGCTCCATATTAAATTTTACTTAAATTGGCTCAGCAGTTTTGGAGAAAAAAATGTTTGAAATATGGATCCTGAATGACCTTTGTCTAAGGCCAATGAATGACCGTGACATTTCTGACCCATAGATCTTCGTGTATTCAATTACTTTGCCTGATCTACAAATTTTGTTGACACTGTCTTCAATGGTTTCCTATAAATCCATTATTTTCACTTTGCCCCATGCAAAAGCCTAAGTCGGCAAATTTGACATTGCTGTAAAATAGGTCAAGGTCAACCCAGGGTCACCATTTGTACAAACCATAATGGGCCCGAGTACCATATGCTACATGCCAAGTTTCAAAGCCACTGGCCTTATGGTTCTGGAGAAGAAGATTTTTGAAGGCTTTTTACCATATATGGGCATGGCGGCCATCTTGGTCATGTGATCCAGACCCGCGAACAAGGCCAATGAATGACCTTGACCTTTCTGATCCATATACATTCATGTATTCAGTTACTTTACCTGATCTACAAATTTTGGTGACACTGTCTTCAATGGTTTCCTATAAATCCATTATTTTCACTTTGCCCCATGCAAAAGCCTAAGTCGACAAATTTGACATTGCTGTAAAATAGGTCAAGGTCAACCCAGGGTCACCATTTGTACAAACCATGAAGGGCTTGAGTACCATATGCTACATGCCAAGTTTCAAGGCCACTGGCCTTATGGTTCTGGAGAAGAAGATTTTTGAAGGCTTTTTACCATATATGGGCATGGTGGCCATCTTGGTCATGTGATCCAGACCCCGCGAACAAACTTTCGTTCCCCCATCCCACTGAGGCTCCATATGAAATTTGGCTTTGATTGGCCCTGCAGTATAGGAGAAGAAGATCTTTGAAAATGGTGGACGGACGACGGACGGACGACGGACCATGGCTATACTATAAGCTCACCCATGAGCCTAAAGGCTCAGGTATGCTAAAAATATCAGTTCTTTTCGGATGAAAAAAGTGTCTTATCTGGAGATATGAAAACAAAACAAAAAGTTTTACGAGATACCTTAGCATTTTGTCTACTGCTACAAGCTGGTCCCCATCCTGTAACTTCAATTCTTGTACAGTCTGTTTGTGGTCAGCAGGGCTCAAGTCAACACTCTTCATCTCATTGTCTAAAATATCAAATATTAACCCTTTTTGTACCAAATGGAATCTTCCTCTTTATATATACAAGGAGTGCATTTCAAAATTTAGGGGTGTCAGGTTGTGTTTCTTCAAAATCTATTTGGAAACTGGCTGAACATTTTACCAACAGTGTAGGCCCTTATCAGATGCCGCATTCTGCGGCGTCTGATCTGGGCCTGCACTGTTTGACAACTACCCGTTTGGGGGTTTTTGGTACAAAATGGATTAACATTTGATAATTTTGTTCACCTTAACTTAGACAAGTTAATAATTCCACACAAACATAGACAAGTTAATTATTCACCCAATCTCAGACAAGTTAATTATTCACCCAATCTCAGACAAGTTAATTATTCAGATACATGTATTCAATTTTTCTGATGGTTACATTAATACCGTAGTTATTTTGACTCTAGAATGGCTCAGGCGGGGAATGTGATCCCATGTTCCCCTTAAAGATTTGAAATAACAAATTTGCTACACTCCAAAGCTTTTTCACAACAGTTTGTACTGTGTTCCTAAGTTTTCTTAAAATTCTTTTGTAGTAGATGTCACGAGACGTACATTTACATGTGACGTCATCAAACGTGCATTTCTGCATGCACTATGTTGATCACGGTGCTCAGTGGGAAAACGTCTATGTCATGTTAAATGCGAGTTTTATAACCAAAAAAAATAAAATCAAGTACCAAATGAATAAACAAGATTCCGCTGAAGACGGCATCAAACAGTCACATGAGCCACAATCAGAATGTGGTTATTAAATAAGTTTATTTCATTCATAGCAGTTGATAGTTGACCTAAAATGTGTCAAAGTCACAGGACCGCAAAATATAGGCCATGGTCACCAGGTCGAGATACCTACCACATCAGTATATCGAGAAGAAGCACTATGCAAAATTTGTTGGTTGTAGGCCTTAAAGTCGAAAAGGTATGGAATGTAGATGTAAATGTGTAAAAGTCTCTGGACTGAAAAAATATAGGTCAAGGTCACCAGGTCAAAATGCCTGCTGAGTAAGTACACTGAGGAGAAACACATGCAAGGTTTGGCGGTTGTCGGCCTTAAATTTGAGGAGATATTGAATGTTGACGTAAAATGTGTCAGAGTCACTGACTGGTCAAGGTCAAGGCGCTCGCCGAGTCAGTACTTCGTAGAGAAGCACTATGCAAGGTTTGGTGATTGTAGGCCTTATAGTTGAGAAGATGTGGGATGCCAATGCAAAATGTGTCAAAGTCACTGGAGTGCAAAAAATAGGTCAAGGTCGCCAGGTCAAGGTGCCTGCCAAGTCTGTACATTGAGGAGAAGCATCATGCAAGGTATGGTGGTTGTAGGCCTTATAGTTGAGAAGATACCTAGTGTTGAAAGCCACTGGAGTGCACAATATAGGTCAAGGTCACCGGGTCAAGGTACCTGCAGAGTTAGTACATCTAGGAGAAGCACTATGCAAGATTTGATGGTTGTAGGCCTTCTATTTGAGATCTGGAACATCAACGAAAACTCTGTCAAAGTCACTGGAGCACAAAACATAGTTCAAGGTCACTGGGTCAAGGTGTCTGCCTAGTCAGGAGGTCAAGGAGGTGTTTTATGCAAGGTTTGATGGCCATTTAGTCTTGAAATTGATTACAATATTAACTTTTGACATAAATGTCGAACTTTGACATGATGGTCAAAGTCATTGGAGCACATTCGAGCGCAAAAGATAGGTCAAGGTCACCAGGTCAAGGTGCTTGCCGAGTCAGAATGTCAGGGAGATGTTTCATGCAAGGTTTGGTGGTTGATTAGTCTTATGGTTGATTACAATACAAACTTTGATGTAAATGTTGAACTTTGACGTAAATGTTAACAGACAGATGGGCAAACAAACAGACAAATGGATAAAAAAGCCCATGCCTACTATGTCACACCCTGCTTGAAATGTGACACCCTGCTTCTAGCAGGTGTGACAAAAACAATCAAAAGTTTTTATTTATCATTTATTTAGTTATTGGCTGGAAATTATTGTAATGCATGAAATTATTTTGATTTTATTTCTCACTAACTTTGCAGTAAATCAAAGATGGTGGACATCACAATTGAGTGAAGGGGAGAAGATAATATTTTTTTGCTCACAGGGTATATGGAAAATAATTACACATGTGCTGTCCAATCAAAAGCCTTCAAATTTCTTGGCAGTAGAATTAAAATGCCAATCATGACAATTATCTTATGCTTTGTAATCTGCTGGTTGCTTTAAAAGTCATTTTTGCAAACAGTGTAGACCCAGATGATCTATGGTCTATAGATGATCTTGGTCTGCATTGTTTGCCTGTACGAAAAAATATTTCTAAAAAGTGTGCAAGAAGATTCAGCAAACAACATAAGCAGACGACATTTTCAGATGTAGGTTTTCTCAGCATCTTAAGGGTTAACTAGAGCTGTCAGTGAAACTGACTAGGGCCCCGGCAGGGCTATCAGAAATTTGTGGACGGACAGACGGACAGACAGACAGACGGACGGACAGAGTGATTACTATAGGGCACCCACACTTTCAGTGCGGGGCCCTAACTATATTCACCACCACATCTTTATAGCACAGTTGTTGTGGTCCAAAGTAAAAAGCATGTTAACACTTATCTTGCTGAATATTCATTTAAGCTGCACCCAATTCTGTCTATCAACCAATCAAATTACTTGATGTAATTTATTGCTACAAATTCATAAACTGTATGTCAAACAGTGCAGATCCTGATCAGATTGCTTCTTCAGAAGCCATTTGATCTGGATCTGCACTGTTTGCAAAGATAGGGGTTGTCGTGAACAGCAAGATAAGGGTTAAGTTAAAAAAAGTCTATAAATCATATAGAAAAGTAAAGATTAAAGGTCATTTTTCTACAAACTCAAAACAATTATCTAATAGCTTTAATCCTTCAAGAGCTAAGCATGTTTAGCAGATCACATTTTTCAAGTATTTTTCAGGAGAAAAAAGACTTGACAATGATATGAAATGTCAACCCATATAAGTTACACAACCATATTATATCCACACAAAAATGTATATATATTAAATATACAACCTCTATATATTTGGGATTCATCATTAAACCGTGTTATATCCAAAACCGTTATATAATGAACAATGTTTTAACCCATAAGATGCCAATCATGGCAATTGTCGTCTGCTTTGTCATCTGCTCGTAACTTCAAAAGTCAGTTTTGCAAACAGTGTGGACCCTGATCAGACTGCTCCTGCAGGAGCAGTCTGATCAGGGTCCATACTGTTTGCCTGTATGCAAAAATATGTTTGTAAAGTTTGCAAAAAGATTCAGCAGACGACAAAAACAGACGACATTTTAAGATAAAGTTTTCTCGGCAGCTTAAGGGTTAACTGAGGTACTGTAATGATCCTAAGTATTGGGACTAATTATTTGCCTAAGCAAACAGTGCAGACCAGTCTGATCAGGGTCTACACTGCTTGGTTGTATGCAAAACTATGTTTGTAAAGTTTGCAAGAAGATTCAGCAGACGGCAAAAACAGATGACATTTTAAGATGCAGTTTTCTCGGCAGCTTAAGGGTTGAGGAGGTTGCTATGTACCACATACATACCTTGACTTACTAATCTCTGTACATGTACATGTTTCAGCTGTATGTGGGTCAGATCAGCTATGATGATTGTCACCTCTTCCAAGGTCAAGGACTTCTGGAAACCATGGTTACATGCACTCTGTAATTCCTCTCCATACAGAACTGTTAGAAGTACTGGCTCACATTCAGCACCTGTTTGTATAAACTGACCCTGAACCTAAAAATAAAATTACAACTGCACTGAAGCTTACTAAAACAGAGAAGAACAGTCATCAGACTGGAAAGCTAGCCTTTATTGAGATTAGAAAACTATAAGGTGCCAGTATGGCTCTAGACTCGTAAAAAATTGTGGTATTTTCTTATTTATTCTGCAAACATAGATTGTGGGTGCTTGTTAGAACCATCAAATTGAGGTGGTTACCCACAGTCTAAGTTTGTTTGTACTGGAGTTTAATGGCCCAATCAACACCATTTAGGTCATTTTTGAGCCGGTCATTTTACCTATCCACACTTTTCATGGGCATGCACATTCTTTCGCCAGAAACTGACAATTGCCCTTCTTGAATCAGCAGAAGGGAGAGAATGACCATAGAATGGAATTCATGATCAATCTCCATGAAAGAATGTTGCCGACCCCGGCAGATATCGAGCCCACGTCCTCCACTTTTCTCTACAAATCCCAACCTCTTTATAATATGACTGTTGGGTTCCAAAGCAGAAACCGTGTTAATTAAACAACCGTGTTATATCAAAACAAAAATGTATAGATTTATATAAAAATGACCATTTACGTTCATTTTTCTATTTGTAATCAATACATTTTTGGGTTACCGGCCCCGATAGCTCAGTTGGTAGAGTGTCCGCACCGGGGAACGGGAGGTCTCGGGTTCGATCCCGGGCCGCGACATACCAAAGTCATTAAAAATGGTACTAGCTGCTCCTCGTTTGGCACTCAGATTTACGGCGTAGAGCTAGGACTGGTCGATCCAGTGTCAGGATAATGTGACTGGGTGTGGTATCATGTAATGTGTCTGGGACATGATACTTCAGTGAGGCAGCACTATAAACGTGAGCATTGAGCTCCCTGTCGCAACCAGACACCGTCGTGATATGACTGAACAAGAGCACCGCAAGCGGGTGCCAACGCTCGTCTGCAGTTTCTTTTAGAAAACAAAAGTTCTAAGTCAAATCAAATTGCAAGATGGAGTTATAAAACTTGTAGGGAATGTAGCTCTTGTGATGGTGAGTATGTGTATGAAGTTTCATGAAGGTAGGCCAAATACTTTTGGAAATATGGTCAAGGTTAAGTTTTTTGGTTAATTTTTCGAAAAATAGGTCAAAGTTCAAAGGTCAAAAAGCGTGGTATGACTGAAAAGGTCTTGTCCCAAGGAACATTCATGTGAAGTTGGAAGGCTCTGTTGTGAATAGTATTGAAATAAGAGACAAAAACAATTTAAAACAAGAGGGCCATGATGGCCCTAAATCGCTCACCTGATCCTTAGAGTAACAAGTGGGCCCCGGGGAGGGCCATTATTGACCCCAGGGTTATAATGTGCATAATGTTGAGGGCGGTCAAAAAAGGTGAAGCTTCATACCAAATATCAACAAAGGCTATAATTTGAACAATCTTGGCAAAGGTCTACTAGATGAAGCTACACACCAAATATCAAAGACCTGGGCCTTGCGGTTTCAGAGAATAAGGTTTTTTTATAAAGATATTCCCTACATAAGCCTATGTAAAACCAAATGGCCCTGGGGCGGGGGCATTTTTGGCCTCAGGGCTATAATTTAAACAATCTTGATAGAGGTCCAATAGATGAAGCTTCACACCAAATATCAAAGTCCTGGGCCTTGCTGTTTCAGAGAAGAAGATTTTCAAAGATTATCTCTATACAAGTCTATGTAAAACCAAAGGGCCCCGGGGCGGGGGCATTTGTGGCCAGAGGGCTATAATTTGAACAATCTTGGTAGAGGTCCACTAGATGAAGCTCCATACCAAATATCAAAGACCATGGCCATGCAGTTTCAGAGAAGAAGATTTTTAAGATTTCCCTATATAAGTCTATGTAAAACCAAAGGGTCTTGGGTGGGGGGATTTTTTGCCCCAGCACTATAATTTGAACAATCTTGATAGAGGTCCACTAGATGACATTTCACACCAAATATCAAAGACCTAGGCCTTGTGGTTTCAGAGAAGAAGATTTTTCAAGATTTTCCCTATATAAGTCTATGTAAAACCAAAGGGCCACGTGGAGGGGGCGTTTTTGGTCTCAGGGCTACAATTTGAACAATCTTGGTAGAAGTCCACTAGCTGAAGCTTCATAACAAATATCAAAGACCAAAGCCTTGTGGTTTCAGAGAACAAGATTTTTCAAGATTTTCGCTATATTAGTCTATGTAAAACCAAAAGACCTTGGCGTGGGGGCAATTTTGGCCCCAGGGCTATAATTTGAACAATCTTCGTAGAGGTCCACTAGCTGAAGCTTCATAACAAATATCAAAGACCTAAGCCTTGTGGTTTAAGAGAAGATTTTTCAAGAATTTCCCTATATAAGTCTATGTAAAACCAAAGGACCACATGGCAGGGACATTTTGGTCTCACGGCTATAATTTGTACAATCTTGGTAGAGGTCCACTAGCTGAAGCTTCATAACAAATATCAAAGACCTAAGCCTTGTGGTTTCAGAGAAGATTTTTCAAGAATTTCCCTATATAAGTCTATGTAAAACCAAAGGGCCCCGGAGCGGGGGCATTTTTGGCCCCAGGGCTATAATTTACACAATCTTGGTAGAGGTCCACAAGATAAAGCTTCATACCAAATATCAAAGACCTGGGCCTTGTAGTTTCAGAGAAGAAGATTTTTAAAGATTTTCCCTATATAAGCCTATGTAAAACCAAAGGCCCTGGGGCGGGGGCATTTTTGGCCCCAGCACTATAATTTGAACAATCTTGGTAGGGGTCCACTAGATGAAGCTTCATACCAAATAGCAAAGACCTGGGCCTTGGGGTTTCGGAGAAGAAGGTTTTTAAAGATTTTCCCTATATAAGCCCATGTGAAACAAAAGGGCCCCGGGGCGAGGGCATTTTTGGCCCCAGCACTATAATTTGAATAATCTTGTTAGGAGTCCACTAGATGAAGCTTCATACCAAATATCAAAAGCCTGGGCCTTGCAGTTTCAGAGAAGAAGATTTTTAAAGATTTTCCCTATATAAGCCCATGTAAAACCAAAGGGCCCTGCGGCGGGGGCATTTTTGGCCCCAGCACTATAATTTGAACAATCTTGGTAGGGATCCACTAGATGAAGCTTCATACCAAATATCAAAGAACTGGGCCTTGCGGTTTCAGAGAAGAAGAGTTTTAAAGATTTTCCCTATATAAGCCCATGTAAAACCAAAGGGCCCTGGTGCGGGGGCATTTTTGGGCCCAGCACTATAATTTGAACAATCTTGGTAGGGGTCCACTAGATGAAGCTTCACACCAAATATCAAAGTCCTGGGCCTTGCAGTTTCAGAGAAGAAGATTTTTTAAGTTTTCGGTGAAAAAAATCTATTTTTTTCTCCTGTGACCTATATGTGCAAGGGACTGGAACCATTTGAACAACTTTGAAAGGGGACCACCTAAGGATCATTCCTGTGAAGTTTGGTAAAAATCTGATCAGTGGTTAAGGAGGAGATGTCGTTTGAAGAAATTGTTTACGCACGGATGACAGACAAAAAGTGATCCTAATATAAAACACAAGAGGACCATGATGGCCCTGGATCGCTCACCTGATCCATAGAGTAACCAGTGGGTCCGGGAAGGGCCATAATTGACCTCAGGGTTATAATGTGCATAATGTTGAGGGAGGTCTAAAAAGGTGAAGCTTCATACCAAATATCAACAAAGGCTATTATTTGAACAATCTTGGCAAAGGTCTACTAGATGAAGCTACACAACAAAATTTAATATCAAAGACCTGGGCCTTGCGGTTTCAGAGAAGAAGATTTCTTTAAAGATATTCCTTACATACGCCTATGTGAAACAAAATGGCCCCGGGGCAGGGGCATTTTGGCCTCAGGGCTATAATTTAAACAATCTTGATAGAGGTCCACTAGAGGAAGCTTCACACCAAATATCAAAGACCTGGGCCTTGTTGTTTCAGAGAAGAAGATTTTCAAAGATTATCTCTATTATAAGTCTATGTAAAAACAAAGGGCCCTGGGGCGGGGGCATTTGTGGCCACAGGGCTATAATTTGAACAATCTTGGTAGAGGTCCACTAGCTGAAGCTTCATACCAAATCTCAAAGACCTAGGCATTGTGGTTTCAGAGTAGAAGATTTTTCAAGATATTCCCTATATAAGTCTATGAAAAACCAAAGGGCCCAGGACCGGGGGCATTTTTGGCCCCAGGGCTATAATTTGAACAATCTTGATAGAGGTCCACAAGATGAAGCTTCATACCAAATATCAAAGACCTGGGCCTTGCAGTTTCAGAGAAGAAGATTTTTAAAGATTTTCCCTATATAAGCCTACATAAAACCAAAGGGCCCCGGGGTGGGGGCATTTTTGGCCCCAGCACTATAATTTGAACAGTCTTGATAGGGGTCCACTAGATGAAGCTTCATACCAAATAGCAAAGACCTGGGCCCTGCAGTTTTAGAGAAGAAGAATTTTTAAAGATTTTCCCAATATAAGCCCATGTAAAACCAAAGGGCCCTGGGGTGGGGGCATTTTTGGCCCAAGCCCTATAATTTGAACAATCTTGGTAGGAGTCCACTAGATGAAGCTTCATACCAAATATCAAAGACCTGGGCCTTGCGGTTTCAGAGAAGAAGATTTTTAAAGGTTTTCCCTATATAAGCCTATGTGAAACCAAAGGGCCCCGGGGCGGGGGTATTTTTGGCCCCAGCACTTTTATTTGAACAATCTTGGTAGGGGTCCATAAGATGAAGATTCATACCAAATATCAAAGACCTGGGCCTTGCAGTTTCAGAGAAGAAGATTTTTAAAGATTTTCCCTATATAAGCCCATGTAAAACCAAAGGGCCCCAGGGCGGGGGCATTTTTGGCCCCAGCACTATAATTTGAACAATCTTGGTAGGGGTCCACTAGATGAAGCTTCATACCAAATATCAAAGACCTGGGCCATGCGGTTTCAGAGAAGAAGATTTTTAAAGATTTTGCCTATATAAGCCCATGTAAAACCAAAGGCCCCGGGGTGGGGGCATCTTTGGCCCCAGCACAATAATTTGAACAATCTTGGTAGGGGTCCACCAGATGAAGTTTCATACCAAATATCAAAGATCTGGGCCTTGCAGTTTCAGAGAAGAAGATTTTTAAAGATTTTCCCTATATAAGCCCATGTAAAACCAAAGGGCCCCGGGGCGGGGGCATTTTTGGCCCCAGCACTATAATTTGAACAATCTTGGTAGGGGTCCACTAGATGAAGCTTCATACCAAATATCAAAGACCTGGGCCTTGCAGTTTCAGAGAAGAAGATTTTTTAAGTTTTCGGTGAAAAAATCGATTTTTGGCTCCTGTGACCTATATGTGCAACGGACCGGAACCATTTGAACAACTTTGAAAGGGGACCACCTAAGGATCATTCCTGTGAAGTTTGGTCAAAATCCCCTCAGTGGTTTAGGAGGAGATGTCGTTTGAAGAAATTGTTTACGCACGCACGGACGCACGGATGCACGCACGCACGGACGCACGACGGACGACGGACAAAAAGTGATCCCAAAAGCTCACCTCGTCACTACGTGACGGTGAGCTAAAAAAACGGAGAGAAAAGGGGAGATAATTCAATCAAATTGCAAGATGGAGTTATAAAACTTGTAGGGAATGTAGCTCTTGTGATGGTGAGTATGTGTATGAAGTTTCATGAAGGTAGGCCAAATACTTTTGGAAATATGGTCAAGGTTAAGGTTTTCGGTAAAATTTTCGAAAAATAGGTCAAAGTTCAAAGGTCAAGGTCACAGATCAAAAAGTGTGGAATCACTGAAAAGGTCTTCTCCCAAGGAACATTCATGTGAAGTTTGAAGGCTCTGTTGTGAATAGTATTAAAATGAGAGCAAAAAATGTGTTTCAGAAAAAAATTGGAAAAGGGGAGATAATTCAGCCAAAATCAACAATGTTGTTATGGTCCTTGGTCAAAATGTAGCTCTTGTGATGATGAGTGTGTGTATGAAGTTTCATGAGGCTAGGTCTAATACTTTTTAAGTTATAGCCAAGGTTAAGTTTTTTTGGAACGACGCAGGATGACGCAGGACGACAACGCAGACGCCGGAGTGATGACAATAGCTCGAAAGTTTTTTTTCAAAAAACAGACGAGCTAAAAATTGTTGAAAGTGACGTTAAACCCGAATTCACACACACACACACACACATTTTTGGGTTATATTGATCTATAGAAAAATGAGCATTTTTGTATTGAAAAATGACCATTTCTGGTCATTTTTCTATATATCTTTACATTTTTGGGATAATAATCTATACATTTTTTGGATCCAGCTTGAAACTGTTTTATATACAAAACCATGTTATGAAGAAGTGTTATAATGAAACTAGCTAGTCTGACCCAGAAAACATGTACACTCAATATTTTCCAGTTCTGTGGCATATTCCTTGCTTCCAAAGGATAGCCCTCTCTAGAACATATTTAATTTCACTACAGCTGGTGTCTGGGAATGTGTGGCGGCTGTAAAACATCACCATGCCCTACATCATAGTGTAGTTTATATTTTCTTGTCCTTTGGGATCATTGATTCCATTTTTGAATTTTGAAAATATCTGAGGGTCACTGATGAGGCCTAATTGGCCAAAACTAGCTTGTCTGGCCCAGAAAACATGTACACTCCATATACATGTATTCCAGTTCTGTGGTGTATTCCTTGCTTCCAAAGGATAACCCTCTCTAGAACATAGTTGGTGTATAAAAGCTTTATTTTCCTGTTTTTGCTACAAATATAGACTGTCATGTTCCTTAGATCTACCTATTTAGGTGATTCAGATGAGTACCCCCACATTTTATGTTTTTGTGCAGATTTAAGTAAACTGATATATACCCCAGTAAATTCCACTTTTCCCTTAATAAAGTGGGGTTTCAAAGGGTGTTCATTTTAGGGGCTTTTTAACATGCTGTTTAGAGAATTTATTTCAGCAGTAGTAAGTAAATTAAGACCAGTCAGGTTTGTTTGCATACTGTTTTGAAGCAAAAAAGCTCTAAGTCTGTGACCTTGACCTCAACAAATCTTGAATGAATATCTCTAATCATGATAAGTTTATTTGTTTTTGTTTGATTTGAGGTTTAACATCCCCGTCAACACTGTACAGGTCATTTTGAGACATTGCTTCCAATTTTGTGGGACTTTTACCCAACATTGAGATGAAATGACATCTCAAGCCCTGTCGCCCAATGAAACAAATAGGGTTTATCAGCATGGACGGTCCGCCTCGCACCGCGGTTCCTGGACAGGCTTAGATCCTCTAAGCGGTTTACCAGTACTAGTGTGTGGGCCGGATTCAGCTCTGCGTGGAAGTGTCATGCAGCCCATATATTTCTTCAAGCCCCTATGGGCGGGGGCCCAATCATGCCAAGTATGAACACAATCCTCTTATGGGCTTGAAAAGTCTGAGGTCTGAAAATAAAGGTCTCTGTCAGAAGAGCACCTGTTAACCCATTACAGTAGAACTTCGATGGCTCGAACACCGATGGCTCCTTTACCATGGTTGAGTCAAACCCGTTCTTGAGCCCCTAGGAAAATCCTCTCTATGAGAAACAGTGGGGGTATTTAAGGAGATTTTAGTCTTTTATCTTGCAAATGTATGCTGTGCTCGATGAGGCGATTCTAATGAGTACACACATCATACATTTTCATTATAGAACACCGAAAAGGTGTCTGAAGTATCTCATTATGTCTCCTGACAGTAATCCTCAGTGGCTCGAACTACCCCTGTCTCGAACAGATTTTCGAGGTCCCAAAGGTGTTCGAGTCATTGAAGTTCTACTGTATATACTTCTGGACTCTTCCATTGCTATATCTTCGACAAGTCCATTTGTCATATAAGGGGTGTCAGGCCTATTTTTCATTTTTATTCTATTTTTGACGGAAAATTCTGTTAGCAAATAGTGCAGGCCCTGATCAGACGCCACGTTGTGCGGCGTCTGATCTAGGCCTGCAATGTTTGCCAAGGTACCCTTTTAGGAGTTTCCCGCATAGCATGGGTTAAAGGCGAACGCTTATCTGGATTTATATTCGAAAAGGTACTTTCCTCCAATTATGTATTTACAACTGTATGTGTTGTTAAGTGTGTGTGTGTGAATTCAGGTTTAACGTCGCTTTCAACAATTTTTCAGTCATATCACGACGTTGTCTGGTTGCGACAGGGAGCTCAGTGCTCACATTTATAGTGCTGCCTCACTGAAGTATCATGTCCCAGACACATTACATGATACCACACCCAGTCACATTATCCTGACACTGGATCGACCAGTCCTAGCTCTACTCCGTAAATCTGAGTGCCAAGCGAGGAGCAGCTAGTACCATTTTTAACCACTTTGGTATGTCGCGGCCCGGGATCGAACCCGAGACCTCCCGTTCCCCGGAGCGGACACTCTACCAACTGAGCTATCGGGGCCGGTAAAGGCGAACTCTTATCTGGATTTATATTCGAAAAGGTACTTTCCTCCAATTATGTATTTACAACTGTGGGTGTTGTTTAGTGTTTGTTGTGTATATCAAACACATTTTTTGGGGAAAAAAAACATATTTGGTCAGAACACATTTCTAATTTCCCAAACATGCTAATCCTTAACCCTTAAGATGCCAATCACAACAACTGTTATCTGCTCCGTTGTCTGCTGGTTACTTTAAAACCCACTGTTGCAAACACTCATTTAACAGTGCGGATCCAGATCAGACTGCTCCTCTAGGAGCAGTCTGATCAGGCTCCACAGTTTGCCTGGACCCAGATCAGACTAGGAGCCTATACTGCTCATTTAGGAGCAGTCTGATCAGGGTACACACTATTGGCATGTGTACAAAAACTATGTTTGAAAAGTTTCCACAAGATGCAGCTAGCAATAAAAACAGATGGCATTTTCAGAAGCAGTTTTTTGGCGTGTGTCTTAACCCATTGAATGCTAGTAGACTCTTCCATTGCTATATGTTGGACAAGTTCATTTGTCATATAAGGGGTGTCAGGCCTTTTTTGTTTTGTTTTTATCCTATTTTTTGCCTTTTTTGTTTCGTTTTTATCCTATTTTTGACGGAAAATTCTGTTAGCAAAAAGTGCAGGCCCTGATCAGATGCCGCATTCTGCGGCGTCTGATCTGGGCCTGCACTGTTTGCCAAGGTATTCCTTAGGGGTTTTCCGCATACAACAGGTAAAGGATTAAAGTGCTGAATGTTAAATGTCATCTGCTTTAAGTTATGACCGGTGATTTAAGTGTAACCCCTTATTCTCTTGAACACAACAACCCCTACCTTTGCAAACAGTGTAGATCTAGATCAGATGGCTTCTGAAGAAGCCATCTGATCAGGATCTACACTGTCTGACATTTAGTTTGTGAATTTGTAAGAATAAATTACATCAAGTAATCTGATTGGTTCAAAGTCACAATTTATTAAGCAGGGCAAGGGTTAAGGGTCAAACTACTCATTTCTAGCTAGGTCAGTATTTCTTTTTTCTTGTTTGTTTTTATGTTAAACGTCCCCGTCAACACTGTATAGGTCATTTTGGAGACGCTGCTTCAAATTTTGTGGGACTTTTACCCGACATTGAGATGAAATAGGTATTATAAGCATAGACGGGCCTACTCACATGGCTTTGCCTGGGCAGGCTTCTTTTTTTTTTTTTTTTTTTAAGGGTTGGAGGGGTGGGGGTGAAGGGGATGGTTGGGATGTTTTTGTTCTACCTACCTTCTCCCCATCCCAGACAAACAGTTTAGTGCCAGATGATATATTTACTGTCATGATAGGCAACTGACTAGTTTCTGAAAATATAATAACAAAAGCTATTATACTGCTATTTGTTTCTTTAAATTTGGACATCCAACTAGCAAAATAATGCAAGCCTGATTAATTTAGTAGATGAATGAAATCTTTGCTCAATCGTTATGTTATTATACTGCATGTATGTGAGAATAAAAGACATTCTAATGCACTTGCATATGTAACGCGACATCTGATTGGATAACGTCAAAAATTTGTGACAGTATATTCAGCGATATACTGTCGGTAACCTGACGTCATCACGTAACTTCACTTTTCATTGGCTGCCTTTTGGTTTTACGCAGCTCACAGCACTTGGCGCTTTGTGCAAAATAGTATAATTTCTAACAAAACACAAATAAGTGCATTAGAATGGGGATAACTGTATTGAAAATTGTCATTTTGGGAGGTAAATCGCCGGTTTTGCGGTCACAAATTCCGTTTTACGGCTCCGCTGATGCGTTGCCTTAAACGAAATTTCCGACCGTTTAACCTCCGATTTACCTCCCCAAATGACATATTTGAATACAGTTATCCCCTAATTGTTACATGTCATTACATGCAATCCTGAATAATTTAACAGATGAATCTAATCCTTCATCGGTTATGAGTTATATTATTATACAGCATATATTATTACGAAAGCATGCCTATTCAAATATATTAACAAGAAATGTGGAAATTCCATAAAAACCAGGTTTTCCAACGGTTGCCTGAAACCATTCTTGCAAGCAACATTCCACACTTACCTATTCTTTAAACCTACCAAGTATCATTTAAATATTGCAAAGGGTTGCAGAGCTATGCTCCAGAAACAAAATGTTGAAAAATATGGGTCAAGGGAGATAATTCGAAAATGAAAACAAGTAGAGTTGTCATTCTTGCACGTGACAATATGCAATGACCTGTTCTGTAATCCTACCAAGTATTACTGAAACATTTTTAATGGTTGCCGGGTTATGCTCCAGAAACGAAAATAAAATAGAAATATTGATCAGGGGAGATAATTCAAAAACAAAGACAAGTTGTGTTCAGCAGGACAAGGGTTAACCCATTTTGTAGTGGAAACCCCAAAACGGTAGTTGGCAAACAGTGCAAGCCCAGATCAGACGCCGTGGCGTCTGATCAGGGCCTACACTGTTTGCAAAATTGTCCACCAATTTCAAAACAGTGTTTGAAGAAAACACAACCTGACACCCCCAAAGTTTGAAATGGACTCCTGCTATATATAAGGTGGAAAATTCCATTTGGTATAAAAAAGGTTAAGAGAATTTGGTTATTTACCAAGAACAGTCTCATACAAATGGCATCCCGCTGGCAGTTCCTTCATAATGTTTACTTGGAATGGATGCTGGGATATATACTCTGGAACAAACTGCAGAGAAAAAAAGAAAAGCTGTCATAGAAAGTGTTGCCTGTTAAAGACCTACACTGTTTACTAAAAGGGCTAAATTTTTGTAAAATTTACAATAAAAATAAATTAGCCAGATACCCCCTTAACTGATAATGGATCCGCCCCAAGTTATCAGCTATATTGTATGGGCTATTCTAACACAGCGTGCCTATATAGGAAATGGAAAATAACTGTGTTTTATTCTGCAACAAATCACAGCTCGGAAGAGCGTGACAAGTGACGTCATTAAAATTCCCAATTTATGACGTCACTAGTCGATTTCCTTGACGTTAGACGGTGTAAGTCATTTTCTCGCATCGAAAACGTAAGAAAAGGATACAAATGCATGTGTTTCAGTTTATAATTTTAGCGGGATTTCTTCTAACAATGGCGAAAGGTTGTGAGATTTTGAAGGAAACAACAACATTATTGCCGATTTTCAGCGTGTTAGAATCGAAATAGATCAGCTCTTGTCTGTGATTTGTTGAGTAATAAATCACTGTTTGTCGGTCAGTTGTAAGTAGACAAATCATGCGCGCTACGCGCTCGTGATTTGTCTACTTTACAACTGACCTCCAAACTGTGATTTACTACTCAACAAATCACAGTTTGAGCTGATCTATTTCTTAAACATTCTGCTATTAATCTTGTCCTTCTGAATTGGGAAGAGCTCTAACACTGCAAACAGGGGAGATCCAGATCAGATAGCTTCTGAAGAACCCATCTGATATATATGGATCTTCACAGACTCTCATTCAATTGATTTTTTTTTTGAATAACTATATTAAGTAATTTGATTGGAATGGGTGTGGCAAAATTAATTTATTCAGCAGAAAAAGGGTCAAGACCACCCAATATTAAGACCACTCTATAATTTAGAACCCCATTTGTCACTACCTTAAATTTTAATGTTTATTATTAAGACCATTTCACTAATTGTTTGTTTGAGTTGAGGTTTTACGTCCCCATCAACAACACTATTAAGGTCATTTTGGAGATGCTGATTCCAATTTTGTGGGACTTTTACCCAACATTGAGATGAAATGACATCTCAAGCCCTACCGCCCATAGAAACCGCTAGGATTTAAGGAGCGGTCTGACTCACATCACTTTTCCTGGGCAGGCTTAGACCTAAGCTGTTTACCAGTACTCAAGTTCGGTCAGTTTCAGCTCTGCGCGGAAGCACCGTGCAGCCCAATCTAAAGAAGACCATTTCTGGATACTCCCAAATACGGTCGCCATTTGGCAATCTTAATATATGTAGGTTAAAATGAAAATCAGAGAAAACAGACAGGAAAGAACAAGTGTACTATAGCTGCTCACTATAAAGAATAATGTCTTGACAAGAGGTATCCATCAAACAACCAGAGATTCAACTTTGGTGAAGTTGATGTCGCACCTGCTCCCCATCTGCCCCACACAAAAAAATAAAAGTTTATTTAAGGCAGAAGAAATGAATATTGGGCTTTGAGAAGAATCCATAGCCTATATATGTGAGGTAAAAAACTGACTAAGTTCACAATGTGATAAAATGAACTAAAATGATCCAAGAATTATATCCAAAGCACATGAACATCCTCATATCATGGAGAAAACACTTGCTAAGTTTGAAATGATTAGTATAAAACTGTGACGAGGTATATCAATTGGAGGTTAAAAATGACTAAGTTCACAATGTGGAAAAAGAGACAAAAAATTATCCGAAGATTAAGTCCAAACCACATGCCCAGCCTCATGCCATGGCAAAAACACATGCAAAGTTTCAAAATGATCGGTATAAAACTGTAAGAGGAGTTGCGGTGACAAAGAGGTACCTCCTGTATATCAACTGAAGGTTAAAAATGACTAAATTCACTATGTGCAAAAAGTGGAAAAAAATGTTCCTAGAATTATGTTCAAACCACATGCAAATCTTCAAACCATGGTGAAAGCACATGCAAAGTATCAAAATGATCGGTATTAAACTGTAAGAGGAGTTGCATATCGTATATCAATTGAAGCTTAAAAATGACTAAGTTCACAATGCGCAAAAAATGAAAATATATATTCTGAGACTTATGTGAAAACCACATGCACATCCTCATACCATGGCAAAAGCACAGGCAAAGTTTCAAAATGATTGGTATAAAACTGTAAGAGAAGTTGCGATGACAAGAGGTACCTACCATATATCAATTGAAGGTTAAAAATGACTAAGTTCACAATGTGGAAAAAGTGATAAAAATTGATCCAAAGATAAAGTCAAAACCACATCCACATCCTCATACCATAGCAAAATCAACACAAAGTTTCAAAATGATCAACATACAAGAGGGCCATGATGGCCCTGGATCGCTCACCTGATCCATAGAGTAACAAGTGGGCCCCGGGGAGGGCCAATATTGACCACAGGGTTATAATGTGCATAATGTTGAGGGAGGTCTAAAAATAGCCATCGGAGAGATGGCAAATCCCCCCGACCAAAAGCCAATGTGGCCTTCAGAAGATTGTTCACCAATAGAAAGTGCACCAGAATTAAACCAGCAATATATCACAAAAGTATTGCAGTTATGGCCATCACAAGATTATACTGTCAGGGGAGATAACTAAAAAACCAGGGCACTCAGAATTGTGGTTCTTGCACATGACTGTGATGACATGCCTGCTTAAGCTCATGCATTTCTGTACAAAGTACCATCAATATGTCTCAAAGGGTGTTGGAGATCACAAGCTGGTCATACTGTTATATTGGAAGGGTATATAACTCAAATATTTATCATAGCACCCAGAGTTGTGGTTCTTAGGCATGAAGCGCCATCTCAACCTTGTATACAATTGTGCCAAGTACCATCAATATATCTCAAAGGGTATCGGAGTTATGGCCATCAAAAGGTTATATTGTCAGGGGAGATAATGAAAAAACCAGGGCACCCAGATTTGTGGTTCTTGCACGTGACACACCTGCTTAACCTCATGTACAACTGTACCAAGTACCATCAATATATCTCAAAGAGTATTGGAGATGTGGCCATCACAAGGTAGTGATTCTATATTATTGGAAGGGGAGATAACTCAAAAACCATGGCACCCAGAGTTGTAGTTCTTGTACATGACACACCGTCTCGGCCTTGTGAACAACTGTGCCAGGTATCATCAATATATCTTAAAGGGTATTGAAGTTATGGCCATCACAAGGTAGTCACTCTATTTTATTGGAAGGGGAGATAACCCAAAAACCATGGTAGCAAGAGTTGTGGTTCTTGTGCATGACACACCGTCTCGGCCTTGTGAACAACTGTGCCAGGTATCATCAATATATCTTAAAGGGTATTGGAGTTATGGCCATCACAAGGTAGTCACTCTATTTTATTGGAAGAGGAGATAACTCAAAACCATGGTATTGGAGTTATGGCCATCACAAGGTAGTCACTCTATTTTATTGGAAGGGGAGATAACTCAAAAACCATGGCAACCAGAGTTGTGGTTCTTGTGCATGACACACTGTCTCGGCCTTGTGAACAACTGTGCCAGGTACCACCAATATATCTCAAAGGGTACTGGAGTTATGGCCATCACAAAGTAGTCATTCTATTTTATTAAAAGGGGAGATAACTAAAAAAGTATAGCATCCAGAGTTCTGGTTCTTGCGCATGACACGCCGTCTCTGCCTTGTGAACAATTGTGCCAAGAACTATCAATGAATCTCAAAGGGTATAGGAGTTATGGCCATCACAAGGTTGCATCTATGGACGGACAGACGGACGTTCCTGCGCACGGACGGACAGACGGAAGGACGCCAGGCTGATCGCTATATCCCCCCAACCTATTCAGTCGGGGGATATAAAGGTGAAGCTTCATATCAAATATCAACAAAGGCTATAATTTGAACAATCTTGGCAAAGGTCTACTAGATGAAGCTACACACCAAATATCAAAGACCTGGGCCTTGCGGTTTCAGAGAAGAAGGTTTTTTTAAAGGTATTCCCTACATAAGCCTATTCTTACGACATGAAGGCCGTAACAAAGGAAAGATGCATAGCCTGAAAAAATCCCCGCTTGTGGTGGGATTCGAACCCGGGCCGCTCGGGTGGGAGTCCAGTGCTTTAACCACTGAGCCAAAGAGTCGACTCCCTGACGCAGTTGTCAGAGAAAGGTAAAAAACCTAGAAGCTATGTATATGATCTACAAAGGTAGATATTGATAATGGAAGTGAGGTAACACACCCCCTCTTCAAGAAAGTCATCATTTATAATGACCTGAAGGATGCCAACTTCGGCACAAGCCAATTCTGGCACATAAAGTCCGATCCCGGACGAGCCCCAATCTTACGACAAGAAAGCCATAACAAAGGAAAGATGCATAGCCTGAAAAAATCCCTGCTTGTTGTGGGATTCGAACCCGGTCCGCTCGGGTGGGAGTCCAGTGCTTTAACCACTGAGCCAAAGAGTCAACTCCCTGACGCAGTTGTCAGAGAGTGGTTATAAACCTAGAAGCTATGTATATGATCTACAAAGGTAGATATTGATAATGGAAGTGAGGTAAAACACCCCCTCTTCAAGAAAGTCATCATTTATGATGACCTGAAGGATGCCAACTTCGGCACAAGCCAATTCTGGCATATAATGTCCAATCCCAGACGAGCCCCCATCTTAAGACAAGAAAGCCGTAACAAAGGAAAGATGCATAGCCTGAAAAAATCCCTGCTTGTGGTGGGATTCGAACCCGGTCCGCTGAGGTGGGAGTCCAGTGCTTTAACCACTGAGCCAAAGAGTAGACTCCCTGACGCAGTTGTCAGAGAGTGGTTATAAACCTAGAAGCTATGCATATGATCTACCAAGGTAGATAATGGAAGGGAGGTAACACTATTTTAAACCAAATGGCTCTGGGGCGGGGGCATTTTTGGCCTCAAGGCTATAATTTAAACAATCTTGGTAGAGGTCCACTAGGTGAAGCTTCACACCAAATATCAAAGACCTGGGCCTTGCTGTTTCAGAGAAGAAGATTTTCAAAGATTATCTCTATATAAGTCTATGTAAAACCAAAGGGCCCCGGGGCGGGGGCATTTGTGGCCCTGAGGGCTATAATTTGAACAATCTTGGTAGAGGTCCACTAGATGAGGCTCCATACCAAATATCACAGACCATGGCCTTGCAGTTTCAGAGAAGAAGATTTTTAAAGATTTCCCTTTATAAGTCTATGTAAAACCAAAGGGTCTCTGGCATTTTTGGCCCCAGCACTATAATTTGAACAATATTGGTAGAGGTCCACTAGATGAAGCTTCATACCAAATAGCAAAGACCTGTGCCTTGTGGTTTCGGAGAAGAAGAGTTTTAAAGATTTTCCCTATATAAGTCTATGTAAAACCAAAGGGCCACGTGGTGGGGGCATTTTTGGTCTCAGGGCTATAATTTGAACAATCTTGGTAGAGGTCCACTAGCTGAAGCGCATAACAAATATCAAAGACCTAAGCCTTGTGGTTTCAGAGAAGAAGATTTTTCAAGATTTTCGCTATATTAGTCTATGTAAAACTAAAGGACCCTGGAGCAGGGGCATTTTTGGCCTAAGGGCTATAATTTGCACAATCTTGGTAGAGGTCCACTAGCTGAAGCATCATAACAAATATCAAAGACCTAAGCCTTGTGGTTTCAGAGAAGAAGATTTTAAAGATTTTCCCTACATAAGTCTATGTAAAACCAAAGGGCCACATGGTGGGGGCTTTTTTGGTCTCAGGGCTATAATTTGAACAATCTTGGTAGAGGTCCACTAGCTGAAGCTTCATAACAAACATCAAAGACCTATGCCTTGTGGTTTCAGAGAAGATTTTTCAAGATTTTTCCTATATAAGCCCATGTAAAACCAAAGGGCCCCGGGGCGGGGGCATTTTTGGCCCATGCACTATAATTTGAACAATCTTGGTAGGGGTCCACTAGATGAAGCTTCATACCAAATAGCAAAGACCTGGGCCTTGCAGTTTCAGAGAAGAAGATTTTTAAAGATTTTCCCTATATAAGCCCATGTGAAACAAAAGGGCCCCGGGGCGGGGGCATTTTTGGCCCCAGCACTATTATTTGAACAATCTTGGTAGGGGTCCACTAGATGAAACTTCATACCAAATATCAAAGACCTGGGTTTTGCAGTTTCAGAGAAGAAGATTTTTAAAGATTTTCCCTATATAAGCCCATGTAAAACCAAAGGGCCCTGGGGTGGGGGCATTTTTGGCCCCAGCACTATAATTTGAACAATCTTGGTAGGGGTCCACTAGATGAAGCTTCATACCAAATATCAAAGATCTGGGCCTTGCGGTTTCAGAGTAGAAGATTTTTAAAGATTTTCCCTATATAAGTCTATGTAAAACCAAAGGGCCCCGGTGCTGGGCCTTGCGGTTTCAGAGAAGAAGACTTTTTAAGTTTTCAGTTAAAAAAAATATATTTTTGGCTCCTGTGACCTATATGTGCAACGGACCGGAACCATTTGAACAACTTTGAAAGGGGTCACCTAAGGATCATTCCTGTGAAGTTTGGTCAAAATCCGATCAGTGGTTTAGGAGATGTCGTTTGAAGAAATTGTTTACGCACAGACACATGCACGGACACCCGAAAAGTGATCCCAAAAGCTCACCTCGTCACTATGTGACAGGTGAGCTAAAAACAGTAAGAGGAGTTGCAATGAAAAGAGGTACCTATTGTATATCAACTGAAGCTTAAAAATGGCTAAGTTCACAATGTGCAAAAAGTGAAAATAAAATAGCCTGAGAATTATGTCGAAACCACATGCACATCCTCATACCATGGCGAAAGCACATGCAAAGTTTCCAAATGATTGGTATAAAACTGCAAGAGGAGTTGTGATGACAAGAGGAACCTATCAACTGAAGGTTAAAAATGGTTTAAGTTCACAATGTCGAAAAAGTGACAAAAATTGATCCGCAGATAAAGTCCAAACCACCTGCACATCCTCATATCATGGCCAAAACACAAACAAAGTTTCAAAATAATCTGTATGAAACTGTGGGAGGAGTTGCAATGACAAGACACAGTGTTAAATGTTGACGGAAAGACAGACAGATGGACAACCGGACGGACAGAAACTTGCACGCCTATTTCTTCCTGCTAAAGCAGGTGCGACAAAAACCATGACACATTCTTCTACTGCCTTACCCCAGTAATAACAGCAAATAAATCTTCAGTAGATTTCCGCCGGTCAATTGTGATTTCCTGATAAGCAGTTGTTTCACTAGGAGAAATCAGCTTTAAGGCACCTTCTCTGTAGATGTACGAGTTGCCAAAGTGAATCTGTATAGTCACTGAGTTGATTTCATCCTCATAGTTTTGCCTGAAGTTCAAACTGAAGTTCATGGGCAAATGGAACACCTTTGGGGAGGCAACACCTGTAAAAGTATTTTGTCTCCCATGTCCACAGGGGCCAACTCTTAAAGGAAGAAATTTGCTCCTTAGGAGAAAATTCTTTCCTTTAAGAACAGACCCCTTTTTCTGTGGAGCAGACCCCTTTTCCTGTGGGACAGGACTTATAGAAAAGCCAACAGAAAGTCCCAAAAGTTGTCTCCCTTTGAAAAATGGTGGAAAACTGTGCCAGGTATTCCCATTCCCTTTAAATCATCTTCAAAGTGACATTATATAAATATTACTATCACCCTCTCAGGAATGTAATATTTATTTTATTTTGCCGAACAAAACTAATAATTAAGGTAATGGATTTTTAATGAAAAATACAGGACAGCTCACACGTGACTGTTCCAAATTATTCGATAATGTCGGCTATCTACATAAGTGGCATTAGCTGGTGAAACAGAAATTCAGACGTCTATAACTCAATTATTTCCTAAAGTGTAGGTATTTGTTTTCTTAATTAAATCAAAAGAAACATTATGGTACCAAAATTTCTCGACTTTGTTACAAGTTTTGGTTTAGACTCATTTCCTCCAGCTTTCCTGAAGAACCGAATCATATGTGCACCAATTCCACGTATGTGATAGTATACAACTATTTCATACCTTTTTGGGCGCACGGAGCACTGAACTATTGCCCGGTGCAGATAGTTTTAACTATCTCATGGTCACGTGATCACCTAGCAACTTGACAAGTAGTAATTGCTTATTGTGATCAAAATAACTCTTTATACGAGTTGGGTAATAAAACAACTATTTCATACCTCCAAGGGCGACAGTCGGCCTCGGGCGATAGTTCATCAGGTGCTCCACAGCACCTCGGGGCTGATAGTTTTGACTGTCGGCCAAAAAGGTATGAAATAGTTGTATACTGTCGCCCTTGGAGGTATGAAATAGTTGCTTTATTACCCAACTCGTATAAAGAGTTATTTTGATCACAATAAGCAATTACTACTTGTCAAGTTGCTAGGTGATCACGTGACCATGAGATAGTTAAAACTATCTGCACCGGGCAATAGTTCAGTGCTCCGTGTGATAGTTCTCTGAAAACCGGTTCAATCCGATTTCATGCGAAAAGGTGTTAGATAGTCGAAAATGCTTAATAACTTCTTATATAGTAGGTTGGGTAATAATTGAAATTATCGCACAGTCATAGTAAAATTATCACCCTCAGGTCTATGGGAGTTTTGTATGGGAAAGTCACGTAGGGTAAAATAATATAAGATATCTTGGCTCAGCTCTTCAAAGCATTATTAGCATACTGGGGCCAATTGTTCAAAGCATGATTAGCATACAGGGGCCAGTTGTTCAAAGCATGATTAGCAATACTGGGGACAGTTGTTCAAGGCATGTTCAGCATACTGGGGCCAGTTGTTCAAAGCATGATTAGCATACAAAGTCCAGTTGTTCAAAGCATGATAAGTATACTGGGGCCAGTTGTTCAAAGCATGATTAGCATACACAGTCTAGTTGTTCAAAGCATGATTAGCATACACAGTCCAGTTGTTCAAAGCATGATAAGCATACTGAGGCCAGTTGTTCAAAGCACTATTTGCAATACTTGGGCCAGTTGTTCAAAGCATGATTAGCAATACTGAGGCCAGTTGTTCAAAGCATGATTAGCATAATGGGGCCTGTTGTTCAAAGCATGATAAGCATACTGGGGACAGTTGTTAAAAGCATGATTAGTATACTAGGGCCAGTTGTTTGAAGCATGATTAGCAATACTGAGGCCAGTTGTTCAAAGCATGATTAGAATACTGAGGCCAGTTGTTCAAAGCATGATAAGCATACTGGGGCCAGTTGTTCAAAGCACTATTTGCAATACTGAGGCCAGTTGTTCAAAGCATGATTAGAATACTGAGGCCAGTTGTTCAAAGCATGATAAGCCTACTGGGACCAGTTGTTCAAAGCATGATTAGCATACTGGGGCCAGTTGTTCAAAGCATGATTAGCAATACTGGGGCTGGTTGTTCAAAGCATGATTATCATACTGGGGAAAGTTGTTCAAAGCATTATTATCATACTGGGGACAGTTGTTCAAAGCATGATTATTATACTGGGGCCAGTTGTCCATAGGACACGGATGCCCCCGCCTGAAAATATGTCTGTGTTCGTATTAATCCATAGAAAGTTATTGATGGTGTTTAAGTTTTGGACCTTTTTTTCACATATGACCTCTAATTATGACCTTGACCTTGGAGGTAAGGACCTTGGTTTTTTTGTGAGGCAGATTGTTTCATGATGGCCAACATTTCTGCAAAGTAATTTCAAAATCCATCCAGAAATCACGAAGTTATTGACTGTGTTTAAGTTTTGGATCCTTTTTTTTTACTTTGACCTCTAATTATGACCTTGACCTTGGAGGTAAGGACCTTGGTTTTTTTGTGAGGCAGATTGTTTCATGATGGCCAACATTTCTGCTAAGTAATTTCAAAATCCATCCAGAAATCACGAAGTTATTGACTGTGTTTAAGTTTTGGATCCTTTTTTTTTACTTTGACCTCTAAGTATGACCTTGACCTTGGAGTTACGGACCTGGGTTTTGCACGTGACACATCGTCTCATGATGGTTAACATTTCTACAAAGTAATTTCAAACTCCATCCAGAAATAAGAAAGTTATTGACTGCGTTTAAATTTCAGATGGACGAATGAACAAATGGACGAACGAACGAACGGATGGACCGACAGGGACAACGCTATATGCCCTTCAACCATTCTTCAAAAGGTGGGGGCATAAAAATAAATTTTTGACTCCTATGACCTAGATGTGCAACAGACCAGAACCATTAAAACAAGTTTCAAAGAGGATCATTCCTGTGAAGTTTGGTCAAAATCAAATCAGTGGTTTAGGAGGATATGTTGTTTGAAGAAATTATTTACAAACGCAGGCATAAATGGATGCATGGACGACAAACAATGGACAAAATGTGGTATGACAGTTGAGCTAAAAACCACCTCCAGAAACAAATATTTGGATCTATGGGAAGCAATCCTTTAGGGACTCGAATTAGCCATGGTAAACCAGTCAAATGAAGTTTCACTGTAATTGGTTTTGTTTGTTTGTTTGATTTGAGGTTTAACGTCCCTGTCAACACTATTTACGTCATTTTGGAGATGCTGCTTCCCATTTTGTGGGACTTTTGCCCGAAATTGAGATGAAATGCACTGCCCACATCCTAGGCTGGCAGTCCACAAAGTTTAAGCATCATCAAATGAGCCAACGCATGACAAAATCTACAAGAAGGCTTGAGCGACCAGCAAAGACTCAGATCAGCCTGCACATTCACACAGTCTGATCAGAGTTTTCACTGATCACATGTACCTACTATAGGCTAATATCTATGCAAAGAGACATAAGCAAAAGTCTTGTCATAGTGCATGGGTGCGCAGGTTGATTTGAGTCTCTGCTGGTCACACTGGTCTTATTGTAGGTTTTGTCATGTGCCACCTCAAATGAGTGAGTGAGTGTTCGAGTTTTACGTCCCACCAACAGCTTAGGTCATACGGAGACGGGACCTCGGTTTAAAGACTCATCCGAAAGTCTGGAGAAGCCCGGGATCGATCCTGCGATCCCTGGTTTACAAGGCCACCTCAAATGAATATCAAAACGAACATGTTTACAGATGAATGGGTGCATGGATGGGAGTCATAAGATTATACAACCTTTTTATCTCAAATAGGCAAAAGGCATATAAAACATGAGAGAATTTGTTCCTACCTTAGTTTATCCAGCTCTATATTTTCATTAAGAATGTCATTCACCAAATGTTCAGGTAAACCATAGTATGCATCACCTTTAGCTAAAAATAAATAAGAACAGTAAAAGCAGTTGTGCTTTCATTCAAACCCCTCCTTGATTGGTGATACCATACTTATGTGTATCAGATGTACTATTAACCCCTTGTATACTAATGGACTTTTCCATTGCTGTATGTTTGACAAGTCTATTTGTCATACAGTATAGCTCCAATATATTGCGGTAGTCGGGGGCCATAGCGGTGGTCGGAGCGCGATATAAGTCGCGGTAGTTTGCCGAGATGCCACTACAAGTTGCGGTGATAGTTTGGTGAGAACCGTTTATCAATCCACACTAATGGCTGTCAGTAATGCTATCGGCCATATTTCACCATTAAAGAAGGTTCAGAATTACTCAGTGACAGAACAAACAAAGGGGACTGTGTCTACCAATTAACTAACATTCGAGAACAGCTGAAAATCTGCGACTGAAAACATGTGATTGCTAAAATGTCAAAACAGGACGCCATTTTGGATTTGCGGGTTCCCCTGGTTATCTGTAACGGGTGACGGCCAAGGGGGGCAACTACCATAAGCGCTAAGCGCTAAAGCAATTCTAGTTGTTTCCCTGGGCTTGCCAGATCTCAGAATCATTAAAAGTAGCGGTTGGAAAAAATTTATTTAACGTCTACCACGGGCTGAAAAACAATACAACAAAACTATCATTTTATTGTGTTTTGATTGCGGGCAAGTGTAAAACAAGAGGGCCCAGAGGGCCCTGGTTCGCTCACCTGATAAAATGTATAACAAGTGGGCCCCAGGCAGGGTCATTTTTGGCCCCAGGGTTATAATTTGAACAATCTTGGTAGAGGTCCACAAGATGAAGCTTCATATTGAATATGAAAGACCTGGGCTTTGTGGTTTCAAAGAACAAGATTTTAAAGGTTTACCCTGCATATAGAAGTCTATGTAAAACAAGATTTTCCCTATATAAGTCTATGTAAAACCAAAGGGCCCCGGAGCGGGGGCATTTTTGGCCCCAGGGCTATAATTTGAACAATCTTGGTAGAAGTCCACTAGCTGAAGCTTCATAACAAATATAAAAGACCTAAGCCTTGTGTTTCAGAGAAGATGATTTTTAAAGATTTTCCCTATATAAGTCTATGTAAAACCAAAGGGCCACATGGCGGGGGCATTTTTGGTCTCAGCGCTATAATTTGAACAATCTTTATAGAGGTCCACTAGCTGAAGCTTCATAACAAATATCGAAGACCTAAGCCTTGTGGTTTCAGAGAAGAAGATTTTTCAAGATTTTCCCTATATAAGTCTATGTAAAACCAAAGGGCCCCGGCGTGGGGGCATTTTTGGCCCCAGGGCTATAATTTGAACAATCTTGGTAGGGGTCCACTAGATGAAGCTTCATACCAAACATCAAAGACCTGGGCCTTGCGGTTTCAGAGAAGAAGATTTTTAAAGATTTTCCCTATATAAGCCCTTGTAAAACCAAAGGGCCCCGGTGCGGGGGCACTTTTGGCCTCAGCACTATAATTTGAACAATCTTGGTAGGGGTCCACTAGATAAAGCTTCATACCAAATATCAAAGACCTGGGCCTTGCGGTTTCAGAGAAGAAGATTTTTAAAGACTTTCCCTATATATGCCCATGTAAAACCAAAGGGCCCCGGTGCGGGGGCACTTTTGGCCTCAGCACTATAATTTGAACAATCTTAGTAGGGGTCCACTAGATGAAGCTTCATACCAAATATCAAAGACCTGGGCCTTGCGGTTTCAGAGAAGATTTTTAAAGATTTTCCCTGTATAAGCCCATGTAAAATCAAAGGGCCCCGGTGCGGGGGCATTTTTGGCCCCAGCACTATAATTTGAACAATTTTGGTAGGGGTCCACTAGATGAAGCTTCATACCAAATATCAAAGACCTGGGCCTTGCGGTTTCAGAGAAGAAGATTTTTGAAGATTTTCCCTATATAAGCCCATGTAAAACCAAAGGGCCCCCGTGCGGGGGCATTTTTAGCTTCAGCACTATAATTTGAACAATCTTGGTAGGGGTCTACTAGATGAAGCTTCATACCAAATATCAAAGATCTGGGCCTTGCGGTTTCAGAGAAGAAGATTTTTAAAGATTTTCCCTATATAAGCCCATGTAAAACCAAAGGGCCCCGGTGCGGGGGCATTTTTGGCCCCAGCACTATAATTTGAACAATCTTGGTAGGGGTCCACTAGATGAAGCTTCAAACCAAATATCAAAGACCTGGGCCTTGCGGTTTCAGAGAAGAAGATTTTTTAAGTTTTCGGTGAAAAAATCTATTTTTGGCTACTGTGACCTATATGTGCAACGGACCGGAACCATTTGAACAACTTTGAAAGGGGATCACCTAAGGATCATTCCTGTAAAGTTTGGTCACAATCCGATCAGTGGTTTAGGAGATGTCGTTTGAAGAAAAAGTTTATGGACGCACGCACGCACGCACGCACGCACGGACGCACGACGGACAAAAAGTGATCCCAAAAGCTCACCTTGTCACTACGTGACAGGTGAGTTAAAAAATCGTCTACAACTGTCAGTCTTTTTGAGTCCTTAAATAAGGTAAAACTAGACCAGTAAGTAAATTGCAATAATTGCTGCACTGTCAATTGAGAGACAAACCATCTGTGTATTTATTAAGGATGCTCACTCATACAACAAAATATATATAGATACAACTACTTTTATTTATCTCCTTTTTCACATAGTTAATAAAACATTATTGGCAGTATACGGACACCGAGTAGATTCAGGTCGAAGGGGGGACGCAGTGACAGCATATAACCTTGCTCGCACGAAAACGGGCACCAAATTATTAATTTGTTTGCACTCAAAATATTGTGCAGTCCAATTTTGAATTTTGAGTATTCCAAAATATGCGCACACTCCAAATGTGTGCTCCAAGATTTTGTAACATTCCAAAAATTGCGCACTTCCTATAGTACGCTCCAAATTTTGTAACAGAGTATTCCAAATATTGCGTACATCCTGTTTGTACGCTCCACAATTTTTTAACATTCCAAATATTGCGCACATCCTGTTTGTACGCTCCAAATTTTGTAACAATCCAAATATTGCGCACATCCTATTTGTACGCTCCAAGTATTCCAAATATTGCATACATCTTGTTTGTATGCTTTACAATTTTTTAGCATTCTAAATATTGCGCACATCCTGACTGTCACTCCAACTTATGTAACAATCCAGATATTGCGCACATCCTATTTGTACGCTCCACTCTATCCCAACTCTTGTGCACTCCAATTTATGCACTCCAACTAATCTTGACAGTGAGCACTCCGTAATGTGCACTCCAAAATGCATTCCATGACACGCATTCCATACCATCTTCTGCATTATGCAATGCATACCATGTAATCCATCCCATATTACATATATTCAAATAGCCCCGGCTGCACGTGCGAACCTTACTTATGACTTGCAATTTAGAAATTTTTAGTATGACCCTGGGGGGAACACATCCTCAGGCTATGGCGAACCATTTCCATGAAGGAGACGCCACCCAGTTCAAGAAGTTCTAAAAGAAACAAGCCTCAGCTCTGCTCCCAGCAACCAGTACCCGGAATCTAGGCTCAAGAACAAATCTTCAGGTTATGGCGGACCACTTCCATGAAGGAGATGCCACCCAGTCCAAGTAGAAGTCCTGAAAGAAACAAACTTCAGCCTTGCTCCCAGCAACCAGTATTTGGAATCTAGGCTCAAGGCGTAAAGTTTCATTACAACCAAACAGCTGTCTAAGCAAAGCGTCCCCCCTATCGAATGCTGAATTCCGCCACAAATTTATGATGCCCCACATAAATTTGTCCCCCAATTCAGCAAGTCAACATTTTTATGAATATAGCCTTTTTATCCTTGTCCTGTTATTCTAACTACATATTAGGATTTTACATTTGGGAAGAAGGGTCTGTAACAAATTGATTGACTACTTCCTAAAATGTATTTAAAAATATGATATTGCCCACAGCAGTGAGATGAACCCTATCCATCTTAAATAGCCCTGTTGTATTGAAATCGAGCACATGCTTGATTGTTCGGTCACTACAATTAAAGCAGGCTGTCTACCCGATTGGTTTATACGCCTCCTTTGATCCAGCTTTTTAAGCCCTTCATGAGTGTTGTCCGCCCCCAGCCACGACTGACAATTAGGGAGGATGTCTGATCATACCGTTTGGGCTTCGGGATAGATAAAAGCCATGTATGCAAATTAGCTTTTAAAAGTCTTTAAGAAGTTTGCTTTGGGACCACTCAACAAGGTTGTTGCCCCCGAGGTGAATAATTATCATCACAAGGGTTGAATGAAACTGCAGCAACCATTGGAGCTCGGTGTCGTAGTGATCCCAGTGCACCGCTGAACCCTAATAAAAATTTTAGCTAACAATCACTGCATTAGCTGGAGGTCTGAGAGCTGATACACTGTCAGCAAGGTGTGAAACCAGGGAATCACCGATAATCAATATATCTGTAACAGACAATTTAAAAAAGTACGTACTATGTTACCGCCCCAGTTTTCCATCAACCAAGTTCTTTTATGGCTATACTAGAATACCCTTAGCTGCCAAATTAATAGCCCTTCCAATTCTAAAGGAATGTGCAGCATAAAGTTGCTTTGGAAGTCCTAATTTATTTTCTACAGCTGTCACAAGAATGCCACTGAGCTGACAGTGCTTTAATGAATGGCCATTCCGGAGGCAAAAGAAGTCTAGACTACCATCAGGCTTCCACATCATATATTGTTTGACAACCAAGGCAACATATAGATGCATTGATTGCAAGTGGGATGCACGATATTGTTGGAGGGCAGTTATGTCTCAACTAATTCTTAAGATGAATTAAATATTTATCTAGTTTATTTATCTGATTAGAACTATCTCATCCAACATTACCCTGCGTGAGTGGGTATGTGTGATTAGAATGTGGTGTACTGCAAGGTGCAGTGCTCAGAACTCTACATTTTAATAAATGCATAAATTAAAATAAATAAATAAATAAATACATAAATGGAAATATCTCCTTAAACATTACCCTCCGTGAGTGGTAAGGTTGATCCGTAGATTTGAAAAGAATGTTGTGTACTGCAAAGTTCAGTGCTCGGCACTCTACATTTTTAATATGTCATGGAAATATCTCGATTAACATTGCCTTCCGTGACTTGGTAAGGTTGGTCTGTAATTTTGAATAGAATGTGGTGTACTGCAGGGTGCAGTTCCCAGTACACTACTGTTTTTTTTTTTTTTTTTTTTTTTTTTATAAATCAAAAATAAATAACAGAAGATGCTCCAAAGATGGAAAAATTATCCACTGGACCACTGGTCTTATCTCATTACCTACAAAGTAGGCACCAAAACCGAGTTCAAACCCCTTGCACGAATGGTGCAGTGCTGTAAGTCCTCATTTGACATCCAGAACCGGTCATGAGAAATGGAAATACCATAATTTTTTTTTTTTTTAAATTGTACCCAAAGTTCAAATTCCTTCATATCTGCTGTGATGCGAAGGTGACAGTGTATCTTTGATAAACCACATGTAACATTTATAAATTGCCCACAAAATGGACTCCCTAGCACCAAGCAGGAAACTGTCAAGATAACATATGAATCGTCCCTCAGAAACATGTCTAGCTACCCAGAATTCCAAAAAAGTAGCGACAGTCTCGAAAGTCTGGCGTGCTATGCTGCAACCAAATGGCATTGCTTAAACAAAATAAAACTTCCCGTCAAGCTTGAATCTGAGCTGATCAGAGTCTAAAGGAGAGACGAGTAATAGCCCAAATTTTCCTTTTATATCGGAATTTACCAAAAGGCAACCACAGCCTTAAGCTTGTACCATTTGCACAATATAATATACAAGACCTAATGGTGATATGTGCAGAGTTCATAGCGGACAAGAGTCAAAAGGTCCAGCCACTCTGTCATATCGAATCAGATGAGGTTTGTGGCTTCATATATGTTTTGAAAGTCAATAAAATTACCTTTAGAAAATATATTGTTTGTGGTCATTGAATTCCCAATATATGTTTAATTGACAGGTTACTATCGATAATACCGGTATATCACACCTGTGATTCAAGCGGCTATGTCCGGCTCAAAAGTAGGTCGGGTGTTCATAAATAAACTAACATTCGACAAACACATGGTCATTTGCATATTTAAAAATAACATAGCTGGTCAGCCGAGCCGTCAAGCTATCCCGCAATGCCTGCGCTGTTTAACTCTGACAACCCAAACTGACGCTATTAAACCCGAAAGTCGAGGCATAATCCCTTCAAAAATATAAAGAAAATTCTAAAAGCGCATTTACTTAAAATATGGTATTTTAAGTTAATTTAGCGTTACACAATGAGTGCCAAAGGTCATGACCCCTGTGGAAATTCCCCAGTCAGTTTGTAAATATCGGCCACCATCTTGTCTACAATCTATCTACAGATAAATTCCCAAGATTTGCACTCAAAATAAACAGATACCGGGCGTCCCTGTGGTACAAAATATATAAGGACGATCGGCGTGAAGTCACTTCCACTGAGGTCCGCCGTTTTCGGAGGTGCAAACAAAGGTATTCTGCTATATGACCTTACCAAATGTACACAAGAAATATTTTCAATCAGTCCCACACCTCTGGCAAAGATTTTGCTTTTAACTGTTCAAAAATGATCAAATTTTAGCAATAAAAACCGAAGCTTTCACCTCCACCAAATGAGAAACTGGCGGGAAAGATATCCGTTCTTTGTTTCTTTTTACTGAAGAGTTCCCTGCCGACCGTGCTTATATCAGAAATCATATTTAGCCCTTTAATTTCTTCGCTGCATACTATTTATCTTCCATAATAACATTTTTCCCCAAGCTTTATAAGGTACCAAAAACTCGCAGGGCCACCATTGTCACCCTTGTATATTTTGCAATTAAAATGGCGATTTTTATGCCGCCGTAGTGTCACTTTTCCTAATATTTTCGTAACGGTGAACTGTCTTAGTTGTCACTTTTTCCCTATTTAGTTGTACCTCGTCACTAACGCATTTTATCATTTCCGGTTGCAAAACGAAAGTACCGATAATATTATTGTTGTTCGAGGTCAACCAATGGAAATTCTTATATTATAGCTAAAGGACACCCTCTTCTTCTTTTATTATGAAACATATCTCAACCGAGTCCCGACAACTTTCTCTTGCTGGATTTTTAGTTTTAGATTCCTCTTAAAAAATACAACTTTCTTTTGCTGGATTTGAAAACGGAAAAGGAAGGTTTCCCTGAGCATGCGCAAGACGCCAAACCATAGTTTGGCCCTTAAGACGCTTGACTGCTGAATAACAAACACGGTGCAAGCGTCCAGTAACCTTGACCAACTGTCATGGTGGATGACGAGATCGAAATTGCGATCAGACATTGTTTAAACCTAAATAATGAGAGGTCAAGCCACCCTGAAGCTGCAATCATGACACATTAATGACAGTCCATTCAATTTGTTCGCACCAAATAAATGGGATTATCATTCAGTTGATAATCCCTATTATTACGGTTCTGGTATGACACGGTTCAGGTATGACACTATTGTTAATCCCTGTCATATAATTGCCACCCTGCGGTGCGTGTCGATAAGGTGTGAAAATATGGTCAAGTTATGTCTCTAATTGGCGTTTATCTTCCAATCATAAAATTTAATCCACAATCAATGTGAAAATGATTTAATCCCTCCTCAGACAATTAGCTACATCTAACGGTAGATGTTTGCATCATAAAAACGGACTTTTCTGCGATCTCGTGAATGGTTATGTTTTGGCGCCAAATAGCAGACGCTGACCGGGAAAAGTCAAACGCTGTTGGGGCCTGGTTTAACCTGGTTTTAAATAAATTTTAACAACTTAAAACTCTATTTTTTTTTTAATTATGAATTTTTAAGGGAAAAAAAAGCGGGATCCACGGCGCGACCGCGATAGATTGGACATCGCAAAATATCGGAACGCAATATAATGGAGCTATACTGTATATGGGGTGGTAGGCTTATTTTTTTCATTTTTATTCTATTTTTGACGGAAAATTCTAATTACGAAAACACACCTATACAAATACACAGTCCATTTTCCAGCCAAAAATTTGGAAATTTTAAGATGAAAAATTGCGATTTTTTGCTCATTTCTGCTCAAAACATAGATTGTGGGGATTCGATAGAACCACCTCTACGAGGCGGTTCTATCGAGTACCCACAATCTATGTTTTAAGCAGATATAAGGAAAATACTGTTTACCCCTGTAAACCCCAGTTTTACTATATAAAAGTCGGGTTTAAGGGGGTCAAAATTATATAGGCGTGTTTTCGTGATGTGTTAGCAAATATAGCAGGCACCAATCAGAAACCACATTCTGCCAAGCTACCTCTTTATGGGTTTCCCACCTGCAATGGATTAATGATATAGAGGATCTTACATGAGTGTTCATGTATTATTGAATTTATTAAACGAGTTGAGGAAAAGGGATAAGATGCGAGGCTTTGCCGAGCATTTTATACCTTTTCCTCAACGAGTTTAATAAATTCAATAATACATAGCACGAATGCAAGATTCTATTTATCATATGACATTTAAAACGCATCTTATTCACGATTGTTTACAAAAATGTCAATATTCCGCCGTTAGTAAACGCGACGTCATTAAGGACGTTGTACATGTAACGTTATGGGACGTATCTAGCTAATTTGCTTATTTAATCCACTAGTGGATTATCGAAAATATTACATGGCGTTATTACACTCTCAGAAGCGACGTCATATGATAAATAAAATAAAATGTTTGTTTAAACCGAAAAATAAATTTGCAGCCAGCCTCAGTAGCTCAATCAGATGTGTGTCTGACATCACAGATTTGATAACTGACATTACAGGTTTGACACCTGAGGTCACAAGTTTGATACCCAACATCACAGGTTTGATACCTGAGGTAAAAGGTTTGATACCTGAAGTCAGAGGTTTGATACCTGACATCACAGGTTTGATACCCAAGCTCACAGGTTTGATAATTCTTTTCTGGAGACTTTCCACAGTCATTCTCTTTTTTTCTGCTGATTCAAGTTGGCAGTTGGCAGTTTCTGGCATATTGGGCACTGTAGTGGTTGACCACTTATCTATAGGCCTGTCCAAGAAAAGTGTGATAAGGTAAATTGACTGACTCAATATGACATACATTACAATAACACACCCATGCGACATAGTGTACTTTTCACATCTCTGAAATGGCTACTTTTCTGATGAAAATCTTTCATATTTTTGTTATTTTTACATCAAACATAGGTTGTGGGTGCTCGTTAGAACCGCCTCATCGAGGCGGTTCTAACGAGTACCCACAACCTATGTCTTGGAACAGAAATAAGAAAAATAACTTATACCCCCGTAAACCCCAGTTTTCTCTATATAAAGTGGGGTTTAGGGGGGGTGTTCATTTCACGGACGTGTTCACGTGATGGATTGTGTTGACTTGGCTGTTTAACTCCAAACAAACAAAATCTGGCTTAGGTTCATTATGCAATAGTGTGTGTTTTATGCAGCTTGCACCACTCCCTTCCAGTGTTGGCAAAACTTTACAATTATGAATGAATTTGTGCATTAGAATGGGGATCACTGTGTTGAAAATTGTCATTTTGGGAAGAAAACTTGCCATATGGCAGTTTTATGGTCTCAAATTATGTTTTGCAAACACAAAATTTCCAGCCATAAAAGTGCAGATTTATCTCCCCGAAGACCAATTTTGAATACAGTTATCCCCTAAATATTTTTTTAAACAGTTGCCTCCCCTGAAGTTTTATGGTATTGCTTGGGCCCTGTCAAGCGATTTTGGTAGTTATCGCCTATGCGAGCAGCGAAGGTTCAGGCGAGCCTGCGCATCCGCGCAGTCTCGCCAGAACTTTCGCTGCTCGCTCATACAAGCAGTGAATCAAGAGGAACCTTCAGACAGAAAGCCATATCCCTGGCCCCTCTTAATGGCTGGGCATGCGCAGTTAAAGTTTATTAATACTCGAAGACAAAAATTCGCTTGGCGGGGCTCGCTTGAACTTGTTTTCTAGTTACCTTTGTCTGGGTAGAAGCCTCCTTGGTGTAGTGGTTACCCTACTTGTCTTGTAAACCAGGGATTGCAGGATCAATCCCGGGCTTCTCCAGACTTTCAGATGAGTCTTTAAACCGAGGTCCCATCTCCGTATGACCTTAGCTGTTGGTGGGACGTAAAACTCAAACACTCACCCACTCACCTTTGTCTGGCCTGGTCATATTTTTCTTTCTATAAAACAACATATATGCACTTTCCCGCCCAGCAAACTGCTTCTCTATGTCATTCAGATTGATCGGATGAACCCGTGAATCATTGAAGTCAAACCAGTGATCTGTACATCCAGGGGGGATAAATCTGCAATAACAGAACACAATAAGTCAGTTTACCATGCTTTTCTGTTTCACCTTACCCTCACCATGCTTTGTTTGATTTGCTTGATTTGAGGTCCCCGTCAACACTGTATAAGTCATTTTGGAGACATTGCTTCCATTTTTTCATGGGACTGTTACCCCACATTGAGACGAAATGACATCCCAAGCTCTGTCGCCCAATGGAACCAATAGGGTTTATAAGCATGGACAGTCTGACTTGCACCGCTTTGCCTGGGCAGGCTTAGATTCTCTAAGCCGTTTACCAGTACTCCTGTGTGGTCAGATTCAGCTCTGCATGGAAGCATCATGCAGCCCATCTATTTCTCCAAGCCCCGATGGGCGGGGGCCGGCCCTCACCATGCTGAACCAGGATATACAAGTATCTTTGACTGAAAATCATAGACCCTGATCAGTCAGCTTATGCTTCGTGGAAGCCAGCTGATCAGGATCTATATTTTTAACATGTAAGAATTGAAATCATGCAACACAAATTGTTGAAAATCGGGGAGGAGTGTAGCATATTGAAATATTCAGCATAGTGAGGGTTAAGAAATATTTTCTTTTCTGAGGTCTTGATTGTTTGTTTGTTTTGGAGTTTAACAGCCCAGCCAACACTATTTTAGGTCATTTTTGAGCCAGTCAGTTTACCTATCCACACTTTTCTGGGCAAACTTATATGTAAGTGGTTAACCAATACAGTGCATATTCAGTTTACCATGCTTTTCTGTTTCACCTAACCCTCATAGCATGCTGAACCAGGATATATATATTTGACTGAAAAGTATAGACCCTGATCAATTGGCTTCTGCTTCTTGGAAGCCAGCTGATCAGGAGCCATACTTTTTCCATTCTGTTTCTGAATCCATGGTAAGAACTGAAATCAAGTAAAACAAACTGCTGAAAATTAAGGAGGAGTGTAGCCTATTGAAATATTCAGCATGGTGATGTGTGAATGTGTGTGTGTGTGTGTGTGTGTGTGTGTGTGTGTGTGTGTGTGTGTGTGTGTGTGTGTGTGTGTGTGTGTGTGTGTGTGTGTGTGTGTGTGTGTGTGTGTGTGTGAATTCGAGTGAATGCTCACTTTTATAGTGCTGCCTCACTGAAGTATCATGTCCCAGACACATTACATGATACCACACCCAGTCACATTATCCTGACACTGGGTTGACCAGTCCTAGCTCTACCCCATAAATCTGAGTGCCAAGCGAGGAGCAGCTAGTACCATTTTTAACGACTTTGGTATGTCGCGGCCCGGGATCGAACCCGCGACCTCCCGTTTCCCGGAGCGGACACTCTACCAACTGAGCTATCGAGACCCGTTCCAGCATGGTGAAGGTCAAGAAATAACTAAGAAATGAATTTCATTTTTCTGCTGTTCATGAAAGTATGAACACAGTGGGTCACATGCAAAGTAAATGAACCCCCAAGGTGTTCATGTAAACTTTGCAAGAGATCCTCTGTCGTTCAGACTTTCATGAAAACCAGAAAAATGAAGTTATTTTTTATATTTACATTCTTTGTCCCTCATCACTGGGCAAATAAATGCTTATATGGCAAATTTTTAAAGCTGAAAACCATTTATTACAAAGAGGGGAACAGCGGTGTCGTCACCGACGCCCGTAGAGAACCATGATTTAGAATGACGTCACTTGGCATCACTGAAAATCATGTGACTCAATGCGTTCATGGAAGTATGAACTACTGTACATTGTTTTCTATAGTACATTAGACTTTACACTGGAAATGTAAATATTGAAGTATGAACAACAATAGGTTGCATGTAGAAAAGTAAACAGAGGGTTTCATGCATACTTAGCTAGCTTGTTCATGATCCAAAAATAACTGTCATCTCCTGGATACTGTATAATTGACCGATGCAAACATTGTGGACCCAGATCAGACTGCTCCTAGAGGAGCAGTCTGATCTGGGTCCACACTGTTTGCCTGCATGGAAAAATATTTTCAAAAATAGCCATCGGAAGAGATGGCAAATCCCCCGACCAAAAGCCAATATGGCCTTCAGAAGATTGTTCACCAATAGAAAGTGCACCAGAATTAAACCAGCAATATATCACAAAAGTATTGCAGTTATGGCCATCGAAAGATTATACTGTCAGGGGAGATAGCTAAAAAACCAGGGCACTCAGAAATGTCGTTCTTGCGCATAACATGCCTGCTTAAGCTCATGTATTTCTGTATGAAGTACCATCAATATGTCTCAAAGGGTATTGGAGATACAGTGATCACAAGCAGGTCATACTGTTATATTGAAAGGGAAGATAACTCAAATACCACAGCACCAACAGTTGTGGTTCTTGCACATGACATCCCTTCTGTACCTTGTATACAATTGTGCCAAGTTCCTTCAACATATCTCAAAGGGTGTTGGAGTTATGGCCATCACAAGGTTATATTGCCAGGGGAGATAACTAAAAAAACAAGAGCACCCAGAGTTGTAATTCTTGAGCATGACACACCTGCTTAACCTCATGTACATCTGCATCAAGTACCACAAATATGTCTCAAAGGGTATTGGAGGTACAATGATCACAATGTTGTCATACTGTTATATTGGAAGGGGAGATAACTCAAATATCAAACCACCCAGAGTTGTGGTTCTTAGGCATGAAGCGCCATCTCAATGTTGTATACAATTGTGCCAAGTACCATCAATATATCTCAAAGGGTATTGGAGTTATGGCCATCACAAGGTTATATTGTCAGGGGAGATAATTAAAAAACCAGGGCACCCAGAGTTCTGGTTCTTGCATGTGACACACCTGCTTAACCTCATGTACAACTGTACCAAGTATCATCAATATATCTCAAAGAGTGTTGGTAATGTGGCCATCACAAGGTAGTGATTCTATATTATTGGAAGGGAAGATAACTAAAAAACCATGGCACCCAGAGTTCTGGTTCTTGTGCATGACACGCCTTCTCAGCCTTGTGAACAATTGTGCCAAGAACCATCAATAAAACTCAAAGGGTATAAGAGTTACGGCCATCACAAGGTTGTCACTCTATTTTATTGGAAGGGGAGATAACTCCAAAACCATTGCAACCAGAGTTGTGGTTCTTGTGCATGACACGCCGTCTCAGCCTTGTGAACAACTGTGCCAGGTACCATCAATATATCTCAAAGGGTATTGGAGTTATGGCCATCACAAAGTAGTCATTCTGTTTTATTAAAAGGGGAGATAACTAAAAAAGTATGGCATCCAGAGTTCTGGTTCTTGCGCATGACAAGCCATCTCAGCCTTGTGAACAATTGTGCCATGAACCATCAATGACTCTCGAAGGGTATAGGAGTTATGACCATCACAAGGTTGTCACTCTATTTTATTGGAAGGGGAGATAACTCCAAAACCATGGCAACCAGAGTTGTGGTTCTTGTGCATGACATGCCGTCTTAGCCTTGTGAACAACTGTGCCAGGTACCATCAATATATCTCAAAGGGTATTGGAGTTATGGCCATCACAAAGTAGTCATTCTATTTTATTAAAAGGGGAGATAACTAAAAAAGTATGGCATCTAGAGTTCTGGTTCTTGTGCATGACACGCCTTCTCAGCCTTGTGAACAATTGTGCCAAGAACCATCAATAAAACTCAAAGGGTATAAGAGTTACGGCCATCACAAGGTTGTCACTCTATTTTATTGGAAGGGGAGATAACTCCAAAACCATGGCAACCAGAGTTGTGGTTCTTGTGCATGACACGCCGTCTTAGCCTTGTGAACAACTGTGCCAGGTACCATCAATATATCTCAAAGGGTATTGGAGTTATGGCCATCACAAAGTAGTCATTCTATTTTATTAAAAGGGGAGATAACTAAAAAAGTATGGCATCCAGAGTTCTGGTTCTTGCGCATGACACGCCGTCTCGGCCTTGTGAACAATTGTGCCAAGAACCATCAATGAATCTCAAAGGGTATAGGAGTTATGGCCATCACAAGGTTGCGTCTATGGACGGACGGACGGACGGACGGACGGATGGACGAACGGACGCACGTTCTTACAGATGGACGGACGGACAGACGGACGGACGCCAGGCTGATCGCTATATCCCCCGAACCTATTCGGTCGGGGGATAAAAAGGTTTGCAAGAAAATGCAGCAGATGACATAAACAGACAACATTTTCAGATGCAATTTTACTTTAAATTAGAACAAGGAAGTATTTACATGCAGTTTATTATTAACAGCCAAACAGTGACATCAGGTGATTCAGTGGTTCAGTTGTTTTTGCATCTAGCTGGTAATCAAGAGGTCCTAAGTTCAATACCTGCCAGGTCTACAACAATTTTCATGGAGATTGATAATGAAATCTTTTCTACGGTCATTCTCTCTCTCTCTCTCTGATTCAAGAAGAGCAGTTGTCAGTTTCTGGTGAAAGAATGTGCACTGTTAGATAAACTGCCTGGCTTGATATGATCTAGAGTTGACGGAGTCATAAAACTCCAAAACAAACAAAAATCATCATCAATGCAACAATGTCTGCATAGTCCAATCATATTGTGGAAAACCATTATTAATTTTGATGTCACTTGATAATTATATGATGTCACATGACTTATGTGATGTCACATGACTCAATGTGAACAAATGACGTGGCCCATATGACCATGTATCTTTATACTGTCAATGATATCACACAATCTCATTCAAACATTCATTCCTGCCAAATCCTGTTGTTTATGTTATTATATTTTTTGTTTTACAGCCCTTTCAAAATTATTTCACTTATTTCAAGCTGATCATTAATCAGAGATAGGCAAAAAACAAAGTACCTTGAGTATATGTGATCCAAGCAAGCCTTGAACCTACAGCTATGACAGACTTAATGATTAAGAGACAGCACTCCTACCCATAAGGCCATGGAGGCTTATCAGCCAAAATTGTAAACAAGAATTGTACCCTAAATAAGACTAAGACTTATAGAATCAATGGATGCCTTTGATGGATTTTTTGACATTCTTCAATTTTTTGCTCAACCAGAAAACTTACTTGCTTTTACTGGAACTTCTAGAATCTCCAGAACTTTTTGCTGCATTCTTCATTCTCCCAGAAGAGTATTTCTCCTCAACACTAGACTTGTCAACTATGGTTCCCACATCTTCAGGGTAACCAAACCACGTTTCTGCCATGCCACTTTCCATGTTATGATTTTCATTTTGATTCTGGGGATTTTCTTTCAAGACAACAAAGTTCTGAGAGGGATCATAAGTGAACTTGTCACTGTTGTTTGCTAGAAACTGAAAGACAAATACACCTGTGGACACAAATCCGTTCAAACTTTGATGAGCTTCATTTCATTTTGTTCCGATGTTTCATTCAATATTTCCTTATATCCTGTCAGTCAACTGCAAGACAGGAATAAATTCAAAACACAAAGTGTTGTATATTTCATTGTAGACACTGCACTGTCCAATCAGAATACATCTCAAATGTCAATCAGATCTAAAAATGAAACAAGAGGGCCCAGAGGGCCCTGGTTCGCTCACCTGATCCAAAGCATAACAAGTGGGCCCCAGGCAGGGTCAATTTTGGCCCCAGGGCTAAAATTTGAACAATCTTGTTAGAGGTCCACAAGATGAAGCTTCATATCTAATATGAAAGACCTGGGCTTTCTGGTTTCAGAAATTTAAAGAAGATTTTAAAGTTTACCCTGCATATAGAAGTCTATGTAAAACAAGATTTTCCCTATATAAGTCTATGTAAACCAAAGGGCCCCGGAGCGGGGGCATTTTTGGCCCCAGGGCTATAATTTGAACAATCTTGGTAGAGGTCCACTAGCTGAAGCTTCATAACAAATATCAAAGACCTAAGCCTTGTGTTTCAGAGAAGATGATTTTTTAAGATTTTCCCTATATAAGTCTATGTAAAACCAAAGGGCCACATGGCGGGGGCATTTTGGTCTCAGGCCTATAATTTGAACAATCTTTATAGAGGTCCACTAGCTGAAGCGTCATAACAAATATCGAAGACCTAAGCCTTGTGGTTTCAGAGAAGAAGATTTTTCAAGATTTTCCCTATATAAGTCTATGTAAAACCAAAGGGCCACGGAGCGGGGGCATTTTTGGCCCCAGGGCTATAATTTGAACAATCTTGGTAGAGGTCCACAAGATGAAGCTTCATACCAAATATCAAAGACCTGGGCCTTGCAGTTTCAGAGAAGAAGATTTTTCAAGATTTTCCCTATATAAGCCTATGTAAAACAAAAGGGCCCTGGTGCGGGGGCATTTTTGGCCCCAGCACTATAATTTGAACAATCTTGGTAGGGGTCTACTAGATGAAGCTTCATACCAAATATCAAAGACCTGGGCCTTGCGGTTTCAGAAAAGAAGATTTTTCAAGATTTTCCCTATATAAGCCCATGTAAAACCAAAGGGCCCCCGTGCAGGGGGCATTTTTAGCTCCTGCACTATAATTTGAACAATCTTGGTAGGGGTCCACTAGATGAAGCTTGATACCAAATATCAAAGACCTGGGCCTTGCGGTTTCAGAGAAGAAGATTTTTCAAGATTTTCCCTATATAAGCCCATGTAAAACCAAAGGGCCCCCATGCGGGGGCATTTTTAGCTCCAGCACTATAATTTGAACAATCTTGGTAGGGGTCCACTTGATGAAGCTTCATACCAAATATCAAAGACCTGGGCCTTGCGGTTTCAGAGAAGAAGATTTTTCAAGATTTTCCCTATATAAGCCCATGTAAAACCAAAGGGCCCCCGTGCGGGGGCATTTTTTGCTCCAGCACTATAATTTGAACAATCTTGGTAGGGGTCCACTAGATGAAGCTTCATACCAAATATCAAAGATCTGGGCCTTGCGGTTTCAGAGAAGAAGATTTTTAAAGATTTTCCCCATATAAGCCCATGCAAAACCAAAGGGCCCCCGTGCGGGGGCATTTTTGGCCCCAGCACTATAATTTGAACAATCTTGGTAGGGGTCCACTAAATGAAGCTTCATACCAAATATCAAAGACCTGGGCCTTGCGGTTTCAGAGAAGAAGATTTTTCAAGATTTTCCCTATATAAGCCCATGTAAAACCAAAGGGCCACCGTGCGGGGGCATTTTTAGCTTCAGCACTATAATTTGAACAATCTTGGTAGGGGTTCACTAGATAAAGCTTCATACCTAATATCAAAGACCTGGGCCTTGCGGTTTCAGAGAAGAAGAGTTTTAAAGATTTTCCCTATATAAGCCCTTGTAAAACCAAAGGGCCCCGGTGCGGGGGCATTTTTGGCCCCAGCACTATAATTTGAACAATCATGGTAGGGGTTCACTAGATGATGCTGCATACCAAATATCAAAGACCTGGGCCTTGCGGTTTCAGAGAAGAAGATTTTTCAAGATTTTCCCTATATAAGCCCATGTAAAACCAAAGGGCCCCCGTGTGGGGGCATTTTTAGCTCCAGCACTATAATTTGAACAATCTTGGTAGGGGTCCACTAGATGAAGTTTCATACCAAATATCAAAGATCTGGGCCTTGCGGTTTCAGAGAAGAAGATTTTTAAAGATTTTCCCTATATAGGCCCATGTAAAACCAAAGGGCCCCCATGCGGGGGCATTTTTGGCCCCAGCACTATAATTTGAACAATCTTGGTAGGGGTCCACTAGATGAAGCTTCATACCAAATATCAAAGACCTGGGCCTTGCTGTTTCAGAGAAGAAGATTTTTCAAGATTTTCCCTATATAAGCCCATGTAAAACCAAAGGGCCCCCGTGCGGGGGCATTTTTAGCTCCAGCACTATAATTTGAACAATCTTGGTAGGGGTCCACTTGATGAAGCTTCGTACCAAATATCAAAGATCTGGGCCTTGCGGTTTTAGAGAAGAAGATTTTTTAAGATTTTCCCCATATAAGCCCATGCAAAACCAAAGGGCCCCCGTGCAGGGGCATTTTTGGCCCCAGCACTATAATTTGAACAATTTTGGTAGGGGTCCACTAGATGAAGTTTCATACCAAATATCAAAGACCTGGGCCTTGCGGTTTCAGAGAAGAAGATTTTTTAAGTTTTTGGTGAAAAAAATCTATTTTTGGCTCCTGTGACCTATATGTGCAATGGACCGGAACCATTTGAACAACTTTGAAAGGGGACCACCTAAGGATCATTCCTGTGAAGTTTGGTCAAAATCTGATCAGTGGTTTAGGAGGAGATGTCGTTTGAAGAAAAGTTTACGGACGCACGGACGCACGCACGCACGCACGGACGCACGACGGACGACGGACAAAAAGTGATCCCAAAAGCTCACCTTGTCACTACGTGACAGGTGAGCTAAAAACAAGTGCTTGCCACAAGAAGACCAATCAATGTATATTACTTGATCCAGTTTTAGACTACTTTGATGAATGACATTTGCTTGTCAAACTAACTTGATGCAAAGAGATTCATTGAAAGGTACTTCATCGGAGTATGAATGCTTTTGTGTCCACAGGTGTATGTCATAAGAGGACAAAACCATTAGCCATATTTGACTGGTAAGTTTTGTGAAATGTCCATGGAATTTCATTTAGAAGGGTGTTCTTTAATCTAATTTATCAATCAACCCCTATATTAACTGCATTGTAACACCTTTACCTCATAAAGATATGCTATCTCAGGACAAGGGAGTTTTATCAGGACAATGTGAAATTGCGCTTTTATGAATGAACTGGACTCCTGGAAAATGGCAAAAACATTATTATAACTGGAAAAACTGATAAATGGAACATTCACAACATTTGATATCAAGTTTATCAGGTTTGGCTAAGCAGCTTCGAAAACGCATGTAGAATCGCTCGGCAAGCCTTTTGATTCTACAAGCATTCTTGAAGCCTTGCCTGATAAACTTGATATCAAAAGACACAAACCTTGTATTCTCTATTTATGATGCTTTGAAAACCTGAGCTCTGATCATTGACCACTGAGACACATTAGTCGTATTTGACTGCCAAGTTTCTGCGAAATTTTCTGAAAAAGTGTGATATCTTCTGGTTTTGTTTGTTTGTTTTGAGGTTTAACGTCCCCGCCAACACTATTTAGGTCATTTTGGAGACGTTGCTTCCAATTTTGTGGGACTTTTATCCGACATTGAGATGAAATGACATCTCAATCCCTGCCGCCCAATGAAACCAATAGGGTTTATAAGCATGGACGGGCTGACTCGCAGCAGTTTTCCTGGGCAGGCTTAGACCTTGTAAGCAGATTACCAGTACTAATGTGCGGTCAGTATCAGCTCTGCATGGAAGCATCGTGCAGCCCAATCTATTTCTCCAAGCCCCGATGTGGGGGGGGGGGGGGATATCTTCTGGTACTACAAAGTCACATGGTCAATCAAGTTTGGTCCAATCAAGAAATTGTGAAGCACAACTCACCTCAATGGAAACACCAAACTTCTTTGCATAACAATCGCTTAACCCATTGTATACCAGTGGACTCTTCCACTGCTATACATTGGACAAGTCCATTTGTCATATAAGGGGTATCAGGCCTTTTTTTTGTTTTTATTCTATTCTGATGGAAAATTCTGTCAGTGAATAGTGCAGGCCCTGATCAGATGCCACGTTCTGCAGCATCTGATCTGGGCCTGCACTGTTTGCCAAGGTACTCCTTTACAGGTTCCCTGCATGGAATGGGTTAAAAGCGTGCAAAAAAACAAGAATTCCGCCGAAGGCTATGTCGCGCCTGTGTGGGCGCAAAGTCATCGAACCATGATTTGTAGGTCAAGGTCAAACATAGATGCTTGCACAAAAGATTCCATTCTCAAATACAAGATTGTACTTAGTATCATTAATGAAGCTCTAATAATTCTTGAGAAATGAACTTAACCATTAGGGTGAATGCCAGGGTGGTCGCAATATTTTACAAAGTCAGTGAACCATGAAATTTAGGTCAAGGTCAAATATGGATGCTTGCATTTAAGTTGCCATCCCCAGATTCAAGTTTGCACCAAATATCATTAATGAAGCTCTTATAAATCTTGAGAAATAAACTTGATCATTAGGTTGAACGCTAGGGTGGTCGCAACATTTTACAAAGTCAGTGAACCATGGAATATAGGTCAAGGTTAAATATGGATGCCTGCATTTAAGTTACCATCCCCAGATACAAGTTTGTACCAAGTATCATTAATAAAGCTCTTATAGTTCTTGAGAAATAAACTCGACCATTAGGGTGAACGCCAGGGTGGTCGCAATATTTTACAAAGTAAGTGAACCATGAAATGTAGGTCAAGGTCAAATATGGATGCTTGCATGTAAGCTGTCATCCCCAGATACAAGTTTGTACCAAGTATCATTAATGAAGCTCTTATAGTTCTTGAGAAATAAACTTGAACCTGAGGGTGAACGCTAGGGTGGTCGCAATATTTTACAAAGTCAGTGAACCATGAAATGTAGGTCAAGGTCAAATATGGATGCTTGCATGTAAGCTGTCATCCCCAGATAAAAGTTTGTACTAAGTATCATTAATGAAGCTCTTATAGTTCTTGAGAAATAAACTTGAACCTGAGGGTGAACGCTAGGGTGGTCACAATATTTTACAAAGTCATTGAACCATGAAATGTAGGTCAAGGTCAAATATGGATGCTTGCATGTAAGCTGTCATCCCCAGATACAAGTTTGTACTAAGTATCATTAATGAAGCTCTTATAGTTCTTGAGAAATAAACTTGAACCTCAGGGTGAACGCTAGGGTGGTCGCAAATGTTGACGCCTTGACAAACGGACGGACGGAAAACCGGGCGCCTATATCGCGCCATGCTAATAGCAGGCGCGACAAAAATGATTGAACTATGTGACAGGCAATAATTACAAATTGGTTGGTTGATTTGAGGTTTAACATCCCCGTCAATACTGTGTAGGTCATTTTGGAGACATTGCTTCCAATTTTGTGAGACTTTTACCCGACATCGAGATGAAAAGACACCTCAAGCCCTATGCCCTAATGAAACCAATAGTGTTTATAAGCATGGACGATCAGACTCGCACCGCTTTGGCTGGGCAGGCTTAGATCTTCTTAGCGGTTTAGTAGTACCCTTGTGCGGTCAGTTTCAGCTCTGCGTGGAAGCATCATGCAGCCCATCTATTTCTTCAAGCCCCGACGGGCGGGGGCCAGCTATCTGACACAAAAGGAAAAGACGGGTGCATATAAAGCAAGCCTAAACACTTTCAATTAACTGTGTTACCTTGGTCATAGAACCGTATCTGCCTTTAAACCTTTTCTTCCATGACGTCCCTGTCTGGGTCTGTATCTCCTGAAAAATATACAACAAAAATTAATCTCTTAATCACAAATTGGGGCCAGTTGTTCAAAACTAACAATGTCATTAGTTAACGAATCGTTAAATCTCTGGGGCCAGTTGTTCAAAGCCTCGTTAGCTTAATGAGCTCATTGGTGGTCATATTGTTAACTGTTCTAGCAAGTTTAATATTTAAAGTTTTGGTATTTTTGCTGAAAAAATGTGAGCAGCTTTTGCATTTGCAAAAGCTGCTCACATTTTTCAGCAAAAATATAAGCATATTTGCCATAATAAATGATCAAAGTTATAACGATATAACTATGTCGTTAGTTTTGAACAACTGGACCCTGATCATTTAATATGGCAAATTTACTAATATTTTTGCTGAAAAAAAAATGTGTGTAGCTTTTGCATATCTACTCTACTACTCACATTTTTTCAGCAAAAAATTCCACTAACGAGCTCATTAAGCTAACGATGCTTTGAATAACTGGTCCATGAAGTTGTGACCCGCTAGGCAGAGTCTGGTTCTGAGTTTATAATACGTCTTTCACACCAACTTTTTGGTATTTTAAAATTTGTGAGCAGAACAATTAATATTTTCTGCTGTCATAATTGACCAGGCAAACTGCCTCATTTCAGTAGTATTGCCATAATTATGAATATTACAAATTGCATACTGAACCAAACTGGGCATGAAATGAGGGACTTTTTTTGTGAAGTGTCATATAAACTTAATTTCTTTTTTAAGTCTGTTACTAACCATTATGTAATTTATCAGACTTTTTCACAAGAGTTAATATGAAAAATTGTGACTTGAGAATCACCCTGCCTCAAGACTTAGATAGGGCATTCGCCTGATTGATCCTATCAAGTGACATTTCCTTGCTTTTCTCCCTAGATAAGATATACTTCTCCAGCTGGACTGGAGAATAATAATGTTCAAAAACCTAGACAGGGCACTCTACTGATTCTATCAAGTTACATTGTTTTATCTTTCTCCACAGAATACTTCTCCAGCTGAACTGGAGAATCATACTCATCAAAGGCCAGACAGGGCACTCATCTTACTGATTCTATGATGTGACATTCTTTTATCTTTCTCCCTAGATAAGATATACAGTAAAATTCCGCTATTAAGACCACCTGCTTTAAAAAACTTATTTAGAAGGGTGCAGTTATTCTTTATTCAAGTTTTTTTACACAATGTCTTCTGGTCAGGGACCACCTTTGGGACTGTTCAAAAGTGGTCTTAAAGACCACTTTTGACCAGTCCCAAAGGTGGTCTTAATATAGGAATTTTACTGTACTTCTTCAGATGGACTGGAGAATCACACTGTTCAAAGATCTAGAGAGGGCAGTCACTTTACTGGTGTTATCCAGTAATATTACTATTCCTTTCTCCCTAGACAAGATATATTCTGCCAGCTCCACTTGAGAAGAACCGGCCCCGATAGCTCAGTTGGTAGAGTGTCCGCTTCGGGGAACGGGAGGTCACGGGTTCGATCCCGGGGTGGGACATACCAAAGTCGTTAAAAATGGTACTAGCTGCTCCTCGCTTGGCACTCAGATTTACGGGGTAGAGCTAGGACCGGTCGACCCAGTGTCAGGATAATGTGACTGCGTGTGGTATCATGTTATGTGTCTGGGACATGATACTTCAGTGAGACAGCACTGTCAAAGTGAGCATTGAGCTCCCTATCACAACCAGACACCGTCGTGATATGACTGAAAAATTGTTGAAAGGGACGTTAAACCCGAATTCACTCACACTCACTCCACTTGAGAAGCACACTTTGCCAAGACCAACCTTAACAATTCTTTGAAGTGACATTCCTATATTTTTCTTCCTAGATAAGATATAGAGAAGACCTCGATAGGTCACTCACTTTAATGATTCTATCAAGTGATACTCTTTTGTATTTCTCCCTATGAAAGATAAACTCGTACAGTAGAATTCCGCCATTAAGACCAGCTAAAATTAAGATGAATTCTGCCTTTAAAAGCATATTAAAATGATTTCAGCTGTTCTTTCTTTGTGTTTTTTTACACCCAAAGTTCTTAAGAGTAGGACCATCTTTGGTCCTGTTCAAAAGTGGTCTTAAAGTCCACTTTTGAACAGTCCCAAAAGTGGTTTAAATATAGGAATTTTGCTGTATTCCATCAGCTGGACCAGAGAATCACACTGTTAAAAGACCTAGACAGGGCACTCACACTGATTCTATCAGGTGACATTTTTTTATCTTTCACTCTAGATAAGTCCAGCTGGACTGGAGAATAAATCTATCAAGTGACACTCCTTTTTCTCCCTAGGTAAATATATTCAACCTGCTGGACTAGAGAATCACACAATTCACAGATCTAGATAGGGCACTCACCTAACTGATTTTGTGGCATTCCCTTATCTTTCTCCCTGGATAAGGTATACTCCACTAGCTGGAGTAGAGATGAAGAATCATACTATCCAAAGATCTAGACTGGGTACTCACTTTACTGATTTTGTCAAGTGTCATTCCCTTATCTTTCTCCCTAGATAAGATACACAGAGTACTCACTTTACTGATTTTGTCAAGCATCATTCCCTTATCTTTCTCTCTAGATGAGATATACAGAGTACTCACTTTACTGATTTTGTCAAGTGTCATTCCCTTATCATTCTCCCTAGATAACATATAGAGAGTACTCACTTTACTGATTTTGTCAAGTATCATTCCTTTATCTTCCTCCCAAGATAATATATAGAGTACTCACTTTACTGATTTTGTCAAGTGTCATTCCCTTATCTTTCTCTCTAGATAAGATATACAGAGTACTCTTTTTACTGATTTTGTCAAGTGTCATTCCCTTATCATTATCCCTAGATAACATATACAGAGTACTCACTTTTACTGATTTTGTCAAGTGTCATTCCTTTATCTTTCTCCCTAGATAAGATATACAGAGTACTCACTTTACTGATTTTGTCAAGTGTCGTTTCTTTATCTTTCTCCCTAGATAATATATACAGAGTACTCACTTTTCTGATTTTGTCAAGTGTCTTTCCCTTTTATTTCTCCCCAGGATAAGATATAGAGTACCAATTTTACTGATTTTGTCAAGTGTCATTCCCTTATCTTTCTCCCTAGATAAGATATACATAGTACTCACTTTACTGATTTTTTCAAGTGTCATTCCCTTATCTTTCTCCCTAGATAAGATATACAGAGTACTCACTTCACTGATTTTGTCAAGTGTCATTTCTTTATCTTTCTCCCTTGGTAAAAGACATACAGAGTACTCACTTTACTGATTTTGTCAAGCATCATTCCATTATCTTTCTCCCTAGATAAGATATACAGAGTGCTCACTTTACTGATTTTGTCAAGTGTCATTCCCTTATCATTCTCCCTAGATAACATATACAGTGTACTCACTTTACTGATTTTGTCAAGTGTCATTCCTTTATCTTTCTCTCTAGATAATATATACAGAGTACCCACTTAACTGATTTTGACAAGTGTCTTTCCCTTATCTTTCTCCCTAGATAAGATATACATAGTACACACTTTACTGATATTGTCAAGTGTCATTCCTTTATCTCTCTCTCTAGATAAGATATACAGAGTACCCACTTTACTGATTTTGTGAAGTGTTATTCCCTTATCTTTCTCCCTGGGTAAAAGATATACAGAGTACTCACTTTACTGTTTTCATCAAGTGTCATTCCCTTATCTTTCTCCCTAGATAAGAGTACAGAGTACTCTCTTTACTGATTCTTTTCAAGTGTCATTCCCTTATCTTTCTCCCTAGATAAGATATTCAAAGTATTCACTTTACTGATTTTTTCAAGTGTCATTCCCTTATCTTTCTCCCTAGATAAGATATACAGAGTACTCACTTTACTGATTTTGTCTAGTGTCATTCCCTTATCTTTCTCTCTAGATAAGATATACAAAGTACTCACTTTACTGATTTTGTTCTGTGTCATTCCTTTATCTTTATCCCTATATAAGATATTCAGAGTATTCACTTTACTGATTTTTTAAAGTGTCATTCCCTTATCTTTCTCCCTAGATAAGACATACAGAGTACTCACTTCACTGATTTTGTCAAGTGTCATTCCTTTATCTTTCTCCCTTGGTAAAAGACATACAGAGTACTCACTTTACTGATTTTGTCAAGCATCATTCCATTATCTTTCTCCCTAGATAAGATATACAGAGTGCTCACTTTACTGATTTTGTCAAGTGTCATTCCCTTATCATTCTCCCTAGATAACATATACAGTGTACTCACTTTACTGATTTTGTCAAGTGTCATTCCTTTATCTTTCTCTCTACATAATATGTACAGAGTACCCACTTAACTGATTTTGACAAGTGTCATTCCTTTATCTTTCTCCCTAGATAATATATACAGAGTACTCACTTTACTGATTTTGTCAAGTGTCTTTCCCTTATCTTTCTCCCTAGATAAGATATACATAGTACACACTTTACTGATATTGTCAAGTGTCATTCCTTTATCTCTCTCTCTAGATAAGATATACAGAGTACCCACTTTACTGATTTTGTGAAGTGTTATTCCCTTATCTTTCTCCCTGGGTAAAAGATATACAGAGTACTCACTTTACTATTTTCATCAAGTGTCATTCCCTTATCTTTCTCCCTAGATAAGAGTACAGAGTACTCTCTTTACTGATTCTTTTCAAGTGTCATTCCCTTATCTTTCTCCCTAGATAAGATATTCAAAGTATTCACTTTACTGATTTTTTCAAGTGTCATTCCCTTATCTTTCTCCCTAGATAAGATATACAGAGTACTCACTTTACTGATTTTGTCCAGTGTCATTCCCTTATCTTTCTCTCTAGATAAGATATACAGAGTACTCACTTTACTGATTTTGTTCTGTGTCATTCCTTTATCTTTATCCCTAGATAAGATATTCAGAGTATTCACTTTACTGATTTTTTAAAGTGTCATTCCCTTATCTTTCTCCCTAGATAAATCATACAGAGTACTCACTTTACTGTTTTTATCAAGTGTCATTCCCTTATCTTTCTCTCTAGATAAGATATACAGAGTACTCACTTTACTTATTTTGTCACGCGTCATTCCCTTATCTTTCTCCCTAGATAAGATATACAGAGTACTCACTTTACTGATTTTGTCCAGTGTCGTTCCCTTATCTTTCTCCCTAGATATACAGAGAGCTCATTTTACTGATTTTGTCCAGTGTCATTCCCTTATCTTTCTCCCTAGATAAGATATACAGATTACTCACTTTACTGATTTTGTCCAGTGTCATTCCCTTATCTTTCTCCCTAGATAAGATATACTCTACTAGCTGTACAGGAGAGTCACACTTTAGCACATCAAAACTGTCTTTTGATAAGTTCTTTGATATCACAATTTCTTCATCTTCCTGAAATGAAATTAGCAACACGATGAGACACCCTTCATGAAGCTAAATCCTAACAACCAGTGAGCTTATAACCACTATAGATGAAAATGGTTAGTTGACAACAAATTTTAACCCTTAAGATGCTGAGTAAAAAATACATATGAAAATGTCGTCTGCTTATGTTGTCTGCTGATTTTCATGAATCTTTTTAAAAATATTTTTGCATACAGGCAAACATTGTGGACCCAGATAAGACTGCTCCTAGAGGAGCAGTATGATCTGGGTCCACACTGTTTGCAAAAATGACTCTTAAAGTAACCGGTAGATGACAAAGCAGATGACATTTGTGGTGATTAGCATTTTATGGGCTACCTTATTCCTCCCATTTAGCACCCCTGCTCCTATAAGTGCCCGCTCACTGTTTTTCCAAGAACAAAATAATAAGCACCCCTTCTGCTGTCAGAGGAAAAAATATTTTGGCTGACCTAAATTAAGGATTTCAGCCTTTCAATCATCCCCATATCTGCTGTAAATCATAAAAAAAAATATTTTGACTGACCTAAATTAAGGATTTCAGCCTTTCAATCATCCCCGTATCTGCTGTAAATCATACAAAGTCTTTCTAAACCTGGGCGGTCTGTGCTGATCACTTGGTACCTTTCATAATATTCCACCATATTCTAATGGAAAACTACCGCTAGTAATGGATTTTAAACTCTCTGTTCTGGTAAGATTTTTGTCCATTATAAGCGCTTCCTCTTTTTCCAATTTTTTAAGTGCCTGGAGCGTTAAATGGGAAGACTATGGTAACAGTTGATTTGTTTGTTTGATTTGAGGTTTAACCTCCCCGTCAACACTGTAAAGGTCATTTTGGAGATGTTGCTTCCAATTTTGTGGGACTTTTACCCGACATAGAGATGAAATGACATCTCAAGCCCTGTCGCCCAATGAAACCAATAGGGTTTATTAGCATGGATGGTTCCTGGACAGGCTTAGATCCTCTAAGCGGTTTACCAGTACTAGTGTGCGGGCCGGATTCAGCTCTGCGTGGATGCATCATGCAGCCCATATATTTCTACAAGCCCCTACGGGCGGGGGCAGATGGTAACAGTTGAATCAGACTGTTTAATATATTGCCTGGTCTGAGTCTGAATTTGTGATCCATGAATTTGTATTTAACCTTTCAACCGAGCAGATTGATAAAGGTACCGATTCAAACAGTGAAGATAAGGATGGGACAACTCATCATGATTTATTATAGTATCTATTAACTCTTATCATGCTGTTCATGACAACTCGTATCTTTGGAAACAATGTAGATCCAGATCAGATGGCTTCTGAAGAAGCCATAGGATCAGGATCTACACTGTTTGACATTAAGTTTATGAATTTGTAGAAATAAATTACATCAAGTAATCTGATTGGTTCAAAGTCAGAGATGGGTGTGGCTAAAATGAATATTCAGCAAGAGAAGGGTTAAATGAGTTGAGGAAAAGGGACAAAAAGGGTTAACAAAACTCCAAAACAAGTCAATAGGATAAAAACTGTTTTTGATACTTACTGGAGCTACCCATGTTCCCAGCTGGTCAATATCTCTGATATAAGCATGATAATGGCCACCATGAGCCCCTCCCCCATGTATCACTATGGAGAATAACTCATACTCTAGGCTTTCTCCTTCACTGGGCTGCAAATAAGTAGATATTAAAATTTCCTAATTGTTAGATGATTAAAAAAAATAAATGTATAAATATTTAACCCATTGTATACAAGTGGACTCTTCCATTGTTATATGTTGGATAAGTCCATTTATCATGTCAGGTGTGTCAGGCCAATGTTTTTGTTCTTATTCTATTTTTGATGAAAAATTCTGTTAGCAAATAGTGCAGGCCCTGATCAGATGCCGCAGTCTGGGGCATCTGATCTGGGCCTGCACTGTTTGCCAAGGTACTCCTTTAGGGGTTTCCCGCATACATTGGGTTAAATCACTAATTTTACTATATTTTTCTATGCAATAATGAAATACAGTTGTGCTATGTTCATGTCAAAAGAAAACAACTCTAACTGTAACAAGTACCTTTATGCTAAACTTTTGAAGAGAATTAAAAACAAAAAATTCCATGATGTTTTGCTTATATTATCTAAACAAGAGCACCGCATGCGGGTTCCAACGCTCGGCTGCAAAAATTCTTAGTTGAAAAAGGGGCATAACTGTGCCAAAAATATTTGGAGGGTTACCTCACCTATTGGTATGAGTTGCCCTTTTCTTAATGAACAACTAGTCCGAGGTTCAAGTAAATATGTTCAGTAAGAGGGATCATGAAGTGTATAGATTGTATAGAAAAATGATAGTTATATTGGCGGGATTCCTTTAAACAATGGTGGAAGACAGGGCGAATCTGAAGGAATCAATAGCAATCTTGTCGACTTTTAATGTTAGAATCGAAATAGATCAGCTCTAGTGCGTGATTTATTTAGTGATATATCAGTTGTAAGTAGACAAATCACTCGCCCTACTCGCTCATGATTTGGTCTACATTACAATTTAGCTCCAAATGGTAATATATCATTCAATAAATCACTGCTACAGCTGATCTATTTCTTAAACAAAATATATAAGATAGACACAAAATTAACAATTTATGGTAATTTTTCTATATAATCTATGCATTTTAGGATTCATCTTTAAGCTGTGTCATATCCAAAATCCTATTATGCTGAACAACGTTATGAAGAGGATGGGATGTAATTCAGTATGCAGCCACATATGATCTAGCAACCGGCTCAGCATTAATAGATGACAACACCGAAATTAAAAATACTGTAGCTACGTATAACAACTGAACTGTGACTTAGAAATCAGTTCTGCATAAATGAGCCGAGAAAGTGGGAAGAAGATAACAGGAGTCTACTGTACTTACATGATCACAATACGGCTTCATGTCTATCACATATGGAAACGTAAACTTTCCTGTCTCCTGCAAATCATAAAGAAGAATGGGTAACAATTCAAGGACCCTCAGGGGTATAAAATGCCATTCACCTATTTGCTGTTGTGATTAAAATCCAGGCAAGGTGAGTAAAGTTTTAAAGTATTCCTTTACTATCTCATTCATCATCATCATCATCATCATCATCATCATCATCCAGATTTTTTATCAATGTGCATGTTCTTTTATTTAGTCACCTAAAATAGTAATTAAGGGGAATGGATACACCTTCAGGGGAGGCAATTCCTGCAAATGTAATTTTGTCTCCCATGTCAATAGGGGTTAACTCTTAAAAGAAGGAATTTGCTCCGGGAGCAAATTTTTACCTTTAAGGGTAGACCCCATTTTCGGCAACAGGGCTTATAGAAAAGCGAACAGGAAGTCCTAATAGTTTTCCTTCTGAAAATGGCGGAAAAAACTGCCATGTGTTCCCATTCCCTTTAAGCATGACAGTTATAACATTATAAAAGTTTTTGATATCACATTTACATAACGAAATGGCATATCATCTATTAGTGCATATCACAAATAAAACACATTTTTTTCATTGGCTAGAAACGCATCATGTGCAAGTCGCCCAATGAAACCAATATGGTTTATAAGCATGGATGGTCACTGGCACTGTTTTGCCTGGGTAGGCTCAGCTCCTCTAAGCAGTTTACCAGTACTCATGTGCAGTCAGTTTTAGCTCTGCGTGGCAGCATCATGCAGCCCATCTATTTCTTCAAGCCCCAATTGGCAAGGGCCACTGTGTGGATATGTCACGGTTGTTCGAATAACATAGTTTCCACTTTGGATCCAAACAACAGTGTTATAAAAGTGTTCAATTATTCAACACAAATGAACAAACTAACAACATAAGCTTTATAATAACGTATGTTACAGACATTATATGAGCCCCGCCAAACGAATTTGTGTCTTCGAGCATTCCGTCATGACAAATTTTAACTGCGCATGCCCAGCCATTCAGAGGGGCCAGGGATATGGCTTTCTGTCTGAAGGTTCCTCTTGATTCACTGCTTGTATGAGCGAGCAGCGAAGGTTCTGGCGAGACTGCGCGGATGCGCAGGCTCGCCTGAACCTTCGCTGCTCGCATAGCGATAAGTACCAAAATCGCTTGACGGGGCCCATATCATGTAGAAATGTCGGGGAATGTAATCCTTGCCAACATAATGTTTACTGTAGGAGCTATAACATACTTTAATTCATAAAGCACAAATAAAGATGTTCATAGATATTTTTTTTATTTGTTTGCAGTGGAGTTTATTGCCCCAGTCAACATTATTTAGGTTACACGGAGCCTGTAAGGTTTACCTAATCACACTTTTCCTGGGCAGCTAATGCATAAGCAGTCAACCAGTACAGTGCACAATCTTCTGTCGCGGTTTATTTTTGTTATGGTTTGTCTTTGTGTGTTTGTGTCGCTTATATTATTTTATTTAGGATAGCCTATTGGCCATTTTGTGGGAAAGTAACTGTCCTTTTGGCTTTCCGCTATTGATGTTTCCATAGGGTATGCTGTTTCATGATTGCATTTCTTTCCCTTTGGTGTCTCTGATGGGCCTCTACTTCTATTTTACCAGAAACTGACAACTGCCCTTCTTGAACCAGTGGAAGGGAGAGAATGATTGTAGAAAAGATTTCATGATCAGTTTGCACGATATGCATAAAACACAGAAAATGATCATACAACAAAAAACTTTCATTTGTGGTCATTTTGTAAGAAATTTATGGGACTAGCCAAAGGCTTGTTTTGCAAATTTCACATGAAATGTCCATTCACAATTGTAAGTTCCATTGTCATTTTGTAAGAAATTTATGGGACTCGCCAAAGGGTTGTTTTGCAAATTTCACATGAAATGTCCACTCTTATAAAATCCTCTAACAGTAGTTCATACCTTGTATCTTTCCAATCTCTGGTAATTGAAGCTAAACCTCAGCAAAGACAGGGTTAGAATGGACGGAAGACAACGAATCTTTGCACCCTGAAGGAGAAAAATCTCTGCTTGAACAATCTGTTCAATGGCTGTTTCTCAAATGAGCCAACGCACAACAAAATCTACAAGTTTTGAGCGACCAGCGAAGACTCAGATCAGCCTGCACATCTGCGCAGTCTGATCAGAGCCTTCACCGATCGCATGGGCCTTCTATAGCCCTCGAGCTACCCAAAGGGTGATAAGCTTAAACACTTGCCATACTGTGAGGATATACAGGTGGATCTGAGTCTGCTGTTGGAATATGATGTTATTAATCAAGTAATTTCGTATTGGCCCAGTTACAGGTCCGAGGTCTGCTGTATTGGCACGAGGCCGAAGGCCAAGCCAATACAGCTGACCGAGGACCTGTAACTGGGCCAATACGAAATTACTTGATTAATGACAATTTTATTAATTGACGCAATTAAAAACATGATTTATGATTTTTGAATATTGGTTGACCTGGTGTAATATAGGATAATCAATTAATAACAGGTCTTATTGTAGGTTTTGTCGTACGCTGGCTCAAATACTATTACGCAAAAACCTCTTTATAACACCTTTATTTGTTTGTTTATATAGAGGATCTTACATGAGTGTTCATGTATTATTGAATTTATTGAACAAGTTGAGGAAAAGGTATAACATTTGAGGCTTTGCCGAGCAATTTATGCCTTTCCCTCAATGAGTTTAATGAATTTAATAATACATGAGCGTGAAAGTAAGATTCTATTTATCATATGGCATTTAAAATGTATTTTATTCACAACTGTTTTACAAAAATTTCAATCCGCCGTTAGTAAAGGTGTTGTCGTTAAGGACGTAGTACATGTAACATTATAAGGCGTATCTAATTAATTTGCATATTTAATCCACCAGTGGATTACCAAATTTAATACATGACCTTATTACATTCTCAGACGTGATGTCATGATAATAGGAGTTTCTTTCTTTCTTTCTTCCGGTTTCACCTTAACCCCAGGAGCTATTGAGCTGGTCAGTTTACTTGGGCAGGCTTATTCAAAAGCAGTTAAGTACAGTGCCTATTCTTTTGCCAGAAACTGCCCTTCTAGAATCAGTGGAGAGGAAAGAATGACCTGTTCATGATAACATGATTTTGAATATAACACAGTTAAAAAATAGATCCCAAAATATATAGATTAAATAGAAAATGCCCATAAAAGGTCATTTTTTTAAATAAACTATACATTTTTGCTTGGATATAACATGGTTGTTTAGTTTATACTAATTTATTTTAGTTCGATTGCGATGAAAGCTTTTTAAGCTTATTGAATCGCAGTCGAACACTCATTCCGGGTGTTTTCACGCGCGCGAGAGAGAGAGGCAGTGGCTTTTACACCACTGCTACCCATTTACACCTGGGTGGAGTGGGGCAGTGTCATTACGTGACTTGCCCAAGGACACACCTCGATACCGGTGGCGGATTCGAACGCACAACCTCTCGATCATGAGTCGAACGCGCTAACCACTGCGCTATCGAGGCTGACAATGGCTGACATGGTTGTTTAACTAACAGAGGTTCTGCTTTGGACCCCATTAATAGTATTATAAAGAGGCTGTGATCTGTCTAGTTGCATAATTAGGTCCTGATCACTAAACGGTCTCTATGTGTTCCCAAATACACCACAACCTCATTATAACATCATTCATCATAACACAGTTTTGGATATAACACGGTTTCAAGATGGATCCCGAAAATGTAAATGGTCATTTTTCTATATAATCTATACATTTTGTTTGGATGTAACACAGTTGTTCAACTAACAGTGTTTATGCTTTGGACCCAATGAGTTTTAAGAGGTTGTGGTGTACTTAGGTGAATATGGTATCTTTAGCTAGAGAGATATTAATCAGCTCAAACTGGATTAAAGTTTCACCGAAGCCATGAGATGAACATAAAAACTTTTGAGTTAGCACATAATAAAAGCCTATAGTAAGACCAGTATGGCCAAAGAAGACTCAGTTCAGCCTGCACATCCACATGCCGGTAGTCTGATTAGACTCTTCACTGATAACACAATCTTCAGTCTTTAAGCAAATCCTGTCATACTAGAACGGTTACAGGCTGATCTGAGTATTTCTTGGTCTCACAGATCTTATTATAGGTTTTGACATATCTGGCTCATTTTTTAACCTGGAAGTCGCAAAGAAAAGCTGCATCTGAAAAATGTCTATGTCTTCTGCTTCATATTACGGTCAACTTTTCAAACCTATTTTTGCATAGAGGCAAACAGTGTGGACCATGATTAGACTGCTCTTAGAGCAGCAGCCTCATCTGGACCCACACTGTTAGCTAGAATGACTTTTAAAGTAACCAGCAGACAAAAAAGTAGATGACAATTATTGTAACTGACATCAATTGATTCTTTTTTTATAGTTGCCTCCCTTTAGAAATGCATACAGAATCTTTTCATGCATTTCCAATCATCTTAAGATATTATAAAATTACCTTTCTAGCATCCACCAATTTATCACATTTACCACAGTGGTACTGGTTTTTACCCTCCATCATCTCAAACTCCAGGTAGGAGGCCTTAAGACTGTCTTCTACACCATCACTGCCAGCCACTGACAGGGGAATATCTAGGAACTCTTCCTGTTGAAGGTAACTGACAGATTATATAACTGCACACTTTCAACAGTAAGACTTTGTTACAAATCATATAAAACTTCAGCTTATAGACATTGACTCTTGTCCTACTGAATAGGATATGCTCTACCTTTACACACAAAGTTAAATCCAATCACAGTGAGAAGCCATCTTGCCTTGATTTTCACTGTTTGTCATTCATCAATGATAACAAGTCTGTGAATGAAGACCCCTTTAAACCCCACATTATAACAATCTTGGTAGAAATCCACAAGACGAGGCTTCATACCAAATATCAAAGACCTTGGCCTTCTGCTTTCAGACAGGAAGATTTTCAAAGGTTTTCATTGCCTTGACTTCAATTTCCTAAGGCTATAATTTGAACAATTTTGATGGAGGTCCACTAGATGAAGCTTCACACCAAATATCAAAGACATGGGCCTTGCAGTTTAGAGTAGAAGATTTTTTCAAATTTCCCTATATAAGTCAATGTAAAACTGAAGGGCCCCTGGGCACGGGAATTTTTGGCCCAAGGGCTATGATTTGAACAATCTTGGTAGAGGTCCACTAGACCAAATATCAAAGACCTGGGCCATGCGGTTTCTGAGAGGAAGATTTTTAAAGATTTTCCCTGTAAAAGCCAATGTAAAACCAAAGGGCCCGCAGGTGGGGGCATATTTTGCCCAAGGCCTATAATTTGAACAATCTTGATAGAGGTCCACTAGATGAAGCTTCACACCAAATATCAAATAACTGGGCCTTGGGGTTTCAGAGAAGAAGATTTTTAAAGATTTTCCCTATAAAAGTCTATGTATAACCACAGGGCCACGGAGCTGGGTCATTTTTGGTCCAAGGGCTATAATTTGATCAATCTTGGTAGATGTTCTCTAGATGAAGCTTCACACTAAATATCAAAGACCTGGGCCTTGTGGTTTCAGAGAAGAAGATTTTTAAATATTTCCCCTATATAAGCCTATGAAAATCCATAGGGCCCCGGGACGGGGGCATTTTTGGCACTAGGGCTATAATTTGAACAATCTTGATAGAGGTCCACTAGATGAAGCTTCACACCAAACATCAAAGACCTGGGCCTTGCCGTTTCAGAGAAGAAGATTTTTAAAGATTTTCCCTATATAAGCCTATGTAAAATCAAAGGGCCCTGGGGCGGAGGCATTTTTGGCCCCAGGGCTATAATTTGAATAATCTTGGTAGAGGTCCACTAGGTGAAGCTTCATACCAAATATCAAAAACCTGGGCCATGCAGTTTCAGAGAAGAAGATTTTTAAGTTTTCAGTAAAAAAATCTATTTTTAGTTCCTGTGACCTAGATGTGCAACAGACCGGAACCATTTGAACAACTTTGAAAGGGGACCACCTAACTATCTCCTGTGAAGTTTGGTCAAAATCCGATCAGTGGTTAAGGAGAAGATGTCGTTTGAAGAAAAAGTTTACGCACGCACAGACGAATGCACAATGAACAAAAAGTGATCCCAAAAGCTCACCTCGTGACAGGTGAGCTAAAAAGAAAAGTGGGGTTAATGAGGGTATACATATCTGCTTAATTTTTTATCAATAACATTGATTGTGGGTACTCGTTAGAACCGCCTCACTGAAGCGGTTCTAACGAGCACCCACAATCTATGTTGAAAGATAATAGGTTACAATTTTTCCCTAAAATTTGTCATTTCTGACACCATGTTGGATGCCATTATTTCAATTGGACATGTTTTCCTGAGAGAATTTATGGGAATAAATTACATCATATTACTTGACTGGTTGATAGACAAGCTAGATGGATCCCTGAAAGGCAGAAAATGCACAAACTTCTCTTGAAATGCCCTTGGTGTACACATGTGGAAGCATGCGCAGTAAACAGTATTTTGTTATGTCAATTTTTTTTTCAGGGTAGATCATCATCAATCATCAATGGATTTTTTATTAACGTGCAGGTACAGGGGCAACGTCCACATAAGTAGGGCACCCTTCCAGGTAGCTGGCTTGCTGCACACATGGCAGATCTTACACCAGATCTCAAGGCCTGTCTATCATGAGGATCGATAGCAGAGAGCTTCCATTCTCTGCAATCTCTTTCTGTCAGCTGCTTCCAGGTCATCTTGGGCCTTCCAGGCCCCAACTTTCCACCTACCTGTATGTCACAGGCAGTCTTGACTGCACCGTTGGAGCGTTCCGCATGTCCATACCAGCGCAGCCTTCTCTCTTTCAGGATGAGGTCCAGGTCCTCAATGCTAAGACGCTCAAGTAACTCACTGGACCTGATGGTGACAGTGTCCTGTGGCTTGACATTGCAGATCTGTCTGATCATTGCCCTGTCATTCCTTCGCCCCCGCCCATAGGGGCTTGAAGAAATATATTGGCTGCATGATGCTTCCACGCAGAGCTGAATCCGGCCCGCACACTAGTACTGGTAAACCGCTTGGAGGATCTAAGCCTGTCCAGGAACTGCGGTGCTTGGCGGACCGTCCATGCTAATAAACCCTATTGGTTTCATTGGGCGACAGGGCTTGAGATGTCATTTCATCTCAATGTCGGGTAAAAGTCCCACAAAATGGAAGCAAGGTCTCCAAAATGACCTTTACAGTGTTGACGGGGATATAAACCTCAAATCAAACAAACAAACAAATTGCCCTGTCATTCCGCTGAAGATGCTGGAGGTTTGGCTTTGTCAATGGCCATGTCTCACTGGCATGGAGCATTGCGCTCCGACACAAGAGCTGTACACATAGCCATGTGTCTTGAACGAGAGGTGGCAGGAAGAGAGAACTGGTAGCAACTCCTTGAATTTCTTCCAGGCTGTTATCACACGTGATGTGGTTGAAAGGTCGCAAACACCCTCTGCTGAGAGCATATCCCCTAAGTAGCAAAAGGAAGCTACAACCTCCAACTTGTCGGATCCGACTTGGACTTCCCTCTCTGGTCTGCCATCTATGGGTCATGTAGTTCCTTGGCACTGTGGATTGATAGCAGATAACTTTTGGAACTCCCTGTAGCCTCCTTGTATACCCAGCCCTAACTAAAAACATGTATACTCTTAAGAAAAGAATTTGCTCCTTGGTAGAAAATTCTTTCCTTTTAGCATAGACCATTTTGGACAAGGGAGGCAAATCATTTTTCAAGAGTTGCTTCCCTTCATAGTGTATCCATCCAGCCCTTTACTATTCAACTCCTACATAAAATCCTGGAGTAGACGACAATCTGATTTTTTAAAAATATTTTTCATTGTGATCTAGAGCTGTCAGAAGATCTGACTATAGCCCTGCTGCAGTACTATTACAGGAGAAAGATCCATAGTATCAAAATATTTTGAATTCATGCTTAGTCCTTTACCTGGTACATCACTGTAGGACATGGTAACATGACCTAATTCTGTGACTTGTGGGCCCTTGGCAACTGTCCGGTCATTATATCTTCCTTACTTTAGAGACCAAGTGTGGTATAAGTTTCACTGAGGTAGGATCACAAACATAAAAGTTATTAAACAAACTGTATTTTAATTTTTTGAAAACCTACCAAGGGATATAACTCTGGAAGTTATGGACCATTAGCCCCTATTTCAGTATACACAATACAGCTAGTCATTGTCTATGTTTGTACAAACTTTCAGCTTTCTAGCTTTTATAGTTCCCGAGAAATCAGATACAAAAATTTTCAAGACTGACAAAGAAGCCTCCGTGGTGCAGTGGTTACGCTACTCGCCTTGTAAACCAGGGGTCGCAGGATCGATCCCTGGCTTCTCCAGACTTTCGGATGAGTCTATAAACCGAGGTCCCGTCTCCGTATGACCTTAGCTGTTGGTGGGATGTAAAACTCAAAACACTCACTCAAGACTGACAAAATTTGAAAACCTATCAAGGGACATAACTCAAGGAGTTATGGACCCTTGACCCCTATTCTAGTATACATAATACATCCTGTGATTGTCCAAGTTTATATGAAGTTTCAGTTGTCTAGCTTTCATAGTTCATGAGAAATATGTTACAAAAAATTTCAAGACTGGTAAAAATTGAAACCTGCCAAGGGACATAACTCCCAAGAATTATGTGCCCGTAGTCATTCTTCCGCTATTACCATTCTTCCGCTATTACACCTTACCTACCTTAGAGACCAAGTGTAGTATAAGTTTTATTGAAGTAGGCCCACACACATGAAAGTTGTTAAGCAAAATGCATTTTAAAATTTAAAAACCTATTAAGGGACATTAACTCTAAGAGTTATGGGCCCTTGGTCACTATTCTGCTGCTACAACTTCCTTACCTTAGAGACCATATGTCCTATAACGTTCAATGAAGTAGGACAACAAATATAGAAGTTATTAAACCAAATCCATTTTATTTTTTGCAGTCACAGAATTACGGAAGGTTTTTCAAAGCGGGGCTATAATATGGGTGGACATTACATGTGAATCGTCTGCTCTGCTGGGAAACGTAAGGTGACATTTTGAAAATGCCGTCTGCTAGTCAAAGGGCTAATTAACTTACCTGTCTCTCACTAACGTAACTACACTCTGTGCAACTTATCTGAAAGAATGAACAAAATTTATCAGTCAGCACATTTCCCTGACCCAAAAATGTAACACTGGCAAACAGTGCTGGCCAAGATCAGCCATGGTAACTTTCAGTTTGCAGTGAACAGGTCCTGTGAAGCTGGTCACTCTTTTTCAGGCTTATATATAAGCTGTTAACCAGCACAGTGCACAGTCTTTAGTCAGAAACTGACAACTACCCTTCTCGTACCAGTGGAAGGAGGAGAATGGCCACAGGAAATATTTCATGATCAATCTCCATGACAGAATGTTTCTGGACCTGGCTGAGTTTCTTCTTGTAGGAACTGATAGTCAAATTAATGTATTTTCTTCTGTCTCTCTTCTCCTGATTTAAGATGGACAGTTGACAGTTTCTTGTAATATGCGGAGTCTGATCTGGGCCTGTACTGTTTGCAAAAAGCTTCACCATTTTCTATCCAATTGTATTCGGGAAACCCCTAAAGGGGTAGGGGGTACCTTGGCAAAAAGTGCAGGCCCAGATCAGAAACCACAGAACGCGCATGTGATCAGGGCCTGCACCATTTGTTAACAGAATTTTCTGTCAGCGAAAAAATGGGCCTGACACCCCTTATATGGACTTGTCTAGGATATAGCAATGAAGAGGGCAATAGTATACAATGGGTTAAATGAATTTCTAAAAATAACTCAACCTGAGACCCCTGAATTTCAAAATGGATTCCAGCTATATATACAGAGGAAGATTTGATAATAATGTGTGTCATAGCTAACTTGAAATTTTTAAGCCTTTATTCCGGGCTTCAGTTGTCAACCACAGGTCATGGCAAGATTATTCTATTCAGACAGGGGATTTAACCGAGGGCAATATGACAAGGCGACAGAAATGGGGGCAATGGTGACTCACCAACTGTAGAAAATAAAAGAGGTCATACCTTTGTCAAATGTTATCAGATTTTGCCCATCTGTAACCCCAAACTATTCAGCTGATATAAAAAAATAAACATAGTTACTGGATGCAATTGTCTAGATGAACACATTAAGACCCAAAGGATTCAGCCTATAGAGCTTATAGTACTTTTTGTGTTCTCAACACTAAACGGGACAAATCATACTCATGATGGGACAGGAGAATTAGTGTGACTTGGAAAAGGCATTTTTAACTGTATGGCCGGACAGATTGAACTGCAAAGAAACTGAATTAGTCACAATAGACCTGAGTTTTTCGGGTATGTTCGGTCATCCTGTACTTGAATTCCCGTTACATTTCACCCATATAATGCTTTTTGCAAAATGTGCATGGACTGAAGAGGTTATTTCTCACTAAGATATTGTGTAGCACCAATCTGCCAGGTGGCAGTTCGAGAGTGGTATGTCTCATTTGTTGTTTGGAGGAAGGATGTACCATTTATTTTGCTCTAGTGTGGTTTCTTGCCCTGATTGGCAGAACAGATCACATTTGTTTTTGGTGCAGATTCCTCTGTAAAGAGTGATATTGAGCTGCTGCTTGTTGTCCTGGGAAGGCTCCATATGTATGTAGGAGTGATCTGATGCCAGTTTAGCATCATTGGATTCACTCACTTTGAATCAAATTCACAGGAATCCTCTGAAGAGTCCACATATTGGACGAAACCTAGATCGGGTTGACGCATATCCATGGTAACGGACCACACTGAAGGAAGCGGCTCAGTCTGGGTTATACAGTCACTTCTTACTTCAGCTGATATAAATTGATCAAAATCTGTGAAACTGTGAAAATTAGGCAGAGGAAATGAACGGCTGATGTGCAGATGGGAAGACATATAGACACCTGAACCATATAAAACTAGATCTGCAGTCGATGATATACCATCGTAAATACCCACTTTTTCTATTAATAACACTAATGACTATGTATTAGCCAGCCAAAACTACATGTAAGTTAAAAAAAGTTGCAAAGAACATTCTAACTGATTAGCAAAGTTTCAGAAGTGTAACTCTCATAGTTTAGAAGATATGGCAAAGTCATACTTTTTGACCTTTGACCTTGGAATTATGTTGAGGTCCACCTAAAGTATCCCAATTTATTCTATATTCCAACAGCCATCCAATAACCAAGTTTCAGAAGTGTATCTCCAATAGTTTAGAAGATATGGCAAAGTCATACTTTTTGACCTTTGACCTTGGGGTCGAGGTCACACCAAAAGTAGCCCAACATATTCTATATTCCAAGGGCCATCCAATAAGCAAAGTTTCAGAAGTGTAACTCCAATAGTTAAGGAGATATGGCAAATCATAATTTTTGACCTTTGACCTTGGGGTCATGTTGAGGTCAAGGTCACACCAAAAGTATCCAAATTTATTCTATATTCCAAGGGCCATCCAATAACCAAAGTTTCAGAAGTGCACCTGTAATAGTTTAGAAGATATAGCAAATTCATACTTTTTGACCTTTGACCTTGGGGTCAAGGTCACACCAAAAGTTACCTGACATATTCTATATTCCAAGGACCATCCAATAAGCAAAGTTTCAGAAGTGTAACTGCAATAGTTTAGGGGATATGGCAAATCATAATTTTTTACCTTTGACCTTGGGGTCATGTTGAGGTCAAGGTCACAAAAAAGTTGCCCACTGCCATCTACATTCCATGTACTATCTACATGCAATGTTTCAAAAGTGTAACTTCAGTGGTTGCAGAGGAGATCCAATCACAAGAAACGTGACAGACGGACAGACACTGGAGAGAACTGTGGTACGAAAACAATATACCCGATTTTTCTTAAAAAAAAAGCAGGTATAATAATACCCTGTAACAAAGTAGTGAATGACTGAGTGATTGGTTGTGTTTTATGATGCATCAGCATAAACCATAGCAAAAAGGTGGATTGAGATAGGTGTAGATAAAGAAAAGGTTAGAGTATAATAAATAAAACCTTCCCGAAAGGAAATTGTAATGCTGAAAATCTTAACCCTTAAGATGCCGAGAAAAACTACATCTGAAAATGTCTGCTTATGTCGTCTGCTGAATTTTTTGCAAACATTTTAGAAAAAAATTTCATACAGGCAAACAGTGTGTGCCCAGAGCAGTCTGAACTGGGTCCACACTGTTTGCAAAAATGACTTTGACGTCACAGCAGACAACGACTGTGGTGACTGGCGTCTTATGTGTTAAATATGTGCTACACAGTAGTAGCAGGGCATAAAATCAAGCCAGGTGTATCAGTTCCTTTAACTCTGCAGACATCAACAAAAATCAAGCCAAGTGTATCTGTTCCTTTCACTCTTCAGACACCAACAAAAACTGCACATGAAAATGTTGTCTGTTTATGTCATCTGCTGCATCTACTTGCAAACTTTTTAAAAAGCACACAATGTACTGCTGTAGGAGCAGTCTGATCTGGGCCTACACTGTTTGACTTTAAAAGTAACCAGCAGACAACAGGGCAGAGGACAATTGTTGTGATTGGCATCTAAAGGGTGAAAAAACATGTACACATGTACTCTTCTAGAATGCATACCTTGTTTACAAGTCTTCCATGGTACAGTTTACTGATGATGTCCTTCCCAGAGGTACCCACAAGTGAGCTCTCTATAGCACTGAATAATATTCTGTTCAGTTCCTGTACGTCATGCTGGATAAATTGCTGAAATAGAAACAAATGTGGAGCATTGTAGCTCAGTGGTTAGTGCATTTGCCTTTGATGCTAAAGGCCCCCTGTTCGATTCCCTGCAGTGGCAATAAAATTGCAGTGTCCCAACATGCTCCACTGGCATCATTTGCAGGGATGAATGTCACAAAGTGCACTTTTCTTTGGATTGGGACATTAACTGGAGGCCCCCCTCTGCAGGGAGAACCATCCCCTGTGCAAGTTAACCCTTATCTTGATGTTCACGACAACCCCTATCTTTGCAAACAATGTAGATCCAGATCAGATGGCTTCTGAAGAAGCCATCTGACCAGGATCTACACTGTTTGGCATTCAGTTTATGAATTTGTAGCAATAAATAACATCAAGTAATTTGATTGGTTGACAGACAGAAATAGGTGTGGCTTAAATGAGTATTCAGCAAGATAAGGGTTAAAGACCCCTACCGTAGTTACATGATTACTGTGTAGGCTTTCATCCTGCAAATGTGGAGTGTATGTTATGTTCACCTGCTAATAATGGTCAAATGTGACGGATCACAGTAGAAAGAAAGGAAAGAAACCTATCAACTGAAAAACCGTAAAGCACCAAGCAAAATTTAAGAGCAGATGGCAATTTTATTCCTTAATTTTCTTTCTTGGAAAACTAGATGTCAGTAAGAAGGCTTAATAAATACCCCACAACAGTACAATTCAGAACATCACTTCTTTCTCAAGATATTGAACAATAATGAATTTTTTAGGTCATTCAAGTGCTATAACTCTGCTCAAAATTGATGCAAAAAGCCATGTTACAGCCCTAAGCTTAATCTTGCCAACATAAATTCATATTCTAAATTTGATCAAAATCCATCACTTCTGCCTCAAGATATTGGGTGATAACGTATTTTTGAATCATTCAAGGGCCATATAACTCTGCTGAAAATTTATGCGAAAAGCTGTGTAAAAGTCCCAAGTTATAGCTTGTCAACGTAAATTTACATACCAAATTTGATCAAAATCCATCATTTCATTCTCAAGATATTGACCGTCCATGCTAATAAACCCTATTGGTGTCATTGGGCGACAGGGCTTGAGATGTCATTTCATCTCAATGTCGGGTAAAAGTCCCACAAAATTGGAAGCAACGTCTCCAAAATGACCTTTACAGTGTTGACGGGGACGTTAAACCTCAATTCTAACTAATTGAGCAGAAACAAATTTTCAACATCATACAAGGGTCATAACTCCGCTGAAAATTGAAAAAATACTGTGTAACAATCCCAAGCTAGATCTTGGCAACATAAAAATTTTATCAAAATTCATCAATTCTTTCTCAAGCTATTGAGCAGAATCAAATTTTGACGTCAATTCTGCTGAAAATAGATGCAAAATGCCACATAACAATCCCAAACTAGATCTTGTCAACATAAATTCACATACTAAATACATTTATGATCAAACTTAATTATATGTTTCTTTAAATGCAAGGGCGAGACAATAAAAAAGCCAGCCTAACTTATTTCTGGGTGAGATCAATCTCTTCTATTTCAATGTACAGTCGATCTTCAATAGCTCGAACTCCTTTGGGACCACGAAAATCTATTCGAGATAGGGGTAGTTCGAGCCACTTATAGCTACTTCCAGGAGACATTACAGGGATAATTTCGGGACTTCTTTTCGATGTTCTAAGATATAAATGTTTACTGTGTGTACTCATTAGAATCGCCTCTTTGAGGCGATTCCAATGAGTACACACAGCATACATTTGCAAGCTTAAAGACGGCAATATCCTTAACTTTTCATCACTATTTCTTAACTTAGAGGCATTCCATAGGGACTCAAAAATGGGTTCGACTCAGCCATAATAAACGAGCCATCGGTGTTCGAGCCATCAAAGTTCTACTGTAATTGCCCTCTTAAATAATACACTTGGACCAACACTGTTCCAGTACCATCTGCAGCCAGTGTCCTTGTCTCCGACCCACTCCTCAACTGCCACCACGACTGGAAATGACTTCCACGGATATCCTTTTTTAAGTTTAGGAATAGGAAATAGTCACTAGGAGCCAATTCCTGAGAATAGGTGGTATTAGCTCGTACCCATTCTTCTGAACAGAATTCATTTCAATTTTGCAATCGTGGACTCTTGCATTATCCTGTTGGAGCAGAATCCCTTTGGAGAGTTTACCACGGCATTTTTCATGGATCGCAGTTCTCAGTTGGTCAAGCAAATTTGCATAATACGCACCTGTTATTGTACTTTTCTTTGCTAGAAAGTCCAACATAATAATGCCTTCTGTGTCTCAGAATACAGTTGCCATCACCTTGCCGGCAGAGGGTTGTGTTTGGAACTTCTTTGGCTTCTGAGACCCTGGCCCTACCCACTGGCGACTTTGAGTTTTATTCTCTGGCTCATAATAATGGACACAGGTCTCATCTACAGTCACCAGAAGTGAAAGAAAAACATCTTCCTTTGACCTTCAACAATGCACTGCATACTGATGCTCCGGTTGCCATTTGCTCATTGCTTAGGGATGATTTGGGGACCCAACAGGCTGTTAGCTTGCACATACCCTAGCGATCATGTAAAATTGTTGAAAAGCTACCATGTGAAATGTGTAATGCATTCGCTATTTCTTCCACCTTAATTCACCTATCAGAGTACACCAGATCCCGTACTTTGTTATACATTTCTTCATCGGTGGCATCTGATGGGCATCCAGACCAGGTTTCATCTTCTAAAGATGTTCTATGCATTTGAATTCCCCAATCCAGAATTTAACTTGTGCCTACGATGGTGCAGAAAGATCCATAAACATTGGTCAACTTACAGTGTATTTCCTGACTTGTTTTCCCTTTCAAATACAAGTACCGAATTTACAGCAAGGAACTCAACTTTTGATGAAAAGCTTGCTTTTGCGTTGCTAGCCATGTTTGACATTCAATATCTTATGAGTGAATGACATGATCAGTGTTATTGATAAGCTTTTGCCCGAGGAGTACTGTTACTCCTTCAACCAAAGACATAGGCGTATCCTGTGATTCTTTGGGAGTATCGGTGCTCCTAAATTCAAAACTAGGGTCGTATCTTCATCTGTCATCACAGGATGGCTACTAAGTGCACAAGTTTATAATAATGTGAGACGTAGCCATGGCCATATGTAAAAGACGTTAAACACATTCTATCATCGTAACATACCGATATACATTTTCATGTTAATAAGCTGGCGGACAGCAAAATGAAAAATCACTTTTTCTTCTAAAGAATGTAAATCCAGCCAATGTGGTCGTCTACTTCGCATGTGTTTTTGGAATTTCCCAGACGCCACTGAAGGCTTGTTTTGATCAGACTGTGCAGGCTGGTCGGAGTCTTCAGCCGTCACACTGATCATATTGTCATCAAAACTTTTTCAAACCCATGTTTTGTGTCTGCAGCGACCTTACGCGTTCAACGGCGGGAAATCTCAACGAATTGTAGCAACTGCATGCGATTGGTAAAAGGCGAGAAATTCAGCGCTAAGCAAAAATACAATAAAACGTGCGACAAGTGAAGACTCAGATCAGCAAGCGCATCTGTGAAAGCTAATCAGTCTGTCCCGGTTGCTGTATTTGCGTTCTTTTATGATGCGCTGCCAGTCATTCTGCTTAATGTTCAAAGACGCCGGCGAGACATTTTAGGATGTTAATTAAATCGGCTACTTGATAGATAGCGGTAAATAAGCATGCACTGCATGCTGACCACCTGTGATTCACAATTAGATATGTACCCAAGTAATACAGGTTAATCCCTGCATTGTAACTCAATAAATATAAATTTGGTCAAATGTATACGGAACACGGCGGACAAAAAGATCAGTCTGTGCAGCGGTGGTTCTATCTCAGACTTGCATTGACGACAATGTTGCGAGAAAAAAAATTCGTCGGGATGATAAAAGTATGAAAAATAGAAGTGGAGTCAAAAGTAAACAACCACCATGATGCAATAATCAAAGGCGCCGATATAATCGTGTCGGAAAAAGGCAATAAACAAGGTTTTTAAGCCTCCAGTTAAGAGTTTTCGCCAATGGCCAAAGGACGCGAAAAAAATGAGTCATGGACTCAAATTTTCTTGCATCTGCGGCCTGCGGACGCTAAGTAGAAAGAGCTAGCGCTAACGCTGCCTGGTCGGATATATATATTCGCTGTTACATTAATTATAACTTTCCTAGTCCAGTTGTTGTTGCTTCTGTTTTGTTTTTCCACAAAATACAGAGTAATCCATTTCAACGTGACTTTCTGCGATTTGGGAGAAATAGCCGCCAGAAATTTTTCCTACATTTGATTTTTTTCTTGCGTTTTTTCCGGAGAAACTTTGTCAGGTAGAAGTCAATGTGGTTGCCTAACAATATTCAGGATCGTATTTTTATGCACGCTTGTCATAAAGTTACTGTTCATGCTTCAGGCGTTGTTAATAAAGTTAATAATGCGGGCGGCTTTCCCTTAGATAATAAATACCGTTATGTAATAACGCATCAATAATAGGTTTCCTAATCATGTTGATAGTTGTCATAACTTGAGGCTGATTAAATATAAGCGGATGGTATTCAATATATGATCGTCGAAAGGTAAGGTCGAAGTGTTTCAGCGTAATTAAAAAAATGCCATCATTCATGAATGGATGAATTTCGAATCGTTCTTGAAGATTGAAACAGTTTTTGTTGAAGACTATGATGCGGCGAAAATTACCGCGATTTCGAATGCTTTTTGTCAGGCGTCAGGGTTTTTTCTTTCCTTTTCCATTGCCGATACGACTGCAATGGAACGACCTGGGCGTATCGCCAATTTGACGGTCGTATTTGGTACGACTTTTTCTTCATTTATAGGCGTATTTGCTCGATTTTAGAGTCGTATTTACAACGATACGACCCTTATCAATTACTCTGCATGATAATGGTGCAACTTGTATTGAAACAAGTTATGAAAATCTTGGTTGCCTCGGTCAATTGGAAATGGGATAGGCTGGTTACTTATTGAATTGCCCTCGTATTGAGGGGCAAAAACCCTGGCATCAGGCAAGGGCCATAAATTAATCGTGTTTCAATTCATATGCAAAATTTGATCAAAATCAATCAATTTGTTTTCAAGGTATTGAGCAGAAATGACGGATGGACCAACAGATGGACAGAACTTGAAAACAGTATACCGCACTTACTTTGTATATGCAGGGTATGGGGTTGGGATGGGGGGGTATAATAAAGACTGACATTAAGTATGAATCCTATGTTGGGTAGAAAATTCAGATGTAATGTCATAATTGGCAGTTAAAAGTTTCTGGTGACTGGACACACCGTAACAAGTAAGATAATGATCACACCTGGTGTATTTGTCATCATTGGGACTTCCTGTTCATTTTGAATGTCAGAAACCCTCTGAAAAACGGTCTACTCATAAAGGGAACAATTTGCTCCTGAGGTGCAAATTCTTTCCTTTAGGAGTAGACCCCTGTTGACACGGGGGAGACAAAATAATATTTATAGAAATGCCTGCTCTTTGGAAACAGGAAGTGGCTCATGTAGTACCTGAATCCTTCTCAATGGGGTGATTCTAACAAGTAACCACAGCACAGATTTCTGAAGAGGATTCAGGAAAATTATCCTTTAATTATCCTCATTACTCCCTGAATTATCCTCATTTATCCTTTAATTATCCTCATTGCACCCTTAATTATCCTCATTACTCCCTTAATTATCCACATTACTCCTTTAATTATCCTCATTACTCCCTTAATTATCCTCATTACTCCCTTAATTATCCACATTACTCCTTTAATTATCCTCATTACTCCCTTAATTATCCTCATTAATCCTTTAATTATCCTCATTACACCCTTAATTATCCCCATTACTCCCTTAATTATCCACATTACTCCTTTAATTATCCTCATTACTCCCTTAATTATCCTCATTACTCCCTTAATTATCCACATTACTCCTTTAATTATCCTCATTACACCCATAATTATCCTCATTACTCCTTTAATTATCCTCATTACTCCCTTAATAATCCCCATTACTCAATTAATTATCCTCATTACTCCTTTTATTATCCTTATTTGTCTCTAAACTATCCTCATTACACCCTTAATTACCCTCATTACTCCATTTATTACCCTCATTACACTGTTAATTATCCCCCATTACTCCCTTAATTATCCTCATTACTCCCTTAATTGAGAATCCTTCTCAATGGGGTGATTCTAACAAGTAACCACAACACAGATTTATGAAGAGAATTCAGGAAAATTATCCTTTAATTATCCTCATTACTCCCTTAATTATCCTCATTACACCCATAATTATCCTCATTACTCCTTTAATTATCCACATTACTCCCATAATAATCCCCATTACTCGGTTAATTATCCTCATTACTCCTTTTATTATCCTTATTTGTCTCTAAACTATCCTCATTACACCCTTAATTACCCTCATTACTCCATTTATTACCCTCATTACACTGTTAATTATCCCCCATTACTCTAAACGTCTCCAAAATGACCTTTACAGTGTTGACGGGGACGTTAAACCTCAAATCAAACAAACAAAATCCCCCATTACTCCCTTAATTATCCTCATTACACCCTTAATTGAGAATCCTTCTCAATGGGGTGATTCTAACAAGTAACCACAACACAGATTTATGAAGAGAATTCAGGAAAATTATCCTTTAATTATCCTCATTACTCCCTGAATTATCCTCATTAATCCTTTAATTATCCTCATTACACCCTTAATTATCCTCATTACTCCCTTAATTATCCACATTACTCCTTTAACTATCCTCATTACTCTTTTAATTATCCTCATTACTCCCTTAATAATCCCCATTACTCCATTAATTATCCTCATTACTCCTTTAATTATCCTTATTTGTCTCTTAATTATCCTCATTACACCCTTAATTACCCTCATTACTCAATTTATTACCCTCATTACACTGTTAATTATCCTCATTACTCCCTTAATTGAGAATCCTTCTCAATGGGGTGATTCTAACAAGTAACTACAACACAGATTTATGAAGAGAATTCAGGAAAATTATCCCTTAATTATCCTCATTACTCCCTTCATTATCCTCATTACTCCTTTAATTACCCTCATTAAACCCTTAATTATACTCATTACACCCTTAATTACCCTCATTACTCCATTAATTAACCTCATTACACCCTTAATTATCCTCATTACTCCCTTAATTACCCTCATTACTCCCTAAATTAACCTCATTATTCCCTTAATTACCCTCATTATTCCCTTAATTACCCTCATTACTCCCTTAAGTTAACCTCATTATTCCCTTAATTACCCTCATTACTCCCTTAATTACCCTCATTACTCCATTAATTATCCTCATTACACCTTTAATTATCCTCATTACTTCATTATCTTCATTACTCCTTTAATTACCCTCATTACTCCCTTAATTATCCTCATTACACCCTTAATTATCCTCATTACTCCCTTAATTATCCTCATTACTCCCTTAATTTTCCTCACTACTCCTTTATTTTCATTACTCCTTTATTTACCCTCATTACACCCTTAATTACCCTCATTACTCCCTTAATTACCCTCATTACTCAATTATCATTACTCCCTTAATTATCCTCATTACTCCCTATATTTTCCTCACTATTCCTTTAATCATTTTAATTACTCCCTTAATTATCCTCATAACTCCCTTAATTATCCTCATTACACCTTTAATTATCCACATTTCTCTCATTACACCCTTAATTATCCACATTTCTCTCTTAATTATCCTCATTACTCCCCTAATTATCCTCATTACTACCTTAATTATCCTCATTACTCCCTTAATTATCCTCATTTCTCCCATAATTATCCTCATTTCTCCCTTAATTATCCTTATAACTCATTTAATTATCCTTATAAATCCCCCTATTGTTTACCTCATTATTTGTCCAACCAAAACTTCTAGTCAGATCCTCTGTTGACACAGCTTGTATGTTTAACAGCAGAAGCCTCACGAATAGTCGCTGTAACTGGATAGGTATAACTCGTACCTGGAATTCATAGCAAGAGCATAGCAAGTGATAAGGTGAGTATTTGGCGAGTATTTGGTGAAAGCTGAAGGAAAATTTTCCTTATTATGCCATACAAAGCAGTTGAAATGAATACCCACAACATGTGTTTTTATAAAGAATTGACAAATATTATCCTTTAACTCTCACTAAATACTCACCTCGTCTGTTTCTATGAAGAGAAGAGTATATATTATTTTATAGGTACTCAGCAGTGAAAGCAATTCATATAAAAAAAAATTAAAACATTTTCACAAACAAATATCCTTTCACACACGCAAAACAACAAATCAATGTTATTTTCAGTGTAGCAAGCCGGAACTACTTTTTTTTGTACCTACATAATTTTGTTCAGATATAACAGGGTTGTTTCACAAACATGGCTTCTGCTTTGGACCCCAACAAAAGTGTTATAAAACTATTGTTGGGGTCCAAAGCAGGTACTGTGTTAGTTGAACAACAGTGTTATATCCAAACAAAAATGTATAGATTATATAGAAAAAAGAACATTTGTGGTCATGTTTCTATATAATCTATACATTTTTGGGATCCATCTTAAAACTGTGTTATATCATAAACCATGCTATAATGAGTTTACGGTGTAGCTATAAAGAGGAAGTGTAATGTCAAGTAAAAAAGAGGAGATATCCAACTTTAATGAGTTCTCACCCTCGCCTCTGGGTTAGCAGCATCTTCCAGCCTTCCTAGCTCTTCTTCTCCTAGGCAAAATAATGATTCTGAAAAAGAAACAAAAAAATTACAATAACCAGCCATGTCATTATGTGGTGACAGGAGGCTAAATTGTCTTCTACTCTTCAAGCATAGCCTTCTACTTCGGTGTAGCTATAAAGTCTTCTACGCTTCAAGCATAGCCTTCTACTTCGGAATCCTTGTGGACCAGTCCTATGCAGTCTCAAGCAGAATAGTCACACCTTCAGGGAAGGAATTTCTTTTAAAAATATTTCTGACTCTCTTCTCATAGGGGATCTACTCTAAAAGGAAAGAATTTGCTCCTCAGGAGCAAATTCTTTCCTTTAAGACTAGACTGTGGACCCCTTTGTCAGAGCTGGGCTCGTGAAGTAGCCAAAGCTTCAACATGCCTCAAGGGATCATGACCATACTGTGCGGCTTAGCAAGCTTGTCTGTGTATGTTGGGCGAATTGTAGAAATTGCTGGGCCCTTGCTTTCTTATTTACTTTGTGTTTCAGCCTAATACTCAAACGGCTTTCTCGGGACCCGGCAAATATTAATGCTTGAAAACCTATGGGTGATTCCTGTAATAAAATTGAAGATTTTCTACTGAAAACTAATCAATGCACCTCTTATTCATTACGTATTCCATTACTTAAATGGTCGGCCCCCACCCATCGGGGCTTGAAGAAATAGATGGGCTGCATGGTTCTTCCACGTAGAGCTGAAACCGACCCGAACACGAGTACCAGAGTTCTCACTAGGATTTTGAAAACAGGAGTTTAAGAATCCATCCATAGAAAAAGTTGGATTCAAATCTGAAAAGTTGGAGTCAAATTTTGAAAAGTTGGAGTTTTACCTCAAAAACGTGTGTCAATCATGGCTAAATGCGTACGGCTGTAGAGTGTGTCTGTAAGACTCCAAAAGACTTTGGGGCTTGAACGCTTATTCTGCTTACATGACAACCTATTTTCTTACGGTGGAGATCCAGATCAGATGGCTTCCATCTAATCAGGATTTACACTGCCAATCAGATTGTGAATTTGAATGGATAAATTACATTAGGTTTTGAAAGTTAAGAGTGGACTGCAGCTAAATTAATGTATTAATCAGGATAATGGTTTAAGTTTAGTGTGAGCAGTTAACAGTAGTACAGGCTGTGATCAGGCTGCTCCAACAGGACAAGTCTGTTCAGGTCATTCACTACATCCTAGTACATAAAATGGCACCTGAAACTTTTGTATTCTCACAATATTTTGCATAATGATTAAAGATGTAAAACTTGCCAAAATTTCCAGTCAAGTCCATTTTGTTTCTTCAAAATAACCAGGATTTAAAGAAATAAGATGGAAAAGAACATGACTCGAAAATTTTGACTTTCATTAAAAAAAAAAAAAAAGAAAAAAAAAGACTTTTGTTGTTTTTATTTGATATCCAGTTTGTCACTTATACCAACAGTGCAGGCCCAGATCAGATGCCACAGGTGTCTGTTCATGACCGCTATTAGCAGGCAGTTCAAGACTTTACTTAAAGCTAATATTCCATGGTTTCTGATAATTAATTTCTTTATTCAATTAGGCCTAGTCGTAACTTCATAAACAATAAAGACATTGTTTAATACGAAAGTGCGACAAACTCGAGTCATAATATACTTTAATCGTAATAAAGACGTTAAAAAAGGACTGGTTACCTGCTCGTAATGTGGCAGTAATGTAGGAGAAAAAAAAGAAAAAGATTTATACATTTTTTTTTCAACAATTAAATTACCGATAATCCAACTGTGTATACAAGTATCCGGAAACAAAACAATCAATTAATTTAATGTTAATCAGCCACGTGCTTGATTTAATCACACACACCTGCATCTCACAAACGGCAAATCTGACCTGTCAATCTTCTAGCCGTGACACTCTGATTGGCCAAGAAAGCAATACAGACGACTGTCCGAGCTAGGTAATCCTTGAACAAGCCTGGCGGCGACGATTAACGATAAACTTTTGATCTGTAAGCGGTAGCTAAATTTGAAGATCAATTGGGCACCCGCTGTCATCTTTTGATGTGATTGAGGTCATTTTTACACACTATTTTGGACGCGCCGGGCGAAAAAAATTGGCCTAAGAATCCATGGCAGGAAATTTTACGCGTACGAAAGCAAAAAAGGGCGTAAAAATACGCCGGATTCGGCGTTTCCGAGAACTCTGAGTACTGGTAAACAGCTTGGATGATCTGAGCCTGCCCAGGCAAAGCGGTGCGAGTCGAAACATCCATGCTTATAAACCCTATTGGTTACATTGGGCGGCAGGGCTTGAGATGTCATTTCATCTCAGTGTCGGGTAAAAGTCCAAAAAAACTGGAAGCAAAGTCTCCAAAATGACCTTTACAGAGTTGTCGGGGATGTTAAACCTCAAATCAAACAAACAAACAATTACTTAAATAGAAGTTGAAAAGCAGTAATAAGAAAAACAATGTACACAACAAAGCCCTTAACAATTTCATAAGCCCAATGTGACTGTGAACAATGCTTGATGTCAGTTTTCTAACCATTGCCTGCAGTGAAAACAATCAAATATCATAAACTCTTAAGCATTTTCAAAATTTAAGTTAAGAGTGGAGTTCTTTCTTATACATCCATTACGATGACACACCTGTGTGACAAACACCTGTGGACACAAATCCGTTCAAACTTTGATGAGCTTCATTTCATTTTGATCTGATGTTTCATTCAATATTTCCTTACATTCTGTCAGTCAACTGCAAGACAGGAATAAATTCAAAACACAAAGTGTTGTACATGTATATTTCATTGTAGACACTGCACTGTCCAATCGGAATACATCTTGAATGTCAAACAGATCTAAAAATGGGGAAAAAAGTGTTTGCGACAATAAGACCAATGTATATTGCTTGATCCAGTTTTAGACTACTTTGATGAATAACATTTGCTTGTCAAACTAACTTGATACAAAGAGATTTATTGAAAGGTACTTCATCGGAGTTTGAACGCTTTTGTGTCCACAGGCGTAGCGCATTCTTTCATTTTCTCCAAAATGACTACTTTTCCGACCAAAAAGGTGATATTTACATCTATGTTATTTATACTCCGAGCATACGGTGTCTTTGCTCTTTAGAACCCCCTCATTGTGGCAGTTCTAACGAGTACCCACAACCTATGTCTTGGATCAGAAATAAGCATAATAACATATAGCCCAAATTTCCCTGGGGGTGGGGGGGGGGGAGGTTAAGAGCGATATTATTTTTCTCAGATTGTTAACATGTGATTTTTTTTTCATTTTTTTTTTTATCATTTGAAGAAAGACTATTAATTTCTCAAACTGAACACGTTTTTCATTTTACAATATGATAACACACCAGTGCGGCATAGTGCATTTTTTTAAATCTCACAAAATGGCTTCGTTTCTGATGAAAATCCGTGATATTTTTTCCTATTTATACTGAAAACATAGGTTGTGGGTGCTCGTTAGAACCACTTCATTGAGCCGGTTCTAAAGAGTATCCATAACCCATGTCTTGGAGCAGAAATAAGATAAAGAATGTATACCCCCTTAAACCCCAGTTTTCTCTAAATAAAGTGGGGTTTAGGGGTGTATTCATTACGCAGACTTGTTACCTTGATGATCCCATTTTCGACTTACATGCTAATGATCTGCCCATGCAAGCAAACCAATTATATATGCAAACATAGTAATTATACCATCATTAAAATTGTGGACCAAAATTGCTTTGGACCGACATTGTATGTGGGCCGATTTTGATATAGGCCGAATTGTCCAGGGACCTAAAATGAAAAATTAAAGTGTGTTCCTATATTACCAGTGTATTCTGGTGTTTTGATGTGTTCCAGTATTTCTATATAACCTTCCCAGCAAATGATGCCTGTGGAGAATGTTTTGACACCGCAACTGCTGCCAGGAATCAAACCAGTTCCCTATCTATAGGATCATAGGCAAGTGCACAAACCACCGAGCTACCATGTTTTTTTTTTCCATTCTTCTTCTCCTTATTCCCTTCTCACACTCTGGTGACAATCCTCAAAGTTGAGGGCATACCAGTACATGTACACCGACAAAAGCAAAAAAAGGATGTGTTATCGTAATGACCACAGCTTTCTTTCCTTTCTTTCTACTTATATTGTGATCTTCAAAGAGAGAGCCCATGGCTGACAAATCCACTGCCTGGCCGGCGGGGACAAGTCTGAAAACGTGCCTGGCAGGTGCACTTTGACCTTATGACGCCCGGTCATGCAAGTGCCAAAAAAATCGTCTACAACTGTCAGTCTTTTGAGTCGTCAAATACAGTAAAACTAGACCATTAAGTAAATCACAATAATTGCTGCACTGTCTCCCTTTGTCGGTAATTAAGAGACAAACAATCTATGTATTTATAACAGTTCAATTATGACACTATTGATATAATTGCCAATTAAACATGATTGCCCTGCGATGTGTGTCTTTCATTTCTGGTGTAGTGTGTACCTCTGGTGCTATCGATAAGCCTACAATATTCAGCGTGACAAGGTGTGAAAAAATGGTTAAGTTATGTCTCTAATTTGCATTTATCCCCCAATCATAAAATTTGATCCACAATCAATGTGAAAATGACTTAATCATTCCTAAGACGATCAGCTACATCTAACAGTAGATGTATGCATAATAAAAACGAACTAGTCTACTATCTCGTGAATGGTTATGTTTTGGCGCCAAATAGCAGACGCTTGGCGGGAAAAGTCGAACGCTTTAATTTGTGTAAACACATCCGGGGACAAGTTGGGAGTAATGCAAAGCGCTGTTTTCTATCCACAACCGTTTAGCTACCGAGAAAATTTTTTTTTCCAGTTCCAAACAATTTTTTATGAAAGAGATATGCCCAATTTAAATAAAACAACAACATTAAACACATGTGGGGTTGCTGGGGTCGGATGACATCATTTACCGATCCAATGCAGAAAAATGGTAGCGGTGATTTGGATGGCGGAAAACTTTGATGTTCGCATTGAACTTGCTTGTAGGGCGGGTGTGAAAGTTTGGGCTCGTTTTGGATGGAAGGGTCCTCGTCTTGTGGTTGGATCATTAAATTGTAAACTAAACTGCATTTTATTAATCTCTAATATCACTGCCCTGACAGTTCTGATCTTTTGAGTATATCGGCTGCAGCTCGTGCTAATCATGTGTGTCATGTCAGGCTAAATGAGTTTATATAACCGTATCTTAAACTGCTAATCGACAAGTCAGCAATTAACTTGTTTTTTTGTTTTTTTTTGGTTTTGGATTTACGGCCCTTTCAAGATTATTTCACTCATATCAAGCCGATCGTTAATCAGAGGTGGGCGAAAACCGGAGTACCCGGAGAAAAACCACCTGACCTTCCGTTGCAGAACTTGGCGTCTCACATGTGACCCGAGCGAGGCTAACAATTAACTTGACACTTTATAACATTTATTCCTGCAAATGATGCGAATAGGGCGTGTTTGGACACTGAAATTTATCACCGCTACTGGGGATCAAGCCCGGGTCCTCAGACGCAAGTGCACTAACCACTGAGCAATCACGCCTAGGATTGAACCCCGGAACTTCCTAGACTCATAAGTTTTGCTTCTTCCATTGTACCATTTGACATACTTGGCGCCACATACTTTACCTCTAAACTCTGGTGTATACACCAAGGTTTGTATCAGAGAATTCAGATAACAAGTAGCACCCTGATTATTGATGCCAGCAAGGCCGCAAGCGGCTCTGGTTCGAGGTGGAGGTTCGGGTCCTTTCTCCCTGCCGTAATTGGCGTCATTTCCCTCTATGTCGCCTTCTTCAAAGAGAGAGCCCAACATATTACTTTATAAAAAGGTTATTCTTCACAGAACTCATTAAAATTTGGTGTATGACAAAATCTGGAAATTCGCGGATTGCAAAACAAAATCGAAAGTAAGTGGCTAACGCATCGTTCGTTTACGTATTCTTTGCATTAGCCGGAAAAAGCGGTGCGTAAATTTACCGGAAAGGACCAGAAAGGATCTGATTACCGGAAAGGACCGGAAAGGACCTGTTTCTACCCAGTTTCCTCCCTATTTCATGATATTTTTTATTGTATGCACCCTAACTACACTGCTTTCATCGTTAACCACATACTTCATGTTTTTTTGTGTTTTTTTTTTTGCATAAAAAAGTAGATTTTTGAAATCAGTGTGCCCAGTGCCTGCCTCAGTCTAACGTGGAACGGATTTGATTGCAGAAGGTCTGTACATATTCTGTATCTATACCTATTTGCTAGTTTGACCATGAAATATTATTTACTGTTTTAATTTAGGCCAAGAAGTGCAGTTGTCAGCTTCTGGCGACAGACTTTACGCTACATAACCACATACGCATACACAGGCCCTGGAAAGGTGTGGATAGGTCAACTGAACTGGTTGACATGACCGTAATATTGTTGAATGGGCTGTTTAACTCTGAGTAATTATTTCAATAACCAGCCATTCCCTTCGTTCCACCCAGTCATGAAAGGGCAGCTTTCAGTTTCTGTCGAAAGAATTTACTATATAACCCAGCACCAGAAAAGTGGATCGCAAGACTGACCAGCCGCGACATGACCTTTACAGTGTTGACTGGGCTTACCGGTACTAATGTATGTTTTAGCCTGAGCTCTGTGTAAGAACTTCATGCAGTCCCAAAATTAACATGAACTACATTACCTTGGTGTCATCTGACATTACATCGACGTTGCTACGACGTCGTTAAATTAAAGAAAAGGAAAGTAGAAAAGAAAGCTGGCGTGCACGCCATTCCTCGACGTTGAGGAGCCCTGCTTAGGGTAGGAGCGATCAATTTTCTTTTCTTTTTTCCTATTCCTTAATTTTTCTTACTGTTATAACCTAAAATGTTTAATGTTTCTGTTTTTCTTTTCAATGGAATAGAATCTTAGCAATGTCTTATCAACGTCAATGCTACGTCGTTATCTACTGACGTTACATCGATGTTGCTACGACGTTGTTTAATTAAAGAAAAGGAAAGTAGAAAAGAAAGCTGGTGCGCACGCCGTTCCTCGACGTTGAGGAGCCCTGCTTAGGGTAGGAGCGGTCAATTTTCTTTTCTATTTTCCTATTCCTTAATTAATCTTACTGTTATAACCTAATAATGTTTAATGTTTCTGTTTTTCTTTTGAATGGAATAGAATCTAAGCAATGTCGTATACATGTCAATGCTACGTCGTGATGTACTGACGTTACATCGACGTTGCTACGACGTCGTTAAATTAAAGAAAAGGAAAGTAGAAAAGAAAGCTGGCGTGCACGCCGTTCCTCGACGAATAGGGTAGTAGCGGTCAGTTTTCTTTTCTTTTTATTCATTTTTTTTTTTCATAAAAAAAATTCCGGATTTTGTATCTTCACCGGCCAATGTATTTCCAATAAGAATACGTCGTATCAATGTCTGTGTAAAGCCCTGGCGTTACATTGACGTTGATGGGACGTTTCTTAGACGTCGTGAATGGAGGAAAAAAAACCGGCGTGCACGCCGTATTTCAATGTTGAGAGGCCCGCACAGGGTCAGACCTGAAAAGAAGAATAAGGAAGTTACATTGTGCATACTGTTATATACATGTAAATACATATGAGCCGGCACATGAAAAAATCTACAATAAGATGAAAAAAACCTACAATAACACCAGTGCGACGAGTAAAGACTCGTTGATCGTATTCTATAATAGGTACATGCGATCAGTGAATACTCTGATCAGACTGCGCGAATGCGCAGGCTGATCTGAGTCTTTGTTGACCGCTCAATCCTTTTCGTGGATTTTTTTCATTCACTGGCTTGTATATAATAATTTCTGTTGTTCATTAAAAATGAATAATGAATATGTGTTCCTATTTACTTATTGTCTTACGAAATGTGTGCCGTCGCCCTCCGAAGATTGAAGGTATAGATTTACTGCATATTATGCAGACGCAGAGCTACAAAACCACAAATGAGTACTGGTCAGCTAAGTCAACACTTTAAAGGTCATTTTAAAAAACTGAATACGTGATCCAAATGACTTAAGTTTGACACACTAAGAGCGCCCCCACCCACCGGGAATTGAAGAAATATAAGGACCACATGATGTTCTAACGCAGAGCAGAGTTACAAGGACATGAAAACTGGTAAGCCCAGTCAACATTATTAAGGTCATTGAAAACTGAAAACATGTTACAAATGATGACACAAATGCGCCCCCGCCCCAGGGCTTGATTAAATATTGGGACTGCATGAAGTTCTTACACAGAGCTCAGGCTAAAACATACATTATACATCATAGTGTATCATGCCCTACATCATAGTGTAGATTATATTTTCTTGTCCTTTGGGATCATTGATTCCATTATGGAATTTTGAAAATAGCTGAGGGTCACTGATGAGGCCTAATTGGCCGAAACTAGCTAGTCTGGCCCAGAAAACATGTACACTCCATATTTTTCACTTCTGTGGTGTATTCCTTGCTTCCAAATGATAACCCTTTTATAGAACATAATTAGTACCGGTAAGCCCAGTCAACACTGTAAAGGTCATGTCGCGGCCGGTCAGTCTTGCGATCCACTTTTCTGGTGCTAGGTTATATAGTAAATTCTTTCGACAGAAACATGAAAGCTGCCCTTTCATGACTGATTGGAACGAAGGGAATGGCTGGTTATTGAAATAATTACTCAGAGTTTAACAGCCCATTCAACAATATTACGGTCATGTCAACCATTTCAGTTGACCTATCCACACCTTTCCAGGGCCTGTGTATGCGTATGTGGTTATGTAGCGTAAAGTCTGTCGCTAGAAGCTGACAACTGCACTTCTTGGCCTAAATTAAAACAGTAAATAATATTTCATGGTCAAACTAGCAAATAGGTATAGATACAGAATATGTACAGACCTTCTACAATCAAATCCGTTCCACATTAGACTGAGGCAGGCACTGGGCACTCTGATTTCAAAAATCTACTTTTTTATGCAAAAAAAAACACATGTAGTATGTGGTTAACGATGAAAGCAGTGTAGTTAGGGTGCATACAATAAAAAATATCATGAAATAGGGAGGAAACTGGGTAGAAACAGGTCCTTTCCGGTCCTTTCCGGTAATCAGGTCCTTTCTGGTCCTTTCCGGTAAATTTACGCACCCCGGAAAAAGTGCTGAGAATTCGGTGTGACGGTAAACCGAAACAACCCGAAGGTGTTTGGATGGAAGGTGTGAGGTATTTGTATCGATTCCTGGTCATTGTCTTCACTTCTATTTAACCCTAAAATCTACAAAATGTATGTGATCCACACCTGTTGGACTGACAAATACATCTGTGGATTGCATGCATTGTTGAATTTCTAAAACGGATATTTGCATCGCTGTGGTCGCTCCATAAAAACACCATCCCAGAACAACACCAAAACCAAATAAAAATACAGCAAAGAAAATTTAATATGTGCCATTAGCGTCTTTTAAGGATGGGATTGTTTTAATGTTATGGTCTATATATAATAATATTGTCATTGGAGATATCACCAGTAATAATTCTGATTCTGAAGATACCTATGGATATCCATAAGCAATATTTTATATGAGAAGTAACGAAACCATCTTCTAAATACTCCCTATTGACTATAGTTATGCTATACAGTGTGTACAAACTTAGTAAATTGTTACGAGCCAAGCGTACGAGCCAAGCATGGCAGAAAGAAAAAGCAAACAGGCCTTTTAGAAAAATTAACAAAATTTATTTACAAACTATTTTAACTTATTGTTATTACTTATTGTATGAAAGAAACAAATACTTAACTGTGTTATTAAATAGCCTTGAAATTATTTTTTCTGATCCCACTTAGTCCTAAATGAATAATAATCCTCACCGAATCCAACCACAGAATAAGAATGTATTTTTATTAAGACACCCGAGCTGAAACTAAAGGTAAAGTTTCTCTCTTTTATAAAGCAATGGAAATTTCCAGAATGTTGCAGAAATAAATGAGCTCATATGCTAAAATTAATACGATCTGGAATCTTCTAGGTGCACATGTACTTTGTTTAATCCCCTCGTCTTGTAAACATAATGTTTACCAACTACAATTAATTTGTGACTCATTTTCTAGATTCTTCTTTACAATAAGAAGTAAAAAAAAAGATTACATAGCCAGTGAAATACTTTCACTGGCTGTTTCAAGGCGGTTCTTCTGACGCGTATTATTTTTGTTGCAGTTCGTCTGTTCGATTTCTGATCATTGCCTTCTCTTCTATTTATTAGGTCACCGAATGGGTTGAAAGTGAGGATCAGAAAAATACCATATATAACACTCCCCCCTTTTCAAGGAAAAGAAAGATTTGTGAAATTAATAATGCTTTCTTTTGCCATAAAAATAATTAAAGTAGTTTAGGTCGTAGTACCAAAGCGTTAATCCAAAATCGTTAATCCATAGACAAAATGGCAAATATCAATGTTCAGATCAACAGACATGGACTCCAGAAGAGTGTAATCAGGCGTCCGCGGATATTAAGCATTACTTGGTAAGCAAGCTTCGCCCACCATTCCCATCGACCCGAACGAAGAAAAGGTGTGAATGCCGAGAAGGGTATGTCCGAGATTTTGGAAGTCTTTCTATGGCTTTCCATTGGCAAACATATCAGAAATAATTCTGGAAATGGCCACATTGTACGGATCCACAATATCATGGTGCCTCCCATAGAACTTCTTTAGTGTATATACCAGTTTGATTTTTTGATACCCCTGGCATAACAACCTGGTAGTGAGCACCTTCCCACGTTCCATAAAGTCCTGATACTTGGAACAGGCTCTAGCATAACATTGAACATAATATATAACAGTTACATGTCGTGATGCACTCCCTGTATACAAGTTGAAATGGCGGAAAAGAGACAATGTAGTTGGCTTTAAAGTACACGTTTTTTCTTGATAAAGGCCTCTGGCCGAAATATTGAATAAGAGTAATTTTGAAAAATTGAGTTACATGTATGATTTAGAATTATATACATTCATAATTATATACAATCAATCCACTTCAGTATGAAGGAAAATATAATTCCTGACACAGCTCAAGCTCTCGAAATGGCATCAGATATAATGTTATCTCTCTCTATCTATCTCTCTCTTTCTCTCTCTCTCTCTCTCTCTCTCTCTCTCTCTCTCTCTCTCTCTCTCTCTGATATGCCTTTTGTCCAAAGTATACTCCTGTAACATAGGACGGCTCTTCTGTCGCGGTTTATTTTTGTTATGGTTTGTCTTTGAGTGTGTGTATCTTTTATATTATTTTGTTTTGGATAGCCAATTGGCCATTTTGTGGGAAAGTAACGGTCATTTGGCTTTCCGCTATTGGTGTTTCAATTAGGGTCTAGTTATTTCATGTTTGTTTTTCTTTCCCTTTGGTGAAACTGATGTGAGCTGTGGGTTAATTGTATCGATTCCTGGTCATTACCGTCACTTCTGTATTTTTTTTTACCTAAGCGGTTAACTAGTACAGTGCACATTCTTTCGCCAGAAGCTGACAACTGCCCTTCTTGAATCAGCGGAAGGGAGAGAATGACCGTAGAAAAGATTTCATGATAAAACCCCATGAAAGGATGTTGCCGACCCAGCAGGTATCGAACCCGCAACCTGCTGATCACCGACTGAGCTACCGAGGCCGGCAGATTTCCTCTTTAAAGGCATTTATTCTTGTAACAGTAGGACACGCCGTGTATTCATAATTGTTTTATTGCTACTTCTGATATACAGTCTAAAGCCGATCAAAGGCGGCCCCTAATAGGGTGATTAGTAGCTCTTATTGAGTCCTTAAAGGGAAAATCAAAAATGTACACTCTAGTCAACAGTTAGTAAACTAATGATTTTTTCCAAGAAGGCCCCACAGAGGACTTCTCTTCAGTAAGCACTGAGGGCTAGAAAGTGTTATGTAATCAAGAATAAATGCCTTTAAGGTATTCTTGCTTTATAGGGTTCATTCTGTATTTATGTTGTTTTACAGGTTTAGAGCCATCATTGTCCACTCCACATCATGAAATATTTTGTCCGTCCGTAGTGGAATATCGGGAAATAAGTTCTCATATTCAAATATCAACTTTTTCAGTTCATTTCGTTGGTCTGGCTCTAGGTTTGACAGTTTCTGTCAAAATTCCGCAGAATATCATAATTCTGTAGTTTAGACGATGTGTGATCAGATTTCAATGAATTTATGTCTTCACAGTCATTATCACATGATTCAAGAGGAACAGAGCTAACAAGGTCAGCTGATGTTGCAGATGAATTATCCCTATATGTGTACATGCATTCATTGAGCATGTTCATATAACATAGCTGTTTCAGCCTGCGACTCCCAATTATGTAATTTACACCACTAATCTTTTTTGTCTGCAGAGTATGTACCATAATATCTAGTAAATTCTTCTGATACCGAGGCCCCGTTTTTGGATTTGCGTCTATCCGTTGTGAATGGGTTTGTTTCTTGCGGGGTTACATTGATTCTGAAATTAATCATAAACGTCATTTCTTCAAAATATCCTTCATTAATAAGGGTATGGATTTTATAGATTTGCCCAGTATCTTCCGTGAGAGATCGGTGCTTTCTTCCATTCCTGCTTATTTTCAAAATACTGAAACACCTATAATTTGCTATAAATATAACAAACCTGTTAGATCTATCATTTTTAATTTCAATAAACTTGTTTCAGATCTTGATATTGATACTAATACTCCTGATTCATGTGATTGTAAAAACTCAAAGTATTGCTATCCTGCTGCTGGTCATGTAATTACTGGCAATTTGAAAATTATTCCTGATTCTAGGATAAGGAATATAATTTCTAAAGGACCGAAATATCGGTTTCCTTCTGACATTGATTTCAGTAAATGTAGAGATGAAATCGCTGCTTCCTTGAATGAATTCGGTAATCGATGGTGTAAGCGAGTGTATGTTGAGTGTAAAGCCCTAAAGGACTGGAAACTTAGCATTTTAAGACTAGTGAATAAACGCATTTCTTTCTATTCTCAAAATACTAACTTATTACCTCCTAAGCCCAAGGCGTCTTTACGTCATCTTAAACTAGGTATTCAAGAATTTCATAAGAAGTTTGTTTTGGCACCTGCAGACAAGGCCGCTAACAACGTCGTCGTTGTGTGACGGCTCCACTATGTTAACACGCTTAAGCAGGAGCTTGGTGGTACTAAGGCCTATGAACTTCAGCCTTTGGCTGAAGAGAGAGCTATAGTAGATAAACATGTTTGTCTTTCAACCACCAAGTTTGCTGTGTGTGTTAACGAAGGCCAAGACAAGCTTCCTACGCTATACTGGTTACCAAAACCTTACTAAAAAACCTTACAAAGCACGGTTTATTGCAAATTCTAGTTCTTGCACTACCACTGAACTTTCTAAATTATTAACTTCCTGTCTTACTGCTATTAAAGCGCATGTAATTAAATATTGTGATAAAGTCTTTGAAAGATCAGGAAGAAATCTGTTTTGGTCTATAAAAAATTCGAATGAGGTTTTAAATAAATTGAAATCTAGACAGTTTCGTGCTTCTAGTCTGTCTACCTACGATTTTTCCACTCTTTACACTACACTTCCTCATAATCTTATAAAAGAAAAGCTTAATGATTTAATTGAATGGGCTTTTCACAGAGAAGATTCTCTCTATCTTGCATGTAATGTCAGAAATGCATTTTTCACTTCTAAAGAGCATAAGAATTATACACTTTGGTCATGTCAGAAAGTGTGTGATGCCCTCACCTTTCTACTTGACAATATTTATATTAGATTCGGTACTAAGTTATTTAGACAAATTGTGGGTATTCCGATGGGTACTAATTGCGCACCTCTTGTGGCTGATCTGTTCTTGTATTGTTATGAAAGAGACTTCATTTTGTCGCTTTCCATTTATAACCAATCTGAAATTATTGAAGCTTTTAGCTCTACTTCTAGATATTTAGATGATTTATTAAATATTGATAATACCTATTTTGATGGTTGATCAGTCAGATTTACCCCCTAGAACTTCAGTTAAATAAAGCAAATTCTTCTGATACCGAGGCCCCGTTTTTGGATTTACATCTATCTATTATAGATGGATTTGTTTCGTGTAAAATTTATGATAAACGCGATGACTTTGATTTTGAGATTGTAAATTTTCCTTTTTTGGATGGTGATGTTCCTCGTGCGCCATCCTATGGCGTTTATATTTCGCAATTAATTCGATTTGCTAGAGTGTGTAGTCATGTAACTGACTTCAACACTCGTAATAAATTATTAACGGCTAAACTCCTTAATCAGGGTTATCGGTACCATAAACTACGCAAAGCCTTTTCAAAATTTTATAGACGCCATTCTGATTTAATTTCAAAATTCAATATTGGACTTAAATCTCTTCTGCAACAAGGTCTATCGGAACCCGAATTTTATGGTGACTTAGTATATAAATTCAGAAAAATATATAACCGCAATGACTTCAGCACCCAATTTCGTAAAATCATTCTTCGATATAAAAAGATTGGGTACAACATGGATATTATACGACAGACTGCATGCATGGTAGTTAACCCAATCACGGTTGGCAACTTTGCTTCCCTCTTTAATTGCACGCCGGTGGGTCAGGCCTCAGATTCTATGACGGCTCCAACGTAAAGGCTTATTGAAAATTAAAGAGATAATGTTGGTTGGTGCCTGATGCTCTGTCTCTGGTCGGGCTCATCGGAGTCTAACTGTTGGTTTTCTTTTGCTCCAGCATTTCAGTGGTTTCTTGCTGTCGAGTCCTCACCGTTGTCTCACCTCTGTGGTTCTTTGATTTCTGTGTTCACGGAGATGTTGCACTGATGAGTTAGGAGGCCTTCATGCGGACTGAACAAATTATTTGTCTAAATCGCGACGGAAGTAAGGGCGAGGATTATGGCCACGTAAAATCGATTTAAGCCCCCCAGTGGAAATCTTCCACTGACCGTTCCAAGGCGGCTCTTTTGTGGCGATTTATTTATGTTGTTGTTTGTTACTTACTGTGTGTATCACTTGTGTCTTTTAATTTTGGATGGCCATATGGCCATTTTGTGGGAAAGTAACTGTCCATATGGCCTTCCTTTGTTTAGGTTTCCATTATGGTCTGGTCGCTTAATGTTTGTATTTCTTTCAATTTGGTGTCTTTTATGGATGGAGTAAGTTAATTGTATCAATTCCTGATTTTTGTTTTACTTCTACTTTAGGTATTCAAGAATTTCATAAGAAGTTTGTTTTGGCCCCTGCAGACAAGGCCGCTAACAACGTCGTCGTTGTGTGACGGCTCCACTATGTTAACATGCTTAAGCAGGAGCTTGGTGGTACTAAGGCCTATG